>OZ004707.1:14748424-15948424 GCA_963924515.1 Vespertilio murinus
GGCCTAACATGCAGATCCCGGGATGTACATAGTTAGGAGGGCTAGACACAAGCAGTTACATTACAGTGTGAAAAGTGCTACGCTATGAGAGACACAGGTTGCTTCTCTCTCTTTCAATCTCCCTTCCCCTTTCCGCTTTTCTCTCTCTTCTCTCCAATCTTTCTTCTCTCTGCAGAGTCAAACACTGCTTGAGGACCAACGACGGGTTTTGCTACCTTTCCTCTCAGGGCTGGGCTTTAACAGGGGCCCAGTGTGTGTCTATTACCTTTGTCTCAGCTGCTCGTCTTTTTAGAAAATATTTTACGTTTTCTACTTTAGATTTGGGGTCAGGTGACAACCTTGTATTTCAATTTATTATTAGCTTTATTGATGTTTAATTAACATAAAATGGTAGCTATTTAAAGTGTACAATGTGATGGCTTCCTATATGCATACACTGTGAAATATTTACCACAATCAAGTTCATTAATGCACCCATCACCTCTCACAGTTACCCTTTGGCCACTCGGGGTTTTAGAAGGACCCTGACGACAATGAAGTCAGTCTTCCACTGAGAAATGTCACCCACTTCCACAGGGAGGGGAGGGTTAAAAGGCCAGCGTCTTAGGATCTGGTCCCACCATGCCTCCCAGCCTCTCGGTGAAGCCCGTGGGCGTGGCTCGGAGGAGGAGGAGGAGGAGGAGGAGGAGGAGGAGGAGGAGGAGGAGGAGGAGGTTTAAAAGGATATATCAGTAAAAGACCTTTTCCGCTGCACATTATGCAGGGTGGGGCAAAAGTAGCTTTACATTTGTGAGTATGCAAAATAGTTTGTACTATTTTCCACTGAGCCACTGTAAACCTACTTTTGTTCCCCCCACCCCACCCCCACTCCCTATGTCTTCACAGAGAAGGACCCAAGGAGAAAGGAGAAAGGAAGGCCCGAAGGGCAGGCAGACCGATGATGGAGGAGGGGTCTGTACCAGTGGAGGGAGGCTTTTTCCCATTGCTGGGAGCAGCAGCAGGCGGCCGGCTGCACACTCCCCGGCGGAGCCTTTGGTAGGAGGCCGGATGTTGGTTTGCCAGCTTCATAGAGGAAAGGAACAATGGCTGTTTAATTTGCCTTTTATAGCAAAGCCCATTTGGGAAGAATGAAGACAGGAGGATCCCAGAAGAGCTTCCTTTCCCTGAGGGTTGGCCCATCTGCTGGGGCAGGAGCGTGCGTTGCTCGCTGGGAGCCACGCCAGGCAGGGCCCGCGCTGCCCTGAGCGTTGCCCTGTGCCAGGACGCTGGCCCACCCGGCCGCTGAGCAAATGGCACGCTTTGGGTGCAGGGAGGTTTGTGAGGGGCCCCGTCCGAGTCTGAGACAACTGACTTCTGTCCGGGATTACTGAGACATATGTTCCTGAACATCCTAAGTGTCCCTTCTGGAACAAAGCCTCTTTTGTCGGGTGCCGTTGGGGGAATGAGCAATAGCTGAGGCTCACCCCTGCACATGATTAAACATTTAAGAAAAATTAATCAAATGATTTCTATGGATCAGGGATCTTCGTGTCGCTGAAAGCAGAAAATGGAACATCCACCGGTGGGTGATAAACATCCACTAATGCCTCTGGGTCATGGGTATGAATATCAATTTCTGAGTAGAATGAATTGAATTGTCACGGCTATTCGTTTCTTCTGGTGTTATAAATGCCAGATTGAAACGTGGAGAGTATACCCACCGGCCTAAGCCGCTATGCTTTCTGAGTGTTTCATCTTTCCTTTTCTTGAGTTTCGACATCTTTTTGGAGTCTGTCTGAAAGTACTTCATTCTTCCTTTTTATGTACTCTCTTTTCTACTGAAACTAATAAATTGCTTCGTGATAGTCACAGGTAAGGTAAGAATCAATAAACTCTGGAAAGAACCTAATGCGTTTCTTATGAACTTAACCGGTGGCTCTTCAGGCTGTTCACAGACCTGTTTTTGTTTTTTTCTTACATCAAGGTTCGAGCCTGTCCCACAGTGCTCTCCGGATGAGAAGGTATTTTATCCCCTGGGGGAGGGAAAATCAGGGGTCTTTCCTGAATGGCTCTGAGGAGGTTGAGGGTGTAAGGACATGGGCAAGATCCGGGTGAGACCAGGACTTCCCTGCTGGGAGCTAGGTTCCCAGACTGGGTGAAGTTTGCCACCCCGGATGTTGGTGGTCTTTATGCATGGCCTTTTCCTCTTCAAAGCTGAGACAAAATCAGCTGAGACACCCTGTCTTTGCCTCCTGTTTTCACTTAGGTACAATGCACATCCCCAGGTGAGTCCACCTGCAAGAGGATGATCCTTTCAGTCCCTTAGGTGACATCATTTGGGGATTTGTAGAGCGATCACAACTGCTGTTGATAAAGAAGGCATAACAGAGAGAAACTATTGGTCATTTGAGTCTCTCACTATTTTTTTTTTTAGTCATGTATGTTCTGATGTGGTATCGGTAGTTAAAAATAGTCTTATGACTGCTCTAGATATGAGGGATGGGAAACTTAGGTCATTCTCTTCACCCTTCAAGACTCGTGTAGGATTATGGCTTTCTGTTCATCCTCTGGCTGACTTTTATCCTCACAGGCTTCCTTCTCAAGAGAAACTAAGCGACAAATGAAGATCTCAGTGTTGGAGAGATGTTTTCAAAGATTCATGCCAAAGGGTGGCATTCTATTTTATGGGATTACATTCCTCTAGTGGCTGAGTCCTACCCAGCCACTATCACTGCCAGACACTGATTTCAGTTCTGACTATATGGAACCTAGAACAAGTCACTTTAAAATATTCTTGTGCCTTTTTTTTTTCTTTGTCAGCACTGTCCAATAGACATATACTGTGAGCTACATATGCAATTAAAAAGTTCTAGGGATCACATTAAAAGGGCAAAAGAAATGAAACTAGTTGAACATATTTGATTTAACTAACACATTTAAAATATTATTTTAAGGTATAATCAATATAAAAATTAAAGACATAGTAAATTTTTATGGTCTATACCAAGTCTTTAAAATCTATTGTGTATTTTATACTTCACATACATTTCAATTCAGACAAGCCACATTTCAAGTGCTCTATAGCCACATCTGGCCAGCAGACAGAGCAGTTCTATCTAGTGAAAAACATGTCTGATGCATTTTCAGTTTTTTTTTAATAAAAGTCTTTAAATTGTTCAAAATTGCACAAAATGACATCACACTGGTAATATTGACTCACAGGGTTTTCTCTATAAGAGATAAATGGGTGTATTGTTCTCAGAAACAACAACAAAAATCAATGTCTGTTGCTTTTGGAAGAGTATTGAATAGTATTTTGGAGTTGAATGCATACCTGTTTTAAATAATTTGACCCATATAGGTAAGGATATAGTATACAGTGATGCCATGAAAAACTAAAAGAATAGTCTTCATTTCCCTTCATGGGGTAGAGGTTCAGAAAAACTTCAAAAGATCAGATAAGGAGCCTATGAATTATAAGAAACTATTGAGGCAAAGCCAAGAATAGACCAGGGCAGTCAGAGATGGAAAAGTAGGTCCTCTAGAAGAGCAAAATCAGCATAATAGGGGTGAGAAAAACTATAAAGATGTCCTATGAACAATCATTCTACTTTGAGAGATATTTCACTCATGAGTCCAACTAACCTCCTAACTGTTAAGAGTAATCTTAAAGGATGTCCCAGTGGTTGAGGTGATATTTCAAGATTGAGGCATGTTAAGAAAGACTTGAATGAAGAAAGGGTTTGTTGTATTGACAAGTACAAACAGGAAGGTAGTGGCTTGAAGGAGTTGATAAAGCTATCATTATCTTTTCAGTCGTGTCCAAGGTAGAGGGTGTTCTGGATTCCAGGTGCTTGGCAAGCAGACTCCAAAGGCAGAGAAGGCGGGCTCAAGGAGCAGCCTCAGAACGCCAGGGAGTCTCCACCAGAGAGATCCCACGCCCTCTGCTCCGATTGTGTAAGGAAATAGCTAACCCTTGTCAAATGCCTACAATGTACCAGGCTCTTCAATGATTCTCCGTAAAAACACATTGTATCAATTTGCTAGGGCTGCCATAACAAGACACCATGGAATGGGTGGCTTAGACAACAGAAACTGATTTTCTGACAGTTCTGGAGTCTGGAAGTCCAAGATCAAAGTGCTGACAGGGCTGGGAGTACTCTCCCTTCAGCTTGCAGATGGCAGTTTTCTGTGTACACATGCTCCTCGTGTCTTTTCCTTCTCTTATAAGACACTGGTCATTGGATTGGGGTCCTGCCCTGGGAGTCTCATTTTAACTCAATCACCTCTTTAAGGACCTTATCTCCAAATACACTTGCTTATATTCTTAAGTACTGGGGATCAAGACTTCAATATATGAATTTTAGTGGGACTCAATTTAACTTATAATAGATAATTTCCATCTTACAGATAAAGAAACTGAGACCCAGTCAGGATAAATTACTTTCTAGGGGTCAATAAGCTAGTTGAGCCGAAACTAGTTTGGCTCAGTGGATAGAGTGTCAGCCTGAGGACTAAGGGGTCCCAGGTTCAATTCCAGTCAAGGGCATGTACCTGGGTTGTGGGCACATCCCCAAAAGGTGTGCAAGAGGCAGCTGATCAATTATTCTCTCGCATCGATGTTTCTAACTCTCTATCCCTCTCCTTTCCTCTCTGTAAAAAATCAATAAAATATATATTTAAAAATAGCCGAAGCTGGTTTGGCTCAGTGGTAGAGCGTCGGTCTGTAGACTGAAAGGTCCCGGGTTCGATTCCGGTCAAGGGCATGTACATTGGTTGTGGGCACATCCCCAATAGGGGGCATGCAAGAGGCAGCTGGTCGATGTTTCTCTCTCATCGACTTTCTAGCTCTCTATCTCTCTCCCTTCCTCTCTGTAAAATATCAATAAAATATATTTTAAAAATAAATAAATAAATAAATAAATAAGCTAGGTGAGACTATAATCTGGACCTCAATTTAATGTTCTGTATACCATGACCACTTTGCCTCGTGAGGTAAATGTTGCATCTAGCTCGTGCTGTGCAAGACATGAGAAAACTCAGGTTTTCTCATTGCCTGCGTGATGACTTGAGTATTTCATGGGGAATGATGGAATGGAGGGTGGGGATGGGTAGTAGAATGATGCTGTGGAAGCAGCTTGGGAATTGTTATTGACATTTGGGTGTGAGTCTTGGCTCCGTCATGTACTAGGTGTGTTCAAGGCCATGGTCAAGACTTGCCTTCTCTGCACTTATATTTATTAACATTTATTAAGCACAAGCACTGAACATATATCTCATTCCCTGCTAATACTGCCAGTGAGGTATATACTATTATTATATTTATTTTTCCACTGAGGGAAAAGTGCTCAGAGAGGTTAAGTGACTTAATCAAGGTAACACAGCTGTGAGCCAAGATGCATATCCAGATCAATGAGTTAAAAAACCTGTACAGTTAACCATTACTAGACCCAGGAATGGGGCTCATGTTTATACAATCTTCTTTTTCTAGAGGAAATGCCTGGGTTTTCATTTAAAATTACCAAAATTTAAAATGCTGCCTAATTTTTTATTTATTTTTATTTTAAAAAAATATATATTTTATTGATTTTTTATAGAGAGCTAGAAACATCGACTAGCTGCCTCTTGCATGCCCCCTACCAGGGATGTGCCTGCAACCAATGTACATGCCCTTGACCGGAATCGAACCTGGGACCTTTCAGTCCGCAGACCGATGCTCTATCCACTGAGCCAAACCGGTTTCGGCAAAATGCTGCCTAATTTCTTAACAGGCCAGACAAAACATGCCAGGGAACCTCAGATTTACACTGCACTGTCTCTTACCTGTATCTGAGAAGGCTGGGCTAGTCAAGCCCCGAAGACCTTGCTTGACCTGGTAGTTCAATATTCTCTGGTGCCACACGGGTGTATGAATTCCATTTTAGTGGGTATGACAGGGCTTTGCAGGCTTTGGGCTCAAATGACTGGGTTTGAACCTGGACCTTGACACTTGGGAGCTACAATGAGGAGGAAAATCCCTTAACCTCTCTGAGCCTCGGTTCCCCAGTCTGGAAATTAGGAACTGTACCATGCCCCTTGATGTGAAATTTGAGATAATGCTTGTAAAGCCCCTGGCAGACACCTGGCAGCAGATGAGAAAATGGTTGGCACTCAGTATCCGGGGCCTGTGCAGAGACGGCCTACGAGGTGCTTTGAGGGGAGAGTGACAGCGCCGCCACCTGAGAATTCACACCCAATAACCTGCCATTTTCATTTTAGAACCTTGAGAGTTCCTGTTTAAATAATAATAATAATAACAATCCATCCTTTGTTGGGAGGGTTCGGTTAATACCTTAGCAGAAAGTAATTGGCCTTTATTCATTTCACAACATTTAGTGAATTCCTAAAGTGGTGACAAAGTAGTTCTCAAACTCAAATTAGCATCAGAAGTACCTGGGCGCGCTGGCTTATGATAAACGTTCTGGCTGCCATTTCCAGATTTTGCCATGTAGTCAGGGTGGGGCCCAGGAATCTGCATTTTCACAGTTCTCTGGAGATGGTGATGAGGCCCAGATGGTCACCTTCTTTCCTGGAAGGGCTGCCCTGGCCCCCTCCTGGCACAGCCTTTGCCATAGGACGGGTGCACTTGGGCAAGCTACCCTCCAGGGTGGGCCTGCGGGTCAGCCAGCCAGGGGTGGGAGGCGAGGCTGGAGTCCATCTTAACTAGAGGAGTGAAGGCAGATCTTTCTGCAGTGGAACCAACCAGTTCATTCCTCATAAACTTCAGTACTAAATGAGGACCCTTTTCGTGTCCTAAAAACAGCAATAACTGGCAAGATCGGACTATGATGTGTTCTGAGCTCCGGGCCCCTAGTTACCATGCACAGTAACAGCCCAGTGCACAAAAGCTGCCATAAATGGTTATCTTTGTCACCAGAGACCCTAAGCAAGCGGGTGACTTTTGCCTGCAACAGTCACTGGGATGCTTGTGCTGTGACAGGCCCAGCTGCCGCCAGTCATTTCTCAGCCTTCCACCCCCGCACCTCAGTGTGGGAGATCTGTAGGTATCCCCCGTCCCTCGCTGAGTGAAATGGCATGAGGAGTTCAAGGGGAGAGGGTGTGGCATGAAGCAAAGCCTTCACCCCCCAGGCTCGCACCTGCTTGGTTGGGGGAGGGTCATCCCTGTGCCTGCGCTTCCGCTGCTGGACTGCGTGGGGGTCTGGCTGTGACATTTGCTACCCAGGTTTTCTTCCAGAGGCATCTGGAGGAGACGGGGAGGTTCCAAACAAACCGCATGGTGTTCTCAGGAGGCTGAGCTCTGGCGTGTGGGCGGAAACAGCCTCAGGTCTCTTTGCTTTGCTTCTGCCTGAAACGCTCACTGCACATACCACACGCTCTTTCAGAGGTTAGACAAATTTGCATCCTTCTCCCCGAAGCCAGAGGAAGTGCTGGAGGAAGTCATGTATTAAACCGAATGGGGCGGGGGGCTTAGGTTAGGAAGGGGGACTCTTCCTGGCAGCTTTCCTATGGCCAGAAACCCTGGTCACCTTTAAATTGTTAACCCTTGAGGATACAGGTCAATGGTGTGCCCAGCTTCCTGGAGTTCATTACTTATTTCAAAAGCCCTCTTTTTCTCTCTTTCTATTTAAATCGGAGCTTTAAACGAATCAGCTGCACTTTGTCCAACAATTCAGTCCAGCTCTCTGGGGACAACCAAGGAATCACAGGACAGCTGCTCTTAATACTGACAACACCACAGGAATCCACCCAGCAGAAAACGGGGTGTTGACGGAATGTTCTGGCGTTGACGCCGTCAGTGAGGGCCAGAGGAGAGATGAGGCCATCAGCCAGCCCTTTCATTTTGGCCTTGAGTGCATGGATGAACTTGTCTTTGATGCCTGCATTGGTTCTGCACTCCAGTCTTTCCTGCATAAATCCAGTGAAGTGATATATACTTAAGCATTAGCCAGACCTCAAGTTAGACCGTCTGCAGAACTAAGCCGCTGCAAAGAAAGCAATTAAATTATTGCCATGAACCAACAAGACACTAGAGGGTATGGCATGAGGAAACTACTAGCAAAAGTAGAAGGAAGTTATTTTTGAAGGAATCGTTACCTGTGCTTGGGAACCTCAAGTATACTAGTATATGTAAACTATTTGATAAAACTATTTGATCAAACAGGAAGATGAGTCTGTATGTCATCAGATGTCAGGTGGGCGGTGAGGGCCCGCTGGTCTATCTAAACGTTCTGCCCCTGTGTAGCTGAGCCACAGGGACCACCTTCCACCTGGTTTCCGTTAGGAATTGCCTTTGTGCCAAGCATGGCCCAAGTTTTAGTAGAACTTGAAGTTCGCGGTGTTTGTGGGATGGGTCCCCCCTCCATGAATTTTCGGCCATCCTCTGTGGTTCCCTCCCCTAATCTCTGGGCCTCATTTCCTCCATCCGGGATTGGGCCCTGTTTTCTCCAAATTCTTCCCCCACTACAATGCAGATTAGGTACCCTCTTCCTCCAGGGTCTTGCCACAAAGGACAGCAGCTCAGGGATGTCAGTTTCTGGCCCCAATTTGCTTCCCAGGAAGCAAGAGCTGGTAGTTGCTATTGGAATTGCTTTCCTGTGGAAACAGCAAGTCTTTAGAGAAGTTTGGGAAAGAGGTGTTATAGGCAGCGTATCAGTTAGATGGCACTGATGCTAATAACAAGACAGCCGAGAGCCCAATGTTAATCACACCTCGCAAGTATAAAGCTTCGAAGGCTTTTCTGGGGCTTTCCCCGCTGAGCAATGCCTCTCAGAGGTAAGTAAGCCAGGTGGTTTCAAATAGTTCTCTCTTAAAAAAAAAATAAATGTCTGCATTACTTTGGTTGTATATTACTGGGACCTCTCAGCAGGAATTATTTTGCCACCCTCTAGTTGTGGCATTTTCCAGCCAGTTAGGCATTATTATGAATAAATAATTATGAAAGTTGTAACAACCCTTTACTGCATACCAAATATGGGTCAGAAGCAGTGTGCCCCATTTACAGTAGGGCCTTCCTTTTTGAACACCCAGGCATGGACTATTGTGCCAGGGTGTTTGAAGACTCACAAGATAACATAGTACCTCACCCAGGAGTATGATATGACTTGAACATTTTGGGAAAAAAACAGAATTTTTTTATATTAAAGTAAGCACACATATATTATGGCATAAAAGGTAATCGTTCCATAAATTTTACACTTCTTACAGTTCTCTGACTCCTCCCTTTGTGGTCTAATGCAAAGTTTGCCATAATTCCATGTGCTGTGCCCTTAAAACTGATGTTAAGAGTAGGTTTCTATCTCTAAGTCATTGAAAGCCTGTTAGGTTGCCTTCTCTTGTCCAAGCTATTGGTCTTGCTGGCCCTCATTCCACCATCTTCGTTCCATTCTTTATATCATAGAGGATTTTTAGTTTTCAAGCATGTGCTTCAAAAGGTGAACACTCCTTGGAGGAGCCGTGCCAGATGTGAGCTAATGGGCCAGCCTGGGGAGGGAGTCACAGGCTTACTTACACACTGTGCAGGTAGGAGACCTCTGAGGCAATTAATGTAACACTTTCATTTTGGGGTAAGAATGTTAAGATCCAGAAAACAGAGAGAATATAGATATGTTATCATAAAATTCCTCTTCAATCATCGTAACTCCATGCTTGCATGCCTACAGATAGGCTAACCAATGCTGTAGATGGAAGCCATTAGACCTAGGTGTTCCCTGCCACCTGATGCCAGTCACCGTTGCCTTCACCATCTCAGTTCCCCTTGGTATGGTAGTTGCTGGAGGAATGATTGTGTGACATCCTTGGAAGAACCCAAGTGGCAGTCTCCACAGGTCATTTTGAGTGAAAACCTTTTATAAATATAACCCAAATGGAAATAGGTCATAATGAGTAATCACCTCCTTTACATTTAAACTAACCAAAGAAGCGGATGGAGCCATTGTGGCCATAAATATATTTGTCATTTTTTTTATCTGACCATGAAATCATCAGCTTCTGGACTCCTGCTTTTTGGCTGTGTTCTCTAAAGGACTGGGTGAGCATGGAGACAAGATATCGTCCACTAGAGAAGCATGGCCCTGGGCAAAGACAGAGACAAATCCCAGCCCGCTCCCTCTCATCTTCTAAGTATGCCAACTACCCGGTTTGATCTGCCCCCGCTGCTCCGACAACCTAAAAACTCCCACTCACTGTCCAATCTGAGTTCAAATGCTGCCTCTTCTGCCTTAACTTCCTCAGTGGCCTGGGCTTCTTCCTCTGGGTTCCTTGAATATACCCATTCTCACTATGGCAATTATCTTAGGATATAGTGTTTGGTTTTTTGATGTATGTCTCCTCACAAGAGTGTAAGTTCCTTGAGGTCAGAGACCCTGCCTTTCATTGTTAAATCCCATTGCCCAGAAAAGGCCTGGCACACAGTAAACACTCACAAAAGTGTGCTGGACGCTGACACATGAGTTAGTCCTCGGAGAATTTGAATAAATGGGAGGAGGGCAAGGAAGGCGATTCAGGCAAGTAAAATGGCACGAGCAGAAGTCTAGAAGGGCGGGAGACATGTGCTGAGAGGACAAGGAAGCCAGACATATGGGAAAAGAAAGTGTTTTGGAGTTAATGGTTTTGTGTGGTGAGATGGTTGCAGATCGAGGAGCAAAACAGATAGACAGCAAGCATGTGCCTCATCTGATGAGATAGCAAAGTGAAACCAATTATAGGAATTTATATCCAATATGTGCCTTAGATCCTCAGGTGAAACCAGATATGAGTCTCCTGAGGTTCTTTTTACATATTATTTTTCTAAGCCTTCATGAGTAGCATGTGTTTTTCAAATATTATGTATATATGTATGTATTCTGTATGTATGTATGTATCCATTCACCCATCCATCCCTCCATCCACCCAACTATCTCACATGTTTTTCTTACAATGTGATGTTGATGCTATTCCTGTAGAGTGGGGGGTTTATATTTCCTCCCCCATGAGCCTGGGTGAATTTGGTGGGCCTTTGTGATGCATCCTTGATGAGAGAGCATGGTGGAAGTGATGCTATGTTGTAGTTAAGGCTAGATCATAAAAATGCCATGTTTTTCTACCTTGTTCCCTTGGCATGCTCACTCTTGGGACTCAACTACTCTGCCATGAGGAAGCTAAGCAGTCCACAGAAAAGTTCACATGGAGAGGTACTGAAGCTTCTGAAGTTACCTGTCTGAATGTTCAGGAAATAGCACCACTGTGTCAGCTATGTGAATGAACCTTTTTGGAAGTTGTTCTCAAACCACTCAACAGGTCATCCTAGCTGATATCACATGGAACAGAAATAAAGCTTTTCCACTAAGCCCTGTCCCAAATGCACATCTGTAAACTAAATAAACGACGCTTGTTTTAAGCCACTAGGTGTAGGATGGTTTGTTCTGAAGCAAGAGATAACTGGATGAGGTTTTCATGCTAAGAATAGGTTGCTGCTCAATCCAAATCCTAAAACATGTGACATTGGCTTGGGCGTTGGGCAGCAGATGAATGTTAAAAGCCTTGAAGAGAGTGCTAATGAAAACTTAAAAGCAAGCAAGAGCAAACATTATTGGAGGCTGGTTATAAAGTGGTGGAAAGTTTGGCAACGCTGTCACCTGTAGTAATTTGGAAAATAGTAAATGTACCTAATAAACTTGATGCTCAGGCGAAAGAGCTTTCTGGATAGAGTGTTGGAAATGCTACTTGATTTCTAGCAGGCCTCAGTGAGTTTCAAACAGAGAGAAATGAGTTTTTAAAAAATGCTGCTCAGTTGTCAAGCAAAATCTAGAGGAAATATAAATAGGTCAGGGCTTTCTGAGTTAAAAAAAAAAAAAAGAAAGAAAGAAAGAAAACTTTCATATCCTCAACTTCTCCAGTAAACTATTCTCAAACTTAGAAACAATTTCCAGACAAAGGTCAGATTCATGGTGGGCCTCTAAAATCCTCTGTTAAGACATGTAAAACATGTAAGGTAGTGTCTCATAAAAAAACCTTCTAGACAGGTAAAAAGCTTTGTAGGGACCTTAAGGGCATGTTTCATAGATTTAATCCATTAAAGAAACACAACTTAAAATGTTAAGGCATTGTTGCACACCAGTTTCCCCAGAAGACCAAAGTAGAAAAGAATTCATCTCAAAAAGGTTTGTGGTTGTGGCCTTTATCTACTGGTATGGATTTATAAATTGACCTACAAAACAAGTATTACACCGGGTTGAGAAAACTACTCAGCTGCAAACATAGGCTTTTTTTTAGAAAAAGAATAATTGAGAGGAAAAAATTCAGCTCCCATAGGTAGAGCTAAAAGCCGCAGTAAATAACTAGGCAGCAGTGTTTAGCCCTAATCAAAGAATCGACAATGTGTGCCTGGCTGGATTTCAGAATTGCTCTGAACTAGAGAATGCTGTATGCTTTCATTTCTCCCCTTCTTGAGTGACATTCTATAGTGGTTAATCCTATGCCTATTCCACTATTGTATCTTGGCTGTGAGGGTGACAGGAGCAGGGTGGTTTATAAACTTTTCTTTTTAGTTTATAGGTCTTCCAGCAGAGAGAAACATTTTCCAAGGAGCTAATTAAAGAACTGAACCCAAGGAGCCTGATTTGCACCTATACAGGATTTAGATACTGAGATCCTGGACTATCAAGAGTATACCGTAGCAGGATGGACTTGGGGCATTATTGGAAGGGATGAGTGTATTTTGTTAGATAGATGTGAATTGTTATGGCCACTACAATATAGCTCATCCCACATGCCCTTATCATGTGACAGTTACATTCTTCTCGTTCAGTGTGGGGTCTCTTTTCCTTGGAACTGTGTAGGCCTATTCCAGAGAATGGTTCAAGTAACACTAATGTTCTAAGGCTAGGTCATAACAGTGTCATGACAGGTTCTCTTGGGACACTTGCTCTTAGAACCCATCCATGACAGTAAGCTGAGTAGCTTGGGTAGAAGTCCACATGGAAAGGAACTGAGTCCTCCAGCCCTCAGCCCTAACCTCCCATCCTATCACCAAGCACCAACTTTCCAGGCATAAGAATAAGGCATCTTGGGAGTGATTCTTCAACCTCCAGTTGATATTGTGTGAAGCAGACGTGAGCTTTTTTCTTTGAAGTCCTGCCCAAATTAGATTCTTATGAGATTAATAAATGGTGGTTGTTTTAAGCCACTAGATTTTGGAGGGATTTGCTCTCAGAAATGCAAAACAAGAACAATAGGGAATGATTGATAGTTCCACGAAGTGCCATGTAAGTAGCGAGTGAGAGGTGAGCCAGGTAGGACCCTGTCACTCCTCTTCTCATGGTTTATGGGTACAGGTGAAATAGACCAGGTACCAGAGCATACAGAAGGAGTGAACTTGGGTTGGAGGCCACTGAGGCAAAAATAAAGAAAAAGTGCATTCTCTACACTTAAGAGGGTCAATAGCTCTTTAATGCATTTGAAGAACAGTTTCCCCTAAGACTGAATTAAGTTAAAAGAGGAAGTCTGCTTTGGTTCACTTGAAATAAAACTGCTGGAATAAAATCAATGTAAAAACAAGACTTGAGAAATGGTAATGGTGGAGGGAAGAAATCAATCTTGAATAGAAGCATGTGTCGCAATGCAGAAAAGAATGAAACAAGAGTGATTGTAAGCACTGGATGTCGACATTGACTTCGGAAAAGGCCCATGATTGAGAAGGTCCTGATCCATGGGGGCTGTTGGAGGGTTTGCCAGAGACAAACATTTGCTGGAGTAGGGAAGGTAGTGATTCAGATAGACATGCGCTCATCCAATGGCTGGGGATTCAGGTACATGAGCATCACCAACTCTAACAAGACATGACTTACGGGACATGATTCTTCATCAGATGTAGGGACTCTCAGCACAAATGGCTTCATTCCCTAAGCCAAAAGCCTTAAAGTTTTAAGTGGAACGAGTCCAAATTCTAATCCAGAAAGCACAATATCAGATGTGCCTTCTTGCCCTCTGCTCCCTGTCCTCCTGGTGCCTCTCTCATGAAGAAGGCTTGAGGAGAAGAGAGACTAATTACTCTCATTGTGCTGGGAGCTCCCCTAGGGGCGGGGAGGGTATCCTATTCATAGTGTAGATGATGAATACAGCATGTAGACTGAATAAATGAATGCACGACTATGGAAATGATTCCAGCACCCAATGGTACAGAAGAGCACCCGGGAAACACAGAAGGCACCTGGAGAAAAGGATGGCAATGGGCGAGCAGGGCTGGGGTACCAGGGCTGTGGCAATGCTGGGAGGTAGTTTCAGGGAAACTAAGGCCTTGCCAAAGTCCTTCTAAATCCCATGCTAATAGGAAGTTGAACTGGCCTTTCCATCTTCCCTTAACCAGCTTGGTTCTGAGGAAAAGGCCAGTGAGCAGGGACAGTGGCCAGCAGAAGAGGAGGAGTTGAAGGTTGCCGAATGACTCCCTAAATCAAGCATGAAAGGGGCTGAGCCTCCATCCTGCAGAGCCACATTCACACACTTCTGGGGCCACCCTTCCTTTTGCCAATCCAGTAGAGCTGCCCTATCCGGTGCCCCCTGCAACACCCCGCGTCAGTTACATCTGGTTAACCCAGGCTGTGATGGCAGGAAACCCCCAAATGTCACCATGAAATCGGGACATTCTCAAGCTACAAAGGACGTAGACAATATAGTTCAACCCCTTTGTTATACATTCAGGGAAACCAGGGAAAGGTTCGACAGCTTCTCAGAGGTGGTGGTATGGCAGGGCTGTCTGCCCAGCCTGCAGCCCACAGCCCTCAAATCTGCATCACCCCTGAGATTAAAGCAGACAGACCTTTGATCATGACAGGGCTGGGCTCTCTGTTGCTCATGCTCCCCAAGGTGGAAGGAAGTGGGTTTCTACCCTCCTCACCGTTTGTTCCTTCCGTCCTCCCTTGCCGTAAGAGAAAGGCTTTTAATATAATTACCATGAACATCTTGCTGAGGGATACCATTCAAATGACACAAAAGACATATTGCTGTAATGGAGACCCCTCTCAATAGAATGTGGGGAACCAGGGTGCTGTACCACCCACACCCCCTTATATTGAAATCTTAACACCAGCCGAAACTAGTTTGGCTCAGTGGTAGAGCGTCGGTCTTCGGACGGAAGGGTCCCGGGTTCGATTCCGGTCAAGGGCATGTACAGGTACCTGTGAATGTGACCTTATTTGGAAATAGGGTCTTTGCAAATGCCATCAAGATATAAGTAAAGATGAGGTCATACTGGAGTGGGGTGGGCCTTCAATCAACATGACTGGCATCCTTATAAGAAGCAAGCAGACACAAAGGCAAACATGCAGAGAGAATGAATACCTTGGGAAGTCAGGCAGAGACCGGAGTTATGCTGCCCCAGCCTGAGCACTGCCTGAGGCCACCAGAACCAGGAACGGCCTGGAAGGACCCTCCCCCTGGAGGCTTCAGAGGAAGCGCAGGCGGCCTTGCCAACACCTTAATTTTAGAGTTTCAGACTCCAGAACGGTGACACTAGAAATCTGTCGCTTTAAGCCACCTGGTTTGTAGCATGTTTTTATGGCAGCCCTAGGAAGCAAATACACAGGGTAAATATGACTTGTTAGTGGGAACCCAGGAAGCTCAGGCAGAATGAAGCCAGAATGGAACAGGATAGAAAAGGAAGGAGAAAGAGTACCCAGGGAGAAGGCCTGCAGGAGCCCGTGTAAGGTTTGCCTGGCACTGCCTCAAGGTGAGCAACAGGGAACAGTCACCCATGGGTTCCTTTCTAGCTGATCACAAACCCAGATCGTTTCCTTTCCAGCCATTGTGGGGCCCAGGAGGTGGGGCAGAGAATTTGTGCCTGGAAATTGAGTCACTGAAATCAGCTCTGGCTGGACTCATAGCCTTTTAACTTTCACTCCTTCATTCAGGAGACAGCAACAGTCAACAACTGGTTTCTGCTGTGTCACCTGCAATTGGACCTGTTAGTCCCCAAGGGAATGGACCTTGCTTGGCACACATAGTCTCTTCCCGGTGTATATTTACCGGTTGGATGATTTGGTATCATGACAAGAGCACATCCTTGGGTAGTTTTGGTTTGTTTAATTTTAAATAGTCTGGACAAATCTGCTGAGTATTGCAGGAGATAGGTCACATGGCAAGCAGCTCCCATCTACCCAATAACCTCAAAGCATGGGTGGTTTTGGTCACTGCACTTGGAGAATATTCTAGTTTTGGTTTTTCTTATTTGTACTTCCAAGGTGTTTCTGATTTTAGAAACTGCCCATGTTGCCTCTTTTCCCTGCTTCAACACCCCATCTTCAGTCACCAGGTTACTCTCCCTTTAAAGGCTCTTTACTTTTAGTCTTTACAGAGTTCAAAGAGCAAGATGATATTCGAAAGTAGGCATTGGGAAGCCTCATTTCCTCCTTTGTCCTCACCTTCCTCCCCCTGGGCCAAAAGTGATAATTGTTGTTAGATTCTTGTTTATTTTTGAGGGCTCTTATACAGGTAACCCATAAAGACAGACATTCTTATAGCCCTTTTATCTCTCATATAAAAGACTGCATACCATGTTCTCTATTTGCCATTTACTTTTCACACAAACAGTGCTTTATTGAGGTTTAACTTATGTGCAGTAAGATGCACAAAACCTAAGTGTACAGGCCAATGAATTTTTTTCTGTTTGTAAAGTTTATTTTTCCTTCTGTGAATTCTAAAAACAGCATTATTGAGGTATAGTTGGCATATAATAATCAACTGCATATATATTTATGCACATATATATATATACACAGTTTATTATATAAATAATTGTATATGCATCATCCTCTTGCCTCTGTCTCTAGTATAGGCATCGTTCTCTTACCTCTTTATTTCCCTACTAGCTACTAAGAGAGAAAATATTGGTGGATTGGGTTGAAGACATCTAACATTAAGCTTTTTCATGCCTTCAAGTTTACTTCTTTAAAGCACATTTAGTTTCTTAAGAGCCAGGAGGTAGGTAACAAAACTTAAGGCTTTACTATGACTAAGTTCTATTAATCACCTAAATTTCTGACAATTACACATTTGACCTCAAGGGACTTTGGTGAGATTAATTTGAAGATATTTGCAATAGAAATATCATTTTGTCAATCTGTAAAGCTTCTGTGTCAGAGCTTCTGGTCCTGGGCAGTTTTATGCAAAGAATCAAGGATTCTTGGACAAAAGAAACAGAACTTCTATGGAATTTCAGATTTCTTTTGCTTTTAAGTCACTAGAGGCCTGGTACACAAAATTCTTGCAGGAGGGGGAGGGGTGTCCCTCAGTGCAGCCTGCACCTTCTCCAATCTGGAATCCTTCTCACAATCCAGGATTGCTGGCTCCCAACTGCTAGCCTGCCTGCTTGATTGCCCCTAACTGCTTCTGCCTGCCAACCTGATCACCCCCTAACCACTCCCTTGCCAGACTGATCAATGTCTAACTGTTCCTTTGCCGGGCCAGTTGTCTCTAACTGCCCTCCTCTGCCAACCTGGTTGCCCCCAACTGCCCTCCTCTGCCAGCCCAGTCACCCCTACCTTCCCTCCTTGGCAGGCCTGATCACCCACAATTGCTCTCCCCTGCTAGCCATCTTGTGGTGGCCATCTTGTGTCCACATGGAGGTGGCCATCTTTGACCACATGAGGGTGGCCATCTTGTGTGTTGGAGTGATGGTAAATTTGCATATTACCTCTTTATTATATAGGATAGTTCTAGGAGGAAGGAATTGAACACTTGTTAAGCACCTTCTATTAAATATGTGCTTTATTTATATAATGTAAATAATTTCAACCTTACAGATAACCTTTGACATAGATGGAACTGGGGATCTGACTACCCAGAGCTTTAAAAACCAGGCATTGTAGCTTTAATGAGTTTGTAGAGAGCTCATCTAGTTATCCATCCTACCAACCTCTGTATTCTCCAAAAACTGGTATCTTCATATTCCAAGAGCCAACCTCTCTTACTGCAAGAGAAGAGAATGAGGACCGGGGCATCGGTCAGAGTCCCACAGGAAACTGATGGCACATCAGAAGGGGTGATGGGAAAGAGTTCCATGGAGGGCCCATTCACAAAAGTGGAACAGATTTAGAGGAAAGCAACAAGGGATGACGAAGCATCAGGACCAGCAACAGCGGGAAGCCATTGCCACCCTAATTGTGAGGACAAGGGAGCAGCAAAGGGTGCTGGAACCAGCGAGCATGAGCACAATTGAAGGAGGTGCGCTGAGCTTTAGGGGGAGATGTGCCAACAACAAATCTGGGGACTAAATACCTTTTCCTCACTTTCCCCAAATTCTCTGATCAGTTCCTGGTTCCTCCCATTGGCCCAAACCGATAGGAGGCTAGAGGTCATGGGAGCTGCGTGGGTACAGTCCTCCAGGTCAGCCTCCTGGGGGACCGAGCAGAGCGGAAAAGGACAGCGGGTGGATTCTGAGGACAGATGGAGAATATCCAGTGCAGGACCTGCTCTGGGCGATCTGGGAAGGCTTTTCTGGGCAGAGCATCAAAGGCGCTATTCCAGGTGCCCTAGAATCACAGAGGTTTTCATCCGCTCCCTTTCATAACCCAACAGCTTGCCCTGGTTCTTAACAGCAGCAGCTCTGTAAACACAGGACCTTGTTCTTATTGTAGTCATCATTTCCTGCAGAACCCAGAAACAAGTGCCAGCTGTTCAGCTCAAGCCCTTGCTGAAGAGGCGGTAATGGGTCTATTCTTAGTGATCACACTGTGATGGGTTAGCTAGCGACTTGAAGCTCAAGGTACCGGGTGCCCAGATAACTCTGGATGGTAGAGTTTGAAAGAGAGCCTCCTCATTAACTCATTATCTCTCTAGAGAGCCAGTCGCGTTTTGGCTCCAGCTTGATAGTGGCTCTATTTCTGACTTGCTCGGGAACTATTATTAACTATTATTCCAAACAATACACTTGGATATTTGACAATCTGGAAACCAAATTTAGCCGTGAAAATTACAGACAACTACTCTCATATAATGCCACAGTGGTGACCCAATTTTTAAGAAATGGAATATTAACAAAGCCAGCTTTAAACGCTTAAAACAATATTTTATGTAAGAAACCATTTCCCCCCAAAGATACATAGATTCCTAAAATGTTCCCAGAGCTGTCTGGAAGATAACTAATGTTTCTTCCAAAGGAAGGGGAAGTTGTAGAATGTCAAATGTATGCAAAAACCCTTCGAGGCTGGACGTGCCATCAACTTACTAAGGAATTATGTTGTAACTAAGGGAAACTGAAGAGGTAATTTAAATGATTTAGACACCACCTTTACCCCTCCTTCTCCAAACCCCCCAAGACTATACTTATAATATTAGACTGACCTTTAGTGTATGTGATTTTAATGAAAGATAAGACATTGTCGGATTCAGAATACATCTCAAACCATTCTTTAAAGTAATGATTCATGCCAAGGCCTGCGCACCTGCTTGTGAAGAAGGGACATGTGACCTTTGAAAAATATTCCATGGGTCTGAATCATCTAAGTATATTATAGCTTTATTCTTGCAGAAAAGAAAAACTAAGAACAGTTTGGTTACGGAAAAATCTAGCTGGACTTGAATGCCACTTATTTGGATCCCACTGTGTGATAGACAAGTTCCTTAACTTCTCTGACTCTCAGTTTTATCGCCCATATATGTAAAAGCATAAGTGACTGTGGCAACTAAAACAACCAAATGGACAACCAAACAGGCTGTTTGGAGACAACCAAACAGCAGGGGTGGCAGTTGGGGGCAACCAGGCCAGTGGGGAAGGGGGACAGTGAGGAGCGACCAGGCTAGCAGAGAAGGTCAGTGAGGGGCAACCGGGCTGGCAGTGAAAGAGGGGGTAGTTGATAATAACCAGGCCGGCAGGGACGGGGTGGCAGTAAGTGGTGACCAGGCCGGCACAGGGGGCAGTTAGGAATGACCAGGCCGGTGGGGAGGGACAGTTGAGGGTGACCAGGCCAGCAGGGGGGACAAGACCATCAGGGTGGGCAGTTAGGGGTGACCAGGCAGGCAGGCAGGCAGGTGAGCAGTTAGGAGTCAGTAGCCCTGGATTGTGAGGGA
The DNA here is from genome assembly GCA_963924515.1 of Vespertilio murinus. Classification (NCBI taxonomy): domain Eukaryota; kingdom Metazoa; phylum Chordata; class Mammalia; order Chiroptera; family Vespertilionidae; genus Vespertilio; species Vespertilio murinus. Next base: position 14,768,441 of record OZ004707.1, read on the forward strand.
TGTCTACTGATGGTTTAGGCCCGATCCCCAGACATTCCCTGAGGGGTCCTGGATTGGAGAGGGTGCAGGCTGGGCTGAGGGGAACCCCCCACTTCGGTGCACAAATTTTGTCCACCAGGCCTCCAGTCTTAAAAAAAAAAAAAAAAGATAAAAATGCTATCCTGCTTGCTTATTGTAAATGGTAAGTGGGTTTGCATATCAGCACAGTATTCTATACATGATAATTAAGGTATTTTTTCCTAATAGTACTTATTACATGGAAGAACCCTACCTATCCCAGTAATTCACGAGTCTTCTCAGAGTTCAGGGCTCTTACTGAGACTGCTATGCTGGCAAAGAATCTGGGAGAGAAGGAGAACATTGTCACATATGTGGAATCTGAGGAAATGTCATGGTTTCTGACAAACCCATCTAGCCTATGCCAACTTGAGGGTGCCGATGAGTTTTCAAACTCATCTGTTGGGGTGCCACAACCAGCTTGCTTTGCCTTGGGATTACCTGACCAGGTACTCAGGGACCATGATAATTGGGACAGTGATGGGGTAGTACCTACTCTTCCTGCAAAATTATTAGTGTGATTGGTCTGTTGACCATATGTAGAGAAATAGTACTTCTAGACACGGGAAGAATGTTGATATGAAATTGTTACTTTGCTCTCATGGTGAAGTTTCAAGATTTAAAAGTGTCAAAGAGTTCCAATATGACAGAAGCTCTATGAGCTCTGGGTCTTTGTGCCTGTAGCCTTCAACCTTCTGTGCCCTATTCCAGAGACCCACTAACCTTGAACCTTTAGGAAGAAATGTGACCTGTTCTTTATATTTTTTCTGACTTTTTACCCATCTTATATAATGGGTAATCATCATTTTGTAATTTACACAATTTATAGTCATAAAATGTTTGCATTTTAAAATGCTTGCAAATAAAATATTTTTTAAATTAACATGTATTTAAACATTTGTATGTGCCTTGTAATCATTGACTCTAACTACAGCATAAAACAGAAGGGAGCGGGAGGAAGGTAGAGGAAATGTGGGCAATCTGCTGCACCGTCTCTCCTCAGGGGCAATTAGCAGAAAGCTGCACAGGCAGACAGTGAGCAGGACTTAACACTCTTTATTATTACTCCTCCCAGAATCATTCTCTAGAATATTCCGATGGGTGGCAATTCGGCCTCTATTTTAATGTATTTATTTATTTGGAACTATTATTTATAAAAGTTACATGTAAATGGCTTAAAATCAAATTGTCCTTTAAAGGTAATAATGAACAGTGGCATTCCCCATCTCCACAACCAACCCATGATCTTGTTTTCCAGCGGCAGTTACTTCTAACCTATTCTTTTAGATGATGATTTTTGGTTTTGACCTCCTGGGTTCTAAATAACATGTAGATAGCACTACTTCTTGATTTATCAATTTTATGCATTATTAATTTCTATTGTAGCAGTCAAATTTAGCTTTTGTACACTCCCCTTTATCACCTCTCTTATTCTACAAAAAATATTATGCTTACCGGTAAATTGTATTTGGTATTTACTCTATGATGGTTGTGTATATATTATTCAACAAGGTGGTGTGCTATAATGCTTTTGCTTGTTTTAGAATTTTTTGCTTTTATTGAAGATAATTAATTGCCTCTTTTTTTTCATTTCCTTCTATTTCTTTAATTCTACTCCCCTGTCTCCATGATCATTCAGATCTGTCACCTCCTGTTTTACTTTTAAATGGCCAATATCTCTGATATCAATCAATTCCATTATGCATCAAAAGGCATCCCTCTCCAGCCCTCCGTCTTCCTCCTCCAATCTGGACTTGGTTGTACCCCAGACCTGCTGCCCAGCTGCACCTTGGATTTCTTATACCTTTCCTGTGCTCCACATCTTCATCTGATTTTGCTGCCTTATTTCTCTGCAGCACCATCTCTGGAAGGTTATTAAGAAAGGGTGCATTGGAGTTAACATTCTCGACTTCCTGCATAGTTGAAAATGTCCTTCCTCTACCCTCACACTTGCTCAATCATTTGTCTGGTAACAGAATTCTAGGTTGAGAATCATTCCCCTCAGAATTCGGAAGTTAGTCCCAGTCGGATGTCCTCTAGCTTCTAGTGTTGCTATTGAGAATCCTGATGTCTTTCTGATTTCATTTCTTTTGTATGTGACTGTTTTTGTTCTCACTAAATGCTCTTAGCATCTTCTGTTGTGTGCCAGGCATACTTTATTCATTGTTTATTCATTCGCTGTGCAGAGCACTTTGTGGTTACTTTTAGTCCGGAGACTCATATCGAGTTCTGTATTTTCTATTATTTCCTTGACAATTTCCTCTCTTCCATTTTCTTTTCTTAGAACTGCTATTAGTTGATGTCAGACTTCTTGAATTGATTCTCTAAATTTCTTACCTCTGTTCTTCTATTTTTGTTGTTGTTGTTGCACTTCTGAGGGATACTTTCTCACATTTATTTGTCAATCCCTTTACTGAGCACTTAAACCAATAATTTTTAAACAAATAACATACATTTATGCCAAAAATCCAAAATTACAAAAGAGAATGCAGGTAGAAGTAAGCCTCCCTCCGGCCCTCATTCTTCAGACATCCAGTTTAGCACCTTGGTAGGGAGATTTGGCACAGCAGAGGGTAGGGCTAAAAATACAAACTTGATGAAAGTTTGCATGCGCAGTGATGGAAGTTGCAGCTCTCTCCTCACCCAGTGTCTAGAAGACAGCCCTCCGGACATATACCATCTTACATAGGCACTGCCTGGGTATCTTTGCTGGAGAATAGAACCTTGGCTGGCAGCATCCTTGGGCCTTTTCTCCGGGGTTGGTAAGATTCCCTAACATAGAACATTCTAGTGTCCTGTTGGAGAGTATAGTAAGCCTGGAGCCTGACTGCTGACATTTTCATAGAGAGAGCTGGGGGGGGTTGGGGGATAGGAGTGTTGGGGAGAGCCATCTCCTTACTCAGTGTGTAAATTTCCTCTCTATCTTTCTGTTTATAGTATTGTGCCTCTCCCCAACTATTCCTGGTCTCCTAATCCAGAGACCCTTTGTTTTACCTCTTAGAGCAGTGTTTCCCAAAGTGTGGTGCGGGTACCCCCAGGGGTACGGGAAGAGTTTGGTGGGGATATGCACTGCACCGTGCTTAGCTACGCCTAGTTCTACATTCTCATGAGTCAAGTCAAAACAGTCTTGTTAGGGGTGAGATGGTCTGGTGTACAAATAAATGTTATTTATAATATAACTTTTATTTATATTTTATTATGAATAATTTTATTTTTCATTCATTATTATTTTGTATATGTACCAAAAAAGATAAAATAAATATATTTTATTGTTATTAAAATACATCCATTTTTTTTACAAGGGGTACTCAGCGTTATGAAAATTATAGAAGTGGTACACATATGTCAAAAGTTTGGGAAACACTGTTTAGAGAATAAACTTTAGTCTTCTGATGGGGAGGGGCTAGGGAGTCATCTGGCTGAGCTGAGTTCAGAAAGGCATCTGTGGTTCTGTTTTCTTCTGCTCTGTAGACTGGACGGTTCCTATGGGTTGATTTTCTTGTTTACTGACACTTTTCTTTGTCATTTCCATCCTATTGTTACCCAGTCTACCTAGTGCTTATTTTATTACAGGTATACTGCTCAGGATTAGAATTTCCACTTTTTTATAATTTCCATATCTCTGTTGGAGTTTCCTACCTTTTCTTTCACTAAGAGTATTTTTTATTTTACTTTACTGAACATAGTTATAGACTTTTAAAAATCTTTGTTTGCTACTTTAAATACCTGAGTCCTATTAAGGTCATTTTTGGTTGGTCAGTTTTTTTTGTTTTGTTTTTTTTTTAGTATGAGTTCCATTTTTCTGTTTCTTTGTGCATTGAACAATTCTGGGTTCTATACAACATAGTAAATGTTATGTTGTGGGTTATATGGACGCTTATTTTCCACTTATTTGTTTTAGTAAGCAGTTACCTTGCTTACTTTCTGATTTTGGTGTGGCAGCTCAAATTATTTCCTTTCTTGTACCTCTTGCTGGGAACATGTAGCTTGAGAGCCACCCAGGTTTTGGTCGGAGTTTACACACATAATCTGTGACTCTTTGTCACTGGCCCTCCCCTTCCCAATATTACAACTTCACTTTGCAGTGGCCGTGGTTGTCCTGACCTCTGCTCTCTGGTTCTTCAGGCCAGCAAGACTGCAGATTTTCTCATGGGCTTCTAACCATTCCACGTGGTCACCTTCCCTCCATTTCCTACTTCCAAATGCCAGCGCCCCCTCCAGAGCTGCCTGCTTTTGTTCACGCTGCGATGCCTTTAGGGAGTTTTTATTTTAAATGTTCTTCAGAGCTTCTAGTTGTAATCTGTGGGAGGGCAGGTCCAGTGGGAGCTTACTCTACCAGAAGGGGACTCCTTCTGATTCTTAAACAACCTTGAATGATTGTTTTAAAAACCGTTCTTTTTTTCAGACATTAACTCCATGTCCCAAGTAACTCAATCCCACCAATTTCTGAGCTTTTAGAGGGTTCTGTGGTACAAACGACAATACCACTGCTACTATATTCACCCCTAAAAGGTCTTTCAGTAAACATTAAATGACATATGAATACAGCGGGAGGTAATGGAAGATTGTGTCATGGAACATTCTAACTCAGACAGAATCTCTGCGGCTCTTCCATTTAGTCTCTAAGTGGCAGAGGTTTGCTTTCTCTAGCCTCCTGTGGGCCAAAATAAGAGTATGCCTTCAAATGGGTGTTTTTAAAAATGTGGCTAAGATTCTAACATCAGAATCACCTGGGGTGCTGGTTAAAAATTCGGATTTCTGGGCCTTCCTTTAATCTTCCAGGATCAGAATATGGAGTGGAGCCCAAGAATTTTCAGTGAGAGCTCCCTAAGTGGTGCCTTTGGTGGTGACTACAGTCAACAAACAGCCTGGTCTGGTGTGTGTTTCAGTCTCAGGGGCCAGGTTGCTGTTTGCTCATATGGGACTGGAATTACCAGTCAGACGTAGCAGCTGATTTCAAGTCAGTCAACATGCTTCAGGACAACAAATACAAATAGTTCAGAGGCATAGCACATGATAGGGAACAGGTTTTGTTTTGTTTTCTTTTCACAGGATCAGTTTGAAATGGGTTTTAGAATAAGGCTTTAGTACTGAAATTTGGAGATATTCTTATCATTGAAACTGTGAATTCCTGTCAAGAGTCACTACAATGAACAGGGGAGGGGGGAAATGACCCCTCTGCTATAAAAAGCTGACCTTGTCTCTGTTCTCTTCTTTCCTCTCACCTACATTCAATGAAGCAAATCAACAGGACTGCCCTGTATTATAATCTCATGGAACCAGTACCTTCAGGGCCCTACATATATATGGAAAGCTTTAAGAAGGTCATCTCATTAATTGTTGGAGGTGAACTTCTACTTTTAGCTTGCTATAGACTCAAGGGCACAGAGAAAGTATAAATGGCCTGTTAGATTCATTGAGTTAAAAATTAGCTTCATTCTTCATTCATGCTAGTCTAGTCAATCAACTTAGGTCTCAGTAAATTTGTTCTAGAGAAATTAGTGTATTTATTAAAGCATCCATTTAGCTATGAAGACAAAGGCTATGATATGAATTGCATAACTCAGTAAGTTTTTATTTCCAACTGAAATAAAACTCAAATCTCTTTATTTAGAGCTCAAGTCAAAAATTTTAGCTTCATTCACTGGTCCAGAGTTCAAAATATTTTTGCCCTCTGGTCTTATACCCTCTTTCTGAATGTTGTTTACTTCAAATCACTTGAAATAGAACTGAGTTGGTCTATTTAAATTTTGAAAAATTTTAAACCTTCTAAACTTGGTTGGTATTATCTGGGACTCAGAAGTGTGAACCTTCAATTTGACAAGGTTTTCTCTGAACTCAGAGCCTTCAAATTGTTCTCTATAGAACTGTTGATTAGCCCTGAGGTGCAAATTTTTCTCAAATTCTTCCTTCCTCTCTCCCTCCCTCCATTCCTTCTTGCCTCCCTCCTTCCCTTTCTTTCTTTTAATTGTTTGTTAATTATTCCCATTTTTCAGATAGGAAAATTGAAGCACTGGATAAGACAGTGCTTGAAGCAAAAGGTAAGCATTGTGCTCCTGTCCCAGTTATGTGAGTATTTGGCAGAGACAGAGATAGAAATAGAAGGCAGGTCTCCTCTCCTATTCAAGGCTATGGAACCTGACTACTGGGCCCTTTATGAGGCCCTAAATCTGTGGTTCCCCCCCTGTATACCCGAGCCTGCAGGGGGTGGGGATGGGGGAGTCTTTGAAGGAAGACAGAGGGATTTAAAATATTATTTTAATTATTTCAAGTAGTCCAACAGAAATTGAACATTCCTCAAAATAATATTGCATGAATTAACTAGAATGCCATGGTATTTTCACTTTTGATTAGAGTTAAATTAATTCAGTTTGATAACATTGATTGTCATGCAGATCTGAAGCTGTGATTATAGTTATATATGTCTTAGATGATTAAAATGTAAAAATAGGTTAATTATATCTTAATAAATGCAGTTTGTCTGAAAGGCAGAACTTTATAAAACCTGAAACTTATCAGGAAAAAAAAGAAAGATAAATGTTGGGGACTCTACGTATATCTACAACAGGCAGCATTCTAAAACTCTAAAACGTATCTATTACAAAATACCTATGGAAGCACAAGGTTCCATGTATTTGTTCTTTCTGGTTGCCTCACATGAACAGTATAAAGTCAAATTCTCCTTTTCTTAAACGTTTGGTACTAGTTATGACAACAGCCTGTCACTGACAGCTATTTAGAGATACTTATGTGTTTATGGACTTTTCTAATTTCCACCTAGGGTCGATATCTGTGGATGCTGACAGCACATTAAAAAAAAAAAAAGGCATTTGAAAGCAACAGCACAACTATTATCCTGAGAAACAATGAGAAAAGATAAGTTTAACCATGGTAACTTTTCCATGTGCTAAAAACACATGGCCATTGTAAGGGCAGTTAAGCTAGGTTGGAAAGGAAGAATACACTATCTGACCCCTTTTGAATCATTATGCTAGTTGAAAGGCATTTCTTTGAGGAAGTACTCAATTTGCTTCCCTGAGCTGGCGCTACAGATTAGGGTTCGAATAAACATGTTACAATTCCTGTGGGCGTCACTTTTCTGATTCACCTGACTCAGGCTGCTGGACACACAGTTCGGAGTTCACATGGATGAAGGGCAATGACTGAGATCATTGTTTCCACAGGGCATGGCCTTTAAAGGTTAAATGGGTGGAGAGGGGGAACAGACTCTGGGGTTCAGAACCATGTGACTTGTAAATGTAGGTTGCGTTCTTTAGTATATTCTGATTCCAGAGATCATTCTGGAGTGTTTCTTGACCCTAAGATACCACCCCCACTTCTGTCTCTGTGCAGGTGCCTGTAAGCTTCGAGGTAACATGGGAACTTGCTATTAGGGTTATTTGTATAATCATTGTATATCTATTGAAGCATGGTACACAAAAACATGTGCCATAACAGAAGTTTAGTCTACTCAGTTTCTTTGTGTGTCAGCGATGGGCATGGTCTCTAATAGCCTCCCAGGCTCTGATCAACCTTCTGTATCTCTAAGCTTCCTTAAATAGTAAGTCTCAAAGGAAAGATTATCCTAATGCAACACTCTTGACTAAATTGACACCAGACAGACGACAATTTACATATGTGAGAGACTCTCATTTGGGGGTGGGGAAGGTACATTGAGACAAAGGATATATTTTAACCTTTAAAAAAATGTTCCATCCAGGGCAGGTGATGCTTTTCCTTTCATTTCTTCATGCTAGTATAGAAAACAACCATCTACAACACTCATAAGCATCTGCATTGGAACCTTTTATCACAGAGCTCTGAAAGGTTAAGAATTATTAGTATTAGATTCTAATTGTGCAATTTTCTAAGTTCTTGATGTATCTTTAAAGTTTTTACCTTTGTGTTTGTCTTTCATGCTCAGCTCTTTCCCCTGCATGAGACATGTGGGGCTTGGCATCTGTGAGCACTCTAATAAGTATTTATTAATAATTCAGCTGTCATCTATTTAGAATCCATGCCAGCTCCTGTTGTTCTAAGCCTATATTCGTTAATCATCATAATAACTTCATGACCTACTCTTGTTCTTTTTTTCTTTTTTTTTTTTTTTTACAGATGAAGACATGGAGATTTTTGAAAGGCTGAGTAATTTGCCTAAAGTCAGATAAACGTGGAAAAACAGGATTCAGGCTAAAGTGTATTTGATTCGAGAATTTGTGTTCTTAGTCACTGTGTTATATTGCTGCCCTTCCTTTTGTTGAAAGGATGAATAATATGTGCTTTTTCACATTGGGGGAAGTGTAGTGTTAGCAGGTCTCTGCTTGACGACCTCCTCTGTGGTGGAGAGGAAAGGGTTTGGAGTGGGGACTCTCTTACCAGCTTCAACAGCAAAACATATATATATTATATATATATATATATATATATATATATATATTCAGATATATATATTATATATATATATATATATATATATATATATATATATATATATATATATATAATGACTCACTGCCATTCACAGGAATTTAAAAATACATACTCACACAGCAAAACTTTACACTTTACAAGAGCATATTCAAGTAAAATGACATATATTGACCCGTTATAATGGTTTTGGGAACGAGGACTAAAAAACAGGCAATAAACAAGCAAGACAGTAGAAGGGACCTTATTGAGAACCCAATAATGACAATGTGGAGTGAGTTAAGAAATATAATGAGTGCAGCCCTTTGCATTTGAGCATGTCTCCTCCTCCCTGGAAAAGGAGTAAGAACCGGGGCAAGGGAAAAGTAGGTTAGGTTAAGACAAGATTTGGAATGACAAGGATGACATGAGTGAGTGCCTCCTTCCTCAGATTCAGAAATTATTTTTTAGTCCTAGAAAGGAGAAACTTAAATGTAAGCATCAGCTACACATAGGCCTGAGGTTGGCTCCATCAGGACTTAGTTTTTGCAGGAGGATGAAGGGTCTGAGTCCTATCGTTCATGCACTAAAGGGGAAATGGTCCCAGAATGTGCAAGCTAGAAAGGGCAGAGTTATTCTACAGATAAGAAAGCCAAAGTTCAGAGTGGTTGAAGGACCAGGCACAGCTGGGTTGGAACAAATCCCCAATGACAACCAGTTCTCTTCTTACTGTCCATGCTGCTTCCGCAGGCTCCTCTGCCTCAATGGTCTCTGGGCAGACCCTGCACAGTGGTAACTCTCTGCTTCTGTTGCTGAACTAGGGATGGATTTGTTTGATATATTTTCCTCTTCTTCAAGACCTTGACTCAGAAGAGACTTGAGTTGGAAGGCACTCGGTAAATATTGATGACAGTAATGGGCAATATCAAGGAAGACATGCTTAGACTCTTCAAAAAATGATTCAGTAAGGAAATGAGCTTCATAACTAATTGTTCTGGATTGTTGTGGCTTTTCGTTTTATTCTAGTTTTAGCTCTGCTTTTAACTAGCTGTATGATATGAACCCTTCACCCTTATCTTGGCTTTCTTGGTTTGTACAAAGCAGGGGAAGGGTGGTTTTACATTCTCCAAAGGGAAGAATTCTACGGTCAAGGCTCTGTGGGGACTCCAGAAGTAACTTTCCCCACCAAGGCAGGCATGTTCTCTGTGTAGCTCTTCTGTAGAATTCCTATGGCATTTACCCCATAAATATACAGTGAGTTGCTCTCCAAGAGCAAAGTGCCATGTAGAGAGACACACAGTTCTTACCTTCCAGGCACTACCATCTTATTGGAGAAAGAAAACAGGTAGATAGAAGTACACCAAGTGCCAAATTGGGGCAGACTGCATGTGTGCCGAGGTTGCTTATACCACATCGGATCTGGCTGTGAGTCTCTGTGGAAAGCTCCTCAGAGGAAGAGGGATTATGCTGGTTTTGGAAGGGATTCTGATATCAAAGTTAATAAAGTGAAGCAATGTAGGTGAAAGCCACAAACAGACAAAGACTCAGCCCAGGACACTAAGGCATCTGCAAGGAACTAACAAGAACAGATGATGGTGTTCAGATCTCTGTTTCCAGATGAATGTAACATAGGGAGGTGACCAAGTGAATGCATGATTTATGGCAAATTTTGGTCAATAGGCATTTGAGTACGTATCTGAAAGTGAAAGCAAGAGAATATGACTTAACAAAGATGTTTGAAGTGGACTCAAAAGCAGAGTATGGCTGTGACAGAGGAATCCTCCCAAGATGGGCACTTCCTGGGGAAGGGAGATACATATTTGTAGCCACCTGACCATTTACATGTGGACCAAACTCACCAGGAGTTACAAAAAAAGAAAGACAGAAAGAGGACATCAACCTACTAAGAGATGATGCAAAACAGTGAAAAACAGATGAGCCTCTGAGAATTAAGAGGTGAGTGGAGATTGTTACAAGTCAGAAAAAATTTTAAAAGCAGCCTAAAATGCAGTTTCTTAACAAGAAATAGTGACTCTATGAGAATAAAATACTACCAAGAGCTTTTCTGCCCACATTGAAAGTGTATGTGTAATATCTGAACAATTATGTTTTGCATCTGAATAAGCTTGTGAGTCAATAAATGCATAAATCAGTATCCTGTTTTAGATTCAATTTACATTAATGTGTCCCCCAGGAACTTGAAATAGTTCCTTCTTATATTCTTACTTATATAGATATTAGAGGCCTAGTGCATGAAATTCGTGCACTGGGGAGGGGGTGTTCCTCATCCCAGAATGCATTCTCTCCAATCTGGGACCCCTCAGGATATGTCCAACTGCCAGCAGACAGACAACCCTCTCACAATTCGGGACTGTTTGTTCCCAACTGCTCACCTGCCTGCCAGCCTGATCACCCCCTAACCACTCCCCTGCCAGCCCAATTACCCCCAACTGCCCTCTCCTGTAGACCTAGTCACCTCTCACTGCCCTCCCCTACAGGCCTGGTTGCCCCCAACTGCCCTCCCCTTCTGGCCTGATCAACCACGACTACCCTCCCCTGCTGGCCATCTTTGACCACATAGGGTCAGCCATCTTGTATGAGGGCATGAGGGTCAATTTGCATATTACCTCTTTATTATATAGGATAGATATGGATATGAATATGGGTATGGAAATGGATTGGATATACATTTACATAAACATATACAAGAAGATAGATGATGATGATGATGATGATAGATAGATAGATAGATAGATAAAGATAGATAGGCAAATAGATAAATGTAACTGAATATGGTACTGGAAAGCTGGGTTGGGAACAAATTGTATGCCTGGTTATGAAATGAGGGTTTGCTCTTTGGACAATAGAATACTACTGATAGGATATTAGGGTGGGGATTTTATTCATTAAGCTCCTGCCTGCCTTTTGGAAGCTAAGAATGAATTATTAACCATACAATAGGAAGTGTGGTGGAGTAGATGAAAACTCTCTCTGAGGCCAAAGGGACCTGTCCTCACAGCAGCCAGCAGCCTTGCTCCAGGGAGTAGAGCTCCTGAGCCCAGGACAAGGGACAGCAGGGGCTCAGCTGTCGCTTCCTCTGAGGGTTGTCTGTGACATCAGTGTGGCAGTGCTGGGACAGAATTATGCTTTGGGCTTCCTTCGGTGGCCTCATGAGGCCTCCCTCCTGCATGCCCCTTGCCCCTCCTAGAGAAAGAAAGGACAGATTTATGGCAGGAATAAAAATGGAATCCCTGCTGATATAGCAAGCAGCATGCCTGCTAATAGCTAGCATTCCTATGACACTAGGTGGAAGCAGGATGGTTAGACTCAACAGAATTCACAAATAATTGCTCATCTCCTTGTTAGCCATGCCTTCTATTTAGCAATTAGCTATTGTTTATCTCTGTAGAAGGGGAACGATAGGAGACAAACAGAATCACATTTGGACTACTTGAATTTTCTAAACTTACTCTTCTGGAGACTATTAATACCAATAATAATGGGAATCTCTCATATTTGTGATGCATTAGCAGCTTACAACATGGTTTCAAATATATTATTTCTGTAGAATTTCACAATGCTGTCTTGTGATCATCAGGGCTGGTGGTGGTCTCACCCCTGCTCCCATTTAAGGATATGGAAGCCGAGGCTCCAATGGCTTGTTGCCTGGAAACTCACAGCCAGTGAGCCGCAGATTCAAATTTAAACCTTCTGCCCCCTGGTTCAGTGTCCTTTGCTTTTTGCCACACACACACAAAGCAGCCTTGATCTTGATGCTGCATTAGGAAAGGTCTTATCTGGTAGCTCATTCTGCTCCTCAAGTCTTGAGATGCTGCTGAACTCCATCGAAACCGTGGTCAAAGGGCAAGGCATGACCCAGCTCCCCTGAACAAAGGTTTCGGTCATGGAGTACACCTCCCCACTCGCATATTCTTATTTGCACAGAGAGGATTGTATTACAGGGTCATCTTTGTTCCAATCTCCACTTCCGTGTTCATTTGTATACAGAGAAAACTGTGTTTGGGATTTGCAAAGTCCAGCGGAGCACTTCCTGGTTTCATCACGGGCATTTGTTTTAACCTGTTGATATACCAGCTCTCTAAAGCTTGAGTCTAGGAATGGAAGTGAGTGTGAAACATGTTGAGGGTATAGGTGGGCACAAAAATAGATGGGCCCATGCTGAGTGTTTTTAATAGATGATATCGCTATATCTACTCCTTTATTTATTAAGGAGGCCACAAAGCTGTGTCAAAGGGAGAGAAACACACACACAGAGAGGGATACTGATTTTATTTAAGGTAGGGTCCTTGAGTTATTTATCTTTGCATCTTGCCCTTATCCTTAGCCCAGCACCCAGAAAGGTGCTGTCAGTGGAAGACATTTAGTATACTATTGTGGGCATGAATGACTAAGGACCCAGGTAACCTGCTTACTCATCCCCTGCATTGCTGGGTTCCATTCATGATGGAGGACTTTGAATAGCTCTGAATATCCCTTTGTTTGATATATACTCATTCACATAAAGCCATAAAACAGGGTCTCTTCTGAACCAGCTCTAGAGGTGTAAAAATTGTTATATTTAGAAACAGCGATTCATAGCTTTGTTTTCTTCTAAGGCTTCTACATTCATAGAAAAATAGGGTGTCATATATTTTCAATCCCCACTCTTTAGGCTTTTGGCACCTCTAAGGTGATAGCTGTGATCAAGGCTTATTCATTTGAGCTATATTTGTACTTGCTGTTTGTGAATCAACACTTTCATAAGTTAGTAAAACCATTACTGGTAACATAAGAGACAAGGGACTGAACTTTACAGAAATTCTGAATGATACCTGGAATGTCTTTAGATTCCTATCTATCTATCTACTATCTATCTATCATCTATCTATCTATCTATTAGGATGCCCAAGTTGTCATTTCTAGAGTTAAGTCACTCAACTTGCAGGTTGTCTATCTGCTTCCTTGAGGTCCTTGCTAGCCAAGGTAGCCAGCTGTGAAGTCTGGCTGAGCCTGTGGGTCAGTGTTTGGCATCACACAGCCTTCGCTGGTGGCTTGGAGAGCTGGCAGTGTGGCCACAGAGAATGGGCAGTGTTTACTCGGTGGTGGCAGGATGCTCCTAGGATGGATGGCTGCCTGACAAGTGTCCAAAGAACTGGCAGCACCTGTTTCTAGATCATAAGCACACAGGAGGCTGCCCCTTCCTCTCTCCCCAGGCAATTACAGTGTGTTTCCCCTCAGCCAACAGCTTGCCTAACTCACTCTTCGCCAAACCTTTTAGATGCAAATGACAGGGAGGATGCTAGGGCCCCAGGGACCTCGCTCATTGCCGGTAGTGTTGTCACCTTCTGTTACCCAGGCTCTTGGCCTGAATTTCATTCAATGCCCCATGCTCCTGGCACACGGAGAACCTTAGTGTGGTCTGCTGGGCCGAGCTGGCTTCCTGCTTGTGTCAGTGCTAAGTTGGCAAGATATTTCCGCTGCCCAGGAGGCAGCCAATGCCCCCTGGCTGGGGCTTGAGTGGCCCTTTTGTTCGGAACCACGTGGAGTCAATTGTCTTCTGACAGGCTTATCACAGTGTGTTCTCAGGCTCTGTAGCTCTTGCCCGAGAAATAATAGTGATCTGCTCTTTCCTGAAATCTTTCTCACTCTAGGAGTCCCCAGGAGAAGCTCACAGAGGGCAATCAATAAATATTTGTTGAGTGAATTGGGTAAATGGAACAGCTTCTGGGTCGCCTACCCACTTACACAAATTCTCCATGTGGCGGTACATTTGGCTTAAATAGAAACTATGCGGAAAGTGTACTGCAAAGGCAAAAATGTTGCTTTATTTGATGCCCTGGTGCGTGGATGGGGAACAGCCCTGTGGCAGAGTGCTGTGGGGTCAGTGGAAGTTAGGGAAGTTGGCAGGTGATGTTTCTTTTCAACAGTTGCCGCGTGCCTGGCATGGGGCATGGAATGAGGTGTGTTATGTGCAGTATTTCACTTTCTACACATAGCAGCCTCCAAAGGAGGAACTATTGCCCTGATTTAGAGATCAGGAAATGGAGGGGAAGTCACCAGCTTGAGGTCACACAGGTAGTAAAAGGTGGAGCCAAAGTTCAGAGCCAAGTCAGAGCCTCATTGTTCCCATTGTGCCAGCATGAGCCAGGCCCTCTGGAATTCCTCACTCTGGACTCTTCAAAGAAAATTCAGTCACAATACGCAGGATGCCTTCCATTTGTGTAGCACTTGGACATTTACAGAAGGACTTACCATTCACTGTTTCATTCACCTCTCACAGTAATTTAGTGAGGTATTAGCTGTGTATCACCAATGAGAAACTGAGGTATGGAGGCCAAGAGAGTTTGTCCTAGAACTCAGGGTTCCTGATTGCAGATCTAGAACTCTTTTCACAGGGTTTCAAAAAAACAAACAACAGAGTACTTTGACTAAGTATTGTGAAAAAGTTCAATACAGCTTTAATTTTAAGTACAACTACTAGACTGGAAGCTCCTTAAGTCAGATTTCATGACTTACCTTTGTGTCCCCAGTTCCTATCTGCGTGGGACTCACTACAAGTGATTGGCACATAACTGAGGGAATCAGTGTCACTGGTAATTGTGATTCATGTGTCTATAAAGTAATGAGACTCAAGTCTTTGCTTCAGAGCCATTCCTTAGCCATGTCTGAGTGTCACCTTCACTTTCAGGCAGCAGTGAGTAACTAGAACGGTGGCTTAAGAATGGTGTCATGGTAGAACTCTCATTTTAAAATTTTAGATAGAATCTCGACGTGGTAAATGTTTTTTTTAACAAATGGCACTATATTGGGCAATTTATATATTTGGTATTTGTTGAAAAATACTTCAGTGGGAAACTCCTGTGACCTGTCTATGCCCTACTAGATTACCAAATCACAGTCTGAAGATTGCTAAGTGAAATAATTAGGTTATATACTTATATTTAAATCAATTTAAATGATTTCTTTATAAATTATTCATTTAAATCATTTATTTCTACTTAGATTATTTTTAGAAATTATTATATTACTAGAATGCTGTTCATTTTCTAACCATGTGCAATATTAAGACGTGAAGTGGGGAGAATAGATCAGGAAAAGAAGAGGTGAGAGAGGAAGAGGGGGTGCCCCTTTCTGGATGTCAGAGACTATTACATCGTGGATGGAAAGATTTGGGAACACTGGGTCAGAACTAAGGGCTGAGTGGTGGATATTGTATATATCAGATAGGATTCTTTGATGCAAACAATAGTCCCCACCCAAGCGAGTTGAAGCACTCAGAGTTTCAGTAAAGGGATGTGTAATGCATAGACTCACTGAGAGGAACACCTCCCAAAACCACACTGCAGAACTGAATTACCAAGGGAGCTGTTGCTTCTGCAAGGTGAAATACTGTTGTTCCAGAATTGTGTTGCCTTTGAAAGGATCAGAGAGTCACCAGACCTAGAAGGCAAATCAGAAAGCCATCATTGCAGCTGCTGGCTCTGGGAGGATGCCTGTCTAGCCTGATTCACATCAGAAGAATAGTGGTCTTGCACTCAGAATATCTTCCAACTATTCCAATTCACAGTTGAAGACTATTACAAGTGTAGTTGAGTGGTAGAGCCCATATCATCCTGAGAATCTTTACTACTGGGGAATCTGAGAAATATAATATCCACAGGAGGGTTGGAATGGGTGTTGAGGAAGCTAGTCCCTAGTAATGCCACAATCCACCACTTTGGTAATCAACATGCATACACATCTTGCCCTTCATTTAATTTCCAAACAACAACAAGCAACAACAGATGTCCCTGTCTGACCTTATGGTTGGATCTTATGAAATGGCTGATTTTTTACTTTTTAACCTAAAAATGGAAAATTCATATGGTTTAATAATAATTGGCTCATGTATGGCCAACCACATACACATATTTACCCTTTCCTCAAAAGTCTAATTGGCCAAAGCATCCATCTCTGAGTAATGATTATTATTTATTTATTTTAAAAAAATATTTTTATTGATTTCAGAGAGGAAGGGAAAGGGAGTGAGAGATAGAAATATCAATGATGAGAAAGAATCATTGATTGGCTGCTCAAACTCTGAGCCACATCGGTCAGGCTATTCTTCCTTTAGTTCACTTACAGTCTAATATTACTGTCCTCTAAACTAAAGATAAGTTAGAAAGACAGCCATTGCAACCACAATAATAGGAGAAATAGAAAGGGATCAAACAAATGAGAGAGAGAGAGAGAGAGAGAGAGAGAGAGAGAGAGAGAGAAAGAGAATGAAATAAAGAAAATATGGAAAGCTATTATAGTTCCTTCCCTGGATACCAATTCCTTTACCCTCAACCAATGCCTCAGGGCTCTTTACTTAGTGGAGTGCTCTAAACAGTATTCCTGAGGAGTCTATCCTATGATGGTTTTGCATGTACAGGGTTGCTATAGACTTTATTGAGTACCAGAGGCCTGGTGCACGAAATTCATGCCAGGAGGGGGCAGGGTGTCCCTCAGCCCAGCCTGCACCCTCTCCAACTTGGGACCCCTTGAGGGATGTCCCACAGCCCCTGTAGGCTCAATCCCAGTAGGATCGGGCCTAAACGGGCTGTCGGACATCCCTCTCACAATCCAGGACTGATGGCTTCCAACTGCTCACCTGCTTGACTTTCTGATTGCACCTAACCACTTCTGCCTGCCACCCTGATCGCCCCCTAACCACTTCCCTGCCAGCCTGACTGATGCCTAACTGCTCCCATGCCAGCCCAATTGCTGGCCCGGTCCCCCCCTAACTGCCCTCCCCTGCCAGCCTAGTCCCCCCTAACTGCCCTCCCCTGCCAGCCTCATCACCCCTAACTGCTCTCCCTGCTGGTCTGGTGCCCCACCCCCCCAAACCACCCTCCCCTGTAGGTCTAGGTCCCCCCAAACTGCGTCCCCCCCCTTTCTGGCCTGGTTCCCCCCAACTGCCCTTTCCTGTAGGCCTGGTCGCCCCCAACTTCCCTCCTCTGTCAGCCTGGTCACCCCCAACTGCCTTCCCATGCTGGCCCTCTTGTGGTGGCCATCTTGTGTCCACATGGGGACAGCCATCTTTTGTGTTGAAGTTACAGTCAATTTGCATATTACTCTTTTACTAGATAGAATTACCATAGATATGTCTGTTTTAGGAGGTGCCCCAGAGGATCCTCTGAATCCCAGAGATATTTCTCCCTGTCCCTATTATGTAACAACATGCTTTTTCACCTTGATCACCAAGACCAGTCAGCCCAGCTACAAAATAACTCTTTTTTTTTTCTTATTGTTTCAATGTCACAAAAAGCCCAAAGTAGCTACTGGTAGATGGCAGTCTCAACTCCTAGTTCAATGGGGGCATTTACTGTGTCCTCTGGCAAATGATGAGATGATCTAAAGCGGCAGAGCTGTTTCAGGAGCAGGAAGCAGACATTTAGCAAATGGGTCATCAGACGTAGGAGGGGGAGATATTTTGCTGCTTAGTTCCTACGAACATGTTTTTTGGCTATGGAAGAAACATTACTAGTTATTTTTTGATGATTTACCACATCTCACAACCTTGTTAGTCATTGTTCCCAACTCGCACTATAAATGACTCTAGTGGGCCATTCTCCCATTCTATGGGGCTATCTATTTCTGGATGACAATACCGATGAATCCTATGAGTACAGTCACATGGCCTTACTTCTTTTTCCATACAAGAACTTTCTCTCAAAGAAATACAATGATGATGAAAAAAGGCATTAAGTCCATAGGAGATATCGAGTAAGGCCATACATGGCAGAGGCATGGCAGGCAAGGCAGACAAATCAAGCAAATCCCCCCAACTTGTTTCTCCACTCCCAAGTACAGAGTGTAGACGTTGCTGAGTAAGAGCTACAGGAACTCAAAACAGTTGTGCACATAGTATTCCTGAGGAGTCTAGCCTGATTGAGAGACACACTGTCTCCGCCAGGTTTTGAACAATGGAGTGGCAAATCTGTTTTTGTCCTCAGTCAACACTTCCCCTATACATTTATGCTTTTTAAAATGTTTCCCAAATTCTCAACTCCACCCTCTCCCCTTATTCTAGAAGATGAACTTTCCTCTTTTTTAAGGAAAGATGTTGAAGCTCTTGAGCTAGAACTCCCACATATCACATTGCCATGGGCTGGTTTCACCCCTACATTCAGAAAATAATTATAAGACTAAAAACTCCATCTAAATTCTTAATCCCATCTCTTATAGATTTTTTTGCTCCTTCAACACTCTCTCTCTCTCTCTCTCTCTCTCTCTCTCTCTCTCTCTCTCTCTCTCAATTTTCAACCTCAATATGTCAATAGATTTCTGGCACCCAGATTGTTAATAAGCCCGAATTTAACCCAATTTAAATCAATGGCAACATAAAAACTAAAATAAACAAGAGGCAAATCGTCTCATAACCCCACATGGTTCTCCAGCCTGACTCCTTTCCTTTAGTTAAGGTTTTTCAAAGTAAGTGTCTGTACCAAAGTCTGCCTTCTCACCTTTTGTTCACTCCTCAGCCTATGTATAATCAGGTTTTTATTTCCTCTTTTCTCTGAAACTGCTTGGGTCACAAATATCAGATCCACAGTATAGCGACCAAACTCAATAGCTACTCCAATCCTTATCTCATTTGCTGTCTCTGTGGTGGCTGGCAGTGCTGATTCCTCCCTTCTCCTTCTTCCCATCACTTCATGACTCCACAGTCATGTGGTTTCCCCTTGATTCTCATGATCCATCAAGTTTATCTTCTGCCCACCTGCCTCTTAAACATAGTCTTTAAGGATTGCCACTCCCAGTCCTTCGCTCTTCTTCCTTTTGTGGTCCCTGAGCAATCTCCAGTGTTGTTGTTGAGCTTTTTATTGAACTGTTCCAACGTGTTGATGACTCTCCAGTCTATGATTTTGGCACAGGCTTTATTCATGAATCACAGATCCACATATCCAGTTGCCTCTCCAGATTAATACCTCAGAGGCACCCCAAACTCAGCAAGGCTCAAAATGGAATCATCTTCCTTATTTCTGCTTCCTACCTTACTGAGGTCCAGTGATGTTGTCAGGGAAATTAAAGTTGCAGCTTATGATGAGATAGTAGAAAGAGTGTAGGGGAGAAAACAAGATGAAAAATATTTGATTTAAAGAGAAACAGTGGTCTAGAGCAAGCATGTCAAACTCAAAGGCTAACGAGGGCCAAACAGACAAGGTTTAAGTTCATGGGGGCCGCAAAAAAACAAAAGCTTCGATTTTCATAGAAACGTAGGTTTATTTTGATAGAGACATGCTGAATACAAAGGACTGTAATAAATGAGTAATCATTAACATAAAATAATAGAACATTTTAATAAAAATAATATTTTTTTCTTGAACATTAACTTAGAGACACTGAATGACTGCACAAATTAATAAGCATAATGCAAATGAACCTATTTTTCTTGTTCTCTGAAAGCGAAATATTTCCTGTTGCGCACACCAAACAAGTCAGTACAAGACTAATGACATGGCAATTGGCTGCTAAAATATTCGCTGCTAGTATTGGTGGAGAGAAATGGTGCACCTGCGCATAAGGCGAGTAAGGGAAATGAAGGCGACACGATTATAGTAATAAGGCATTAGCAAACATTGTAGTTCGTTATAAATAATTATGTATAAGAGGATATTGTAAAATTAAGTTATGAAATTTTTATTAAAATATTTCTTACATACTGTTATATTGGTTGGGCCACAAAAATATTTGTTGTGGGCCACACTAGGCCCACAGGCCAAGAGTTTGACATGCTTGGTCTAAGGGCTCTAGACTCAAGGTAGTCTGTAGGCCCAAGGACACAGGCTCAAGGACACTAGTTCAAACATACATTCTAGAGGACATAGCTAGAGGGCACTGGTTCAAGCATGCATTCCAGAAGACATGGCCTAGAGGACACTGGCTCAAAGACACCGACTGGCGGGCACATACTTGAGGGCCCTGAATAAGAACATATTCTAGAGGACAAAATCTGGATTACACAGTCTAAAAGACATGCTCAAGGACACCGTCTTGAGGACCAGCCTGTATGATGAAGAATTGTAAGACAAGGAGCACTCCTAGAGGAAAGGCCTAGACTTCATTGAGGATGAATATGTGGGGAAAAGAGCAGAGACTTTACTTCTGGAGCCAGAGTTGATTTCATGCGCTGAAGGGGCAGTGGCCAGGAGGCCACCTGGCAGCATGTTTAGAAAAGGGTTGCACTGTGCAGTGCTGAGAAGGTAAAGGTCAGTAATCACATGCGTGTAGGGAACTATCCAGCCCCAGGGTTCTAATAAGATTCAATGGTGGAAACAACAAAGATGCAGGATGCTGGGCGCTTTTTAATGAAATGTTCTGAGAAGGATCCAGGCCAATGGAAAGGGCTGAAAGTTATCAGATGCTGTAGTTTTTCTGTAGGAGCTTTCACTCTCTAATGAGGGCATGGCTCTCTAAGGGCAGGTAGCCTAGCTCTTTCATGTGTTTGCAACTCTTTTAACACTTGATCATGTGCCAGACACATTGAGGGTCCTGGGTAAATCCTTAAAAAGACTTGAACAAAAAATTATACCTGTTGAGTTCCTAACACCTGCTATCTCTCACCTCTTTTTTTTTTCTCCCACTGAGCCAGTTACATTTGCCTTCAGAATTGGGGAATGGCTTAGAGCAGGAACTTTGTATGAAGAAGGAAAAAAGAAGAGAAAATATCCTATTAAATACTGGAGAATTTCTTTTGTAAAATCAATTGAAAAGGACTTTTATTGGAAAATACATGGAAAAGCACCATGACTCTTCCAGTGATTTATTTGCAGTGTCAGATTCCTAGGTACCAAGGAAAGTACCAAGGAAAATTCCAGCACCTTCTCCTAGTGTCAGGCCATCAGCCTGTGACTCTGAGAATGGTGTCAATTGTTCTCACAGAGAAGTTACTACCTCAAGAATCACTTGTCACCATTTGAATGGTATGCCAATCTCCGTGGAGCACTCATGGTACTTGCCTCTACATACTCGTAAACAGCACAGAATTTCATTTTGCTCATTCCCTGTTACAGAGGCTGGTTTTACTTTATCGCTGGCATGGCAGCTCCTGCTTGTCCTGCCCAACGCCATCGGCCATCGGCATAACTCTGTCAGAGGTGAGATCAGTTTCTCACCTTTCTGATTTTTATCTCTAAATTGTGAAAGGAGAGTTGGCATTAAAGAGCCTCAAGTGCCTCCTCTAAATGTGTGCTAAAATGCACTGCAAGGTGAGAAGTGATTCCATTTTATATAAATTATGGGGCAATGGGACTTAAACAACAGAGCCGGTGGGAGGATGGTGTAACACAAGTTGCAGATTAATGGCCCAGTTAAGAGTTAACTGCTCCCTTATCTTCTTTGTAGCCTATTTCCTTCCTCCAATGATTTCTCCTGGTTGAACAGTCTGTGCTTCCTAACCATGGCTGGGCTGCTTTTGGAAAACTATGATTTTGGTGCTAAGATCCTGAACAAATTGTGTAGTGGACACAGTGTGTCCTGCCCCAGAAACTTGGAATGCTTGGGGTCCTCGTGACCCTCCAAGTCTCCTGGGATTCGGCAACTTTAAATGGAACTCCCACTGGGGAGATGGGCACTGTGACACAATCTAAGTTTTAAGCCTAAAGAGACCAAGCTTTTCTGGCACAATTTCCTGCCCTCATAGAATATTAAAGGGAGAAAAGACACACACAAAAAACCTGTGGTGCAAAAAACCTGAAGTCACACTATGTAATTCTGACTTTATTCACTTGGATTTTTACTTGTGAAATCTCTTCAGTTTAGATCAACAAACACCCCTTCCTTCCTTCCTTCCTTCCTTCCTTCCTTCCTTCCTTCCTTCCTTTCTTCCTTCCCTCCTTCTTTTAGCCCTAATATGTGCCAGACACTAGGCAAAGAGCTAGAGATATGAATATGAGTAATATCAAAATCTCAGCTTTTGGGGAGAGATAACAGATTTGTAACTAAAGAAACCATGACACCATTTCTATATAATCAGTGTCATTACGAGATAAGTAAACCAGGGGCTATTTTGGCCTGAGGTGCCCAAGCAGGTTCATGAAGCCAGTGACATTTAAGAGACAAACAGGAGTTTCTTAAGCAAACAGTTGGGGTGGGGGCTGTCATTTAAACAAAGGCAATAACAAAACAAAGTATATGTGCTCAAGGATCTTGCAGTGTACAGTAGGACACACACACACACACACACACACACACACACACACACACACACGTTTATTATTCTAAAGAGCAGAAAATGGCCCATAGCTAGCAGCAACCCCTGGACCCAGGGATGCAATGCCTATCATCCACAGGTGGAAGAGGAATGACTCCAAGTGATACACTGGGGCAATAGAGGCTGAATATGACCTGCCCCCCGTGAGGCATGCACTAAGACCCTAAGACTATGGGAGTCCAGGGATGGAGTGGGGGGAATGAGGGTGACGTTTTAATTTAGAGAAGAAGCTCCCTTAGGGTAGGTCATTAAAGGGTAAGACTTCGAAAACTAGAGAAGAGGGAAGGACACCCACTCTTCCTTCCATGATTGTCAGGAACCTTTATCCCCTTGAGCCTATCCCTTGTGCTTGTCCCTTGTATTCAAGGTAGTAGAAATCTGAACCCCTCCTTACCACAAATAAGAGAGACCATCCAATGTTTATTGTTCACCATATGTATACAAAGGACAGTTTTCTCTCCAGGAGCTTATGGGTAGGTTCAAAGGTGAAGAAGTAAATACATGAAAAAGTAAATAGCAATACAAGCATGAACCGATGCTACAGACTGAATGTTTGCCCCCCACCACTCATTCATATGTGGAAACGATGCCCCTAATGTGATGGCATTTGGGAAGTGGAGCCTTTGGGAGTGATTAATTACCCTACAAAAGAGACCCCATAGGGCTTCCTCACCGTTCAGCCATGTGAGGGCACAAAGAAAAGATGGGCATCTGTGAATCAGGAAGTGGGTCTTCACCAGACACTGAATCGGCTGGTACCTTCATCTTGGACTTCACAGCCCCCATGTTGGTGAGAAATGGATTTTTTTGTTTTGTTTATAAGATACCAAATCTGTTACACTCTGTTACAGCCACCTAAACAGACTAGGGCAACAGAGTTCTCATAAGATGATCTATAGTTAAGTATTGTGTGAGTGGCAGAATCTCTTCTGAGCTGGAAGAAGGGCAGTCGGATTAGATGATTTCCTTAGCCACTGTTTTTAGATCCATCATTGTATGAATCTGACAATAAGTGCTTTTAGATCAGAGTTTTATCATCCAATCAGGTTTTTTTTCTTCCTCTGATTGCATTAATATCAGAAAGTAATTCAAGAGCAACAGTCATGTGGAATTAAAGGTCAATTATTTGCAATAACTTACATTTAATATATTTAAATGTATAACACTGTTGTTGACTACAAGTGCAATGTCACACACCAGATTTCTAGAACTGATTCTTCTTGCCTAACTTTATGCCCATTGATCAGCAACTCTCTATTTCCCTCTCCCCCAAAGTCCCTGAGAACCACCATTGCACTTGAATTTTAAAGTAGTTCTGAAATCTAGTTTTTTGCAAGTTCAAAGTGTCTCCAAAGAAGCAACATTTGACATTTTTTCACCACTTTCAAAATTCTTATTTCTATATTGGTTTTATTAGAAAGTCTGTCTTTCCTAACCAGGACCTTCAACACTCTTAATATTTCTGATTATATAAAATACAGTTGGGTTAATATCTTATACAAAATCCATAAAAAGTAATAAGCCTTGCACTCAATGGAGAGAGGTCAAAAGGGGACTTAATCTTGGAGTAAAACTTAACTTTTCCAAATGTCAATAACCTGATATACAAGGCACAAAGGGGAGACAGAGAGACTTGGTACTCAGAATCATTTATCTACACTAATAAAAGAGTGATATGCAAATCGACTGTACCTTCCCAATGCCCATCAGCCAAACAGGAGTGAGCATGCAAATTAACCCAACAAAGATGGTGGGTTATTTTGCATATGCAGGCACCTAGCAGCTAATGGCAGGGTGGGACACTTGTGTCGTCTCCATGGGGATGATACAGGTGTTCCACACCACCTCAGC
Source organism: Vespertilio murinus (assembly GCA_963924515.1). Classification (NCBI taxonomy): domain Eukaryota; kingdom Metazoa; phylum Chordata; class Mammalia; order Chiroptera; family Vespertilionidae; genus Vespertilio; species Vespertilio murinus. Next base: position 14,792,994 of record OZ004707.1, read on the forward strand.
TACTCCAGGCCTCTGGGTAGCATGGGAAGGCAGAAAGGTGGCTCTGGCCAGAGCAAAGGCTGTGCCAGCAGCTAGGGGAAGGAAGGCTCATTCTTGCATGAATCTTCGTGCATCAGGCCTCTGGTAGGTAATAAGTGTGGTCCCTGAGGCAAGGAATTAGGACCTTGCCTCCCTAGGCTTTCTATCTCACCATCTTTGGGGCTTGAGAGGGAGTCTAAGGTACCCACCCCTCCCTACCTTTCAATACCGACAGTTTCACCATCAATATTTGTCTAAAGTCCAGTAGGGCTAATCTCATTATGTTCTCTGTCCTTGTTTATTTCAGTTATCCTAAAAAGCCCCAGGCACCTAGGTCACCTTCATCTCCCACCCTGTAATTCCTATAGGTTCTGCAAACCCACTATTTTACCCTAACTTCTGAACCATCTCTGTAATTCCTGGTCCATCATCAGAAAAATCCCATATTGACTTAATCTCTTTGTCTGAATCTCCCCTAAGGACAGTGCTTCCCCTGGAACTCTCAAGGGGAGATTATTTTTCTTCTGTAGTCTTTGCACCACTGGGCCTTGAGGAGAGCTGGTGTTCTACACAAATCCCCTGACTTCTTAAAGCACTTTCCCCAGCCTTTTCCCCAGACACCACCAGCTTTAACTCCCATAACAAATCATTCCACTAAATACACTTCCTTGTTGCTACCATGTGAGAAGGTGGCCACTTGCCCTCATTTCTTAAAGATTTTAGCTTCTGCTTTGTGTCACTCTCCAGTTTCTCTCTTACTGATCTCAGGACTTTTTACATGTTTTTTCCAATGCCTGGATTCTCAGTTCCTGACCTCCTCTCCTGTAATGCTGTTTTTCAGCCACTCATTCCTGTATCATACACCAGATCTTGTCATCATCAACAACTGCTACATTTCAAGTTCATGCCTCCCAATTTCACATTATTACCTCCTATCTGTCCCAATCAGTCTTTTCAGTGGCCTAATTCCAAGAGTATTGGAACAGCCTTACTAGAACTTCCCATCATATGTGTTCCCATTATTTTACTATGTGTTCACTATTCTTCAGCCCCTTTGTGTCTTCTTTTTCCTCCTTATCTACATATGTCCCACCTATGTCTGTATCTGTGCAATTGAACATGACTGGAGGAAAAAACCTTAGCCTCATGACTACAATCCCCAATGAAGCCTTCAGCACTCTCAGGGAAAGAGTATAGTATTCTCCCATTATTCTCCCAGAAGCCTAAACACTTAGCTCATGATTTCTTTCCCCTCCCCAAACCTTCCTATTCTATCTCACTCTCAACTAATGGCCTTGTTTCTAATTCCCAAGAAGATTTAAGTAGCCCGAAGGGAATGGCTACCTACCACTCTACCACCTCACCTCCCTCCACCCCACAATTTGCACCCATATATGCTGCCTTCGCACCTGCTACAGATGGATTCTGTGCTCTCATCTAAAATAGATCTCTTAGTTTATGGACTAGATCCCCACCCCCATCTTGCATTTCCAAAGTTATTGTTCTAGAAATTTCCACCTCTCTCTTTCATATAACCATTGTTTCTCTCTTAAAAAATTAAACATCTTTTAATCCCATTTCATTCACCAGCTATTGCCCCATATTTTGCTTTTCTTTGCAGCAAAATTCCTTAAAAGCACTGTCTATACTTACTGTATCCAATCTTTCTACTCCCATTCTCTCTTCAATTCTCTCAAGACAGACTTTCAGACCTAGTACTCATCAGAATGAGCTCCTGTTAAGGTCACATTACTAAGTCAAATGATCAGTACTACTGCTCACCTTAGTTGACTTATCAACAGTTGGCCACATCCTTCCCCAGGGAACAATCTCCTCAGTTAGCTTCCAGGAATCTTGCACTCTTGCCTTTCTTCCTGTATCAATGAACCATCCTTTTTAGTCTCTGGTCTTTTGAAGGCTTCTTTTCTTCCTGCCACTGACTCACTTCCTATTTCTCTTTTCTATCCATATCCTTCCCAGGGTGATCTTATCAAATATCAAAGCTTTAAAGATTATCTGTATGACAAGGACTACCAATTTTGTAAATTCTGTCTCAGACCTTGCTCCAGGACCCCAAATTTAAAAAAACAAAACAAAACAGTGGCCTTCGTGACACCTCCCCTTGGAACTTTGTGAAGCATATTTTAAACTTGAGCTCTTGACCTTTCTCTCTAAGCCAGTTTTGCTCCAGGCTCCCCAAATTCAGTTGATAACAACCCCATCTTTCTACTCTCTCAAGCTAAAATCTTCAAGTCTTTACTCAAATGCTACTTTCTCATGAGGCCCACCCAGACAATGCTATTCAAAATTGCATGCTGTTGTCACATTGCTACCTCATCCTTTTTATTTGAGCTATTTTGTTTTCATAGCCCTTACCTCCTTTTAACATAGTATACAATTTAGTTATTTATCATGATAATTGTTTATGTCTCTCCATTCCCACCCTCATCCCTGCCTAAATGATAACCCCCATGAGGGTAGGGAATTTTTTTTTTCTGGGCTACTAATTGATGCAAATAGAATACTGCCTGACCTGTAGTGTATGCTCAATGAACCTTTGTTGAATGACTGAAAATAAGCAAATTAAGTTATAGGACCTAAGCCAATGGCTGAGAATGAAATAATCTTACATGACACTGATGTTGTCTGTTGGTAGCACACAGTGATGTAATGTTGCTAGGTGTGACACTTAGTCCTTGAGAGTTTGAGTTGAAGTTCACTGAGTAGGGAACTGAGCATTGGTCTGTGGGTTTATTTGCTCTATCACTAGCCCAGGGACAAGCGATGATGGTTGCCCCCTCCCTCCCTTTCCTTTTCCAGGTATAGACTCCATGGATATTATGATGGGCTCTGAGAAGTGGGCTATAGAACTGGCTGAATCTTGTGGGCTGGTGAAGGAGCGACAGAGTGGAGCCATTTGGCCATCTCCCACACATGTCATTTATGGTCTGTTTCAGGCCATAGCTCTGAGGCAGTAACTGAACCCGTCCTAGTGATCTGAACATGTGACCCTTGGAGAACCTCAGATCAATGATTTACTTCTGCCTGACTGTGACTCTCTCAGACACCCCCTATATGTTTGGCTACAGCGACAGATGAGAGTGATTCACTCAGACAGGTGACCTGGCTAGATGAACTCACAGAATTCTTTAGCTTGGGTTACAATTATTCTCTTGATAAAATCCAGACACATAAGGTCAGTCTTTTGGGGGCAAGGAAATCAACTGATTCCTAGCAGTATCCACTGTAGACAGGAAGTTGGGTGTTGGGGCCCTGTTTGCTTAAGAACCAGACAGCCGAGTATAAGGCAGCCAAAGGGAGAGGGAGGCACTGCCAGCCAGTTGCTACAATAAACATATCAGAAAGTGGGGAGGAGGGAGAGGTTAGAGAGGGGCTGGAGACTTGACACATCACTGCCTATTCTCTGACCCCAGACCTGTGGGCCAGAGTTTCTCCAATTATAGTTTCGGGAACATCTGCAAAGAATCACCTGGAGAATGTGTTAAAGATGTCAGATGAATCTCCAATCCTGAGTTGTTCTGGAGTTTGCATGTATGCAACCTCCCTGGGTGATTCTGTCCTATGTACAGATTCAAAATCATTGCTTATGTTGTGTCCTACCCTTCCCTTGCAGTGTCCTTGACAGGCTCATCACAACTTTGGGCAGTGACTGAATGCCAGGGACTGGCTCCTGAATCTGTTCTTGGTAGCTCTGACTGTCCCCGGGTCCACACACTCACAGCCCATCTGGTTGGCACCAAACCACCTAAAATTAGAGCCTCTGAAATGAAATTCCTCATCTATGCCTCCAAACTCAGAGTTCCTCCCTGACATACTCATTTCTTTTCCTCAACAACCAGGCTCACAAACTTTGAAATATTCTTAAATTCATCCTGTTTTTTGCCCCTCTCTCCACCTAAACAGTTTGCTTATGGAGTATATGATTCCTTCATATGTCTCTATCCTTGATAGAGTTTCTTTCTCTCCATTTGCTGCAGCCAAGGTTAGGGCATCCTTCTCTCATGCTAACAGGGTGACCAACCGACCCAGCATGCCTGGAGCTGAAGGATGGAGAACTTTTCAGCCTAAAACTTGGAAGATTCCAGGGGGAACTGGGACGAGTCGGCCATCCTACACCTGGACCACTGCAGCAGGGAGGAGGTGAACCTCCTCCTTGGCCTCTGACCCCACAATCTCACATCTCTATACATCATCGTTACCCCCGCACCATCTCTGATTGAATTTCCCCATGTATAATTGTTCCTGGCCCCTAAACCTTCAACCTTCAAGGATTTACTTCACTTTCTAATTAGTTTAAATTAATTACGATGGCTTTCAAGGCCCCCAACAATCTGGCCCTATCTCCTTACTGGTTCATTTTCAATTATTTCCCTCTACGTAGCCTTTGTTCAGCTGAGCCAGCACTCCCACGGGACATTTTCTTTTCTGGACCTTTGTCTATGTTGTTTTCTGGCTCCATACACTTTCCTGGCACATTGTTAGTCTTTTGAAATCTTACTCATCATTTAAGTTTCAGTTCAAATGCTTCCACCCCCGAGACACTACACTTCTGATCACCATCCTCTCAACTCTTCTCACGACTTCCTAATTCCACACAGGTGGCATTTGTCACACTGCCTGGATGTGTGCCTACTTGTTTCCTGTCTTTTTTCTTGCCTGATACAAAATCCCCAAAAGAGGGATTTTTTTTTAATCCTTCAAAGCTCATTTTATATGTGGTAATTGTAGATAGATTTAGGTTAAAGGATAGGTAAACTTTCAATATATATATATTTGTTGTTGTTATTAATCCTCACCTAAGGATATTCTTTCCATTGATTTTCAGGCAGAGTGGAAGGAAGGGAGAGAGAGAGAAACCTCGGTGTGAGAGACACATTGATTGGTTCCCTCCTGTATGCACCCCAACCAGGCCTGGGGATAGAACCTGCAACCTAGGTATGTGCCCTTGACTGGAAATCAATCCTGTGACCCTTTGGTGTACAGGCTGGTGCTCTATCGACACCTGATAGTGATCATTATATTTTCTTAAACTGAAAAATTTTACTAATAAAGGGGAAAGACAAGGTTATATGTCACTGTGGGGATGATCTTGCCATCAGGAACACATGTCCATTTCACTGTGACTTATAAGTTACCATTTATGATTCCCTGAAAAAAAGGAATTTGCTAACATTTATTGAGCATATACTCTGTTTCAGGCACTAAGTGCCTCATATGCACTAAGTCAGTGGTCGGCAAACTGAGGCTCCAGAGTCAAATGCAGTTTGCTGACCACTGACCTAGACTGTGGATTCCAATAATTAGAGCCTATTGTTGTTCCTTGTGATTAAGCCCTTATCCCAGTGGTCGGCAAACTCATTAGTCAACAGAGCCACAGTTTGCCGACCACTGCACTAAGTCATTTAGCCTCACAGGAACCTCATGACATGGTCCACAACTGCGGTTAAGAGGGTGAGCTTGGGAGTCATTGGGTTTGAAACCCAGCTCCACCATTTCCTAGCTGCTCTCCTTTGGCAAGTTGCTTAACCTGTGTATCTCAGTTTCCTAATTTATAAAATGGGAATAATAGAAAGTACCAAATTCAGAGAGATATTGTAAGGATTATCATACCTTAGTGAATCTAAGAAGTCATTCACTGTAAGGCATACCATTATTAGAGAAAAATATCTACCAATTAACCTCTCAACGCCACAGATTGTTAGATGCAGCTAGATTTCTCAGATGTTAACATATGAAGAAATATTCATCTTACCACCAAAGAAATGTGGTGAATGGTTTAAATGAATGATAGTACTGCTGTGAACTGAATTGCCCCTTCCCCCATTTATATGTTGATGTTCTAACCCCTAATGCCTCAGAAAGAGACTGTATTTGGAGATAAGGTCTTTAAAGAGGTAATTCAGTAAAATTAGGTCATGTGGATAGGCCCTATTCCAATATACATAGTGTCCTTATAAGAAAAGGAGAGTAGGATATAGACACACAGAGGGAAGACCATGTGAAGACACAAGAAGACAGCAGTCCTCTGCAAGCTGAGGGGAAAGGCCTCAAAATAAACAAATCCTGCCAGCACCTTAGACTTCCTGCTGTCAGAACTGGGAGGAAACACATTTCTGTTGTTTAAGCCACCTCCTCTGTGGTATGCTGTTCTGGCAGCCAGAGCAAACTCATACTAGATACCTCCGTAAAGCTTTCTAAGACCACAGGACAAGGAACTGAGATATGGGACAGACACTCTGTCTTAGCAGGGGATCTCCAAGCCAACCTCAATGGTCCCTTATATTCAAATTACCCAGGGCCAAGTTACACCTTCCCTCCCACTTGGGTCTCAACTCAGAAAGCGGTCAACTATTGACTTGGGACAGCAGAGCTATATGTCAGAGCAGAGAACCACTAGCATTTGACCCCTTAGGTTTTGATTGTGTGAATGCGTTTCAAAAATAATTCCATTGCGAGGGCATGGGGGAAGGTGAGGAATTTTTGAGTGTCATCACACTATTAGCAGGATTCTGGCTAAAGTATGTGGCCTCATGCTTCGTTCAGATGGTCTTTAGCAAAAGTGACAGTGCGTACTTGACATTAAAAGGGTTTTCAAATCCGATTTCTAGATTAATTAGATCTTCAAATAGGGTTGACGCCCCCTCCCATTCTTTTTTGACAGTGGTTGGACATTTTTGCATAATCTGAAGAAAGATCATGGAGACTAAAATGTGGCTGTTAAGAGGCTTCAGCTCATGTTTGTTAATCTCCTGTATGGTGAAACACTGGCACCCAGACAAACCCTCATTCACATCGGCACAAAGCACTAGTTATGTGTGTTGAAATTCCTTAGAGAAATGTCTTGTAGGCTGTGAGTGCTGGAAATACCTCACCAAGTATTGCTCAACATCCTGGGAAGACAGTCTGCTGGCATCTGGACACTCACCCTGGGGAAGAGTTGCAGTACTCTGGGGCACGTGGGGCTGGTGAGGACAGAGGAGCAGGGGTGGATGGGTGGGTAGGGACTGGGGTTGGATGTTTTCTCTGTAATCATTCCAGACCAGCCAGCTCCAGACTGCCCACTTTCTCAGTCCATTGGGAGTATCTAATGTCAGGCTTGTCACCAAAATGGCCATATTCCCTGCTTGGGAATGGATTTTTCTGTTTTCTGATTGTAAGTCCTAGTAACTTCAGTTTCCTCAGCTTTGACTTGGAGAAATAAGAAGGTGAGGAATGAAGAAAGGACTTTTGATCAGCATCAAAGGTGTGAAGTGGTCAGGTTGGATGGGAACTAAAGGAATTGTGCCTCCAGTATTTGGAGGTAACTGACGGAGTAAGTGACCATACGGGGCAGAGGAAGGCAGATGTGGTCATGGGGTAACAGCAAAAAGGGAACATTACTAGAAGGGTAAGGAATAGCACTGAGCCAGGATAGTGCTTTTCACTGTGGCCCCTACACCAGTACCAACTGGGACAAAATGCAAATTCGTGGCCTCACCCTAGACCTACTGAATCATGGACTCTGAGGGTGGAGGCCAGCCATCTGTGCTTGAACAGATCCCCCTGGTGATTATGATGCATACTAAAGTTTGTTAGAAGCACTTCTGGAATGAGGAAGAGACAGTCCTGGTAGTGCTGGGTGGGGAGGGGAGTCGAGAGGAGGAAAGAGGGAATGGCAGAGAGTGGACTAAAGAGCAGAAAGAAGTCCTCCATAAAAAGGAAAAGTGCCCTAGCTGGTTTGGTTGCAGGCTTGATCTGGGCCGGGGCATGTGCGGGAGGCAACCAATTGATGTGTCTCTCTCACATGGATGTTTCCCTCTCTCTATCTCTCCCTCATCCCTCCACTCTCTCTAAAAAAGGAAAAGTGATGAGGGCTGCCAGAATCAAAGAAGAATGTGAGTCAAGATTAGAGCAGCCAGAGGTTGAGGGGAGGGGGAGATGGGCAGTAACTATTTAATGGGCACAGTGTTTTATTTGGGATGATGACAATGTTTTGGAATAATGAACTCAATGAAAAAAAATATTTGTAGCACTTCAAGATAGCCTGGTCTGGATATTCAATTAACTCACGTCTAAGACTGACATCATGCAGAAGTTTTGAGGTGATTTACTCTGGATGAAGAGGGGATTTTTTTTTTTCCTGAAATGCAGCAAGATGCCTTTTTCAAAACTGGGCACTCTGTGATATTTTTATGAAGTCATAAAAGGGATTGTCTCCTGGCCAGGTTTCAGTCATTCCTTCCCAAAGGTTGGAGGGTGTGACTGAAAAAATTAGCAATGGGTGGCTGTGGGTGAGAAGGCCTTGCCTACAGAGCAGAAGAAATAAACACAGGCCTGCATGGGGGTGGCATGTCATTGGGTCATTAGCACCTGTGAGAGGCGGGTGAGGCCTGTGTGGTGTTTGGAATTGCCCTTGAGTTCCCCACTGGACAAAATATACAACCTGCAGTCAGTCTTTCTCAAACTGCTAGCGTTAGCTACTCCTACAGAGAATTATATGATAGATGGACCAGTGCTGTCTCCAACAAGGGGATTTATTTGTGAAGTACCAGCAAACACTGTGGTTAGCAGCACTTTGCTGCTATGCTTCTGATGCTGGCTGCCTTCACGGCTGCGCTGGGTCATATTTTCACAGCTCTGCTCCCTCTCTGAGAAGTGTCTGTGGAGGGACACTGGAGTTGATGCTTTATGTGTAATGTTCCCTTTAGTTTGCATCAGGGATGAGGAGATTTGATTCCAAGTAGGACGAGGTAAAAGTATGAGGGACAAAATGTGTCTTTGGTCCCTCCCTCCCTCCCATTCCTGGGACCCTAGTTTGTTCTTATGTCAATACTCAAGACTTCACACTTCCATCTTCTTCTCATTTTTTTTTCTATCAAAGCCCAGCTATTCTTTCATTCAACCCTTTAAAGCTTGGATTTGTTGACTAAGGTCCTAACAGCTATTAGCATCCTATCATTTCCAAGCAAGTCATTGGCATTTTAGTGGCCTTCTGTAGGATGGTGGGAATTTCAGAGCCATGGTGGACTGCGCAGTGGGGGAGTGTTCCTTAGAGGTTCTCCAATCACAAGACACATGTGACTGTTGACTGATCCAGTGACTCAACAGACCTGGGGCCAACGTGGAAATTGAATTCATTGATTTGGATTCACAGAGGTTTTTCAGCTTCACCTCAGAAGTCAATCCCAGGGAGAGAAATGTTGGTTCTAGCTCCTTCTTCCTGATGGTGGCTTCCTTCAAAGGTAGGGCTATGAGTGAGGAAACTGGGCAAGACTGCCTCTGGGGTTAGCTCAGCCTCTAAATGGCCATGTGATTCTGGACCCTGCCCTTACCTCTCCTGAGTTGCTTTCCTTACCTTAAAATTTAGTGTTAAATCAAATGAAATTAGATGAGTGTCCAACCAGAAAAATCATCCAGGCCAATGGTAAAAAATCCAGCTCTCTGGGCCTCACATCAGACCATATGAATCTGACTTTCCGCAGAGGGAGGTGGGCATCTCTGTTTTCTTTTTATAAGTACTTTTATGACCTAAAGGATCAAGAAGGGTCGGAAACAGATGGAGACAATTTCTCAAGGTCCTTTCTGCCTTGGTCCCCTATAAAGCTCTCTAGAAGGCCATTGGGGCAATGGCTACAGCAAGGATGCAGGAGCCCGAATGCCAGAGTTCAAATCCTTGCTCTATGACCTCATGTCTCCTATGCCTCAGTCTTCTCATCTGCAGAGTGGGCATCATAAGATATCGGTCATGTAGGCTTGATGATTAAATGATATCAAATAAGTAAAGGGTACAGAACAGTGCCTTGCACAAGCAAGGGCTCAGGAATATGGTGGGAGAGTTGGAAAAGACATTGGACAGAGCTTCTGAACCCAGTTCAGTGTCACCTCTCTGCCTCCTGCCTTGGAGCTCTGAAGCAGCCAGGCTCAGCCCCTTACTGCTGCCCCCTGACCATCCTCAGTTGACTTAGCACGTCATTAGAATTTGTTTACATACTAGTCAAATCCTGACTAGATTCCAAGTACCCCAAAGGCAGGGAGGGGCTCAGTCATCATTTTACCCTCAGTACAGAGAACAGCTGGCAAAGGTCAGGCCCTGCATCAACACTGGCTGAGTCCAACTCATCTCCTGGGCCTCTTGGGTTCTCAGCTCTCTTTGCTTTCCTCTGTCTGTCTTATCTCCTCTCATCTCTGCCTCTGTCTTCTTGAATTGGATTGCCCCAGCTTTCTAACTGAGACATAAAAGCTGAGTGAATAACTTGCTCCTGAGAGCTCATGAGTGATGTAGGTTGAGTTTAGTCACTGTTTGAACTCTTAAGAGTTCATTCCTCTTTATGCTCATTGCACTGTATCAGAGTTCCTCTAATTGGGGGGGAATGGGGACGTGAGGTGACTGCAAGGAAACAGCAACAAGAGGAAGTTGGGGAGATAGAAACCAGACTTCCTTCCTGCATTTCTTAGTGGTTGTTCACCTTTAAGGGACAAGCAGATGCCTGATTCTAAGGCTAGCAATGAATTTGGGTAGAAGGTGGTCTCGCATAGAAAATGAAGAAAGGGACCTGCTTGAATAGAATCATGAAAAGGTCAGGACCAAGGTCACTGGCCTCTCCTCATGGAGGAGAAACAGAAAATGGGAACTCTGCTTCTAGGCAAGTTAATTCACGACTCTGGGCCCCTAGTGAGTACATGTCTCCGAGCTTCCTTCCAGCTCTGAAGTGTGTGGTTCTCCCCCAGTGTGTGCCTGGTATGTAATAAGTGCTCACACGTGCTGAGCAATTGCATATGTTGACCTGGATTTCCAGTCACTCCATGGCACAGCAAGGGCTCTGTTTCACGAAGAGGCCATGCAGTCCCTGCCCAGGTGAGCTACAGCGTTTTTCCTTTATACCTTGGCCCTGGGTGTGGGTTTACCCTCAGGCAGGCCACACCAGAGCTGAGATGGCTTTTACATTTCTCATGTAACTGTGACTCCTAAGTCACCCTCATGTAACTTCCTATGCTATGGCCAACTCATCCCACTGGCTTCCTTGGAATGTTCTACATTTGGCTTTCCCGTTGTTCCAGATCTTCTCCACACCACCACCATAGAATGCACACAGTGAATCACAGGACCGAGCCTGCCAGGATGTTCCAGGCGTTGTGGAGAGGCCCTGGCAGAGACTGAAGGATTCATACCATCTCATGTACTCAGGGTTTAGTCAGGCGGCTCGTCTCAAACCACCCCCCTTGTCAATCACCCCCTTCCTCTCCTAGAGCCTCCCCCAGGTCTACTCATCCCACATCAGTCTCATGCATGCCTCTCTTCATGAGTGTTTGGCTGTGGGTACCATCATCCTTAGGGAGTGATATCCTCCCTGCTAAGTTTCCCCTCTGCTACTCATTCCACTCACTCCAGTACAGTCAGCTTTTAGGAGTGTGAGGAGGTTGGCTGAGTCGGAGCACAGTTAACAGCAGGTGAGTCATCTCCCCAGGTAGACGTGGGGAGAAGGAAACGTGTGGATGTACTGGTAGGAAGAGATGGCATTCAGGTTAAGGGTTATAGCTGAATCAAGTGTTAGTCATTGAACCCAGGGGAGAAGGAAGCCCTCTCTGAGAGGGGCCATGTATGTGTGTTGGTGGGATTTGGTTAGAGAGAAGAGAGAGCAAGCAAACCTACCACCTCATGGAGCTGTTTGCTAAGTATAGTCTGAGAGTAAATTATGCATCATTTAAATTCATGAAAGATCGTCAGTGAGGGCCTTCGCTGTGGGTGACTCTGTGCTTTTTGCCCCATGGCTGGCTTACAGTTGTTGCCTTTGAGAAGGACACCTGGCAAGAGGCTCACATTTGCAGCCGGGGGAGTGGTATTAGACTCCATGGTAAAAGAAGCATCCATTTTCCCAGAAACCTCTTCAAAAGGAGCATGAAAATCCCCTGTGTCTGAAATGGTCAAAGGCCAAACTGAAGGTGTGGATGGTACCAATTCATGTGACACAGCCCTTGAAGATCTGTGGACCTATGGCCTTTCCATTCATCAACTGAGGACAGGAAGATGTTGTCCCAAGCAACTGAGGTCCAGTCCCTAGGAGAAAGCTGAGATAAGTGAGCATTAATCACTTTCCTTGAAATCTCCTCTTATAGCTTTTGCAATATACTTAGTCTCTCACCCATCACCCTTCTCTCCCCTCGGATTGGCTCCCTCAATCTAATATTGACCATCCACATTTCTATCACACATGCCATCCCTCTCTGGTCTCTGAGGTCACAGACCCTAGCGTCCCCTGGGATTTAGGAAATTCACTGAGACTCTTATTCATTTCTTAAAATCAATCCTGCCCCTTCCCTCCCAATTCTTTTTATTCCACCACTGCTCCTCCACCACCACCATCCTCACATTCTGCTGCCATCAGACAGCTTTGAGCCTTCATATAACATCATGCATGATCTCCTGACTGCTGATTTACAGCTGGTATTTCCCTCCCCAAACCTCAATGACTCATACTAGGGCGACAGGATGAGCAGTGTCAAGACCTGCTATAGCAGTTCCTTTAGGATTGTCACATGTGGCAGGGATTGCTACTTGTGCACTAAAAGGCCTTTTCCTCTTCCTAGGCACATGACTAGCCTAGGTTTCCCCATCTCCCATGTATTTAAATGTAGCATGTAACTGAGTTTTAGGCAGTGGTTTGTGAGTAAAACGACCAATACTTTGAGGAGAGCACAGCTATAAGCAGACATCCAGAGTCTGGAGACAGGAGCATTAGAAATGAAATGTACCTGGTTCCCTGAATGACTGTGAGGAGGAAAGATACCCACCAATGAGATTGGATTTCTTATGTCAGCAAGAAATATATGTACATTGTGTTTGAAAATATTGGGGGCTATGTATTACCACAGCTTAGACTAACCTAACAAAACCCACTTCAAGTTCACATTTCTCTACCGGATTGTTCAGTTCTTTTAGGAGTTGTCCCTTCCCCCATCTGGCTGTATTTCCCAGTGCTCCCTCCTCTGCCATCCCCATTCCAGACATCCTAGTCTCTGTGAACTCTGAGCATGCCCAGTCCTGCCCTCCTGCTCTGTGCCTGCTCATCCCAGTGCCTGCCCTCTGCCCCCTTTCCTTGCTCATCCCAGTCTCTAATCATTCCAGGAAGAGCCTCAAACAATTTCATCCCACTCCGAATTAATCGATCAATAATTGCTTCATGTATGAGCTAGTTTTCTCTTCTTCCTCATAGGCAGGAACCGGCTCTGTGCTCCTCAATGCTAGGTATTCAGTAGAAGTTAAATACATGTCCTCAGGCAGTGTAGGAGGACACGCAGTCCCAGAGAGACCAGGTGGGACTGCGACAGGAGGGGGAATGCTGAGCCTGGCTGACCAGGAGTCACCACAGCCTCCTTGGCATGGTGTTGGCAACATCAGGCAAACAGAGGTGCCATGCCCCACAGGACAGAGGGTAGCACAAGGGCACCAAGGCATCAGAGGCCACCTCTGCAACCATGAGGTCCTGGCAAACTTCCCCAAATTCTACGGTTATCTGAGAGCAGGATGGACTGGGGCAGAACGCAAAGCATTTCCTTGAAAAGAACTGTTTTAAAGAGACTGCTGAAGCAGGAAGAGACTCAGATATGTGTTAACTAACACACTTGAGTTTCCTTTCTACTCTTTAAATTGGAGCTGGCATTAGCACCTACTTCATAGATGGCTGTGAGATTTATAAAGCATTTGGAATCAGCAGGTGGTAATATTTCAAAAAATATGGTTTTATTGATTTCAGAGAGGACTTGAGAGAGAGAGAGAGATAGAAACATCAATGATGAGAGAAAATCATTGTTTGGCTGCCTCCTGCACTCCCTTTACTGGGGATCAAGCCCATAACCCAGACGTGTGTCCTTGACTGGGATCGAACCTGGGACCCTTCAGTCCGCAGGCTAACCCTCTACCCACTGAGCCAAACCTGCTAGGGCTCAAGAGGTGGTAATTGATATCTTTGCTGTCGTTGTTCCCCAGAGAGGTGGCACTCCTGAGGACGACTAGGTCAGTTATGAAAAATAAGATGTCACCTTTATTTTGCACATCTGAGTGCATTGTGGAAAAAAATTTTTTTGCTACTATAACACTTAGTAACAACAACACCACTTGAGTAGGGATTTGTGGCTTACAAAGCACTTGAGAGTATTCTCCCCTTGAATCCTTTCAGCAATGCACACTGGGAGATCAGTTCCACCTCTATTACACAGATTTAGAGACTGATTCTCAGCAAGTCTGACTCACCCAAGGCCATAACTTCTAGCACATGCTGGAGCCAGCTCTGGAAATCAGGATTCCTGATTCCAAACACCCTTCTCTTTCACCTCTTTCACTCCTATAAACTCCAAGGCCACTGGAGAGGGTGGGACCCTCCATCTATTTCTCGGGTCACTAGACTTCCCTCTACAAAGAGGCTTTTGTTTAGCTGGTCTGGGGTACTGAGAAAGAAACAGGCTTACAGAGGGTCCCAAACATGTGGTGGTGAAAGGAGAGATTCTCTGGCTAACTCAATAAGTGCTAGAATCATTCGTGCAACAATTCTGCCAATGCAAGAATGTGTTTCAGTGACTCTCGGGGCCTAGAAGTACTCCCATTAGCATCCTATGGCAGCAGAACCATCGCAATCTGAGAGGCGAGTGGCTCAGGATATGGGGCGATCAGGTGGCCTTTCCTGGTCACACAGAATCAGCGGTGACTGAGCTATTGGGAACCCTCCTTCCTCATCACAAGGTGAAAGTGGCCGGTGGAGATGGCCAGTGCCATGAACAAGGGGAATGAAATCAGGTGCACAGGTGAGCTGCCCAGTTAAAGGACTTTTGCTTCTGTCTTAGGCCTTTCCCGTGGCAAACGAGACACCCAATTCCCATTCATTTCCACACTCAACAGGATTGGGTTTGCCTCATTACCTATAATGGGGGTTTCTTGTTATAGAGGCTCGGGGCTGTGTCACAGAATACAGGTCAGCTGGATCAGGGACTGGAAGATCCCCAGGGACTGACCCTGAGCAGGGCAGTCTTCTGGTCAGACCGGCCTCCCTCTTTGTGGGCTGACTGGCCTCGCTCTCCGGCCTCTTGGCTGCTACAAGGCCAACTCCTCCTGACTGAAACCCTGGCTTCTCAGAGGAGGGGTTTGGTTTGCCTGCATCGGGGTCTCCATACTCACTATGGCTCAATCACCCAGCTGTTCCCCTGAAGTGTTCACAGGGGAACAGCTGTGAGCCTGCCCCTGCTCATCCCCCCTCCGCTAAGCAGAGAGGTGGTCAGATGCTGGACAGGCCTTTAGTAGGCCAGAATGCATGTGGAAGAGGATGAGTTTATTCTGTCTTCTACTTCTTATTTCGGAAGGACAATGTTTTGTTTTGTGTGTGTTTGTGTGTGTTTGTGTGTGTGTGTGTGTGTGTGTGTGTGTGTGTGTGTGTGTTTTGTTTTGTTTTGTTTTCCCCCCTTTTGAGCCTTTTCTTGCAGTCCAGAGCGAGGGCAGCTCTTGCTATAGGCGAAGAGGTTGTTGCTTCATGTAAAAGCAAAAGCTGTTTTTGACAGAGCCACCTACCTGTGCTATAACATGACCTATAGCACCTACCTGTGCTATACCAATGTCCTCTCTGCATCAAACAACAAGTCCTTGGCACTGTTAGGGGACGCTCGGCCGTGGAAAAAGGAATGAGAGCACAGAGACTGGTCTGCCAGCATCCAAACACATTTAGCACTCTGTGATTTGTACTTCACCTCCTGTTACTGCCTTTTCTTCTTTCTTTCTTTCTTTCTTTTTTTGCCATTTGGTAGAGGGTAGGCCTGCCGACCCCACAGACTCTCACACCCTGAGGAAACCAAGTCAGAAAGGAGAGGCCCAAACTCACGTGACATTTTGGCTGGTTGGGGGTTTTGATTTCCTATGTGGATAGTGTCTGCTATGAAAGAAAAAGTTGAGGGTTTGTCTGTCTCCAAATTTCCACCCTAAAACAAACCTATATAATAAAAGGCAAATATGCAAATTGACTGAATGGAGGAATGACCGGTCGCTATGACTTGTACTGACCACCAGGGGGCAGACACTCAACACAGGAGCTGCCCCCTGGTGGTCATCACACTCCCACAGGGGGATCACCGCTCAGCCAGAAGCCAGGCTCACAGCTGGTGAGCAAAGTGGCAATGGGGGGAGCCTCTCCTGCCTCCCCGGCAATGCTAAGGATGTCCCGAGGGGAGTGGGCCTAAGCCATCAGTCGGACATCCCCTGAGGGCTCCTGGACTGCAAGAGGGCACACCCTGATTGCACGAATTTTGTGCACCAGGCCTCTAATTGGAATAATAAAAGAGTAACAGTAACGTTACTGTTACAGGAATTCATTTCACAGGGAAGTTATAAAACGGAGAATTTATACGTGTCTTTTCCTGGAAGATGTGCAAGCCAGATGTTTCTCAGGTCAGACAAGCCTGATGTCAGCATAAGAGAGGCTCAGGGGGCCTCTGGCTCAAGTCCTCTTAGCCTGAGCCAGGCACCTTCTTTTTGTGACCACCCCTGCACCCCACTCACTGCCAATTGATCTTGCCCCTCCTGTCCATCACTGATAGGCTCCTCCTCCTCTTCCTCCTCCTCCTCCTACTCCTCCTCCTCCTCCTCCTCCTCCGCACACGGCCATTCTTCTGACCTGGTCCTGGCCCCTTCTCGCCTGCATCCGTCACAGCACAAGGAGGTCACAAAGGGGAACTTTCTGCCTCATGGAGCTAGCACTGTATTTTTCAGACCCAAACTGGGCGAATAGGAATTCTCCCCAGGGTCGTGTCTCACTGCATCAGAGAATGACGCCATGGACCAGAGGAATTCCAGCAAGGCAGGAGTCTGTTGCAAGCAAAAGCAGATTCTCCGCTTGGGGAGGGGACCCAGAAAGGTTGGCCCTGAAGCATTCCGCTCTTACCCTTGTATCTGCTAACGGCCAGCTCTTTATCCGTGTCTCTCTCTGCTTGGTCCCTGGCCTTTTTGCAACATTTTATTTTGCACTTGCAAGTAAAATGTTCTTGTCTCAAAACATCCTGTTTTTTGTTTTTGTTTTTGCAAAACATTTTGTGGTTTCAGCTAGCTCCACGATTCCTCCTTCTTCCACCCCTTTCCCTGCTGCCTCATCCTGCTCCTGATTCCTCTCACCGGGACAGCCATCCCACCATTTCATTGTGCGCCCCTGGCGATGCCCCCCGCGGGGACTCAGTCTTCCCCCAGTGAAGTTCCTTAGGGACAGGAGGGAGGGGCACCTAGGATCCCTTTCTAGAGATCGGTGTCATCGCACAGAGGGCAGCTGCTAGGATTCTTTTCTCCGAGGACGTTTTGGTGCCACCATCCTAAACCCGGCCAAGGTCAGCAGCAGCAACTGCGTGACCCAAAGATGACCTCCTTCCGCTCAGTCATTTGTCTGAGAGCGAGACTCTGTCCCAGGAACCTTCTGGGCGGTAGGGCAGCGGGACCGGGAAGCATGGAGGTGGGTTCAGGATTGTCCCACTGCCTCCGGTGACTCAATTCACCCACACTGTCTTTGTCACAGTCTAAATCATGTTAGGTAGGACCAGAAGCAGCAAAACACAGCAGGCATTTTTCCAGTCCTCCTTCGTTACCCTACAAGAAACTGCCCCCCGGGGCTGGCTGCACCCTAACCACTGAGCAGCACAGTTCTAGGAACGCCACAGGAACAACATAGACTGGTGCACAGACCACAAGTGGCCCTGATCCTATCCCCAAGGGGTCAGGAAAATCCTTCCCTCCCGCTATGTGATCAGGGAGGATAAGGGGAGTCAGGGAGCACGTGTGTGCCTCGACCGGGGCTGGGGCGTTTACGTGCATATGGCCCTTGCTGGCCTGCCTTCCTGTGCTTGATGGTTCCCACCGCAGCGCTGCCCACGGAGCCTCACACCTGTGAAGAGGTGGCCAGGTCTCTCTGGCACCAGAGACACCGTGGGCTCTCTCATCAAGCCACCCCACCCACCCATCCATCCTCAGAGGTGCGAGCTGTCCTCACTAAGGTCTGATCATGCTCCAGGGCGCAGGGGCGGGTGCGGGGAAGCCTCAGAGGACACTGTGACGCCGGTGAGATTTGTATCTGAGTCCTTAGAGCAACCTTCTTCCCACTGGCGACAGCCAGCCACACGCGCCTTTGCAGCCTTTCTGCCCTCCCTCGCCCCCGGGGGCTGCTCTCAGCGGGTCCCTCCACGCCCAAGAGGCTGCCTTTGGCACCTGTTCGGGAGGACATGCAGGGACCACAAGCCCTCGGTCTCAAATGAGCCTCTCCGGGGGGAACTGCAGGCTCCAGGAAGAGCTGAGCTTGCACACCCTGCAAATCACCAGTCAGCCCCGCCCGCCCCTTCTCCGAAAGCCAGCGGAAACTGTCTGGCCAGAGCGCGAGGGAATCAATCTCCAGGCTTTTAAAGGAGAGTTCTTTCCGCTCGCAGGGCGTTCGTGGTGCAGAGCGAGGCCTTCCCGCTTCATTCATTCCTGCAGCAAAACCGCCTGCGTCTGCCTTCCCAATGGCGGGAAACCGTGCGCTTCCAGATCAGGAACCAGACAACCGCCCCAGGCATCACGACTTGATTTTTTTTAAAAAATATTTTCCCAAAGTGTTAGGCGATACAGTTAGACAAAAGAAGAAAGAAATAGCGTATATTCGTATCTATAAAGCAGGGGGAAATCACCGCTATTTATAGAGGATTGGATCACAAAGTTAAAAAGTACAATAAAATAAAATTATTGGGAATACTGAGTTCAATAAGGTGGCCATAATTTTTCAGCAAAGCAAAATCAATATCCTTAGAGCCAAGTAATAAGCAGTTAGAAAGTATTAATGTAATAAAGGACCCCTTCCCCAAAGCAACCGTGACCATAAAATAAGATAAAATGAGATGAAATACCTGGGATAAACTATAAAAGTATGTGCATGATAGATGAAGAGAACAATAAAACCAAACAAGAGACATAACAGCAGGCTTGAGTAAATGATGAGATACCTCATTCTCAGATGGGCAACTTCATTTTGGTTAATTTCTAAGTATTTGGGGATTTTTCCAGATATTACTCTGACATTGATTTCTAGTTTAATTGTATTGTAGCCAGCAAAAGTAGTCTGTATGATTTCAATTCTTTCACGTTTATTTTATTCACAGGAAAGGCTCTAAGTGAATGTTCTATGTTGCTCTTGAAAAGTATGGGCATACTGCTTTCGTTGAATGGAATATTCTATAAATGTTAGATCAAATTGTTTGAGTATTCTGTAACTTGGATGATTTTCTGTCTACTTGCTCTATCATTTATTGAGAAAGGAACATTGAAAATTCTCACTGTAACTGTGTGTTTCTCCTTTCAACTCTGTATTTTATGCCTCAGATATTTTGAGGCTTCATTGCTTCACCAAGAGGATATAACAAACCTAGGTATATATGTCAGCACCTGACAACAGAGTTTCAACACACATAGCTTCTTGTGACTTGACCTCGTTAGCATTAACTAATGTCCCTGTTTATCTCTAGCAATATTCTTTATTCTGAAATCTACTTTGCAATAATCAACATAGTGATTCCAGCATTTTTTAAATTAGTGTAGGCATGGTATATCTTTTCTCACCCTTTTACCTTCAACCTACCTATGTCTGTATGTTTTAAGTTTGTTGCTTTTGAACTGTGTATAGTTAAGTTTTGCTTTTCCAATCAATCTCTTTTAAGTGGTGTGTTTAGACTGTTTACAATTAATGTAATTATTGGTAGGGTTGAATTTAAGTTTACCATCTTGCTATTTGTTTTCTATTTGTCCCTTTGTTCCTTTAGTCCTGTTTCTTTGTCTTCTATTGCATTAATTGGATATTTTTTATTATTTTATTTAATTCTATTTTTAGCTTATTAGTTATACCTCTCTAAAAAGATTTTAGTGGTTGCCTTAAGGTTTATAATATATATCATTTCTAATTACAATCTACCTTCAAATATTATTATTATTCTATTTATTGCATTGTATAAAATTTGACAATAATTTAGTTTCAAATTCATTTATTCTATTTTTGTGTTATTGTTTTTATATATTATGTTTTTACATATGTTATAAACCCTACAACATATTGTTACTATATTTCCCTTATCCAGTCAATTATTTTTAGGTATTTAGAACAATTAAAAATAAGGAAAACTTATTTTACATTTACTTTCATTTTTACTATTCAAGCACTTTTTGTAAGTTTTAAACTGATAAATTCCTGTGTGATACTGAGCAATTTAAATAATCTCTCTGGTTTATGTTTGGTGTCTGTCAATTGAGGATACTAAATACCTACCTCACTGGGTTATCATGGGGATTTAATTAATCTCTGTAAAGCAGTTAAAATATTGAATGCCACTCAGATGTTACTAGACTTATTGTGGTAATCACTTTGGAAGTTATATAAATATTAAATCTCTATTAGACACTTGAAACTAATATAATACTATGTCAACTATAATTTTTAAAGATTTTTTTTAAATGGGTGAAATAAAATGATGAATGGCACATTTCAAATCTGCATCAACAAGAGTGTTTGCTGTTAACGTATTGGTAGTGGGGTTCGTGAAAATCCTCCTTGAAATCCTGGGGTCATCAGAGCAAAAATTACCTTGAAAGGGTTTTTTTTTTTCTGTTGACCACCAGATGGTCACTTCAATTCATTGCAACTGTAGGTTGTACATTGTAAGTGAGATGATGTGATATGATAGTTTAACGGTTTGAATTTAGGTGCAAAGATGTTTGAATTGTACCAATGTGCTTGACATTTTGAGGATTGATGGTTTACTTGTATCTTAGCCTACAAATGTCAGGTCACTTAAGAGCCATGAGAGTGTATTTAATGCTCAATTTACACCATAAATGAAAGAGCCATCTGGTCCTGCCATGAGGCCAACCCAACAGGACAGGCTATGCCCTTCATTCTGTGCCATCACCAATACACCTGCTGAAACAAAGTGACAGAATTTCTGTCCCTCTTCTGAATGATGGAGGCACAAGACTCCTTAGAGACATGCAGGTAAGGACCCATGTGATTCAAGAGAAAGAAAATTTACTCTTGATGGCACCTTTAGAATTAAGAAATTCTTCTTTTACCATGGTAACATCCAGTAATTGTAATTTTAGAAATTATCTCAGGAAGATGGTAACAAGTGCACAAATATGCTTATAATAGTAAAAACAACTCAAGTGTACATCAGTGACCCATTGTTAAATGGCTTATCTATGTGGTTTAAATAGACCATGGTTTAAAAATATTGCTGTGGGTCTACATTTAACAAAAGGGAAAGATTCCCATATCATTAGGTTGATTACTTCCATAGATTCCTATATCATTGGATAGAGAATGAAAGGGAAGTTCTGCCTTTTATATATATAGTTCTTTCCCATATTGGTGAAAGTTTATATAATAAGAATGTATTCATATATATTTTTGTATTTAGGGATATGTAGCTGGGGAATAAGGAATTGGAGAAGAGGAAAAGAGAGTATCCATTACACAAAGCCAACCACCACTAGCCTTTGGGTGAACTATCTTTCTCCATGTCCCTCTATAGTACACGTACATGTAGAAATAGAGATGCATAATGTATAGAAATTGAATTCATCATTTGTTCACTCAACAAAAATCTTTGAATGCCTATGATGTTCAAGCAGTAAACTTAAATTCCCTAATGTATTTTAGTGAGGATGATAGATAATAAATAAAGCAAACTATATAATTTCAAATAGATAAAATTTCTATGAAGAAAATAAATACATGCACAGTTAGAATGGGGTAAAGCAAGGTTCTACACTGAGGTCTGTCTAGTGCCAAAGTCTACAGCCTGCTCCTCTTCATCAAAAGGATGCAGGTGGCAACCTGAGGATCTGATGTCTGGAGTGTGTTATAGTCACATGTCAACTACCTGTGCCACATCACCCCAGAAGGGAAGGGTCCAAAACCTTGGCAGACTGATTCACTGCCCTTATCCAGCTTTGGGGGGGACCATATACCTATTCTTCAGTCTTCCTGGTTTTAAATCAGGATCCCAGTTCAAGATCTTGATATGAAGCAAATCAGCAATCAAGTAAAGTAAATATTAAGCTTAGCACTCAGAGAGTAATCTCATTGCTCATAAAGAGGGCTACCATTACAATCTGGTTGCTTTTAAAGCCCCATGAGATGCCTTTGTAGCAGTAGAACAGATCTTACTTTTGAAATTGGGTTGAATTTTTCTTAAAGAAGAGAACATTGCCCCTGGCCTCTCAGCATTGCCTTCTCCTTTGCTGTAGGATATATAAAAATAAGTGTGGTTTGTTTACTTCTCCTGAAAGCTCAGGAAATACCAAACTTTGAGGTTCTGAGGCGATGGCTAAGCCTGCCTCTGGGTCCATGCCATGTTGGGATATGATTTGAACTGCTCTACTCACTGTGCCCTAATGCACGTTTGCCCCTATCAAACCCATGCCCTCTTTTGGAGTCAATTACCCAGCTAAATATTGGGATACATTGAATTAATGGAACTTATGGAAATTAAGTGCAAAACACTAGATTCTCAACCATTGTTTGTTCCTAATACTTGACCCTTATTCAAGTCCTTTATTCTGTTAATTTATTCTTTCTGAACCTAAACTTGTGCTAGGGCTGTGGAACTACTGTTGGCTTATTAGGGAACAATGGTCCCAAGCATTCTGACTCCCTGCCTTCCTTCCTTCACTCTGTTTATTTTGCCCGGAATGTGCTTCCTTCCGTGGCTGTATATCCAACAGCCGCCTACCCTCTTCCATTCTCTGTGTAAATATCTCTGCATTTGTGAAAGCTTCCTTGGGTCCTCCCATTAAACACAGTTTTAAAATCCCTTCACTCTGCAGAGGAGGAAAATGACTCCCAAGGAAGAGAGTTACTCTCAAGGTTCCAGAATTCCTTAGTGACAGAGACAGGACTTGCTTTTAGGACTTATGTCTTTTTTAAAAAATATATTTTATTGATATTTTACAGAGAGGAAGGGAGAGAGATAGAGAGCTAGAAACGTCGATGAGAGAGAAACATCCACCAGCTGCCTCTTGCACACCCCACCCTGGGGATGTGCCCGCAACCAATGTACATGCCCTTGACCAGAATCGAACCCGGGACCTTTCAGTTCGCAGAGCGACGCTCTACCACTGAGCCAAACCGGTTTCGGCAGGACTTATGTCTTGACACCCTATGTGTTTTTTTTTGTTTCGTTTCATTTTGTTTTGTTTTTTGTTGTTTGTTTGTGTTTGGGTATTTTTGGTGTGTGTGTGTGTGTGTGTGTGTGTGGTTTTTTTCAGCTAGACCTCACATAATAGAAATTGCAAATACTGGATAATTTATTTTGCATTTAGACACTAACTGCCTGAGCACACTGAGCATACTTCTACTAGAAAATGCATACCATGTAATTTCTGTAGAAATTTTGGTTTAATCCTATAAAACCTATTTCTTACAGCGTTACTGCATGCTGTTTTCATTACGCCAGTGTACTCAGCATTAGAGCAAAGGCCGTGATTTGTTTTCGTGGAGAACACAGACCAGGGATCAGGCAGGAATAGTAAGAAGGGAGTGATTTGGGAGGGAGTCCCAAGAAGTGGGGTGGGGGTGGTCAGAGAAGGCATCTCAGAGGAACTGCTGTCTAAACCAAAACCCAAAGATGAGTAGGAAGGAGCCAGATGGAGAGGAAAAGGGGGGGAAAGATAGGGCTCACACTTGCTTCATGCCACATGATGCTTCTGTTAGCATGTGCTTTGTCCTTCCTTGGCTTGGAATGCCCTTCACACCCTGCTCTACCCTCATCCCCTCCGCACACTGGAGTCTTAGTCACCCTTTCATTCTGGGGGCCAGTGTCACTCCCTTCAGATGCTCTCCTCCACCAAGAACAGGCCAAAGGTCTTTGCGCTGGGTCCCTATAATGTTCTGTTTTATCCTTTATTATAGCAATTATTGTATGCTATAACGACATGCTTGTCTGTCCTCCTCACTACATTTCACGCTCTCAGAAACAAGGATTTCGTTCTATCCGTGTACTCATGTTTACAGTGCCTGGTGCAGGGCAGGTGTTGAATAGATGTTGATACACAATGAAGTCAGAGACTGGCATTGGGGTCACCCTACAGGTCTCTTAATGCTGACTCAAAAGCATCCAAAACACATTTTCTTCTTCAGATTACATTTGAAACCTCTCATTTCTGTAAGCATTATTAGTGAAAACCTTAGTGTTGCCTTTCAAGAGAATGAGAAGCAGGACGGGTCAGGAGGGTGGAAGCTGCTGAGTGGAGGCCCAAGGTTGGGCTCTAACTGTCCTCTATTAGCAGAGAAGCTGTTAAAGACAGATGCTGCAGGCTCCCTTCCTTGACACCCCCCCCCACCACCACACACACACATGTCCCAAGGCCCACAGTCTTCCCTATAAAGACGCTGGCTATCCCAAGCTGTGTCTGGAGTGATGGAGAGTGAGATCCAACTTCCATTGCACTTCCGGTAACTGCTCTTGGGCTCAAGTCTTACAGGGAAAGCTGCGGACCAAAATGAGAAGTTATTTTAAAATAACTGTGGGTAGAGTGAGAAGAAAAGGGTGAAATGTCTGTGTGAGAGCAAGGAGAACGTCCTGCGCCAGACCGTGGCTCGACCTGGTGGTGACTGCGGCATCTTGGAATGAGGGAAAGCAGTTGGGAGCCTTTTGTGTTCTTAGATTAGGTGGTTCTATTAGCTAACCCAGTGTTGTTGTTTTTTCTTTGTTAAGCTTGCTGTTAACATGTAACTGGTGCATTGGAACTCGTTTTACTCATCTAGAGATTTTATTGCCAGAGTCACTTGCATTGTCCTTGTTGGAACGGACCAGGTTCTGTGCAAATTCATTTCCTACTCACAGGGAGAATTGTCGCTTCCATTTTTTTAAATAAGTAAAAAAATCTACATTTGCAGTGGCTGCCCAGGACATTGATTTCAGTTTAATCATAGAAGAGACATGATAAACTCCACTGGCAGTCCAAGAATGTCTGAAGCGCGATTTCACGTAGTTGGCTGTCCTTGTTAACATGCTCCCGATGATTATCTCTTTTTGTCCACCACATTTTATCTGTGGTAGAGAGACAGACATATCCTTCCTCTGGGCCAGTCTCCTAACTGCCCCAGATAGTTTGTTATAGGCTCCACCTAGCCCCTCAGTCACCTCAGCAAATCTGCTCATTATGAACATTTTTTCAATGAAAAGGCCTTCATGCAGCACCCGAGCCAGGAGTTGGGAAGTATGTGAATGTCAGATGAGCTATTATGCCAAAGGTTGCAAATGCATGTTCTTTCCTAAGTACGCTGGGCCTCGGTATCCTCATCTATTCAATGAAGACCTTGAGACGGGCAATTTCCAGTTATTTTCAGCCTCTATGGTCTTGAATCTATCAAAGCTTTGCATCATCGCTGTTGGAATGGGTGCAGTTCTTGCTGTGGAAAGGGACTGAAGGGCCCCCATATCTCTCCTGATGTAGACCCAGGAAATGGGGTCACACATACTTCAGTCCAGATAACACGCCCTGTTGAACCAGGAATGAGGTCTGCTGGGAGGGAAGTAGAGAAGGTTCTCCAATTTTTTTGGCACCTGCCCCTCAGAAATTCTCCCCATTTCTGGGTGCCTGAGGGACCATGATTAACAAATGGCTGCCCACTGACTGTCCTTCCTCCTCCCCCACTGCCCGGGGGTGAGTGGGATTGGTGGGGGGATTGAGCCAGTCTGGCTCTGGGCAGGAAAGAGCCTGTTCTGAGCAGAGGTTTGAGAAGAGAAACCAAGCGGAGTCCCCTTCTGGATATCCCTGTTACAGAAGAGATTCATTTCCCAGGTAAGTGACATTCAATGTTGGGGACACAGACAGAGGGCAAATCCTCAGAAGAGGGCAAAAGGTGGGTTTCTGTGAATCTTCCTTTCCCTTTCTTATTTTTTAAAATATATTTTATTTATTTTTCACAGAGAGGAAGAGAGAAGGACAGAGGGTCAGAAACATCGACGAGAGAGAATCATCAATCAGCTGCCTCTTACACACCCCCCACTGGGGATGTGCCCGCAACCAAGGTACATGCCCTTGACCGGAATCGAACCTGGGACCCTTCAGTCCGCAGGCCGACGCTCTATCCACTGAGCCAAACCGATCTCGGCTGCCTTTCCCTTTCTGTCATAGTGATGGGGCTGGATCAGGGCAAGTGGCCTGCTCCTGACTTGCCCCCCACGACAGAAGGAAATTCCAGAAAGGCAAGTAGACTTGGAGGGGAGGTGTGTGAGTGGCTGGCAGTTCTGGGCTGTGCCTGACCCTCTACCTGTGTCAGCCACCCCAAGAACCAGACCAGCCAGCCTCTGAGAGCCCTGTGCCCACCTGACACTTAAGCCAGGCTGAAAAGGAGGGGAGGAGGGGAGATCAAGATGAATAAGCAAAACAAGGCAGGGATTTTTAGTGCATTCCCCAAACCTCCAGAGGAGGAGGTCATTGCTAAAGGTGTCTGTTAGTCAACAAAACATATTCATTCTCGAAAACCTTTATAGAGTTGCTGCTGTATGCCTGGAAAACCAACCCATGAGCTCGGTTTTCTGTGCTATGAGCCCTTCAGCTTGCTTTCTGGCTCTGCCTGCCTGATCCTACCTCATTAAAATTCCAGATGTCGGAAGGAGGCTATGCTCCATTCCATGATTTAAGCCCCCTTTGTTAGTTCAAAGCGACCTCAGCCGCCCTGATGCCGAGTGCCAGGTTCATGCCCTGAGCTGCACTTCATTGAGAGGGATACCAGGTGGGCCTGTCTCCAGAGAGAAGTGATTTTTCTTGAGACGGGCTCCTTTGAAGTAATTGGGCCCCCAGAGTGTGCGTGAATCCTCAGGAAAAAAAAATCTTAACAATAGGGTCTGTGACTTTTATCAGATTCTTACAGAAGAAAGAGAACAGAACAGAAAAGCAAAGCCCCCTTTTGCTGGGCCACCAGCTGACCCCCCAGCTCAGGGGCTGGGTGGGGCCGTGCCTTGTTCAGTCTCCGTCTGGTCCCTGTTCCTGTACAGTCCAGATGTCCCACCTACTTGTCCCAAAGCAGGAAGCTGGACAACCCCCTCCAGCGCTCTTCCTCTTTCTTGGCTGCAGAGCCACTCATTGCTAGGCAGGGGGGACCGGAAGGAGAAATCACCAGGGGCCATGAGACCAACACTTTCCCTCTGGCACCAGCACACATCCTAGGATGACTTCAAAAGGATGTTCCCACAAGCACACACCTCCCAACCTCTGGGCTAGGAGCCTGGAGCACTTGGGCCCAGCCGTCATGCAGACATTGAAAATACTGTCGGCTCAGATCCCAGCAAGGGGCAGAGGGATACCGTCATCCCTGGGGTGATCCCCTTCCCTGGGGGAGGCGGTGGAGGTGGGGGCTAGTAAGCTGGTGGTGCCATAATAAACGCCTTAGAAGAAGTGCCAAGCTTTGTAAGGGATGTGTCACCTTTCTGCTGCTGGTTCCATCTTTTTTTCCCTCCCTGTTTTTGTACAAACTCGGAAACCCATTGATTTTCTTTTTACCATCGATGTTTGCTAATTCATTCATAATATTGCCTTCCACAGACCGGAAGGGACTTGTATTTGGTTACTTGATTTTGTGTCAGATGCTGGTCCTGTGGGAGGTCTTGGCATTGATTAATGGGACATTTTCTTGCTAAAGAGTGGGGCTCCTCATTTATCTCTGGGCTTCCTCTTTTGTTTGCTCACTGCCCACCTCCTGAGGCTTTCCTCAGTGACCAAGCCCGGCTCCCCGGGTGTGTAGGGACAACTGAGTGAGGCGCTTTTCCTCACCTGCTGTGCTTAGCAAAGGCCCCATTGTCCACCTGCCCCCCTGCCCCGGAAAGGCCTGTGCTATTTCCATATGAGTCAGCACTGTCATCCCGTTGAGGGAAAAGGCAGTGAGTGAACAAAAGAGAGCTCTCTTCAGATATGTGCCCGTCTTGTGGGATTTAAATTGTGGTTGGGAAGACTGAGATGTACGTAGGATGGTACCGGAAATTGAGATGTGGAGACATTTAGATTGTGATGCGCTGAGGGGGGTCCCTTTCAAACAATGAGGAGAAGAGGGAGGGTTGCTCTAAAATGAGAGTGATTTCCCCCTAGAAAGTCAAGGTATTGTATTAGTTAGGATGGGTGGGACAAAGATAAGTTGGGTGAGGCCGTTTGTAATTTGCGTCACAAAATGAGCACCGAACTTGGGCTTTTAAACCCCACACCTGCCACTTACCAGCTCTGTGACCTCTGAGAATTACTCCCTTGAGTTTCATTTGTCAACTATCCAACAGGACTAGTGACGTATAAGGATGGTCTCACTTGCTAATAACTGAAAACCTAATTCAGAATGGCTTACATTTGAAAGGAAATGATTTAGCTAGAGCCTACTAAAAAGTCCACAGGTGGCCAAAGCTTCAGGCATGGTTTGATCAGGGCTCCAGATGCATTTCTCTTTGAGTTTCTTGTTTCTGTCCTTCCTTTGATTTCCTCTGGGGAGAAAAATGATGACAGCTGTTCTAGGCCTCCCAGCTGTGTATCTCATTGCCCAGAATAAGGTAGAGAACTTCTCTTTCCCCATTGCTGAACAAAATTATTGGACCTCACTGACTGGACTGACATCATGGACTGAGTCCTGAACCAATCATTTGGCCTGGTGAGTGCCACACACTGGTCATCTTAGGCCTGTGTCATACATCCTTCTCTACACCAACCATTGTAGCAAGAGATGGAATTGCTATTTGAATTAGACTGGTTGTATTGAGGACTCAATCCAAACAGCAAAGCTGCTTCATAGTGAAGAAAGGGTATGCTAGTGATATATGCATGACCCATGAAGGATTTGAAGTAGAATTCAATAATTTAGCGTATATGAACATCCCAACATCACCTCTAGCATATAGAGATGCTCAAACATTAGTCAAATCTGAATGTATGGTGAAATGTTTTATCGCAATCTTAGCAGCTGAAAACCACACTGGTTTATTAGTTTACAGTTCTACAGGTCAGAGGTTGGGGCATGGCTTCCCTGGTTTCTCTGCTCAGGGCCTCACAAGACCGAAACAAGGTGTAGGCCAGGCTGCAATTGCATTGGGAGCTTGGGATCCTATTCCAAGCTCATGCATGCTGTTGATTCCTTGCGGTTACAGGATGGAGGTCCCTGTTTCCTCATGGGTTGTCAGCAGGGAACCACTTTTGGTTCCTATAGGCTACTTTCAATTTTGCCTCTATGTTCAAAGCCAGCAATGGAAAAACTGCCTTGCACTGAATTCTTTTCTTGTACCGAATTTCTGGGTCTTTAGACCCAGATTTAATGGACTCATGTGATTACATCAGGTGCATCCAGATAATGTCCCCATTGATGAACTCAAAGCCAATGGAATGGTAGTCTTAATTACATCTGCAAAATCTCTTTGCTGTGTGACATAATATAATCAATCACACAGTAGTGCCATCCCCTCATAGTCCCAGGTTCTGTCCACACCGAAAGTACCAGGGGGTGAAAATCTTGGGGCCACCACATGCTCTCAGAATAAAGTTATTGTGACATATTTGGTCACAGTGCTTGGCATTATAGGAGCACCATAATACCAATGGAATGAAAGAATGAACGTGGTTTCCAAGGTCCTTCAGGGTCATGTCCATTCCTATCTCTTTCCAACTGACCCCCCCACAGCATACACACACACACACACACACAGAGAGAGAGAGAGAGAGAGAGAGAGAGAGAGAGAGAGAGAGAGAGAGTGAGAGACCTACCAGTACCTGTCCTAGGCCAACTCTGTGAAGCCAACCTTGTAAGGCCTTCAGATCTCAGCTGTCCTGGCCTCCTTGGTCCTCCATGGAGAGGTAGCCTGTGCCAAAGGCTCTCAAAAAAACAACAACAACCCTATCATAGAATTCATTGTAGGATGGTATGTTAGCTCCCACTCAAAATACTGAGGACAGGGAAAGCAGGAACTCATATTCAAACTGTTCTGCAATGTGACTGGCCATGCATTTTGACACCTATTTTCCCAAAGTCTCAGACTTCCTAACACCAGCCACACCCCTCAGCCTTGAGTCCCTTAACACTATGCCAGTGACTTGATTTTAGACCCCGTTTGGTTTCAGAATTCTGCTTTCATTTGCCTTTGCATCGAGTGAGAAGAATGTAGTTTAAAGCACACAGTGAACTACAGAATGCCGCAGGACACCGAATTAGGCAAGTGCCTTTTGCTTTTCAAGCAGATTTTCAATGTATTAAATGAATGTTTGTCTCCCCTTTACTGTATTACCGCGCAATTTTCCCTGCAACACAGGTAGTGATGGGATGCTAAGAAGGCAAATGTGCATCTTATGAATTTTTCTTCCTGCTTAGAAGTCCATGCCTGTTTCATAGAAAGGTATACTACGGGGAAGTAGTGTTGAGAGCCAGGGTGGGAGAATGAGATTGGTACAGTTAAGACTGAGCAGGAAATCCTGAATTGGGCTCTCTGTTTTGGTTGTTTCATGAACTTAGACAAGTTCCTCCTCAATTTCAGAGGCTCCGCTAGGATCTGGGAATAAAAAAATGTGCAGCTGCTAGTCTGGCGTGGAGAGGGGGCGCTGGTAAGAAATTGAAGCAAAAATGACATGTGTCTTGGAATGTATTGGAACAGAGTTGATAGGGTACAGAGGAAGGAACCGAGACGACAGCTGACTCCCATCTTAAGTCTGAGTGGGAGTTTGCAGGAGGATTTAGAGAAAGAGAATCCAGGCAGTGGGAACAGTTTTGAGCAAAGGTGCAGAGGCACAGAGAGAAAAAAAGAAGAGGGGAGGGTGTGGCCAGCAGCCAAAGGCTTTGCATGGACAGAGGCAAAGCAAAATACTGAGGGGAGAACATCAGGGGAATGGAGCCATGGAAGCAATGGTTAACCCTCTGGGTAGTGCAGATGGGGAAGAGAAATAACAGGTCCAGGAACAATGGGGATACCTATTGGGGTAACAGCACAAGAGTTTTTCAGATGTCTCAGCCTTATTATTTTCTCACAGTCTCAGCTTCCTTAATATGCTCTTTCCTTGTTGGGACAATTCACCTCCATCATGGCTAGGTAGAGTACAAGGCTCTGGTCTGATGACAACCAGGTGTCACAGGAACAATAGGGACCTTCGAGGGTGGCTTTGAGTACTTAGAAAATGTCTGTCAAACTAATTAGCCTCAGAACTCCAACCAAAGGAGAGAGGCTGGAGACCTAGAAGTCCCAAGTGTTGTGACAACCCCGTGGTGGGAATGGACTACTTGGTTTCTGTGGGAGCATGTTTTTAAAGACTTGGCATCATATTCCCCACAAAGAGGTCAGGGAGTAGGACCACATATCCTGAAGACTTGCTCTGGTTCATCGTTCCTGGTGGTGGTGACATCACAAGGGTCCTAGGTAGCCTGACTTTATGTGTGATGGAACTTGGAATATTTCTTGAGTGGTCTTTGAGGAGAAGCCTTCAGAATGGATATATACTGCCACCAATACTACCATTGATTCCTTACAAATGAAACTTAAAACCTGTGCACAAAAATTTATAATTATCATCCTGGCCAAGATCTGTAGTTCTACAAACCATCTTTTGGAAGAGGCTATGTCCTACTCTTTGTAAAGTACAAATTCCTTATTGTTGTTCACTTTTATCTAACATCACCAGGCTCCCTCTCTGATGCGGTTACTGTAACTGTGGCCGGGAAAAACGTTGTTGATTTTTGTTTTTGTTTGTTCAATAAGGGAAAAGGGATACTTGGAAAAGTTAAATAATTTACTCAGGCATTTTGGCACGTCCGTAGTCAAATGAAGATTAGCTAGGAATGGGTTCTTCTAAAATGGCCTTGACTGGGATGACATGGCTCTACTTTAATTGGTCCAGCACTTCAGGATGTGACTATATTTGGAGACAGGGTCTTTAAAGAGGTGGTTATGATTTGAGTTTGGGTGGTGGACACACAATGTAATATCACGTATCACAGAAATGTAGACTTGAAACCTATATGATCCTATTAACCAATGTCATCCCAATAAATTTAATTTTAAAAAATAAATATGTGATTAAGTTAAAAGGAGGCCATTAAGGTAAGCCCTAATCAAATATGATTGATGTCCTTATAAGGACACACATGGAGGGAAGACCATGTAAAGACATAAGGAGGAGACAGCTGTCTACAAGCCAACGAGAGAGACCTTAGAAGAAACCAATCCTGAAGACATCTTGATCTCAGACATCTAGCCTCCAGAATTATGAGGAAATTTCTGTTGCTTAAGCTACCTAGTCTTGTGTTACCTTATTATAGCAGCCCTCAAAAACTACTGCACTCTCTAAGGTGTTGATGAATTTGGTTTTTGTTTTTGGCTAGAATGGCTTACTTTGAGTACACACAAATTTCCTTGTCAAAATAGACAGCAGAACTTACTACAAAATTTTAATGAGCACTTATTATTTGCCATTTACTGTGGTTATATGTATTTTCTCATTTTGTCCTCAAAATAGTCCTATAAGATAAACACTGTGTCATGCCTGTGTTTTTAGATGAGGAGACTGAGGCTTTAGTGACTAAGGGGTTAATTGGCAGACCTGGGATTTGACACCTCGCAACTTGAACAGACATGACTTTGAAGTCAGATGGATTCGAGATCAAATTCTTGTTCTACAAATTACTAACTATGAAACCTTGAGTAGTTTAACTACCTGAGCCTCACCATCCACATCTAAAAAATGCTTACAATGCAAAGGTTATTGTGGTGGTTGAGTATTATAACTCAGGCCTACTAAAACCTTTTAGAAGATTTGATTACATATCAAGGGCTCACTAAATGTTAGCCTTTGAATTTAAGACATCGGGCCCAGTAGCCTTGTAAGCATCTCTAATCCGGTCAGTCTGTGTGTCAGGGCCAGAGGTCAAGGCTGTTTCCTGCATTGCATTTTTTTTTCCAGTTTCTTGTTCCATCTGCTCTTACATTTTTCTCAAAGAATATGACTTTTACCCATGACCTTACATTGTAGATGGGGAGGTCACAGAAGGTCTCATGCAGACTGAAAAAAGCTCAATATTTAACCAAAACCCTTGCACAAAAGGAATTAAAGGCCACCACACACACCTTCCCAGCAAATGGCTGAACCCACCTGCTCAATAAAAGGGTAGTGATGTGAAGAACAGGCTATTTTTAAAATTGTCATTTGGTAGGTGCTGCTTCCCTTCAATACATTTTTATTGATCATGAGGATGAGGATGACGTCATACTAAGCACTCAGGGAAGGTAAATTCTGAAGATGAGCGCACACAGCACCAGACCTAGTGTGATAAGTGCCTTTAAAAAGGTAAAAACACACCAAGAGGGTAGGACAGTGATTTTCAATCTTTTTCATTTCATGGCACATGAACTAATTGCTAAAATCCTGTGGCACCCCCAAAGATATATTTTCTGCTGATCTGACCAAAAAAAAAAAAAATAGGTATGATTTTTATTTGTTCACACTGACAGCTGTTGTTGTGTTGGCTGATGTAATTTCTTTTTTATTTGACCATCTAAAGGAAAAGAGTTCAGTACCCCTAACTAAAATGTCAAGTACTGCATGTTTTAAAAATTCTTGCAGCTCACCAGTATGCCTCTTGTGGACATTGGTTGAAAATCTCTGGCTTAGGGAATGGAGAAGTAATTTTGTGTTTGGAAACACACAAAGCTCTGTGGAGATGATGACATTTAGGTGGGTTTTGAAAAAAGAGAGATAGCTTTTTTATCCAGGCCTACTACCCTTAGCTGGTTATATGTTAAGGCACATGGGTCAATAGTTCATTGATAACTACTTTACGAATTCCAACTATTTGTACGAAAGTATAATTTATAATTTATTGGTAACTAATAAATTCCAAAAACTTGGCAGCAAGAGGCTATTCTAAGGACAAAGCAGTTTTTCACTTCTTTTGGTTAAGATCTTCCTTGGGGCTAGGTCACATGAACCAAGAGTGGGGCTCCTGCGTGATGTTGCCTGGCCACTAGCTGAGTTGTTTGCATGAGAGGTGCCTGGGGTGATGGATGGGACATTTGCCATCGGGATGCTCTTGAGGCTGCTCATCAGTGGAGAGTATCAGCCTCGTTAGAGCCTGTAGACCTCCCTCTGGTCCAAAGCCTGTCTTCCACTGAGTAAGTCTCACCTGGAGAGGCAACCAGCTTTTTCTTTCAGGGTTGGTTCCTAGAAAGTTTAGAGTCAAATTAGTGGCTTCCTTGTAACAATCATACATATCATTACAGCATGCAGTCTTTAAAGTCTTATTCTTGGCTCCATTTGAAATCTCCATTGTTTTTTGTTGTTTTTAAGATTTATTTCTTAGGTTCCTTCCTTTCATTTATGTCTTCTAATTTCAGCTTTTATATCCTTGTGAGCCACCCTGTCTTTTCCGGAAGGAGGTGTGGTTGAGCAACACTGTTCTTTCATTTCCTTCAAGCCTGCACTTCTTTGCACATGAGGTTTTCTTTGCCTGGAAAACTCTCCTTTCTTCTTTCTCACTTTTCCATTTTCCGCCCTTGGTGTCCCTGAAACTTGGCACTATTGTGTCTCCTTTTATATCACTTCCTCTGTGGGCTAGATGCTCCTCCACATCTTCCCTTAGCAGGCAGCTCTCTCACACAGTGCTCACAGCCCTCTTGCAAGACCATATACTTTCTGAGGGTGGAATCTGCATCCCCAGAACCTAGCCTTTTGCCCGGCTTATGTACACATACAACCAGCATTCATCACGTGGATGAGAGAAGTTAATTTTATGACCCTCTGTTTTCTGACAAGAAGACACTAGTTATTGTGCAGGATTGTTATGAGGATTAAAGAGAGTGATTCCTGTAAAATTCCTAGTACAAAGCCCCGCCATATATTAAGGTGTCTTCTCACCTTCAACCCCATTTCCTGTAAGTGATTAATTTCTTAGCACATAATTCACAACGGACCAATCATTCTGGAGAGCAGAGGATAGCTTGTTTCCAGGAAGAGAAGGTACAAGAGAAAGTGATTAGTGAGAGCTTCATATAGAGGTTGGAGCATGGGGAAGCATTTGAAGAAGTTAAGACTCCAGACAATAAATAGCCAGCCTCAGAGAGAGGTGATGGAAGTTGGGGGAGAGGCAGTTTGGGGGAGTAAGAGATCATTCATCAGGCCAGTGAACAGCCCCCAACTCCATTTTTCTAGGTTGCTACTCTTGTTTTCATGAAGCAGCCTTGACAAATATAACAGACTTAGGGATTGGCCTTTGAGGATCTCTGGGCAGCATATTTTATCTGTCCCAATGCCTGTTGAATTCAATTCTGAAAGCCACTTCTCCTTTGGCCTTCTTTTTAGGCAATAATACAGTATATAGTATCTATTCCATTCCCAAACACCCATTCTCCCATTTTGGCTCTTAAAGTCACAGAGCTTCCAGAAAGCACTGTGGCCATCTGCACACACATCTCTGAAGTAGCTGCATGGTAGGTGGGAGAAATGCTACTGTTTTACTTATGGGAGGTATGGTTCCTTCCACAAATGTGGAGGGAGCCTCCACTAGTACCTGACACTGGAAAGCAAGTACCCAAAGATCAGTGACTTGGTCTTTTATCCCCTAGCCAACAGGCAGCTGTTCTAAGAGGTGGCTTCAGCCCTATTAATTACTATTACTTCTCCACCCACAACAAGTCAACCCAAACAAACGATTCAAGTACACATCTTTGTGCTCACTGTAACACTGCAACTTCAAAAGACATCTGCCTCCTGGTAACCATTGTAGAGTGCCCCCTACAGGGAAATCCTGCAGTTGCAACATCTGAGAGGAGAAAGCATGTAATGCCAGTCTCAGGAGCAGATGGGGGAGGTCTCCATTCCTTTATGGGGAATTCCTTCATTTCAAAACTTCACTCTTCCCATTTCCAATAGAGGCTGGAGTAAGGTTTGAAGGGGTTAGCTCCATCACCTCTTTCACTGTCTTTGCTTTCCTGCCCCTTCCCAATAAGCTGGAGATAGAAATAGTTAAATATGGCTAGTTATAATGATAGTTCAAGTCAAAAAACATAGTTTTTTAATATAGCTTTAGCTCAGGGCTGTGGACATAACAAGACCTTAATAAATACATGTTGTTCACTAGGGTGTAAGCCCTTTATTCCTGGAACTAAATATGAAGAGAACTGGGATTCCAGAGTGTTTCTTGTTTGTTTTTTTGTGGAGCAGAGGCTCTGAGCAGCAAATCTTAGAAGGAACCATCTCTTCTGACATCCAATGTGAACAAGAAAAGCATATCAGGAGGCTGTTCTTATAGTCCTCCTAGTGTCCAAGAGCTGAGTTTTCCACACTGGCCATGAGAATATGCAGACACCAAATATTATACCACCAGGATCAGCTGAGCAAGTATGGCATCAGCTGGAAAATTCCTACTCCATTTATTAAAACAATAGTTCCTCGGAACGCTATAAAATTTCACTACTAACTGTCTGAATATATGTTTAAGCCCAGTAATAATGGCTAGTAAGCTACAAGGTACTTACACTTAATTATACCTCTAGTGGGTAGGTTGGCACAGAGGAAGGCCTTAATTATCTGTGTGTTATGCCCTTGCTTACATATAACAAATGACCTTAATGTGGCTATTCATGTTATAGTTTAAACATCTTGGCAATTAGGAAGTGGAAAATAGGTGTAGCAGAGGGAGTGGTCAGTTTCCAGAGCTCTATCTGGGACCTTTGTGCTCTGTTTTACTGTGAGCTGCAACTCTCAGTTGAGGAAGGCAGGACCAGCCTTGGACCAGAGGACCACATAGCCTGGACTTCTCAGGATACGAGGAGGCTAAAGAGAGAGCTACTTACAGAGTTACATCCACTTATTTAACAAACCTTCGCTAAATACCTACTATGGGCTGAGCATTGTTCTATTTACATGGAATATCAGTCAACAAAACAGCCCGAGATCCCTGCCTCTATGGAGCTTCTACTTGAAGCAGGTTCAGTTATGGAGTCCAAATAGTAAGATGACTGCCTCTGAGATGATTACCGGTAACAGGCCTGCCCTGGCCATGTCCTGCCCAGTGCTTCTTCCAACAAACTAGATGAAGACATATGAGGGGTGTGGTCAGTTCTGCAGAGAGCAATAGTAGCACCTACTAGTGACAAGCAGCTTCCTAACTTGATTTCTCATCCTCACCTTGTAATGCAAGGTGGGTCTTAACCATCACTTTCATCTAACAGAAGGTTGTAGGACTTCCCTGGATTTCACATCCAACTGGCTTCCCTCCCTCTGAAGATGCAAAGCTAAAGATGGTGTAATTAATACTGGATGATTGAATGAGGGTTCCAAAAGTCTTTACTACCTGAATAAATTAACTCAAATGAACAGTTTCCACTGAGGGTGTAATATAAAGCAGAAAGGTCTAACAACATTAAGAGACTTGAAATCTCTTGGCATTATTTTTGATGCATTCTCTATTTCTGTGATTACTTCCTGCAGTTTATGAGATTTCCGCTTTTCCCTGGTACTCTGGAGGAAGTTGTCATTTAAATGCTAGATTAATAAATTTAATAGCCAAACCTAAGAGGTAAGGGAATTTAGTGCTAATGTCACTCATGGGCAAGAAGCAGCCACAGCCGAGGTGATTTAGGGGTTGATCTCTGCTCTAGCTATCTCTTGTCACGTAATAAAACAACCCAAGCCCAGTGATATAAAATAATAATCATGGATTCTGTGAGTCAGGCATTTGAACAAGGCATGTCATGAATGATCTGTCTCCACAATACAAGAGGTCTCATCTGGTAGGATTGGAATGTCTGGGGGAGACTCAGATGTCCGGGGGCTGGAATCAGAGGTTCTTCATCGCATGTCTAATGTCCTGGCTGAGATGACCTGAAGACTGGGCTCAGCTGTAGCTCTCTACTGGAGTTTTTTCCTGTGGCTTGAGCTTCCTTGCAGAATGAGAGCCCAGGATAGTTGGGTTCATTACCTGGCTGCCTGAAGCTCCAAGAGCAGGTGCTCTAGCAAATAAGGTGAAAGGTACATGCCATCATTTACATTCTATTGGTCAAAGCAGTCACAAGCCTGCCCAGATTCACAGGGAGGTAACATAGACTTCATCTTATGATATGTCAATGCATTTGTGGTTATATTTAAAAAGCATTGCATTCCCAAGAACCATGTCCTCCCTTGTGGGTTTTTAGCTCAATTCGCTCTGCCAGTGTAACCCAATTTTGTAGAAGAAAAAACTGGGTAGGGAGGGTGTGAAGGGGGAAGTGGAGATGGAGGATGTAGAAGAAAAAACTGGAGAGGGAGGATTTTCTTCAACTCCTTGGAAGACTGTCACATGCAAGAGAGAACAGATTTAACCCACAAGGCTTCAAAGGCACAGAACTAAGGACCAGTGAGTAAATATCAGAGGAGAATATATTAATATTCCAGTATGAATAGAAGATAGTGAATTCTCTGATTTTTGCACTACTGGTTAAACACAAATCTGAAATATTCTAGAAAAGGTTCAGACATTGTCTAGGAGGTTGAATTAGATGATGTTTTTAAGGAAAGCAAGGGATGGGAGTGACTACAAGTCAGAAATATTACCACAGATACAGGGCATGAGCAACAGTGTAATGTTTCATCAGTTCCCTCTTTTCAAGTCAACCTCTTAAGTCCATGATTTCAGCAATATTGGGAAGGCCTGATGATAGAAATATCCTTGGCTGAAATCCCTCACGGAGAGATTAATTCTTTTAATTTAAGCCTTTGATCCTGTTAAGATGTAATACCTAGGAGAGGTGAGAGCTGAAGCTCTTTGGGGTAATTTATAATTTAACTAAAACATGTTTCTCATCCTACACTATGAACATAATTTGACAAGAAAAGACAGAGCACTGAGTGTCTGAGAAGGATCAAAGGGCATGCTCAAAAGGGGAGAAAGGGTGACACAGGGGTGGGGTAGGCACCCAAAGACCTGGGATCATTGAGTATCACAGTGGCAGCCCTGTTAGAGGGCTGATTTCTTCAACTTAATTTAAATGGATAAGGAGCCAGAGTTTTCTGAGCAACCCAGTTGAAAGTGGGTGCCCTAGTCATTATATTTCCTGCACTTGAGAAATGTACCCATCAGCTCAACTCAAAGACCACCGACCCCCTTCTTCCTGATTGGAGCAGTGGAAGGACGCTCACTCCTCCTCCCGGGCCCGTCATCATATTCTGCTAGAACAGGGATGATCTGAGTCCTAGCCTACTTTCTGAGAAGTCACGTCAGCTTCTGACTAAACAAAGTAAAAATCTCAACCATAAATCTCCAAAGCAAGAGAAACCCCAGAGGAAGACAGAACTGGTGTGGGTGACAGATGCAATCCAAGGGTGAATGCTTCAGGTTATGCCTATCAGATCTCTTTAGAAGGGCGAGGGAGAGCAGAGATTAGATGACGGAGGTTATAAAATTGATGCTATATAAACAGAGCATTCCATTCAGGGAAGAGTAAATAATCAACAAACACTATGCCTCACCCCATCCTACACACATCCCCAACGAAGTTAACAAAGGGCAACATCAAATGTTTCAACCTGGTTTAGGGACCCCATCTTCCATTTCTGCATTTTCCTTCCCTTACGCAGCCCAGAGGGTACCCCAGCAAAACAGGCTATTAGGAAAGCATTCCATGTCTGCTGTTTGCATCTTCATGTGATGCAAAGACAGTGGGCTGCCTCTCTCAGCACATTTCAATTTTAAGGCTGATTTCTAAGCACAGAGTGAAATAGTATTCTCCAAGAATATCCAAGCTGGGAGAAGCAATTAAGCTGATGATGGGTAAGGGGAGGTGGCCAAGGTAGGGCAGCTTCAGCCCTTACTTCCATTTCCAGGTACCAGGGAGACCTTGGGGTCAGGTACTGGTTCTATCATGGGCTGCCACGGGATTTGGGTTTTGGTCTAGATGCTGTACTCCTAGTGAGCATCTACTGAGTGGGAGCCCAGGCTCTAGTCAGGGTGAGCTGACATGTCCCTCTAAGTCTATCCCAATCTTTCTTCTGAGGTCTATAGAGGAGCCAGCTCCCTGGGGCTCCACACTACCTCAGCAACTGACCTCAGGGATCTCAGTATGCAGGCCTTCCTCTCAGCATAGGAATTTTAATTGGGTTGTAAGCACACAACCATTAGAATAAGAGAGAATTGTTCCAAATGGATACTTTGCATGGTCATGGTTTTTCAGACCCTTGGAGATCTGAAGATGAAAAGTCCCAAGTAACACTGAGCACCATTTATTTTCTCCAATAAAACTGAGTCCTGACTCTGATGTATTGCCAACACACAGCTCTACAGAATCACTGACACATCAATGGTCCCTGAGGCCCTGTAAGGCTATTTTCCTAGTATTATACATCCTCCAAGTCATAGATGTCACATCACTGCTCTAGCTGAGATTGAATGTCATCCCATTATTAGAAGATGGAAAGTAAATTCAATATACAAGATCAAATGCAGACGTTTCTTTTCCTTTTCTTGTCTCCCCCGCCTTTTATTTTCAGTTACTAACCAGATCTAGGATGTGAAGAGCTTTTAAACTTTCACTAGCACAGTTACAATATGATGCTCAACAAATTCATAAAAAAAAATCTGATTAGGATTAGGGAAACCAATCAGTGGCTCTGGAGTTCCATTTAGCATAGCTCTTGTCCAAAGAAAGGAAAAGTCTTGGAACTCAATATGAATAAATTTAAATGTGACTCAGGAGATAGAGCATTTTTTAATACATGAATTTGAGCTACATGAACCAGAAGCAATAAAAGGACTTATAATATTATCAATGGCCAATAAACAAGAATGAAAGTCTGAAATAATATCACACACTAGGAACCAACAAAGACAGCCAATATCTCACTCAGCCAGATAATATCTCTTTATTGGTCCACATGCATAGAAATTTAAATTAGCTACATAGGGTGCAATTGTGGAATTCTGCAAGGGCATATTCATGTGGGCTGCCTGGACAATGAGAAAAAATAAAATTACTTACTCATTCTTGGAGAAAAGACTCAGAGTCTCTCATATCTGCATTAGTTAATCATAAAGCATCCGTGCCTGACAATTTTCCTTTACAATTTCTCATAAATTTCTTGAATACAAAATAGACCACAACTCCAACCTGAATTTTAAAGAATGTTTAGTGTAACTTCACTATTTCTGCTAGCACTCTGGATAGAGAGGTTTTCATTTTGAATTTTCTTATAGTCATTGGAGAAACGATGGGTCATTCTACAAGGGAATAGCTTCCTAAGAAGGGAAGCTCTAGTGGTGTTAATAGGAAATATACTTGTCGTTGGGAAATATCCTGGATGCAATGGTAGCCTACCACCTACAAGTAGGGTACCAGAGCAAGCCATCCCAGAGATCATGGGACAGAGGGGGTCACACCAAATTAATACACTTGAAACATATAATTTATTGAATTCTTTTAACTACATGGCTAGATGCAAGAGGGGACATGTAAGGTAGGGAAACACACTTAAGATAGGGTACAGCTGGGTTGGAGGGACCACGCTACCTGATCCTCAGTTACACCATCTTCCTTCATACATTCTGTCTCTCTGTGTGCCTCATTAGCCTTCCCCTCGGATGGTGAGTTATGCAGATGAGAGATGACACCAATAAAGTTTCTCCCTCAGAGACATGGGCCAAGTCCCCCGAATAATAGCTGTGGTTTGCTAATCAGCCTGATAAGCAGCCATGAATTTTATCTACATTTCTTGGGCAAAAGGTACATGATGCCAGAAGGGGGTTCACTAATGGGTGGTCAATTTAAGACGACATGAATACAGAGTGTCTCATATTCTTCATTTATATTTAGAGGTTTGCGAATATTTGTTGCCTCTTGGTCCTTCTAGCCTCTTCTGGCTATGCTCAGGACTACATGATTTTCTAACTTTATCCATGTGTGATCTATCTCATGGTTACTAACTTACCAAGCTATACCTAACACATTTTATGAATTCTATCTATGTCTCTTGAGCACTTGCTATTTATTACCTATATCTTAGGAGTTTCATCCATTTTACTGTTTTCTTATCTTCTCTAGCAGAATTGAATATGCTCAAATGATACAACAACAAATACACATTACAGTGTTGATTGGCTATATGTTGATTCTTTTAAGTTTTGGGAGGTATTCATCCCTTCATTCACCCACTCATTTATGAAGCACATGTTTGTTGAGCAACTCCTAATTACCAGATACTGGCCTAGGCTGTGGGAAGATGAAGACAATAGCCTGACAAGGCTAACAGTTTAGTACTAAAGAGAGGTATAAAAATAAATACCAACCGGAAGTGTCATGGGTTTTGTAATAAACTTGTGCGTAGGATAGTGGGACAAGAAAACAACATGGTCAAGTCTACAGGGATGTGTGGGTGGGAGAGACAGTGATATGGCTTCTTAGAGGATGTGGTGTTAGAGCTTAGTCTTGAGAGATGAATTTGTTTCCCAGGCAGAAGGGGAGGGAAAGGGCGATCCAGTCAGAGGGATTGGTATGAGCACAGCCATAGAGCCGTGGAGGACATGCGGAACTGTCCCGTCCAGGAAGGGGCAGAAAGAGGAAGCCAGATGGTGGAATACCTTGAATTCTAAGAGAACATGAGAATAGTCTGCTCCTTTAAATGCTTGATCCCGAACTCCTTCATAGTGTGAGGGTAAACTTTCATTTGGTCCCTCTCTGAAATAAGTGATTTGTTAGTTGGGAGCCCTAAACTTCCCAGAACCCCTCTTCCTCATCTGTGATGGAAATAATAACCCCAAGTTCAAAGGTTGTTGTGGGGATTGGGAGATCTTTGGTAGAGTGCTTAGCCCTCTGCCTGGCACCCAAGGGAATCCACTGCCTGGCAACAGTCATTAATATCATCATCATCATCATCGTCATCATCATCATCATCATCCCAACTTCCCAAGTGGTCAAGTGAGTATAATAGGTTTTTGACTTATCTGACAATGTGATCATTTACGGTATGCCTAGTGACATTCAGAGAAACACTCAAATGGTAACATTTGTCCCCGTTAGGATAAAACAAACTTACAATCATAATCTGGACAGATAGCCATATCTTGCAGTTCTTTGGAAATAATGAAGATAATGTCCTGTGATTCCATTAGTCTGTCCAAAACATAGTAGAAAAGTGCAGTCTATTTAATTTTATGACATTTGGGAGAGCAAGGAAATTTGAAACATACATGTTTCTAAGCTAACCTCATGTAATATTGGAAATGCTTATCTCAAAACAATTGTGATGTGGCGCCATGGAGCAATGCATGCGGTCTCAGCTGCCTAACGGGGTCAAGTCTGGGAGATGGTGACTTGCCTTTGTTTCAGGCCGACAGAGGGGCACTGGGAAATGATTTGTGCTGCCAGCATCTTCAGAAATGACAGATGATGAAGGGGGAGCTATTACCCTGGGCAGGGCTAGCGGTGCGAGGAAATGATTCAGTTCATCCCTTTGACCTGCGCAGTACTTTGCTTAAAATCCGGCTGGGCAATTCCTTCAGCCTCAGGAAGAGAAACAATTCTTGTCAATAAATTATAGCGGATGTGGGGAAATCACTCCCAGGGTGAGGTTTGGGACTGAATGAGTCCCTCGAGGTCAGTGCCCACAAAAGCAACTGCCAACATTTACATTTTTCCATTTGCCCTCTGGTTCAGAGTGAATATAAATCCACATAATGCAGCCATACAGGCCCCGTGTTCATTGGCCATGTGCTGGAATAAAGATGGAGGAAAATACATATGACCCTGATAAATGCAGATTCCTGCTTCACTAAACCCACCTACTCTTGGCATTCTTTCTAGAGTTCTGGAACACCCTAGAATGCCAGTCCCCTCATTAGAAATTATTATTTGTACTAATGCCCCAAACTATATGGAAGGGAAAAAGTATTTACATCTACAGAGATATATTTTCAAATTATAAAAAGTATACAAATATGCTTATTATAAAATTTTCAGGAGTACTGACGTGTAGACAAAACAAAATGGAAGTCTTTCTTTCTGTATTTCCCACCCCAATCTAATGACCTAGAGCAGGGGTGGGCAAACTTTTTGACTCAAGGGCCACAATGGTTTCTTAAACTAGACTGGAGGGCCAGAACAAAAGCAACCTGACCATGCTGGCACTCTCATCTTGGGCTGCTGGTAAAGGAGCAGAGGGGAGAGCAAGAGAACTGTTCTATCCGGCTCCACATGCCGGATAGAACAGCCGAAAGGGCCGGATCCAGCCTGAGGACCATAGTTTGCCCATGGCTGCCCTAGAGGTAACTGCTGACAATTTTGCCTGCATTCTTTCAAACATTTACTATGCATAAAATATAGTAACTGAGACAGGGGCTCTGAAATCAGACCACAGTACTACTACTGGATTTGGGTCTGTTTCTGTCACTTGGGAGCCATGTTCCCTTAGACAAGTTTCATAACCTTCCGTTGCCTCAGTTTTGCCATCCATAAAGTGGGGACAGTAATAGTACCACCTCATAGGTTAGCATGGGAATTAAATAGATTTATACACGCATGGATTTTATGCCTGATGTTTAATAAGTACTCAATAAGTGTTTGCAAAAATGGGACTATGTTAAGATGGTTTTGAAAGAAAAAAAATTCATTAGGGACTTTGTTTTCAATGGGTGATAAAACAGAAGAGTTTGCTGGTTTGTTGGTCCAGGATGAGTTGGACTCTGCTCTTCTGAGTTTCTCTCTCCAAAATAAGTAGTTTCTTATTCTTTCCAAGTAGAAATGAGTACTTCACAATAGTTAAAGTGCATGCTATAAAGTCGGACAAATGGGGGTTGGAAACCCAGCCCATCTACTTAGTTGAGTTATGAGAATGGGATGTTACCTAACTTTCCTAAGCTTCAGTGTCTTTGCCT
This sequence comes from Vespertilio murinus, assembly GCA_963924515.1. Classification (NCBI taxonomy): domain Eukaryota; kingdom Metazoa; phylum Chordata; class Mammalia; order Chiroptera; family Vespertilionidae; genus Vespertilio; species Vespertilio murinus. Next base: position 14,837,891 of record OZ004707.1, read on the forward strand.
GAATTACAGGAACAATAGTTTTGTTTTAAGGATTATATGAGATAATGCACGTGAATGATTTTCCTTGGCTCAGAGGAAGCACTGGAAAGTGATGGCTATAGAAACATGAAGCAAGGGGCTTAACTTTTCCCAGGAGAGATGTGAAAGCACAGGGCTGGACCAGTCTACAAGGAGAGGAGAGAGATGAAGACTTGACTTTGGTTGTGTTGAGGGTGGCTGATTCACACACCGATTTCTGTCTATGACCTTTTGCAATCCATTTTTTTTTATGTTGGAATAGAGTTTCCAGTGGACAAAACACTTTAAAATGCATTCAACTAGATTGTTATCCTGAAAAGTGGGGGATGGGGAAATTATCATTAGTATTGGATTAACATTGGTTTTAGAGGCACAAAGAGCATACAGCCCTGGCCAAGGTCACCTCGTACAAGGCAGAGTCAGAACTGGCACTTGCTGCTGTGACAGGCTTTCTGCTTCAATTCCCCGAGAAGTCTAATGGAGGCCAGTTCATAGTGTATGAAGTGCTGAGGACTGCACAGATAAGATAAGGGCTCTGGGGCGGGGGTATGGCTTAGAGTGGACCCTCAACAAACAGGTCGCCATTATTATCAGAGCATCTTTACGTATCATCTCTTCTACCTCTACACCATGACTGTGCCTCAACCCAGATTTATTTTCCTTGGCCTGGTATGCCTGACAAAGCTAATAGTGATCTAAAATGATTATGAAAGCCAGGACAAAAACTTTTTTTCTCCCTTACCAAGATCTATATTTGCGGAAGTAAGGATCTTCTCTTATGTGCCTTTCATATATTTTGAGTCAGGAGTGATTTTGCTTGAGAAGCGTGGTCAGGACAATTTCATCTATAACTGCATTGGAAGGAAGAGGATAATGGAAATTTTAATGAAAACGCCAACGCAATGAGAATTGGAATCAGTTCTTTTGCAATAGGAAGCAGCTACTTTGCTCAACAGGCAACAAAATCTTTAGTTTGTGTTCATGAGAATTATGATCATCTCCGGCTCCACTGAGATTTAACCAAGGAAGGGGGGGGAGAGAATTTTAAAAGTTCAGATGCAGTTCACTCGGAAGTTTGTCTCCAGACTTTGAGAACATTTCAATTTTTCAAAAGGGCACACAAAGAAAGAGGCTGGATTCTCAGACAAAAGAACTCAGCTCCTATAGCTCATAAGGGCCAAATGAGGCAATGTGTTGCTAGAAGTCTGTGTCTCACGACTATGAAATAGCAAGATTAACAATAATATGCTGAACTCACCAGAATCAGCCCCAGGGCCTGTGCCAAGAATGAGGCAGCACTGCAGTGGCAGCATCACTCTTCTGTCAAGGTCTAGTGCATGAGCCATGTGCCTGGTGAGTACTAGCTGTGGTGGGGAGGGCAGGTAGAAGGCAGATAGGATGTATGTTGTGTGAGTTTCAGGGGCAGAGAGACCAACTCAATCAACTGTGACACCTGAGCCTGTCTGGTGAACCAAATACCTGAGGCCCCACAGAGAGTTGCATAGCCTTCACCATTGAGTGGTAGAAAGAGACCATGGTGTCTATCTACCAAGTCATGGAGAAGAGAATGAAATGCAGGTTCACAGGAGTGTCTCCATGATAGCTCCGCATGATATGTATGACAGACACTGCTAATATCCAACTGTCTAGAAAAAAAAGGCACTGTGTTCCTCTACTCACTCATACAGGACACTTCTGCAACCAGATGCGCGGGTATTCCACACCAAGCTATTCTGGTGCTAACTACCTAGAATCAAGGCAGATCCCACAAGTTAAGGTCTCAGTCCCACAAAATACCCCCTCCAGACATCCACTCCCACTTCAGACACCAATCAAAAGTAAATAGGTCCCAGGTTATCCATAACTTCTGCCCTACTTGGCTATAAATAGAAGGTGCCCATACCCCCTCCTCCTGGGTTCCATCATTTGCTAGAACAGCTCATAGAAATAAAGGAAAGTCTTACTGATTTATCATGCAATAAAGGATATGATAAAGTATTCAGTGAACATAGAGATAGAGATACATAGAAGAGGTCTGGAAGGATCCCGAGTGTAAGAGCTTTTGTCCTCACCATGTTGGAGGGTGTCATCCTTCCAACCTATTGGGGTATTCACCAACCCAGAAGCTCTTCAAACCCTATACTTTTGAGATTTTTATGTAGGCTTCATCACATAAATATGATTTGAGTATTAACTCATTTTCCAGTCTCTTTCCCCTGACTAGACAATGGAGGTGGGCTAAAAAATTATAAGCTTCTAATCATGGTTCGGTGACCAGTCCCCATCCAGGAACCCACTAAGAGTCACCTAATTTGAACACTGCTATCACTCAGGCAATTCCATGGGATTTAGAAATATTGTATCTAATATTTCTATCACTTAAGAAAGTCCAAGGTTTTAGGATCTCTGTGTCAGGAACCAGGGTCAAAAACAAAATATTAGCAAGAACTGGAGGCAGAGAACAATATATACATATTTATTTCATACCAATCCATTTCCATCCTCTCACCCTTTATTAATCAGAGAATTATAATTTTATTTCAGGAGAAGCAGCATCTGGATAAAAAACATTAACAGCTTCCCTTGCTATTAGGGATGATCATAGGAAAATCATAGTGATGATCAGTGAAAGGAAGCCAGAAATCTGCTGGAAATGAGGAAAGTTCTGGTCTCCATGGTAGAATGCAAGAATGGCCACAATTCTTCCCATTGCTCTACCTTTGGAATTGACTTTGCAACTCCTCCATCAAAAAGCAAGACTGTATTTCTATTCCTTGACTCTGGGCTTGTTTTGTGACTTGCTTTGGGCAGTGTGCAATATCAAACAAGATGAAACAGAAATGTGAATGCAATGGAGCTTGTCCTCTCTTGCTGCTCTTGGAAAACTGAGACTGCCATGGGAAGATACCAGGGCTAACCTGCTGAATGATGAGAAACATGTGGCCCAAGCACTTTCATTGCTCTGGTCAACAACATGTCAACCCCCAGATTTATGAACGAGCCATACTAGATCATCCAACCACCAACCAACCTGCCAGTTGACTGCACATGCACATGAGCTCATCAGAGATCAGCCAAACTGGCCCAGACCTGAAGATCCACCTAGCTTACTGACAGAGTTGTGATTGCCTTAATCAATTGGATTTTGGATTTGTTTGTTAGCTGTCCAAAGCAAAGGGATCTATACTCCTTTCCCAGGTCTCTTTCTTCTTCCCATCCAGAATACAGACAGGATGCTAAAGATGGAGCAACAACCTTTGCAACCATGAGGATGAATTTCAGAAAGACAGAAGAGGCCCAGAAAACTGATGTCACTGTAGAACCAGTGGCTGCACCATCCCAGAGGACCAGCCTCCTGATTTGATGTTTAATGAGAAAAATCAACCTTCTGTTGTTAAGCCACTTGTATCATCTAGTTCTTAATTGTAGACATTAGAGTATACTTCAGGTATTTTAAATAGAAAGTGGCTTATTAAAATACATTAGTTAGCTTATGGAACATCTAGAAATCTGGAGAACCAGTTGAAGATTCTACTTAGCCAAGAAAAGGGCAGCCAGACACACAGAGCCATAATTAAACCTTTAGATAACAACAACAGCAGTAGCATGTGCCTTCCTAACCTAACTCATCCTAGACACATGATAACGCACTCATACCTAAAAGAAAAGACTCAAGTTCACATTGATCAGTGCCTCCACCTCTGTGTGATGGCCATACCTTTTCTAATGCAGTCACAATCCTCTCCAGATATCCAATAGCCTATAGGCTAAAGAAGCAGTGGGGGCAAGAGAAAGGGTAAATTATAGATATAAACTCTCTCACACACACTCATCAGAGGAAGGAAGAAAACATAGGTAGCTACTATAGCATTTTCTACAATTTGTAAAGAATGGTGACAGAAGGGCACAACAGCACCCAGAAGTGCCAGTGATGCCAGGCAGATGTGATGGTGCTGAATGTTCCTCATACTACCTAGGAAGGCCTGGAGCAAAGGAAGGAGAAAAGGAGAGCCATATAGATTGTACAGAAGCTCACATGGAGACCACCCCTGAGCTCTAGAAATTTCAGAGGGTGAATCTTCCCAGGGGTCTAGATACCTGCATTGTAAATAAGACAGCAATGACAGAGGAAGAAAATGAACAAAGATGTTAAAGAAATAGAAAACACAGCCATACCAGAAAAAATAAAATAAAAAAGAACACACACACACACACACACATACACACACACACACACACACCCCTAATGTCAAGTTGGGAAAACTATTATTCAATGCATAAAATACCTATAGAAAAAAAAGACATATATAAGATTAAGGAAGTTGTGGCTTTATGACAAGTACTGAGACAAGGAAGAAAGAAAGGAAAGAAAGAAGGAAGGGAGGAAGGAGTAACTGACTGAGGTATACCCATCTAGAAGAGAACAGATCACCACAATGTTCCAATGTTCAAGTGCCCCTGCTGTGTTCTCAGAGGAGACAAGAGTTACAGAAGGTCCAGAGAGGTTAAATGACTTGCTCTGGATCACACAGGTAGTGAGTAGCAGAGCCACTATCCTTCAGAATAGCACACCCTGGCAGACTAATAAAATGGAGTCACTTCTAGGAAATCATCCTTATGCTGGCTTCCCCTTGTACTTTTCACTCTCCTTTCAGTCAAAGAAAGAGCTACTGTCTCTTTCAATTAAGTCACTTGATTTCCTCGTGCCCCCAGTAGGCAAACTTCACCAACCAGTCATCTGTTTCTCAGCTGAACTTTTCTGGCTAATAATAAAAGTTGTTTCTATTATAATAGCATCCTATGTGCTGTGTGATAGAAAGGACATGTAAATGAAAGTCAGGAAGCTGAAATCCTTCTCTGGGCTTCAACAGTGACTACTGGAGGATCTGGAGCAAGTCACTTCATCCCTATCTGCCTTGGATCCTTCATCTGCAAAATGAAGGGCTTGGCCTACATCAGTAGTTTTCTAGTTGTTTGTTGGAACCCTAAGAATACCTGGTGGTGCCCCAGGAGCAGGTAAGGGGGGAGAACGAATTGGTAAATGATATCTATAATTTACCCCTTCAGAACCTGCATTCTATCTCAGTTTATATATTGGGGTTCTTAGGCTAAAAAAATATATATATATATCATGGAGAAAATTTCCCAGGTGCTAATAACCTAGGATTCCAAGCTACTTGGCTGCTAATTCTAAAAATAGCTCCAGGCCCACGTGCCTGGTTTGATTTCTGGATTTTTTTCACAATGGCACAGAGAGAGTAGAGTGAGAAACATGTTTTCTCATAGGGAATTATTTTGCTTCCCTGCCAAGATGTATTATATAAGCATGTTTTGTCCTTAGCAGCCCCAGCCCCTATGTACACTACTTCACTGTGTGCACATCTGCCTTGAGGAAATAAATCAGAGGTATACACAGGCTGGCGCCACATGGAAATTAATGTTCAGAACCTGTGAAAAAGTCAGTGGGAAAGATGAGAGAATTCGGTGTCCTGGGTTTCCTCCTCTGGAATCTTAGCTATATTAGGAATTTATTAAGCCATGTTATATAAATACCCCATGGCTATGACAATGAAGATGATTACACTATGAATAACATTTCAAGAGTTTCTAGTCCAGTGAATATACCCACCTTTAGTCCAGAATATCTGTTAAGTGATCTGTTAGTAGAAGAGCCCTAAGAAAACAGAGATTCTCAGATTATGTTGCTTGATACCAAAGAAAAATTGTTCCAGATGCTCGGACTTTTAGTTAATGAAATAAAAACAATGATACATGGGACACAAAATAAAATTTAGGGAATGATATATGGGACTCAAGATCATTGGAATTTTGTTTGTATGTAGATGAGCAAATTGGAAGGCACCATCAGGGCTGTCTTTGAGAATTAAATCTTTCCTGTTCATTTCTGACATTCCTAAGAGAACAAGGAGGAAAATGACTTATATTTAGGGGAAAATATCTTGATTTGTTAACATAATTTTTTATTATTATTATTTTTTGTAATAAAACACTGGGGTGGCCCAAATAAGGTCACCTTCAGATATCTTGCCATCTAACCATCTGTCTTGGACCTTGCCTATTTAAAGGCAAATGGTTGGAGGAGAGAGTTTTTATGATCTTTATAATTATACTAGAGGCCCAATGCATGAATTCATGCATGGGTGGGGTCCCTTGGCCTGGCCAGCAATCAAGGACTATGGGGGGCCAGCAGCTGAGGGGAGGAACCCTGGGAGGTTGGCTGGCAGGGGGGATGGAGGGTGGAGTAGGGGCTGTGGGCAGCGGGCAACTCCTGTGTTGAGTGTCTGCCCCCTGGTACTCAGTGTGCATCATAGTGACTGGTTGATCGGTCAAAATGGTCACTTGGGCATATATATATATATATATATATATATATATATATATATATATATATAATCTGGTAGAACAATTATTAGTATATTATATCTGTAAAATGTTAGAAGATTTTGAAATCTTTTCCCCATATATGATTTCATCTGAGCTCTGAAAAAGATTCAGATGTAGCATTTCCATAAGGCAGGTGAAAGGACTGAAAACAGGGTCATAAAGAGGTGAAGAACCTTAACTGCAGCCACACAAAACTGAGTGCCAAAGTCAGGACCAAGCCCACAATATGGGCTATCCACATGGCCCCAGGCACTGCAACATGTGACACCAGCCAGAATGGGCTAGCTTTGGGAGAAACATTGAACTTGAAAAAAGCACTAGGAGAGAGGGAGGATGCATGGGGATTGTTTGGCAAGAGATCTCTATAGTGAGGATTGTTATCTCAGAGAATTCACAGGCTTTGGGAGCTGGCTCTCACTCATCAGATCCACAGACTCGAGAAGACTCCCTCTCAATAACTCATGTCACCTGGGTGGACAAAAGCCACACCAGCAATTTGTTTGTTTGTTTGTTTGTTTGTTTGTTTGTTTGTTTATAACAAGAGCATTCCTTCTCCCCAGCTCATGTCCTGGTGATTATAAGTGATTATAAGTGAGAGGGTAGAAACTGGGGGCAAATTATTGGGGCCACCAGGCTGGGAAGGGGACCTGGGCTGGAGCATGTTGTGAATCAGTATAAAATCCCTGTGAAGGTTTTTACCTGTGTGCCCTTCTTGGGGACCTCAGATCTTTTTTCTTCACTGAGGCTCAAGCTGAGTCTCAGCAGTCCTGCATACATGATCATCCTCCATTCCTAAAATCAAGGTGTCTGGTCATTAAAGTATTTATAAAGAGGTTATTTGGTAACCATAGATTCAGACAGAGCTTGGAGAAATATTGCACAGAAAATCTTATGAAGTATATCTACATCCCACCTCTATATATCTGGTGATTGGTTCTACTATCATCTCGCAGATACCATGTCCCTCTTCCCCAGTGGGGTTGAATGCATCAGATAATTCTGCCCTTGGAATTATATATTTGAATGCCGACCATACTACCCCACCCCCATTCAATGGCTCATTCTTCCTTTAACAGCATTATCATTATTGTGATTTCTGTTCACTCCAGGGTATTTAGCAATCTTATTGGTGGCACTCTCATTTTTAAGTGGCTCATAAGTGACCACAATGTGTCTGAAGTCTGGCGGTGCCAAGTATAAGAGAAAGAAGTCCAGTTTACCATACCAAGTCTTGGTAACAGCAATAATAATAAATGACACTATATTCCTCAAAGTACTTTCCTTTGAATAAACAAGACCTACGTTGCCACAGAGCTGCCCCACATACCGGCACCTCCCATCTTCCTCACCATCAGCAAGTTCTAGCAGTGGCTTAAAGGGCTCATAGGGGCAGCTGCTTTGGGACACAGTTATATCTTCTCATCTTTCCTCTCCCTACTCATGGCTCACTTGGCCTGATCTTGCTTTGACCTTGACATGACTACTTGGGACTCACTGTCCCAACTGCAGAAGGGGGTCTTAAACACAACCATCTCAAAAATCTCTGCCAACTCTAGATTCTCAGGATTCCCTCAGGAAAAAGAATCCACAATGAAGTAAATTAACATTGGCTTTTGTTTCCATTCTTTCTCTTGATTCTGTAGCTGCCAAGTCATTTTTTAGGTATTTGACACTGAGTGAAAAGGTTTCCCTGTGGGTTTAATTTCAGTTGCTCCCTGCGTATTTTTTATTATGCACTTACCCAGGGGTCAGTCTCTGTAAGGGTCCCACAGGCACAAGTGTCCTTTTAATTCTCAGAAGCTTAGCAACCCACATAAAGTACTCTAATTAAAAATGTGCATTTCGAGAAAAAATTTAAAGTCACACCCTCATACAGTAGAAGAAAGGATCTCTGTTAAACTCTCCACAGATGTCAGAATGAGTCTCATTGTTAGAAAAAGATTTTCTACTCTACCATTCCTGGCTCAAGACTTCAAAATCCCCTGGTCATTGAAACTTCAGAGCCTTAGCCCCATGGGCCCTAAGTACTGCCCTCCATCTACCATCTGTTAGGTCCATCATGCAGGGACTCAAGTCAGTGAACACCTCCTGAGGATCTGCTATTGTCTGGCCCAAGTCACCAAGACCCAGAGGCAGTGTATTGCAAGGCATTCAGGGCTCAGCTCCGTGTGTATCAGATGCAGTTTGGGTCCAGGTTCTAGAGTGTTCCAACTCCATGACCTCTTTGAACTTCAGTGTCTTCATCTACAAAACAGGTGGCACCTGACACATGGAGCTTTTGTGAAGAGCCAATAAGGTCATGCATTTAAAGCACCAGCACAAAGTCTGGCCCACAGTAAGCCTTGAGGACACACAATATATGTTGGTAAAAAAATCAGGCATAATAGATGTTCTCATGGAATTTGCAATCTGGTGGGAAATACAGTCTATATAAAACAAACAAACTTATAAATATACAATGATCCTACATAATAAAAGAGTAATATGTAAATTAACTATCAATCCAATACACCCACAAGCCATGTCCACCAACATCAGAGAAAGTATGCAAATAAACCCAACCAAGATGGCTACAGCCACACAGAGCAGGAGGGAGGCATGGGTTTTCCAGGCAATGGAGGAAGCCAAGCTTTTTGCCTGCCCTTACTGGCCTAAGCCTCCACTCAAGGCTACAAAGTATCAATTATAGAAGGTAAACAAATCCAAACAGAAATGGTGGCAGCCACGGAGCTGAAAAGAGTGGGAGGCTAGGGTTGCCCCTGGCAATGGAAGAAACAAAGCACTTCACACTCCCTGGCCGGCCCAGGCCTCCACTCCAGGCTACAAAGTTTCAATTATTGAAGATACATAAATTCCAACAGAAATGGCTGCTGGCCATGGAGCAAGCAGGAGGCTTGGCTCTGCTCCAGGCTACAAAGTTTCAATTATAGAAGGTAAATTCCAGATACCAGGGCCTCTGCTTGGGTTGCCAGGAGGTGTGGCCAACCGGCAAACCACCACAGGCCCCTCACTCAGGCTGTCCCATGCTCCAAGGGAACCCCCACCCTGATCTAGGACACCCTTCAGAGCAAACCAGCTGGCCCCCACCCGTGCACCAGGTCTCTATCATATCTAATAAAAGAGTAATATGCAGATTGACCATAACTCCAACACACAATCTGACTGCCCCAATGTGGTCAAAAATCCTGCCCCCATGTGGACATAAGATGACTGCCACAATATGGCCAGCCGGGAGGGCAGTTGGGAGGCACCAGGCCTGTAGGGGAGGGCAGTTGGAGGCAATCAGGCCTGCAAGGGAGGGCAGTTGAAGGCGATTAACCTTGCAGGGGAGGGCAGTTAGGGGTGACCAGGCCGGTAGAAGAGGGAATTTGGGGGCAAACAGGCTGGCAGGGGAGCAGTTAGACATCAATCAGGCTGGCATGATAGTAATTAGGGGGTGATCAGACTGGCAGGCAGAAGCGGTTAGGGCAATTAGAAAGGCAGGCAGGTGAGCAATTGGGAGCCAGCAGTCCTAGATTGTGAGAGTGATGTCCAACTGTCTGTTTAGGCCCGATCCCAGCCTGCACCCTCTCCAATCTGGAACCCCTGGAGGGAATTCCAACTGCCCGTTCAGGCCTGATCCCACAAATGTTTACATTACAATTCATAACAGTAGCAAAATTATAGTTATGAAGCAGCAACAAAAATAATTTTATGGTTGGGGATCACCACAACATGAGGAACTGTATTAAAGGGTCACAGCATTAGAAAGGTTGAGAACCACTCATCTATAGTTTCTTTAGTTTCTGAAAGGGGCCACATATTCTATATACGAAATTCTATGGTCAATGGAGAAAAATCATGGGGAAAGGGAAGTGCTTTATATCAACTACAGCAGGTTTCATAGCTGGTGATCAGTCCCTTTGTGAAAAATGGCAATTTTAACATTGACATGAGTAATCACGCCATTTCTTTCCGTAGCAGTTTAGCATTTCCTGCTATAATAATTCAGGCCTAATACCTCATTCGAGGAAGCAGACGTGTCAGCATGCTATTAGTTTTGTCTGCATTGACCCATTTGTTTCTTCATAAACTCAGTCTGAATCTGACACCGTGCTGGCGTACAGCAATGATTCATAACGGGCACCGGCTGAGACTCTAACAAGGGCTTTGCCAGGGACCTCCACACAAAGGATGATTCCTCAACTTGGTGACAACTCAATGGCCTAGCAACTCAGTTGTGAGTCTTTTGACTCACGAGTTCCCCTGTTCCTAGCTTTGTAAGGCCCTTGTCCACAGAAAGGCAGGAAGAAAGAAATTGTCTCTCAGCCAAGGGTCAGGTCTCTTGGGTCCTAATCCCAGTTCTATTGTTCAATTTTGCTAGACCTCTTTGGGCTTTAATGTCCTTGTCTGTTCCAAGAAAGACTGGTTGAGGGCTTGAAGATGTGCAATTGCTAGTTATTCCTTGGGTTTTAAGTTATTCCTGAGGGTTCCTTGAACTCTTTCCTATCTTCATCTCTGAAAGACTTTGACAATAGCAATTGGAGTCTAGGTTCATGTCCACATTACTATTCTGGTTTGCCAAGGTGTTGAGGATCATGGAAAGAAAGGCTCTGTTTTCATCTCTTGCCTTGTACTCTGGGCCTTTCCCTCAGGGCTTGTCAAGATCTTACACACTTTCCCAGCCAAGCTGCCAACTCATGCCTCTCTAAAGGAGGCCTCTCAACCACCTCACTAGCACTATCACCTTTCCACTGAGGCTTCTATCTTTTTTTTTTTTTTAACTTATTGACTTTTAAAGAGAGATAGGGAGGGAGAGAAACATGGATTTGCTGTTCTACTCATTTATGCATTCATTGACTGATTCTCGTATGTGACCTGACTTGGGATTGAACCTGCAACCTTGGTCCATTGGGACAATGCTCCAACCAATTGAACTACCTAGCCAGGCTTCTTTCTTTATTATTGGCATACAATATAATATTAGTTTCAATGTGCACATATTGATTTGATATTTGTGTACATTGTGAAATGATCACTACAATAAATCTAGTTACCACCTGTCACCAGACTTAATACAATATTATTGACTATGGTCTCCATGTTGCACATGACTTATTTTTTTATAACTAAAAGATTGTATCTTTTGATCCCCTTCACCCATTTGGCCCATCCCCTAACCTTCTCTCCTTCTTCTCACCGAGGTTGCTGAGTCATAGCTGCAGTGTAATGTATGCTCAGATAAGAATACATCTTGCAAACTGCTTATCTGGTCTGCCCCTTCTGGATACCAAAGCCAAGATGACAATCAGAACTGAATTCTTCACAAGTTAGAGGGCATCTAATTGTACCTGAAAGAGCTTTTAAACTCAGACTTTTTTCTTTTAATATGTATATATTTAATATTCATATACCCATATTTTATATATATTTTATGACAGTCAAACATGACTAATACTTGAAGTATTGTTTGATTCTTTCAGAGCATTGGTTCACACAGATCTGGGTGCCTAAATATCATTAAGATTCTGGACTTTTATGTGAAGAATATATTCAGAATTCTCTGATCATGATTTTTCTATCTAGTTTTGAAAAACAGCAAGGTAAGATAGGATTGGGTGTCAAATAGGTTTTTTCTCATCTACAAACACCAATCAATTTATCGTGGCTTCCTGTGGCTATGTTGAAAAGGATCATGAGACAGTGACTTGGCAGGAAGAAGTGTCTAATGGATGAGCAATGTCTGCTCTGAGTAAGGAGGACGTTGGGCAGCTTGTTTGCCACTTAGGCACCATCTTTGGATGACATTTCTCCAGCCACTGCTCACCTCATCCTCCTATCTGAAACCAGAGGGCAGGATGTAATGAAAACGAATGCTGTTCCATGATAGAAAAATGTTACAAAAACATTTATTTCCACGGTAAACATCATGATCATTTATTTCCACGGTAAACATCAACTTAGAGAATGAGTTAGGATGGCTTTAATTCTGGGGCCTTGCTTCCACATCAACATGCCCAGTGAACCCCATTGAGACTGAAGTCATTTTAAAGAGGGGTCTAAAGATCAAACTGGGACTTCCTAATGATGACAAGAAGGAAGCTGAGATTTCATACTATTTGCTCCACAGTTATGATGTAAATAATAATATGAGGCAAGTAATAGATAATCCATTATAAGATCCTAATACTAACCTCACTTACTCCTTACTAAGAAAGTGGCAAACTCTTAGCCAGACAGGACTACAGGAAATCTTCCTGTCTAATTCTGTGTGTGGCCTATTTAGATTTCTTTATCCTGGTTCACCAACCCTCTCCCTCTGTCTCCCAGTACTTTTCCCCATTTCTTTATGCTACAGTGGGCTCTTCATTTCATAGGGCCCAGAGCAAGTCAATGCTGAGAACTCTGTATCTCCATCTGCTCTTGCTTTTGCCAATTATATTCCTACTAGAGGACTGGTGCACATATTCATGCACCAGTGGGGTCCCTCAGCCTGGCAGGCGGGGATCAGGTGGAAAATGGCCCTCCGACATCCCCCGGGGGTCTGGATTGCGAGAGGGCACAGGCCAAGCCAAGGGATCCCACCAGTGCATGATTGGGGCCAGATCCCAGCAGCTAGTAACTTACTGGTTGGAGTGTCTGCCCCCTGGTGGTCAGTGTGCATCATAGTGACCATTTGAACCATTGAACAAATGGTCAGGCGCTTAGCATATTAGGCCTTTATTATATAGGATAGCTCTAGATATCTGCCTTTTTATTTGATAACTGTTTGCAGTTTAAAGAGGTTTCTTTTGCCTCCAATACAGAAAAATACTCCTTTCCCCTCCCCCTCTCCCTAATCCATAAAGTGATGGGACTTCATCTGTCAAGTGCATCATGGTGCCTGGCTGTCTGCTTCTCTGCTCTGATCTCTGCGACCTGGCTATCCTGTGCTCCAGGAGGGATTTCACTGGGTGGCAGAGAACCTACTTGAAGTTGAATAGGAACCAAAAAAGGTTCTAAAATGGATAGATCCCGTGATATTTTCTGTGGTCAACATCTAATGCTCTGCTCTTGTATGCACAGCAATGATGTATTCCCCTGCTCAACCGTAGGGAGAATTAAACTCCTCACAGTCTCATGGTCTCATTTTAGGAGTCAAAGAGCAGATCCGTGCTCACGTGGGGAAAGGAGAGAGAGCAGAAATGTATTCAGCAAGCCTTGGGGTAAACGGAATGTTCTTTGAATATTCAGTGCATGCCTGGGGAGCTGGAACCCTCCTGCCCACTCGGAATTTGCTCTGCGTTGATGTGTTGATGTTACTAAGGCAGCACTGCATTTCCGGCTTCCACAGGGGCAGTGGCGCCACCTACTAATGTAACCCCTCACAGCACCCTCCTTTGTTTCCCTGTCTCCTGGTGCTCTCTCCAGACTAATCCTCACCACACCCTCAGTGGTGCCACAGGAAATCAACAGTCTCAAAGGTATCACACAAAAGCAGCAGCCGAAACTTGCTCTTTGGAAGTGTTTGGGGAACGAGGCTGTGTGGATCCACAGGCTGGTATTTTTAGCTTCAGTCCTTCCTAAGAATATTCCTGTTTGTTCTTTTCTGCCTATTCTCTTCCCTGCCATTGTCCCCTGCTTTGGTTTATTTAGTATCTGATCCCTTTCGGTTGGGGTCAGTCGGTTCTCTGTGCTATATACTAAATCGATTAGTCATGAAACGAAGATAACATCATCGATGACTAAGCATTGTGCCCTGAGTTCATTGAGGATTAAACTTCGTGAGATGTGGCCCTCCCTCCCACCCCCAACCCCTCCATGAACCTTGCACCTATGAACGGTGTATTTCGGGCTATCTGCAAGTGTCTGGTACATTTCAGATGCTGTGCAACACAGATATGTTGGGCAAATGAATGGGTGCTTGTGTTGTTAAGCATGGAGGGGCTATCGCAATTCAGATAAGGTGTGAGGAGGTTGGCTGGAGAAGTCAGGGAGGGTTCCCATCAAAGGCAGGACAGGAAGGTGCTAGAAGGAGTGTCAGGCTCTACCTGGGTATTATGAAGGGAGGCAGAAGGAGGAGGCTGAATGGAAGTTCTCAGATCTCTGGATGAAAGCTGCCTCTTTGCGTTAGCTATGATGCGATGACTCCTGCTGTCGTTATGGCTAAATTTGCTCTAAATAGAAATCTGTAACTATCTCAATGAGCACTAGAGAGCGGCTTAGTCATTCTGGCCACCAAATGGCGTCATGTACGTTAAGTGCACCTATGTGTCCAAAAAAACGCCCCAGGCAGTCTGCTAACTACTGCCTCTGGTCCTCTCGTCATTGGGCTTCTGTATTTGAAAACAGACGTACCAAGGAAGCAGTCTGACCTTCCGAGAAAAGGAAAGTTGACTCTCTACATCTCTCCAAATTGGATTTTTGCTATTACATATCATAGAGACTTTGAGATGTGAAATGACAAATTCACTCATTTGACAAACAATCGTGTGTTATTAAGGCAATAGGCATAAAGCAGAGGGAGGTGTAATTAATAACCAGTTACAATGGCTTATCTAATTATGGTTACACTAATCACACAAAGGAACAGGACATGGTGTGAGGAGCATAGAATCAGGGATCTGACTCAGCTTGGGGCCAGACAAGAAGTTTTCCTTTCAAATTCTAGATTATTTAGGATAACAGAGAGCCAGGAGAACAGTTGGGAGAGGGTGATCGGGGATTCAACTGGAAAAAGACCAACTTTCCAGGGCTTTCTATATATATATATTTTGCCAAGTTACAACTCCCTGTAGTAAACTCCTTTGGCTGGTTTTGACCCTTAAGAGGTTGGCCAAACCGATAATACTGTGACCACAGCAGCTGCTGCTCCTGACGTCAGAGGCAGAACGTCAGCTTTTACTCTGAGTCCCAGGGGGCGGGAGTAGAAATCACAGTGCCCGAAGACACATTTGCTTTGACTCTCAGTTATGCTCAGTGAAGCACAGGCACACGTGGACTCACACACAGCACAAAGCTGTAGGTATTCAAATCTTCTCTACAATTATTTTTTAAACGTTTGTCTGCTCAAGGCTCTGAGTATGGCTGACTATCCCATGCACTGAGCTACCTCACAGCAACCTCACTGTTTGCCCTTTCAATGACCGTAAGCCCCCAGTTACCCTCGTTCTCTCCTCCCAAGCAGTTTCATGCTAATTTCCTCCTTCCACCCCAGATCCCTGACTTCTTTTTAAATTGACTTATAATTGCCGTACAATATCCTATTGGTTTCACACACAGACATTGGGATCACTGGTGCTGATGCGTCATCCTGTAATATGTGATGAAGCCAGTGACGTTAACGTGGACAGTATTTCCATTTTGCCAAAGCTGGAGACTTAACCATCAACAGAGAAGCTTGGGTGGTATCAATCCTGCGCATCAACCTGAATTTCAGAGTTGAGAGAAACCAAGAGGTCTGAAATGTGTTCACAACTAGCTTGCCAAGCACGAAGGAAAGAGGGTTGTTTCCTATCTGGCCAGGCTCCATTCTGAGTGTGGTGGGGCCATCAGTGACAGCCTGGAACTGGGCAGCGAGGAGATGAGTGGGAGTCACGGAAATTTTGTTGCAGCCTTCCAATATTCATGGCTATAAAAATAATATGAGCACATGATTCTCTCCCATTCAGGCGTAAAATGCCCATAACAAAAGTAAATTGTACCCAGCTGGTTAAGCATCAACATATGAACCGGGAGGGTATGGTTCATTGATATTTCTACTATCTATCTTTCTTCCATCCTCTCTGAAACATATAATATATATACACCGTGTTTCCCCGAAAATAAGACATCCTCCGAAAATAAGACCCACTTCATGGAAACATAATACATCCCCTGAAAAATAAGACCTAGTGCATCTTTGGGAGCAAAAATTAATATAAGACCCTGTCTTATTTTCAAGGAAACAGGAATGTAAAATGTGGCAAATAGGGGATGACTATCGATGCTGGGAGCATGCCTACGTGGCTCTGTTTCCCCTAGAAGGGACTGTGTGGAATTGCCTGATGCAGTTACGCTACTGAGTCTATCACATGACCCAGGATGAACTGGAGAAGTATTCCACAGATGTCACATGTGGAAGACAGAGATCAGCCCTAAAAATACAATGCGCCTTCTGAGGTTTTGTGCCAAATGTTAATATTCTCCAGGCCTCTAGTCTTCTCTCTGTAAGAATGGGAACACTGATTTCTCTGTCTTCTGAACAGAGAGATGAAGGGCTTTGTGACCCAGAAGACAAGGCTATCCGGCTGCATTCTTATAGCCATGCTTTCAAGAAGTTGTTGGTTGACAAAGAGATGGGGCTGGATGAGAGCAGGTTGATTTTAACACTTCAGTCTAGTTTGAAAGTGGAATAGATTTCACTATGCTAGAGTTCATGTCACCTTGGGGACACCTGCTTTGTCCCTGTCACCATTACAAAGGACAGGGTCACTCCTTTAGACTTAGCCCTGATCCATCTTTTTTGGGTTGAGAGGATAACCCTTATGGATATTTATAACTACTAACTCGTCCCACCCACCCCATGCTTTTTCACTTGGCTCACTGTCTACAAGTTCAGTCTCCCAAGAGCTCCCCCTGCCCCCATATCCAGATAGTCTGCAGTAACCCCCTCCCTTTCCTGTGCCAACAGCCTAGGGAATCCTCAGCTATATCCACACACACACACACACACACACACACACACACACACACACTGTCCTGTGTGGGTCATGCTTCTCTACCAGGCTGTGGGTCCCTTGGGACAGAAGCATGTCTCATCCTGGTCTCCTTGCCTGTCACACACAATAGATGGTGGGTGAAAAAAATGAATGGATGGTTTGCAGATTCCTCCTTCCTATGTCAGACCTGAGCATGTGGTGTGGGGTGCCACACAGCACAGGCCAGGGCTGCAGGAGACCTTACCTCTGTCACCTTGCCAATCCCAGGCTCCATTTTTCATCTGTCCGTGGACTAGAGTCATTAAAGTTTGAGCAATAGCTGATGGCCAAGAATCAGGGCAGGGAGAGCCAGAAAAGAGAATGTCACATTCCCTCTTTCATGATCCAAGGGGCAGGAGTAAATATAGCTCCTAGATAGATGTCTCCAGCATTGTTCTACCTCGGGAAGAGCAGAGAGGACTACGTCTCTCATGTGAATCCCTGCTGTGAAATCCTGGACTGCTAAGAGACTTATATTGTGGGACCATATTCTTCCTTCAAAAAAAAAATGTGTTATGTTTTCTAAGGTACTTTAGGAGACTGAGATGCCAGAGAGAACTCGGTGGGTGCCCTAGCCACAGACCCTGTGCTGTGGGTTTATTGATCCCCCACCATCAGCTATTGGAGAGTGGGCAGAAGCCCTTAAACCATGGAGGCAGCCTGCAGTGCTGAGGGGAGGGGGCTGAGAAGGCAGCTCCAAGTTCAGCCCCAGCCCAGTGTCAGGGAGAAGGAAGCCCTGTCTCTGGCCTTGCTTCCCCTGGTGCTGTGGAGATGAATGAGGTTCCCCATGACTCATTCTGTGAGTCAGACAGGGAAGGAAAACAAGCACGTCAAAGCCTAACTTTCTGGTGCGTAAAGATTTAGCAGTCGGATCTATGACCAAAATTGTTTATTTGAAGAGCTGGAAAGAAAACTGTGAAGTTCTTTCTGCCTGTCATTGTCAGAGGGCTGTGCTGGCTGAGCAAAGGCCCTGGTGAGAAGAAAGAGAACTCCCTGAGAAGCCCAGCTACTCAGAACAGGAAGTGACCCACCAAGGCCTGGAGCTAAGGTGTGAGTCTGCCTGTGGTTTCTCTGTGATCTCCTTCTTATCTCCCTTTGCCTGGAGAGATAAAGACACACTGATGCCTGGTCCCACCTGCAGGGCCCAGGCACCTAGATTTTGGCAGTGCTCCTGTACAACCAAGCTTGTGCATCATGTCCCTCACCGGGTACATCATGTCCCTTCACAGGAATTTGCATTTCAGTCGTCCATCTCCAATAGTCTAATGACATGCTCAGTCCTAGATGAAAGGATTTCGTGCTGTGGGGAGATATTTCCATGGACTACGAGGCCTTCTCCTACCCCTGAGGTTATACTGCATCAGTTATCACTGGTAAAGGTAAACGAGTTATAGTCGATTTAGGATATTTTAGGTATGAAAGCAGAAAAAAAGGGCATCAGGCAGCCTTCCCCTCCCATTCTTCTCCCTGAAGGTCCCCAACTGCCAGGACCAGAGCCTATTCTAATTGGCCCCTCTTCCTTCCCTTTCCCCAACATTCTGCTACGTGCTCTTCATTTAACCAGAAGGAAGTCATGGTGAGTCTGCCTGGTGGCACTCCAACCTCATGATTTAAATAATCCCTTTCATTCCCCATCCTGCAGAGAGCCAGATGCTCAAGGACCTTCAGTCCTACAGCAGCACTAGTGATAGATACGGGGACCCTGCTGGGTGGGACCTGGGTCCCTCAGGAGCGGGTGTAGACCAGCAATAATGCTTTTTTGGTCTCAGGTCTCCTCTACATCCTTCATAATTATTGAGGACCCCAGAGAACTTTTGCTTATGTGCTTTATATCTATTGATATGGACATTTTGGAAGTTAAAACTGAGAAACTTGAAATATTTGTATGATAATTAAGAATGATAAAAGGCCCATTCCAAAGTAACATAGATAATACGTTTCGTGAAAAGTAGCTATATTTTTTAAAAACAAAACAAAAAAGGTAGTGAGAGAGTGGCATTCTACTTCCAAATTGACTGAGCCCAATGATCAAGACAGCTAATGCTGAGAATGAAGAAAATGTGCCTGAATCAATAAAGAAGAAAAAAAGTATCTGGGACCAGGAATAAGCAATATATTGGTATCTGGGTACAGATCCCAGAGGACTTACAACATGAGAAAAAAATTGTAAATCAAATTGACTGAGCCCAACTATGGTAGCTCAGTAGATTGAGCATCATCCCATGCACCAAGAGGTCGCTGGTTTGATTCCCAGTCAGGGCACATGGTAGGCTTGTGGGCTCAATTCCCAGTAGGGGTTGTGCAAGAAGCAGCCAATGGATGTTCTCTCTCATTAATGTTTCTCTCTCTCTAATCTCTAAAAAAAGAAAAAAATCACTGAAGAAAAGAACATATTTTAAAAAATCAAATTGACCAAGTATGAATAGTAGTTGCTAATGTCACATATATGCCTTTCTTCTCAATTTTAAAATTCTGTGCAGCCTACTGCATTTCACATGAACTTTGGTACAATGGCAGAGCATTGCTCACTCGGCAGGTTGAAGACCATGACACTGAGGATAAGGCCCTGGCACAGGCATTCTGAGCTCCCACTGTCCTGCCCTGTCCCTATCTATGTGATAGATCTCAACAGTTTCAGGTTCCATCTTCAGAGCAGGTAAAATAGTTAACTTCCAAAAACCTTTTCTAGTTTTTAACACCCTATGGTTATCTGTTTATAACTTTTTTTAAAAGGTGGGAAACAGTCATGGCATTCTTGAAAAAATTTCAGATGAATTAAAGAAGTAAATACTGCATTAGATGATAGAAAAATAAGAAGGAAATACAACTGAATATTTACCAAATTCTGGATAGAAGGTAACTTTTGAAACATTATAAAACATTTTAAAAAATTGAAAAACTATTAAGAAGAAAGTAACCTTGACCCACTATATTTTGGTTTATTTCCTTCAAGCACACTTTTACAGTGTGTATTGTATACAAACTTTAGTCTTCTGATTCTTTTAGGTAAACATTTTTACTAAATATTTATATAAAATTACTTAGAATTTTCATTAAAAGGGTAACATTCATAGATATATTACATTTTACTTAATGATAATTTTATTTGTTAATATTTGAGAAGTTAAATTAGAGTTATGGGATTATGAGTAATTTTGTTTCCATCTCATTTTATTTTTCTCTTTTCTCTAGTGTACTTCAATGTTATTCTTATTATCAAAAAATAATTTTAAGGTAAGGGCCTACTTTTTTTTTTTAATGGAAGGGATATTGATCACATATAACAAGATCCCACATTCTTTGAAGAGTCTGGACACAGATTTTTCTCGATTCTCATCAGACCCTCAGACTTCACAGGATTGTAGTCCCACAGGTGTGGCTACAGTTCTGAGCATGACCGTGGCCTGTCCTAGCCCACCTGTGATCCATGCTGCATTCATCATCGCAGCATTCAGATCGCAACTTGTCATCTCACCACAACACGGCCCCCAACACGCAGCGACTTCACTGGAATTCACTTTTCCTGTTTATTTGCGCCCCTCCCAGTTCCAGAAAGGTAACTCAGAAATCGCTCTGGGCTTTTCCCATAGCACCGATAACCAGAGCCCTATACAAAACAGCCAAACCCCACAGGAGCCAGGGAAAGTCAGAGACCTGGTCCCACTCCCCCACTGTCCCCGGCAGTGCTCCGTGTCACAGGAATGCCCTTTCTGCCTTTCCGAGGGGGTGAGGATGAGCTGAGTAGTTGAAAAGTGAAAGAATTTCAGAGCTAAGTGTCCTACACAACTGAGATTTCTTTGTTGAAATGGAAAACAGAATGGCCAGGAAGGGGAGGCCAACAAAAGAGTCCCTGCTACCGAGCAGAGTGCCCACAGCCATGTTCGGTCCAAGGGCACCAACTCTGGCCACACCCACTTAGCTAGATGGCTCTCTTTCTCTTTGTAGGATTTATGCAGCCCTATAAGTGTCTTGGTGGACATCAGCTTCCCTTGTTGAATGGAGTCTTCCCCTATACTCGTCTCTTTTAGTGAGAAAATGCTCTACTGTCCATGTATTTGTTCCTCAGGATGGTGTGATAAAGTGCCACACACTGGATGGCTTAGGAGCCAGGAAATGGACTGTCTCACAGTTCTGGAGGCCAAAGTCCCAAACCAAGATGTCAACAGAGCCATTGTCCCTGTGATGCCGATAGGAAAGAGCCCGTTCCTGGTCTGCTCGCAGCTTCTGGAAGCCTGTGGGTTCCATGGCTGGGAGGTAGCCATCTCTCCCTGTGTCTTTTCACTCCATGTTTCCTCTGTGAATGTCTGTGTTTGTGTCCAAATTCCCCAGTCATATTGGATGAGGGCCACTCTAATGACTTCATTTAACTTGATTGAAGTCCTGTTTCCCAAATAAGGTCACATTCTGAGATACTGGGGTCAGGACTTCAACATTTTTTAATTTCTTTTTTGGCTCCGGATGGGGGTGAGGCAAAATTCAACCCATGACAATGCATGAACCTAGGTAACCAGAGATGCCACTGGGAGCTGCCATATGGCTTTCTCAGGCCCACATTTTCTCGGAGGAATTAAGAGGTCCACAACTTCTGACATTTCTCTGGAGGCCGATTTCCCCTCACAGTAACAACTTGGAGTGGTAGCTTCAGCTCTGAACTAAGAGCATTTCTTTTTTTTAAAAAAAAAATAATTTTATTTTATTGATATTTTACAGCGAGGAAGGGAGAGAGATAGAGAGCTAGAAATGTCGATGAGAGAGAATCATTGATCAGCTGCCTCTTGCGCACCCCCTACTGGGGATGAGCCCTCAACCAATGTACATGCCCTTGACCGGAATCAAACCCGGGACCTTTCAGTCCGCAGACCGACGCTCTACCACTGAGCCAAACCGGTTTTGGCTGAACTAAGAGCATTTCTTAGGCAAGAATTTTACTGGAGAAGGCAAGTGTGGCCCAGTGTGGGCGGCAGACAGAGCCTGAGGCCTGAGCCTGTGCTCACTCAGAGATCCGAGAACAGCAGCCACCTTTTCCTCTCTGAGTCCCGAACAGGTCGCACTCTGCGTGGGCTGAGCCTGCTTCACACATGTGGCCAGGAGGACACGCCAGGCACCCACCAGTTCTCCAGCCCCTGGTGCAAGCGAGCCCTGCCTGGGTGGGGGCTGTGCCTGCAGGAAACAGCGACAGCAGTGCTTGGCAGCACACAGCAGTTCCCACGTCATGGATGACAGAGGCCTCGGTCCGCTCCAGGCCTTAGGGAAGTGATTGGCTACTGAGCACGGCACTGCATCTCTGCATCTCGTTCAGTCTGAGTGGGTAGAACCAGCAACCAAGGGTGCTTAAGATCAGATTAAAATAACATGTCCGTGTGCCCGGAAAGCCCTCATTTGATATTCTGCTGGACTGGGACCGCCACAGAGCCACTGCCTCCTTCAGAAGAGGACCCTCTAAATAAAACGCTATGTTCATTTTGGCTGCAATTTGTTCTATGTGAAAAGCAATTCACACTCAATACAGAAAAGGGGAGAGGTGTATGTGCTATTCCTTGGTTTCATCAGCCTGTCTATCATTAACTAGTAACAAGCGTGGGCGGCATAAAATAAAACAGGAAATGGAATCTAATATCCATTGATGGCTTCTATGCGCCTGGGCAGGGCGCCAGGCAGAGGATAAACGTTATCACCATTCATCCTTCCACAGCTCCTGCAACCTGCTCATTCTCGGCTGGGGAAATGGGACCTCGGGGAAGTCTGTCTGCCGCCTGCCTCACACACAGTCTTCACAATCCAGCTCTACCCTTGTCTCTTCCCCTGCTAAGCTCTCTAACTACCTACCTTCCCAGGACCCCTTCACTTTCATCTGCACCGTTTCTACACGTCTGTTGTACCATTTAATCCTGGGAGGAGGGGGGGATCTTTTTACTGCCTTTTTAATAATACCTTTATGCATGTCCCCAACTCAACTGAAAACTTCTGAGTGTAGGGCTACTGCCTTGACCCCTTCACGCTAAGAATATGACAAGATTGTTAAATAAATGTTGAAAAAGTGACTGGTTGACCACCCAGGAGATGCTCATCTCAGAACATGTCTGCCAGATTTTTCTGCATTGGACTTGAAGGTTCAGAGGCATCGCACGTCTAGGTGCATGCCGTGACCCTTCCGGTCATGAACTTCCTTCCCCAGGAACAGGTTTGATTTACCAGACTGTGGGGAAGAAAGCTCTACTTCCTAAGAAAGTTACGGTCGCCTGGGGGCATGTGAATCTTTCTTACATAAGTGTGTAACAGCAGCCCGCCTTGGAAGTCTTCCTGTGTTCAAAAGTTGCAGGTGAGTGGAGTGGGACTCCTCTTGGGTGGGAATCTGGCGA
Source organism: Vespertilio murinus (assembly GCA_963924515.1). Classification (NCBI taxonomy): domain Eukaryota; kingdom Metazoa; phylum Chordata; class Mammalia; order Chiroptera; family Vespertilionidae; genus Vespertilio; species Vespertilio murinus. The sequence goes on from OZ004707.1 coordinate 14,861,370, forward strand.
TCTGGCAGGAGGTGAGCTGTTCCTGCTTCCCTAGCACATCCCTCCCCAGGGCGTGCAGGGCCCTGAGCAGCACGCTCCTCCGCTGATTGCTCACGGGGAGCTTCTGGAAGGCAGGGTCTGTGCTCCTTCATCTCTGCGTTCCCAGGGCCTGTAATGTGCATGGCACACAGTAGGTGGTTCATAAAAGTTTGGTGAATAAATGGGAAAAAAATGAATGAGGGTTCTTTTTTTTTAATCTTTTTAATTCCTTGTGAAGTACTTCCCATAGGCCCAGGGCAGAGGGAGATTATTTATTGTGGAAATCCGTTGATTTCCTCCATTGGGCCTATGCACATTCGTTTGACTTTGGAGGTTTAGATACGGTGTAGAGAACTGGGTGCTTCTCTAGTGAGATTGCGTTTCCTCGGTTACCTTGGCATGGAGTTACATTCTAGCCTAGTTGAGTAGGTACAAATGTGTATGTGTTGAAAGAGTTGATGAAAAATTACAGTTACCCATTAGGGTCCCCTGATTTCCACGTTATAGTCCAAGGGGTGAAGGGTCTTAAAATGTCAGAGAATAAAGCAAAAGGTGAACCTCTCTTCCTCACTTCTTTTCCTTCAGTCCACATCCAAAGAAAAATGTGAAAAATTGCAAATCATTCCCACCCTACCCTCTGCCCCATTATTCCTATACATTTTTCTGTCCCACTCGCTCCCAGGCAGCTGACACTCAAAGACAGGGAATTGGTAAACCCTTCAATGCTTCATTCATTTCCCACATGTTTTCTACACACATATAAGCCTTAAAGTCTTAGAAATGTCTGCCTCTCAACCCTAAAGGTGAATGACAGCCTCGGATAAAGCAATTGTCACTTTCTTCTTTCATGTGGCATCTGGATACAGTTGATTTACCTGTAGTAAAAGGCACAGTAACCAGAAAAGAGGATTACTGTACATTCAGAAGCAATCAAGGGAGGAAAATAAACCAGTGCCAAGAGGGTATTAAATAGCAGGGCTATCTACAGGAGGAGAGCAAGCTTAGAGAGAAGGGGCGGGGGCTCCTTCTAGGACAACCGCTGTCCTTCAGAAACCTGGAATTTAGTCAGAAGCTTTATAATTGATTTTCTATTTTAGGTAATTTAACTGGTAGACACAGTTCAGCAGCTTTTGTTTACAGTTTTGTCCAGGAAGTCCCTGAAAGGCTATTTTTTTTACTGACAAAGTCATTCTTTCTGAAGCAATCTAAACTATGGAAAATGCATATTATATATTCCTTCTATACATATGTATATGGGGGGAGTGTGGGTGTGAGTGTGTGTGGGAGGGGGGGATGGATCAAGGAGGTTGAGTAAAGCCACAGGAAATGGGGAATTTCTTTGAATATAAATTGTCCTTGAAAACCTGGGGAAGACATTACCTTTTTGTATTGAACAAATGTATATTTGTCCTATAATATAATGGAAATTTGAGGCATGAATTTTAAATGCTAACAAGAGGCATCAAATAATTGTCACACTAGTGGCAGCTGCTTCAGATCAGCAGAGTTCCCCTTTCTCGAAATTCTGGGGGATAAAGGGGAGGGGAGGGGTTCTTACCTGTTATTGAACTTGTAGGCAAAGAGATGGATGAGAAGCCTCTGCCATATGTATTAATACATGGCCAAGAGACTGATTTTGCAATCCTGCTCTTCTGTAGTTATCATTTCACTATGGAATTTCAAAGGGGTTATTACTTGAATCCTACCATACTTTGTTTTCATTATTTCTCTCTTCTGGACAACTCTCCTAGCCTATGATTCTGCTTGTCATCAAGAAAATGTAATCAAACAAAGCAAAAAAGTCAGTGTGTGGCTATGTGACTCATACCTTCTTCCATTCTACCAGATTTCATACCACCCCTCAAAAGACCACATTTTCTGTAGTGTGAGTCATGGGCAGTCAGTCTGAGAAATGACTGTGGTCCAGCAGTAGATGAGGTTGTAGAAAGCAGGAGAATTGGTCCTAAGTGGGTGGTGGTAGGAGTTGGGGGGGGGGGGGGAGGAATCAATATTCAATTTGTAGTATTTCTGTGAAAGAGTCATAAAAAGGATGAACTAAAGCTACTTTAAAAAGTTGGGTATGATTCATACCATACAAATGTGAAAAACTGGGACATTTTCTTTCCCTTCATCTGTGTTGATAAAGACTGCAAAATGAAAACTCTGTTGAGGTAGAATGTCTTGTTAAAAAGAGCTCAGTTTTAGAGCTAAAAAGATTTGAAGGACAAATCCTGTCTATGTCACTAACTAGCTGTGACGAGGGTAGGTTAGTCTCTCAGATCATTCCTACCCTCATTTGTAAATCAGGGATGACATATTGTCTTTAGGTAAAGGGTTAAAGAAAGTACATGTGATCTGTCTGACATGTAATATTCATTAATTTACCTTGTGTTAGTTGTCTACTTCTATGTAATCCAAAACACAGTGACTTAAAACAACAAATATTTATGATCTCATTGTCTATGGGTCTGAATCTAGGTGCACTGCAGCTGGGTGCCCCAGGCTCAGGGTCTCTCCAACGTTGCAGTGGAGGTGTTGACCAGAACTGCAGTTTCATCTGAAGGCTCAAGTGGGGGAGGATCTACATTTAAGCTCACTCACATGTTGGTGGTAGGCCTCCATTCCTCACTGGCTTTTGGCTGGAGACATCAGTCCCTTGCCATGAGGGCTTTTGTATAGGGCAGCTAGCTCATAATATGGTCTCAGAGAAGGCATGTAAAATGAAGCCACAGTCTTTTTTTTTTTTTTTTTTTTTTTTTTTTTTTTTTTCAAGTATCACAATGTTTATTGATAGATACAAGTATATAAAATCAGGGCATGAACATGACTTGATAAATTAAGTAGACTTAATTTCAATACTATAATAAGAGGGACCAATTCAAATTCTCACCATTTGTTTCACACCCACAAAAACCACTTCAAGGGCATTAACGATCTCTCAAAACTGATCAGTTTTGTGCAAGTAAACCATGTTTCTTTTTAAAAAGACTTGTGCACTTGCCCAGGCTCAAGGATATTAAAATCTAGCACATAAAGCCCATTACTAGAGGTAGAAATACAGGCAATATACTATTACGGCAACAACCATCAATTACAGTTAAGAATTTTTTTTCTGTAACAACCAAATGGATAATCAAATATTGCAACAACTCAAGTATTACTGAGCAAAGTGCATTTCTACAGTATTCAGTGTTGCTATTCAGTTTTCTAACTTAAAACAGCCTATGATAACTGGCAGCAAAGAAGATCCTTGCAATAGACTGCCTTCTGCTTGCGAACTTATGATGTAAGTATTGCATGCTGCTAATATACTATCTAAACATTAAAGATACTCCTAAAATATTTGATGGTAGACTATGATTAAGACATTACACTACAAAAAAACCTTATGCAGAAGAAAATCCTAACTGACGTGCTTCTGCTTTAAATATTGTGAAAACATTACAGCGGAATGAATTTTCGCAGTGGTTAGGTCAAATGCAGTTACATCATAGCAACAGTATGTTTTGCACAATTTAAGGCTTTGGCTGGTTCTTTTAGTCAGCTTCTTCCTCTGATTCTTCTTCTTCAGCAGTTTCTAGCCAGGTTAGCCACTGATTCACCTGGAACAAAGCCTTGCCTTTCCCCGGGAACTCTTGGGTTATATCTTCTTTCCAAGCCAAGAAAGCTTCTTCTTCAATAATTTCCATGTCATAGAAGTGAACAAAAAAGCGGAGTAACATGCCTTTTGGGAAGTTGCTGTTGTAGCAGTGCACCTGAAGAGCATAGAGGGCACTGACTTGTAGATCAACATGATCGTGAAGGAATTTCTGCATCACTGGCTTGAAAGAAAGAAGCAGTTGTTTTTCCTGCTCTAACTGTTCTTTGGAAGGAGCAGAGGAAGAATCTGTTTCATCACTGGGTGGGTTTACTTCACTAGAAATATACTGTAAGAAGCTAGTCATTAAGATGTTCACAAATCCTTTATCTACATGAAGTTTGGGAGAGATGTTATCTTTAATCCACTTATATATGGTTTGAGGGGATGGATCCAACTTTATTTGCTTCAATAGTTCCTTCTCCAATTTGAGAAGTGGGAATAAGAAACTCAGTCCCTTTCCTTCCAAAATCTCCAACATTCGATCCTTATTTTGATCAATTTCTGGGAGCATTTTCTGCATATTGACCTTGCTTTGTTGAAAAAGTTCTGTTAACCACTCTCGATCTTGTAATTTAGCTAGTTGCTGAAGACAAAGTAAGAAGAGAGGAAAATGGGTGCCACTTTCCAGTGGTTGAGCTAGTTCTGAAATGCTCACCAGCTCTGAAATGATGGCACGAGCTGCAAACTGTGCTAAATATGATTTCACCAAGGGGATGTCAACCTCCAGTTTGGGGCACTGGTCCAATACGTTCAGGAAAGCCTGCATGAAGTTGTCGCTTGTGGCTATGCCTTCCTGTTTGAGTAAACTAATCAAAGAACTTGCTTTTTCTTTATCTTCATCACTTCTGTCTAGTGACAGGATGATTACTTTGCTTAACATCTCAGGAAGAAAGTGTTTAGGAGCCCTCATTTCTCTTACACCATTGACAGCTTCATTCGAATTTCCACTATTCAGATATTCAGTCACAACAGTTTCAGTTAGTTTAAGTAGTTCTTCCTTTGAGGGTGGAGGCTTTTTACTGGTCTTGGCAGGCTTTTCCTGGATAAGTGGTGGATTAGTTTTGAGACCAAGCTGAGGTGTCTGTCCCAGAGGTGGTGTTTGAGTGCGTGGTGGTTGTGCACTAGGAGGGATCATAGTTATTTGGGGCTGAAGCTTTGGCACTTGATTTTTATTCATTAGGAACGACTGAGCAGGCCTCAGGCTAATCTGGCTTTTCATAAACTTGCCTCCCATCTCTCCAAACTGCGATTGTGTGGGAGGCATGATGTGTCCCCCATGGCCATTGAAGAGCTGATTTGGGCGATGGCGCCCCATGGTGGGTGAAAATCTATCCTGGATAACTCCTGGACCAGTCCCAATTCCACTACCTGGCATTTGTCCAAACATATCAGCAAGTCCTCCAAGTGGGTCCCTATCCATTTTCATCCTGGGTGGCATGAACGGTCCCTCCAGAAAGAAGTCACTTCTCATCCCTTGAGCCATAGGAGCTGGAATAAACACTCCTAGATCCTTTACTGCATCTTGACGGATTTGATTGATCGTCTTTGGTCCATTGTCAAGAAAAGCCTTGCGAGGAACCCAATGGTGTTCTCGCAACTCTACGGTATCCTGCAGCAGGAAACGAATCCTCGCTGGCAATTCCTTACTTAACATCAAGGAGCACATTCGGGCAAAGTACTGATCCATTAAGGACTTGGCTCGTTCATGGTCTAATCTAGGTCCCACTGTCCTCATTATCTGACAGAGGCACTCCAAATCCTCTCCCATATCTTTGAGTTGGACTCTCTTCTTCTTTTCCAAAAGTGTTTTGATGCACTTATGAAGGATAGATTCATGAATAAGATCAAGCTTTCCAAGTTCTCCAATGAATTTGATGTTCCCCAACATCTTGATCTTAGCAATGGCTCTCTGTTCCTCCTCCTCGGGGAGGAGGGGATTTTCACGCTTATCATAGACATCAACATTTCTGGTTCGATTTTCAAATTCATCTTGTAATTTGGAAATTAGGAGGCGTCTGAATGTTGTGCTTTGCTTCTGTCCTGGTTGACCCTCTGCTGCTGGGCCATCAAAGTTTGGTGCATCCTCTGCCAATCGCAGACATAGCTGAGCATACAGTGAGCTATACTTTGGCTCTTCTAAGGCTTTGTCCACAATCAGCAGTATGACCCCTTTTAGGATGAGTTTAGACTCTACACCCACATTGAGGAGCTCAAGGCATAGCTTGTCAAACTTCTCAGGAGTAAGCTTATTGAGTATGCCTCTTACTTTCCTGAAGATTGCATCATGTCGTTCTTTTTCATTTGCGGAGTTGTTTGCTGCGGAGTTGTCATCTCGTCTAGTGCTTCGTGCAGGAATCCATTTCTGAGCGTTTTGCCCTGGGGTTTTCCCCAGGAACTCGCTGTTGCCAGCAGTCTTGGGATAGTGCTGAGGTGCACCCCTACTTCCTCCTCCGCCCGAAGAAGCACTGAAACGAGAAGCACCCCCTTCTGCAATCGCACTCTCCACTTTGGCGGCTTGACAATGAAGAATCTTCAAAAGAATAATATTAATGGATGGGGTGGGGAGGGATGGGGATGGGAGAAATGAAAAACCTTCACCCAGAACTCAGCAGCCGCCACTGCAGCTGCCGCCTCAGGATCCGGCCGTCGGGGACGGGGAGGGGGGGAAAGGGAACGGAAAACAAAAAAGGGGGAGGGAAGGGGGAGGAAGGAATCGGGGACCGGCTGGAAGCGCTCAGCTCAGAGGAGTCGCCGCTACAGCCACCACCCGGGACTCACCGCCGCCTCCATAGAGCTCCGACTCACCGCTCGCCACAGTCTTTTTGAAGCCATAATCTGTTATCCTATGCGATCTAGTCCTGAAAGTTATAGCTCATTACGTTTGTCATGGTCCATTCATTCATAAGAAGAGCCAGCCTACACACAAAGGGAGGAGATTTATACACAAGCATGAATACCAGGAGGAGGGGGTCATTAGGGGCTAACTTAGAGATTTCAACTGTATCCTTTCATTTGACAGACATTTATTGGTTAGGCATTGTGCTAGTGATAAAACATATAAAAGAGAATAAAATGAGACATGGTACCTGATCCCATGTAGCTTAAAGAGGAGTCAGGATTGAATTCATATAAAATCACTACTCATGGTGCTAACACAGAACATACACAGGCACTTGGCCTTGCCAGCAGTCAGTGAATACTGTCCTGAGAAAGTGACACATTGAGCCAAAATATTATGGTTATTCAAGAAAAGAAGAATAGGAAAAAAATCATCTCGGGCAGAGATTGGCATGTGCAAAGGTCCCAACTTGGTATGATATTCTTAACATTTTCATCCCAAATTAATTTATGACACTTAATCAACCTGGAAACTCTTTTCATTTTATGAACATATTTAACTTCAGTCAATAGCAAAGAAACTCAGAGAGATATTTTTGTTCTCTGACTTGCCTCAGGACTGTGGATGTAACTCAGAAGGGAGAGCTCTACAGCAGTGCTTCTCCAACTTTGATGGAGTTTTGGTGGATCTGATTAAAAATGACAGATTCTGATTTGGTAGATTCTGGATTTGCCACTCAAATTGAAATGTAGGACCTCTATCTATCCCCAGTCCAGAGCAGGTGAGCACATATATCACCTGGAAGCTTGGGCTCTCTTCCAAAAATGGTGCTCAGTTGGTGGCAACCACCACATTCTGAGTAGTACTGTTCTAAATTCTCACATCTCATACTTTTACTCAGGACATTCCAGAAAAGATCTTGAATGGTGGCTGAAACTGGGGAAAATCTTATGGAAAGGTATCCTCTGCTGGGAGAAAGGAGGAAGGGCTCATTTCCTCCCCCCCTCAAATGAGGAAATCCTTGAGGAAGACCTGGAGGGAGGGTCCCCACACCCTGGTGACTTCTCAGTGATACAAATAATCTGTAATTCTTTTAGGGAGCTTTCAGGCTCCTTAAGGACCTTCTGTGAATTAGTAGCTAAAGAACATTTTTATTATTACAATTGATTTCTAGGAAACACATTTTATTCTGAGTAATGATTTTTATTTCTTGAAATTTCTACATGTTCTTGGGAGACTAGTAGAACATGGAGTATGTGATGCTGACATCAGAGAACTGGACTCAAAAGACCTAGAAGCGACCCCCAGCTCTACACTATACTGGATGTGAGACTCTAAGCAAGACACAATCTTTTCAACTTTAAAAGGAGAATAATAACAGCCTCAATTACCTAACAGAGTTACTATAAAAATCCAAACAAATTCTACTCTTCTTTCTTTTTCCCTTCCTTTTTCTTCTTTCCTCTTCTCTTCTCTCTCTCAATCTTCTCTTGTGGTATACTTCCCTTCCCCTCATTGAGCCCAAAGGTGGTAATATAGCCTAGTATAAAAATCCCGAGTGGGATCAGTAAAGTCTCATAGTGATTGGGGGGGTAGGGTGGTTTAGGATATCCAAGCCTAAGAAGGGTCAAAAGGGCATCCATATACAGTAGATATGGGGGCGGGGGGAGGGTGGTCACAGTGATAGAAAATGACTAGATAGAAGGAGACTGATCAAATAAAAAATATATTAAAGACAATGGGAGCCAAGTACTTAATATTGGAGAAGGGAGTTACCAATATGGAAAGAGACAAAATTAGAATGGACCCTGTGGAGTTGGATTAGAGTTGTTCACATAGATATAAAAACAAATATAGGTGTGTGTGTGTGTGTGTGTGTGTGTGTGTGTGTGTGTGTGTCCTGGCTCTGTCCATTAAAAGATCTTGAAATTAGCATCACCAGAACAGCAGGAAGAGCACTTAGCACCTTATCTTGGCTCCCAAATACCATGTTTTACTAAAAGGACTCAGGGCTCCTTAGAGAAGTTGGTGAGTCCACAACTCAAAAAGGAAGTCTTGTTGCATAAGTAATTAAGGGGGGTTCTTAGAATGATATGGATGTTAACACCAGCTTTAAGGAGCTCCCACTGGTCATATGTGAGAAATCTGAGCAGCAAATAAACAATAAGAGTAACAAATTATAACTTAATGAATAAAATAGAAAACCATGGATTCAGTAACATATGAAGAAATGAGTAAAATAAAGGCCTGACAAGAAATGAGTTATTTACATTGTCTCTAATTACCTCTCCACAAAATATTTTTCATGTATAAAGAGAAGAAAAATTAACTTTTCAGAGGAGAAGACTGGCCAACCACACCTTAATCAAATGATAATGGAATAAACTGGTGATGGGATGAATTAAAATGATGCACCACCCAAAGGTGTGCAATGAAAGGACCACAGCATCACTTCTGGCATGGTCTAGCCAAAGATGCATAATTGTAATTGAATAATAAAGAACGAATTTCTTTCACCAACATTAAGAGCCCAGAAAAGGACATTCCACAGAATTACTGATCTAAAAATCTCCAGAGTGTCAAGGTCATGAAAGGCAAAGAAAGCCCAAGAAACTGCTTCCAACTTAAGGAGACTCAGGAGACATGAAATGCAATGTGTGATTCTGGACTATGTCTTTTTTAGCTCTAAATAACATTATGGGAAAATTGGAATAACTTAAATGAGGTCTGAGGGTTACATGGTGGTAATGCACCAATTTGACTTTCCTGACTCGGTGGTTGCATTGTAGTTTCATAGCAAAATATCCTTGTGTGTAGAAAATACATTAGAGTTCAGGGTTGATAGCACATCATATTGATACCTTATTCAAGTTTTATAAAGGGACACTTCTTTGTTCCATATTTGCATCTTATCTTTAAGTTTAAGATTGTTTCACACACATCACCACAACCACCACCCCAAAATAATGACACACATCAGTGTGTCCTGAGAGACACAAAGCAATTTACAAAAGGCAGGTTGGACAGTGTCAACCTCTGCTCCTCCATCAGCCTTTTGCTCTTTGAAAAACTATTACCACATCCTACCATTTCTAACTGCAGACAGTTTCTGGGCTCTGACCCATCTATCATTTTCAATACCACCACCGCTACCCAACGGAATGAAGGCAATAGCCTCCAAGTTGTTCTTCCTGCCTCCAGATTTGCTCTACCCTGTCCCCAGCCACCTAACCTGTTCCCCAAGCTACTGACTGAGTTTTTCTAAAACCAAAACTTGCTTGTGTCACTGTCCTGCCTAAAATTTGTTAAGTCCTCTCTCCCCCACTACCCATGCATGAATTCTCAGCTTCGTAAACATTCCTTATCTTGTTGATAGCCTTTCCTTTAGCTTCTCCCACTTATTTTTTTAAAATATATTTTATTGATTTTTTACAGAGAGGAAGAGAGAGGGATAGAGAGTTAGAAACATCGATGAGAGAGCAGCTGCCTCTTGCACACCCCCCACTGGGGATGTGCCCGCAACCAATGTACATGCCCTTTAACCGGAATTGAACCTGGGACCTTTCAGTCCGCAGGCCGACGCTCTATCCACTGAGCCAAACCAGTTTCGGCAGCTTCTCCCACTTCTGCTCCCTCCTTTCATAGTGGCTTGAGCAAGACTGAACAATTCAGCTTCCCAAGATCCTACCTTTGCTCCTCCCTGCCCCAGTAATGCCATTCCCTCAGCTTTCTTCTCCCTGAAAGATTCCCTCTCATCCTTCAAGATCAAACTCAGATGTCACTTTCTCTGTGAAGCCTTCCCTGATCCCCACTGCCCTACGCCACAAAAGGGAACACCTTTCTTTGTGCTCCAATAACTCTTTGTACAATCACTCTAATAACTGTCATTGTTAGAGAATTGCTTGCTTTGTTGTATTCATCCATCACACGACTGTGAGCTCCTTGAGGGCATAGACTACCTTAACATGGTTGTCACCAGCACAGTGCCTGGAACCTTGTTGATATTCCATAAGTGCCTGTTGAACAAGGAGCTGATGGGGGGAGGGGATGTCTGCTTGGATGCTCATCAGGCACTTAGTGGCATTGACATTGAGACTGTCCCCTCCTTCTGGGATGGAAGAGCCTGCAACAGCTGGAAGAGATTTGATGAGTCTAGGACATGCAGTTATAGTCTAGTAAGAATTTTGTTCCCTAATACTAAGTTTTATTTTATTTTATTTTCTGGGAAATTATGAAGCACCAAGAAATGGCATGCTATTTTTATTCTTTGCCACGTGAAGATGGAGTCTGATGCAGTTTTCTTCAGTTCCCCGGGTTCTTGGGCCCCAGCTGGGCAGCCAGAGTATGAAGCAATGGTATGGGGCACAGCTGGAGTGGGAACTACTTATCCCTGGGATGCTGGCATGTGGACCGATTGAAGCCAGTTGCTGTGTAGGTACAAAATGCTGACTGGAGGGCCAGGGTTTGCATCATCCTGGTGGGAGAAAGGAGGAGAAGCCCACAGTGTGGCAGGAGGGGGAGGGTGCTGAGCATCAGTGGAGTAGAGGGTGGGCATCAGGAAGGGTTAGCCTCAGATGTAGCTGACAGAAGCTACAAGGAAACAAGGGTGGCTTAGTGGATTCACTTAAAGGTCCAGAGTGAGTCAGATGATAATGAACCATAAGTGATCAACAAGACTTCTCATATTATCATGAATATTTATTTTTCCTTTGTACCAAAGCATCTTTGCTTTTCATGCCATTTCAGTTAGCAGAGAGATTCATTTCTGGGGGAGAAAGCTAATGTCATTCTTGGGCTGAGCTCATGGTGCATATTGGGGAGTGGATGATCAAGTTGTCCTGAGCCCTGCTGAATAAGGCAGGAACACAGCATCTATGGCATCAAGTCAGCCTGGCTGATGACCACTGAGAGTCACCGTACAGTCAAAGACAAATTACTTTCAAAGTTTTTCTAATACCAATTTATGCAATTCAGGTACATCTGTCTTTAAGCTAGCCCAGAAGAAATGAGGGAATGAGTCATGCCAATTACCAAAAAAAAATCATAATAGAAAATTCTTTTATAGAGCAAGCTGCCCACATGTATTTAAAAAGAGCTGGGAGTTAGGAAAACTGTAATAAGCACACGGATGACTGACTAGGAGCACATCTACAGAAGTCGATTAAAGCCATCCCACACAGCCGGAAAAGAGATGTGAGCTGCTCTCACAAAATCAAACAGGTCAACGATTGAAGCTCACAGTTAGAGAAGCATTGATTCCAAGCTCGTGATTTAGGAGTCCAATCTGACTTTTTTTTAAAGTCCTCATTTCCCCCCCATTAATTCAGTATTTACTGAGCACATGCTTGGCCATGAGGATATAACTAAGAACAAGGTGGAAATAATTCTTACTCTTATCACATATTACTCCAGGAAGAAAGACAGAATACAAATAAATAGCCAAGTGGTTTTAAAAGTTGCCAGTTTAATAAATGTTATACCGAAAACAGTCAAGCAGCAGAGACTGTGTGTTGGGGAAGGTGACTTGGGCAAGGGGATTACTTTAGCTGGAGTGGCGGGAAAGGTCTCACTGAGAGGTAACATTTGAGTTAAAACAGGGTTGCTGGTGGGAGACAGCTAGGTGATACACAGGAGAGTTCTAGGTGCAAAGGCCTTGGTCAGTCTAAGGAACAGGAAGGAGACAGCAGACAGCATACCTGGAGCTTTGTGAATAAGAAAGCACCTTGAAACATGGTTGAATCAATAAGCCAGATGCAAAGCCAGATGTAAGAGTGATGGGGAGCCACTGAAGAATTTTAAGCAAGTGAAAGCTATGCTTCAATTTATTACTCTTTATGGCAGCCAAGTCAACTGAATGCATAGAACCATTTGCACACTGTATCAGCTGTCCGATCAAGCAACAATGGTAGCCTGGATCAATATGGTGGCAGGCAAGATGGAGACGTGTGGATGAGCTTGAGCTATGCTTTGGAAATAGAATTGACAAAGTCTGCTTTGAGTTAGATGTAGGACTGGGGTAAAACCTAGAATGGCTTCTAGATGAGCATCCGACTGTTGCATTTCCTAAAATGGCAAAGATGTGCAGGAACATTAGCTTTGGGTATTGGGGAGTACAGGGAAACTCAAGAATTCATATTAGTTAAGAGATGCCTTTGGGATATGCAAGTTGGGATGTCAAATAGACAGTTAGATAACTGAGTCTGGAGATTAGAAGTGAGGTCAGCTCTGAAGAAAAAAAATGCATGTATGTAATCTTGTGCATGGTGGTTGGGCTGCCTCAGGGCCCATTCACTTACTTTTCAAGTGTTTGCACATTTTTCTCAAGACAGACTCTTAGAGATGACATATCTCTATTGCATTGTTAATTACTGTGTTATTGCTTGCAGGAAGGTGCCTTAATCTTAGAAAGTATATGTTAGTTAGCTCTTACTGAGTGTGTTAGAAGTGGTGGCCACGCCTCTTAACATGATCTCATTTAATCTCTGCAATTTCATGAGGCATAGATATGAGTATACTATGAGGGCAGGATAAGGAGTTGAAGTGGCCTCCCCATAGTCACACAGCTGCTATGTGGCAGAGCAAGGAGTAGAATCCAGGTCTCTTGACCCCATAATCATGCTCCTGCCCTCATGGACTACTCTTCTCTTAGTAAAAGTCTCTCTTATATACCCCACCTGGGAGAGCAATTTCCATATTACTTTAATAGCAAAGTGACTATTTCCAAAATAAAATTTATGCTTCTTAAAAGGGCAGACACGGCCACCATCAGCATTTCTCACCATTCCCAGCTATCTGCCTTACTCTTTGGCAACACAAATTGCTTGAAGCTTCTAGCTCATATACCATGCTTTTTTTTCTTTCCCTGAGCCTTTTCTTTGCTCTTGCTGAAACTGAAATGCCCCTTCGACCCATTTCAGCTGAAGTCATTCCTTTTCTTCCTTTATCACTCAATTCAGGTGTCAGTTCTTCCAGGGAACGAACACACCATGTTCATTCATCATTGCATGTGCCACGTGGCATCCCATTTGCCACTGGATTATGAATTGCTCCAGGTCAGGAACTGAGAGCAGGATATATATCATTGTTTTTATATTCCAAGTGTCTTAGCAAAGTGTCTGAAACATAGCATGTAGTCAGTTGCATTAGAATGAACAAAGGTCTACGGTTATAGATTTAGCAGATTCTATACCCTCACCCACATAAGTGTTTGTTCATTTTAAAAGTTAATGAATCTGGTATATTTCTTTTTTTCTAATCTATAAAAGTGTAATATGCAAATTGACCAAATGGCGGAACAGCAGAACCACCATCCGGACGACCACGCTATGACACACACTGGTGCCAGGCCAGCCAAGGCAAGTGTGATGCTATTGGTCGGGGATTGGGTGGGGGGATGCCATCACCCCCACAATCGCCCCACAGAGGGAGGCCTAGGCCACTGGCTGGAGGGGCAATCAATTGAGGGGGAAGAAGGAGTGACAGTTGGCAGTGCCAAGCCAAGGCGGGTGCTGGCGGGGGTAGGGCCAGCTGCCAGCAGCCAGGGGAAGCCCCGATCCCAGGTGCCAGAGGGAAGCCAGTGCCAGCAGCTGAGGGAAGGAAGGCCTACGCTTGCACCAATTTCGTGCATAGGGCCTCTAGTCAATAACAACAGTATTACAACCACACGTACATTTACACAAACACATCATAGTGTACAGATTAATGCATTGTTTTAGTTTTGTATTTTCTCTGGTTGTCACTTAAGTGCCTTAATTAAGGTCTTCATTCTTGAAGATAATAATGATGATGGCAATAGCTCTCATTTATGCTATCCCTTGTCTGCATTTCTTGGATTAAATAATTTACAGACCATCTCCAGTTCTTGTGGTTCTTAAGGGTAGGCACTATTATCCCTATTTTGTAAGTACTGAGTGTAAGAGGTTGATACCTCAGCCAGCATCACACAACATTTTGTAAAGCCAGTCCTAGAGTCCAGATCTGAGAAAATTGGAAGCCATGATCTTTTCCTAACCAGGCTCTCCTAGAGTGTTTTTCATCCACAAAAGGGTCTGTTGACTCAGGCTCCCTGGTGTAACATTCAAGACTTACACATTTAAACCTAGTTGGGAATTGAAACACACTTTCATTTAGTGCTATAATCAAAGAAGAGTCTTTTACTTAAATATTAAGGTTTGAGGGTAGAAGCATAAATAGGAACAGTTAATGAATATTCTAATTGTTCTTATGCCCCCACTTGCATTAACCTGCATTGAATTTTTAGTTAGGTCAAGTTCCCCAAGTGCTATCATTACACTTTACACATGTTGCTTCTAATTTCAATAATAAGCTAATTTCCAACAATAACTACCTATAGTTAAATGTTACCTCCAAGGAGTAAATTAATGTTCAATATTAGCAACACACACATACACACACACACACACACACACACACACACACACACACACACAAAGTCACCTCCTGGGATTGCTTGTCCTTTTCACAATTGAGATTTACTAAGCTGTAGCAATAGATTAAATTGCACCCAATCCAAAAGGGATTTTTAAATCATATACATATATCCAAGACATATATCTTAAGGTGGTACAATATCATTTCAGTGGTTAAGCACATTGGCTTTAAATGCAAGCAAATGTGGCATCTTGTAGGTTCTGTGATCTTAAAGCAAATCACTTAACTTCTCTGAGTCTCAGTTTTGAGGCTAAGGTGAGAGTATTTGTTGTTTGTTGTTTTTTTTTTGTTTGATAAATATAAAGGCAACTTTTCAGGTTCAGAAAAGATGATATTTGTTATTTGAATTTTTAAAAATGTTTTCATTGATTTCAGAGGGGAAAGGAGAGAGAGAGAGAGAGAGAGAGATCAATGAAGAGATAGAATCCTCCTGCACATGCTTCACTAGGGATCAAGCCCTTAACCTGAGAAGGTGCCCTCACCCAGAATCAAACCATGACCTCTTGATTCATAGGTTGACGCTCGCTCAACCACTGAGCCATGCTGTCTGGGCTTGAATTTTTAATTAGTAGTTAATCTATTTAAGATACAGATTCAAAAACCTAGTTTTTCTTAGTTTCTAAATTCAACTTAAAATCCTTATAATTCTATATCTAAGCAGAGCAGATTTCAACAATCACTTTTAAAATGGTATTTGATCAATGTTTGATCAACTCAAGTTAAACAAACCAAACTGAATTAGTACTATTTACTATAAATGAAATGTTTTCAATTTCCTTGTCAAGCTCATCAAATGCCCACTTTTTTTGCCAAAATCTTTCCCAGTACTCAAATCATATAAATTTAATAAGTGAAACTTCCAATGAACTTTAAGTTATCTTAAACATTATAAACAATAAACACATAAAGAATATCTTAATTTTCTTAAACCTAACATGAAGTTAATAGTGCTATAGATTTTATTAGGTAAACAGCACAATTTAAAAATGGGTGACAGATTCGAACAGGCACCTCCCCAAACAAGATATGCAAAAATCGAATGAGCAAAATACTCAATAATATTAGTCATTATGCAAATTAAACCACAATATAATACCTTTTAACTTCTAAAATATTAACTTTTTTTAATGACAATACCAATCTCATCAACAATGAAAAATTGTTGGTAGGAATATGGAGCAATTGGAACTTTCACACATTGCTGATGACAATTACAAATCTTACAGACATTTTGAAATATTGATTTCAAAAGTATACAAGGGAGCTTTTAAAGAGTGATGGGTTTGTTCTATATCTTGATTGTGGTGTGGTTGCACAGCTGTGTGCATTTAACAAAACTCATCTACTTATACTTAAATATAGTGATTTTTATTGTATGTATATATCTAGATATAAGTATTATACTAAGCAAAATAAGCCAGTCAGAGAAAGACAAATATCACATGATCTCACACTAATGAACAAAATAAACTGTTGAACAAAATAGACCCAGAGACATAGAAGCATAGACTAGACTGATGAATCTCAGAGGGAAGACAGGGTGGGGGTGGGGAGTTAGAAGGTAGTGGTGAAAGTGTGAGGAGAGATTAACCAAAGAATTTATATGCATATAGCATAACCCATGGACACAGACAATATGTGGTGAAGGCCTGGGTGGGGGGTGCGGGTGGAAGTGGTCAGTGTGGGGGAAGGGGACATCTACTTTAACAATAAAAAGATAATTTTAAAAAATGATTGCATAAATAGATGTGTAATCTCTGCTCCTTCCTGAAATCCTGAAGAGATTATATAAACGAGAAACAGAAACATTTTGGAAGACTGAATATGGATGCACCTAGCAGAGTAGAGAATGTGAATGTCTAATTGCTAGCAGATGAGAATGCCAATGAAATATGCTCATTAGAACCCAAGAGAGCTTAAGTACTAGGGGCACTGATAGGTTCCAGAAGTCAGGGTGAGAGGTGGGGTGGATATAAAAGTGACTGGCTTAATGTTAAGCTTCAGATCCCCTCACTTACCCTGTGTATTCAGGTAGCTTCCCCTCCCCGACCCTGCAAGCCATAAGGGATTTATCCTCCTGAGTAACTGATCCAGAAAGACTGAACTCCAGGCCAGCAAAACAGCTAAGGGGAAATGTAAGGAAAGGAGCAAAACAAAGGATTAGCCAAAAGTCTCTATACTGAATGGTCATAGAGGAATACACTCAACCCCAAGTCCTTCTACATCTACAGCCCCGGAGGCTGGCAGCCAAGTCCATATCCACACCAGGCAAGATATTAGCTATGTCTTCTCTGGACCAAGAAAATACACAGAGATACTGACATGTCTATATTCCCCTAAGAAATGGATAAGAACATTCTAGAGGAAAGCCCACGAGCCAGCAAGCTACCCCCACACAGTGTTTTTATGCCTTGTTCTAATTATGAATCAACAGTTAACAACAAATCAGTTATTTGAGAAAATCTCTTACCAGAAAGAAAGAGATCAACATATTTAAACTAAGAAGATAGATCTTGGAATAAAACAGGCAATTTAAAAATAAAAACAGAGTAAAACTTCAAAGAAATTGAAAGAAAAAAAAACAACAACCCTAAAACATCCACAAATAAAAGAAGGTATCTCATTCATTAAACAAGGAGAACGTTTTATCAAAATAAATTTTGTATATTAAAAATAACAAAGCAAAATAGAAAAGTGAAAAAGAGAAGGCTTGGTAGATAAAGTTGATGAAATATCCCAGGACATGTATTAAAAATGCCAAGAAATATAAAAGAAGAAAATTGAGAAGAGAAAAGCTGGTCCAACATCTAAAGTGTTACCGAGGAAGAACACAAAAAACTCAAAAAGAGGAAAGCCTGAAGAAAGTAACAAAAGAAGAAACCCAGAACTAAACAATATGGATTTCCACATTAACATTGCCCAAGAAAAATGTTCACCAGGGTATTTCGTCATGAAACTCCAGAAATTTGCAGAGAGAGAGGATTCTAAAAGTTTTAAAGAAGGATTTTAAAAAATAGTCTTAGCATGGAATTGGGCTTTCCCAGAGAAATAGTTCTAGCAGTGCTAGAAAGAAAATGAGATTTCTTCAAAATTCTGAGGGATAATGACTCCTAATTTAGAGTTCTATAGTCAGCCTAGCTATCAACCAGCATTTTCAAATATGGGTGGACTTAAAAAATTCACCTCCCACGCTCTGTTTCTCAGGCAGCTACTATGGCTGCTCCGTACCAAAACAAGAGAATGAACCAAGAAAGAAGACAAGGAATTGAGGCAACAAAAGATTCCATGTGGAAAGAAGTGAACCCCCAGATTGTCCTCGATATACCAAGTATAGCACAACCATTTTTCCAGAATAGAACAGTACGGAGGGCTCCAGGAAAAAATGGAACCAGCAGTGTTCTTGATGAATTTGAGCATGCAGAAAATAATAAGATTTAGTATGTTGCTGAAACCGGTTTGGCTCAGTGGATAGAGCATCGGCCTGCAGACTCAAGGGTCCCAGGTTCAATTCCGGTCAAGGGCATGTACCTTAGTTGCGGGCACATCCCCAGTATTCTCTCTCATCGATGTTTCTAACTCTCTATCCCTCTCTCTTCCTCTCTGTAAAAAATAAATAAAATATATATTTTTAAAAAGCTTTAGTATGTTTTCACAGTTCAGATAGAGTTCATAGAGCCTATGAGAATTTAGCTTCTTGTTTATAATTTATTCAACTTTCTATATTCCAATCAGTAATCATTAGTTCCAGGAGAAACAAAAAGACATAAAAAGAAGTCATCATGGTTCAGTAATGAACAATAGGCATGTAGTTAAAATGATGTGAGCATAAATATTGATTCAACCAAAAAATTGACATACCTGTATAGAAAAGATAGGAAGGAATGTGTATGTTAAGAGCAGTGAGGATTGCAAGGGCAATGGGAAACAAGAGAACTCAGTTTCCTACTTCTATAATACAAATTCAAACTTAGACTTCTACTTAGGATGTAGAAAATTGTAAAGACTACTACATCAAGTTAACAGTGAAGTTGGATAAGTTATAAAAGTCATAGTTTTACCAAATACACTGAGAATACAAAGAAACCTGAACAAACTAAAATCCAGAAGGTAATAGGCCCTTCACAAGAGTAAAGAGACATATGCCTGCTTTTATTCCTAATGGAGCATCAGGAGAAGTAACCCATGATAAATAGGAGAAGAAAAAAGCCAGCTAAGTGGTAAGAATGAATGGTCATGAGTGCGCTGTTATAATAGATTAGAAATCTGGAGATACCAGCTGAAGTCCAGGCAGGAACATTGAGAGAAACTGCCTCTGATGCATGCAAGCCTCCCCAAGGGCAAGGCACAGCTGTTAAAGGGATGGAGATGGGAAATGAAAAAAAATTTAAATATAGAGATTCACGTAGGATAAGAATAAAAGGCAGAAAAAAGATACCATACTAACAATAACCCAAAGAAAGTTGGAATGGTTACATTAATGTCAGATAAAATAGATCTCAGAGCAAAGAATTATTACTCCGGGATAAAAAGATTATCCTATATAATAAAAGTCTAATATGTTAAGTGTTCAGTCATCCTATTGTTCATTCAACCAATCAAAGCAGAATATGCTAATGATATACTAAGGCTGCTCAACCGCTCACTATGACATACACTGACCACCAGGGGGCAGACAGTCAACTGGCCAACCGGTTGCTATGATATGCACTGACCACGTCAGGAGGCAGACCCTTCGACCAGTAGGTTAGCTTGCTGCTGGGGTCCAGCCAATTGGGACTGAGCAAGATGGGCGGGAGATGCCCTGAAGTCCTCCTGTGGTCCCTCCCCAGATGGCAAATCTCCTGTGTCCCTCCCCAGCCCCGATTGTGCACCAGTGGGGCCCTTGGCCTCACCTGTGACCTCTCGCAATCCAGGACCCCTCAGGGGATGTCAGAGAGCCGGTTTTGGCCCAATCCCACTCAACGCAGGAGTGTCCCCCTGGTAGTCAGTGCACTCCCACAAGGGGAGCGCCACTCAGCCAGAAGCCAGGTGAGCACAGTGGTGGTGGCAGGAGCCTCTCCTGCCTCTGTGGCAATGCTAAAGATGTCTAACTAAATGGCTTAGGCTCATTCCCTGTGGACATCTCCCAAGGGCTCCCGGACTTTGAGAGGGCTCAGGCCTGGTCAAGGGAGCCCCCTCTCCGGCCCCCAGTGCACAAATTTTATGCACTGGCCTCTAATAATGTGTTGTTATTTTAAATTCAATAGATAATATTTAAATTTTTAAAAAAATATTATGACTATTCGTACATGTAATACCAATAAATTTTTTAAAAATAGATATTAAATGATTCAGGAGCCCTGGCTGGCGAGGCTCAGTTGGATGGAGCATTGTTCCATACATCCAAAAGGTCATGGGTTCGATTCTAGTCAGGGCACATACCCAGGTTGGAGGGTCCATTCCCCGGCAGGGTACATAGGAGAGGTAACATCAATCAATGTTTCTCTCTTCCTCCTTTTCTTTCTTTCTCCCCCCCCACTCCCTTCTCTCCCTTCCTCTCTCTAAACATATTCTTGGGTGAGGATTTAAAAGAAAATATTCAGGAGTGGGGAGTGGGAAGTGGGGAGGGAATGCAACACATTGCTTTTTCCTTTATATGCTTTGTAGTGTGTGTTTTTTAATTTTTTAAACCATATTTGACTTTGATAAAAACATAAATTAAATTTAAAAGAAAAAGAGAACAAGGCCTCAGCAGGCATTAAGTACATTTATTCAACTACAACTATTTCTTCAAAGACTATTTCTTTATTTAATAAAGTCTTTTCCCCTGCTGATTCCCTTAGTAAATTAAAGTTGACTGAGCTTTGCCCTCTTTGAAAACAAAGGTTGTAAAATCCAGAAGTACTTTTAAAATGTAAGCACATTTTCACTTATTATTAGGCTGCAATCAAGGCTTGGGATAAAAATAAATATGTAAATTTTAGGCATAATTAATGATCTTTAAAATTGCTTTTCCCATGACAAGAATTAATCATTTTTAGCTGTTAGCCTAAGGGCAAGCATCGACACTACCAAAAATGTTTTGTCAGTAGTATCAATGTAGACAAATGAACTTACAGGGGTGGGCAAAAATAGGGTAATAATAATTAAAAAAACAACAATAAATAAATAAATAAAGCAACTCACAACTATAAACCTGCCCATCCCTATATATTTTCTTGGTTATTTGCATAGTATTTATATATGTGTATACATTTATGTCCTTCGTCTAAACACTTAGCACAAAGACGATTTTTAGATATTTCTAGTTGTACAGTTTGTTTTAAAGACTTCACCTAACAGAAAAATTTCTATATCAGCTTCATACTTATACTTTCAATCTTACTTCTCTCTTTTTGTTAATCCATGTTAAATGGGCAGAGACAGTGTCTAGCATCTTTCTGAGCCTGGGTATTCAGTTCATGCAATCTCAGGCCAAAGGCAAAATCAAAGGGAAGAAAGAACACATTTTAATTGAGAGACCCAATACCCCTTGGGTCCACTTCCTCAGTTCCTTTGACTTCCCGCTGCTCACACTGTGAGTAAATCTGCTGCTGCATTTAGTGGGCACAGCCCATGGCTTGTGTGTTTCTCTTTGTGTCTACATCAATTGAAAAGTTGTCCCAAATTCATTTATAATTAACATTTCATACAGGAAGTCAATAGGTGGCAGTTACTCAATAACTGCCAAGATTTCAAAGTGAAGTTTCCTATTAATGAGAAGCAGAAGTATCCTCCCAGAGGAGTGTATGTAAAACTCGTGGACTTGTTTCTCAAGAGAAAAAGGGCAGAAATACAATAAAGCGGAGCAGACCTATTTTGGAAGGCCAGCAATCTCTGCAGTGTTGACTGGTGTCCAGTGGAAGATGTATACTGTTACATCTAGTGTGTATCATTGAAGTGGAACTTGGAAAGGTAGAACATCATGTCCCCCATGACCAATTTGAAAATGGAACTTTTAGGCTGAAATGTCTTCTCCTTAGAGACCACTTAGTCTAAAGCAGGTCACTTTATTGTGGACCCCAGCAGCCTGTTCGGTTCTTTCCTAGCACTTTCCACAGCCTCCTACTATGTACTCGTTTTTTTTGTGTTGTTTTTTTTTTGGGGGGGGGGGGTTGTCTTCCTCCCTAAAGTATCAGTTGCACAAGGGCAGAGCCATTGTTTATCTTGTCCATCACTCCATGTCCAATGCCTGGTAAAAGGCCTAGCGTGTACCAGGCTCTGCCTCATCTAGAATACATGGTTTATATAAAACCATGGTCAGCAAACTGGGGCTTGCGAGCCACATGTGGCTCTTTGGCCCCTTGAGGGTTGCTCTTCCACAAAATAACACAGCCTGGGTAAGTCTATTTTGAAGAAGTGGCGTTAGAAGAAGTTTAAGTTTTAAAAAATTTGGCTCCCTAAAGAAATTTTAATCGTCGTACTGTTGATATTTGGCTCTGTTGACTGAGTTTGCCAACCACTGGTATAAAATATGGCCTGGAATTAGATTATTTAGACTGCATTGTTGTTTCTGTTGCTATTTCTTATTTAGGATATAGACCTATTCATTAAAGGAAACTTTCAGCAAAGGGCTTATAAAGAAGCCAACTGTAAAAATGCTGTCATGCCTGGCAGGGAATAGGTG
This sequence comes from Vespertilio murinus, assembly GCA_963924515.1. Taxonomy (NCBI): domain Eukaryota; kingdom Metazoa; phylum Chordata; class Mammalia; order Chiroptera; family Vespertilionidae; genus Vespertilio; species Vespertilio murinus. The sequence continues at coordinate 14,883,963 of OZ004707.1, forward strand.
TCCAAGTGAGAGGTGCTTGTTCAGTGATCTCACCTAGTGTAATCCAACAAGCACCCTCTGGGCCTGAAATGATCAGTCTTTCAATAAAGCTCATATATGAAACATATCAGGTAAAGAAATCGGAGACTGCCATAGGCAGATGCATATGGCTGTGATTCTTTCATTTGTCCAATTACCTCGCATATGCACTCATTTATTCATCTAATCAATCATTAATTCATTCATATATTGATGCCATTTATGCATAAATATATTTCACATTTACCAAATAATCAAAATGTGATAATATTCTCCTGTAGTTGAAATAGAAATTGTGTAAGAAAATGAAGATCAGAGGAAAACCAGTGTGATGGATTAGAATAGTTCAATTGTCTCACAAAAAGAGTCTTAATGAATAGTAGTCACTCTAAAATATCTTTTCCATGAGTTAGGATTGCAGTGTATTGAATTTCCTTAGTGACAACAGCTTTTAAGGAAATAATTTACTAGATATCAAGACTTTTCAGGCTTACAATGTATTATTTTTTTAATATATTTTATTGACTTTTTACAGAGAGGAAGAGAGAGGGATAGAGAGTTAGAAACATCAATGAAAGAGAAACATCAGTCAGCTGCCTCCTGCACCCCCCCTCGACTGGGGATGTGCCCACAACCAAGGTACATGCCCTTGACTGGAATTGAACCTGGGACCTTTCAGTCCGCAGGCTGATGCTCTATCTACTGAGCCAAACCGGTTTCAGCTACAATGTATTATTATTCCACCTGGGCTGCCCTTCTAGCCAACCAATGAACAATGAGGAGTGCCCTGGCTTATGGCGGCCCTGCTAGAATAAGGCCTTGAGTGCTTTACATGCATTCTGACAAGAGACAAGTAACACACTGTGTTTGAATGTAATGTTAAAAGCTATGCTCTGATATAAGATAGGGATCTTACAGGAAAAGGGGATTGTCTATCAGCAAACCATTATGAAATTTGCAGAAACCTGAGGCAACTACAAATGATAGGAGAATATTATCACACTTAGGCTTCCAGGGGCAGATAACAGCTGAAAATACCTAGTTAGGAGGAAACGACCCATCCTTTAAAAAGTGCAAAAAATGTATTGTCTTTCCAAATGGGAAAACCTATTTGGAAGCCTCAACGCCACAGCCATACATTGCCTCCTTTAGCCACACAGAGGGTTCCCGGAAACAGGAGGAAGAAAGAGACGCCTGGGATGGGGGCTAAAGCTCGCCCTCTAATCTGGAGTGCAATTCTTACTTCGGCTGCTGAGCCAAGAACTTGAGTTTGGTGGAGGTAGTCCGTTGCCATGAAGGAAGTGAAGAGATTAGAGTTCTAGGGAAGCTAAGGGTAGTTACTAGTCTGTAGAGCTCGAAAGTACGTGAGAAAAGAGTTGAGGAGTTTCTCTTTGAGACTGAGAGGAACCTTTAGAGAAGATAAAGAATCTTTATACAAATGATAATTATTAAAGAATGGCACCTTAAAACATTTATTTAAAAGCACAATCTATCCTATAAAGTGCTAATCAGACCAAAGAGCCAAATGACCTTCCAGACCAAGCCGGGGCTGCAAGGGCCAATCGAGGCTGCGAGGGGCTGTGAGGGCCGAGCCCCTTGCACGAATTTCGTGCATTGGGCCTCTAGTAAGATTATAAAATCTTTTATTTAATTTTAATTCAACACAGATAGAAAAACAGAGGGAGAGCCTACAATAGCTCAGTCAGCTACAGTGGGTAACCCAGCAGGCACTGTTCCATCCCTCATGGCATTTACTGTCCAGTGGGAGTACGTTATTAAACAAACTTCGGAAGAGGAGGATAAATGTCATACATGAAACATATCAGGTAAAGAACTGCATCAGCCGCCGTATTTTCTGTGCTTGTCACAGACAAGAAGTGACCACGGGTGCCTTTAGGTGGGTGGCATCCTCGTGACTTGTCCTGATTGCTACCATAGACTCTAAATCTGACCAGTTGTACATTTTTTGTTTCTGTTTTCTGTTTTTGGTCAGTTTAAAAAAATGCTTTCACCTTTGAGTCACTTTTTCTTTGCACTATATCCTGGCCCCACCAACCTTCTTTGTTTTATGTTTTTCACTGAGACATTCTTTTAAAATAATATATCCAAGGATTTCTGCTTCTGGGAAAATGGAGTAGTCACATGTTTCCTCGCTCCTCTCACTAAGTACAACTAAAAATGCTGGACACTGTACATTTAAAAAAAAAAACATAAAAGAGATTCTGAAAGTTAGGGAGACGATAGACCATCTAGGGATCATTGGATCCAAGGGACTATAAGATGGTGAGTTCCCTGGGTTTTGTCTGTTTGTCTATTTGTTTGTTTGTTTCGTGTATCCAAACTCAGAGGCAAAGAAGCCAGCAACCCAGAAATACACCTACAAAAGCCCCCAGTACAGCCTGTTCTTTCTACCCAAACGACCAAGAAAGGGCAACCTAGCATGACGGAAAACTTAATGACAATCTCTCTATTCCAGGCAAACGTCTCAGAAAAAAAAGGAACCCAGCAACATGCCAGCAAAGGCCAAGAGGGAGCCTGGACTTCCACACCGGCATGGGTGTAATGAGGCATCTCAAAGCCCCAGCAGGTGGTTTTAGAAAAGACCAAGTAGGGAGCTGGGGCTTTCATCCTCCCCAGGCAGTTAACAGGTTCCCTCCAGCAGCAGGATCAGGAGAGCCCACATGGGGAGCCTGGACCTCCCCTCCACCTGGCAGTAATGAGGGACCCCTCCCTCTCCCTGCAGGAGTAATGGCGAAGGAGGCCCCCCTATGGAGGTCAGAATTCTCACTACTGCCTGGCAGTAAGGAGGCTACCCACCTCTGGTGATGCCAACAGAGGTCCCCTGGGGGGACAGTCAGAAGGCATTCCTACTGATAGTCCCAACCATAGGGATGTCAGTAGAGGCTTAGTGAGGAGCCCAAACTCCCACCAGCAGTCAAGAGGAGTCCTCCTGGGTGTCAATGGAAACCAAGTAGGGAACGTGGATGGAGGGGTGGGAATGTGGACAGAGTATGATGGCAGAGAGAGAGAGAGAAATCAAAGGAAGGTTCTGTTCTCAGAGGGCTCGATAATATTAACTCTCAGCGAATAGCAGCCCCTTAAAACATGTGAGGCCATTGGGAGGTTTTTATACAGTTGTCTTTTATATGTATTGTCCAGGAACCCATTAGCCAAAAGCAAAAACCACCTTTGCTATACTTAAAAAAAAGAAATATTTGCTAATTTGAGACGTGGCCACAGTATCTCATTGTTGTTTTATTTGGATTTCTTCTGTTATTTGTGTGTTGAATATTTTTCATATGATTTTTGCATTTCTTGTTTTATGAACCATTTGCTTCTATGCTCTGCCCGACGGTCTCTATTGGAATCTTGGAATTTTTTTCTTGTTAATTTTTGGTGATTGACATTTTATATAATGAAAAGATGAAGATGTGTGTGTGTGTGTGTTGTTGTTGTTGTTGTTGTTGGCCAACTGGCATGAGCTCCTACAAATTTTTAAGCTATATAGCTCTTCTATTTTGGTTGGAGAGGAAAAAGTCAGACCAAGCTTCATTTCCTGCAGGAGAGGAAAGCAGGAATTGTAAAGCTGCTGAACAAGAGCAATGCTCGTGGTTCGAATAAGATTCTTTTTTTTTTCCTCCCATGAAATAGGAACTTATTTTCTGTTTATTCATCCAGTTGTTGTTATCAGCAATAATAAGATACCCCTATTGAGAAGTGACTGTGGACTGGAAGCGGAAACACCTCAATGTGGGCCATGAAGGCCAATACCATGGTTTGACTCAGTCAATGCTATTTATTTTCGCTTTCAGTCATTTTGATGAAAAAGTAACAGCATCAGTGGGGTCTTCAGAGTCTCAACGTGACATCACCATAAGCTCCAGGGTCTCTACTTGATTAAACTGCTCTGGTTCAGAATTCTATTCCTGAACGCTTGGTGCCGCCCTGGTGAGCACACAGTAAGCAAGAATTGTTAGATTCCGGAACGAGCTGCAGCCGGCACCCCAGAAAGCAACACTCTAAAGTCTTGTCTGGCCCGGCTGGGGTGACTCAGTGGTTGAAAATCAACCCATGAACTAAGAGGTCCAGTAGGGGGCATGCAGGAGGCAGCCGATCCACATCTCTCTTTCATCAATGTTTCTTTCTCTCTATTCCCCTCTCCTTTTTTCCCTCTCTAAAAATAAAATAAAAATATATTAAAGTCTCCTCTGCTTTGCTGGCTTCAAGATATGACCCAGAGCTCCAGTGGGAGGCAGGCAGCAGGTAGAGGTGCCCCGACAAGGATATGGAGGGACGGGAGGAAGGAACAAAATTACCCAGAACTCAAGACTGGCAAGACTGAGGCTGAGGCACGTGAGCGCTGGAGACTTGCTGGCGGCACCAATAGCAAGGAGAAAGGATGCTGATTTCAGTCCAGGCTGCCAAAGAGGCAAAGTGACCTATGTAGGACAGAAGGGACATGAACTCACGTCTCCTCTTAACACCACACTGCCTCTCAAATAGCATATCATTTTTTTCTGAAACCATTTCCGTTTTGCATTCTCTCTGTGGTTTGAAGAGAATGTCAAGTTTTTGAGCCAGCAAGGCCTGCTGAGCCCATAGAAGGTTCTCAAAGCTGTTTACTGAATCAAAGCTTTAATGTGCTGAAGAGTAATGTTTCAAAATCAAAGAGATCCAAGCCCAAGTCCTAGGTCAGCTATGCAGTCCTGTGTGACTTTGGGAAAATTACTTGGCCTCCCTGAGCCTTAGTTTCCTTTTCTATGAAATGGGGATAATAGCAGTACTTACCCCAGAAGGCTATTTGGAAGAGTAAGATAATGTACAGAAATCCTCTGGCTCACCAAAGGGTGATATGCCATTGTAGCTAGATCTTACAGAAAAAGAAAGGCCAGAAGAAGATTAAACAAATTTGCCCGAAGTAATTCTTTCTTTAAAGTATAGCTTGGACAAAAACTTAAGCTTCTGGATACTAGGACAGTCCCTTTTCTTCTTCTACGTGATCTCCTATTCATGATGGCTCATTTTTTCAAGGACCCAAGAAAGTGATTAATTATAATTCAGTATATTGAATCAGTAAAGAAAAATGGCAATAACTCCATGTATAGGCTATTGTAACCCAACATCCTTAGTAAAATATTACACGGTCTACCATATTTGCTGGCGTATAAGACGACTTTTGGCCCTGAAAAATATGCCTCCAAGTGGGGGGTAGTCTTATACGGCGAGTATATAACAAACTCTGTATTTTTAGTGGAAATGTTAGGGGGTCGTCTTATACGCCCAGTCTCTTATACGCCGGCAAATACATATTTTTCAGGGCCAAAAAATCGTCTTATACGCCGGCAAATACGGTAAGTTATAGAACCCTGTTAGGTCAGAAAAGACTGTAAAAGTCCCATGAACAAAGACACCATTGAGAGCTGGAAGAATGTATTTGTAAGGAAGACATAGATGTATAAGGATTGAAGAAATTAGAGGCACAATCTCAAAGGAGTTTCCCGGTGCTCCCACTGAGAGCTGTGTGGTCTGGACAACTTGTCTCTTCTCTCCATGCGTGGACCCTTGTGTGGGGATAGGACTAAATAATGGCTGAGATTGCATAAATCTTCAAACAAATTAAAAACAAATCTGGACTAATCCTAAGGAGATCATAGGCTCCAGCAGCACTTGGTGACATTATTGAGGCGGATCCCTTGGCTCCAGGTTGAATTTAGTGGAAGTAATTTGCCAGCTGATGACTGGGAGAGGAAATAATCTCATGAAAGTCACTACATGAAGAATGTCACAGCTCCCACCAGTTTCACTAATAATTGACATTATGTCTATGATATTGGATGAATTCGCTGCTAAAATCAAGTGCTTTCTTTGCATCTGTTCCTACCATTCACCCCAAAGCTGTGTTGAGTAGCACCTATTTCCAAAGGGAAACCAGCATTTCTATTGTTACCATTGTAATAGAATTTTTGACACATAAAGGGGAAAGCGCCCCCTAGTGGAAGTATAGTCCAAGCATACAGCCAGGCCCATGATTGAAAGCTATTGGATAGTGTTCTTATTTGGAAACTACTTCCTATAACCCTCATCTAGAAGTCATTGTGCTGTCAAAAAAATGCACATTCATCTTGAGCTTCTACCAAGAAAATGTTCCTTGTGAATTTTTTTTTATAAAGATAGAAACCAGATTCATAATTGGGGTTAGGATAAAGAGAAGACAAACAGAACAAGGAAAGGATCAAGAGTTAGGAAAATACAAGAGATCCAGCATGAAAAAGGAAGCCGAGAACAGAACATAGACAAAGGAAGAAGGAAGACACGAAAATACATTATTTCTTGGTAGTTTTCTTCTTTAATTTTTACTGAGCTTTATTCTTGACACAAAATGTTTTAGATGCCTCATTCTAAAATAATCCCCACCAGAGACCCTGTTTTAAGAGGGACAACTTATATTATGAGACAGGCAATTACTCTATTCCTAATCATGAAACAAACCATATAATCCAACACCTGATCTGACAGAACAGACGTTCTAATTCTCAGCCATATTGTGCTCGAGGGCTTTTGTAAAAAAAAAAAAAATTACATCGGGTGCCAAATGAGAGCTTTGACAGTGTGTGAGTTGAGCGGAGGAGTGTTTGATAATTGACAGAAATGCAAAGCCAGGTGCCCTCCGTGGCTTCATTCTGAGCAACTTCTGTGTTCAAGAGACTGTGATTCCCATCATGGTGCCACACAGTGGCCTCTGCAGTGACTCCAGGGAGAGATGGATGGCGAGTTTCCTTTCTAATAGTCATGTGTTTATAATGATGAGCATCAGAAAAAATATTACATTGGCCTATCAAACCCATGAATTTAAGGATACTATTTTCAATATGGGGCTGAGGTTGTTATTGTTTCTTTAAGTGAGTTATTTTAAAGATAATCATGTAGGTAGCTTGAAATTGGCTACATAATAAAAGAGAAAAATGTTAATTGACCATACCTTCGCTACTCCCACAGCCAATCAGAGTGAGTATGCAAATTAACCCAACAAAGATGGCAGTTAATTTGCATATGCTGAGGGAGGGAGGAGTGAAGACTAAAGACAGCATAGAAGAAAGAGGAAAGGAAAGCAGAAAGCAAGGTGGCTGCAGGAGGGAAAGCTTGGAGGGTGGGGGGGGTGGCGGCAGCGGGAAGAAAAGCATGGGATGGGAAATGGGGGACAGAGGTGGCAGGGAAAGTATGGAGTGGGGGGGTAGTGGAGGGAGAGAAGACCACCAGGAGCCCTGTTCTTGCAGGAATCTTCCTGCAATGGGCCTCTAGTATTAAATAAATAATAAAATCGGTGGAAAGGAGAGGTGGGGAATATCATGAGCGAGTGCTAAAAATCACTGCGGGTTCAGAAAACTGCTGTAAGTAAGCAGACACTATTGAACTGTTTTCCTTTCCTGTTTCTGGAGAGACAATAGACTGATCTCCTCTCATATTTCTTTTGTGTGACTTGCTTCTCCAGTTATTGCCTGGCTCCTGTCTTTACCTGACATATGCCTGCTGCTCTGAGTCCATTACAGTGCGCAGGACAGTGCTCTTCCAGGCAGTGGTTCCAGAACTGAAGTCCAGCTAAGGAGGCATCTCTAGACTGTCCCCAGCAGCTTATCCTGAAAGAAGGGTCTCCAAATCTGTCAACCCCTAGGATCTTCCTTACCAGAATCCCCCAGCTGGTATGTATAGCTTAGGATCTTGCCCCAAGAGAAGGGTCCAGTGCCAATGACTGTGGCCCCCATCCCCCAGCAGTGAGAAAGGTGGATTCTTGTGCTGAGGACATGAAGGAGGCAGCTGCTGTGATACGCAGCCTCCTTTTCTCAGATGGGGTCCCTGAGAAGACTCTGTATTGACGTCATGGTTAGGGCTACCCTGAGAGACTCCTCTGAGCTGCGATGAGGACTTTTTATCTCAGCCACTCGGGAGTTTCCCCTGCCAGCACCCTGTCAGTGGGCCTGGCCTGTCCTTCAGGACCCATTGCAGGTTAGTTAAAAAGCAATCTGCCTTCTATGAGATAACATAAGAGTGGGTTCTTATCTCATTTTCCCTTCAAAATGCCCCCTTGGGAACTTGATACCTAATTTACAGTACCTCATAAGGAATAAGGGCCCCCTTTGTGCACAGCTGACTTTATCCACAGTCTATGCTTGGACTGGTCGCTATTCTTCCATGCCAGTGCCAGGATGAACCTCTGATGGCCAGACAACCAAAGCCCAGGATACTGAGTAAGTCAGCAACTTGGGGGCATGAAGTGAAGTGAGAGCTTCCCAGTCCCGTCTCCCTATCAGGATGGACAAGACTCAAAACTGAGGAAAGATGAGCCCATTTTGGATAATATATAGACTTGAACTTAATGCTTTCATCCCTTTTTGCACCTAGAGTTTGGGGGCATGCACTCAGTAGTACACTGGTAAATGTCTGGCAATCAATTCTGAGCAAAGAGAGTCCTGGTTTGCGGCCTTTGCCGATTTCTGTGGTGTCAATACTCCCACCTCAGCCAATTTCAAACTACCTACATGATGTCAACTAACTCTCAAATTCCTGAAGATTTAACAGTCGGCTCTTCAAGTCTACTCAAGCCTGCATCGGCACACTACTGCATCTATCCCTCATGTATATGCACCACAGATTTTTTTTTTAATAGCACATGGTACTGTGTGTTTGGAAACACTTCTATGTCTTTCAGCTGATTTTAGGCTCTCTGACATATTTCTTCCCCTGCATCCTTCTTTTTCCTTCTCCACTTTCTCAATTTCTTTAAACTCTTCCATTCTCCTTTCTTCCTCTATGGGTTCTCATCTTGTAGATGACTTTAAGCCCCGAGGAACTGAGATGACACATCCTATTACACCATGTCACTCACTCTGTGATAGCTGATATTTGGGCAGAACTGAGAACAGCAAGTTGGGGATTACAGATTTCACAGTTGCTACAGGCACAGTTCAACTATAAAAAATTATTGAAGGTTAATAATTAAAGATCCTAAGTTAAATAAGACAGTCTTTGGCTTTTAAAAACTCCTGGACATATGAGAAGGTGGCAAATAATGTCTCTAAGCAGACGTTAACAATCACAACCTAGCCATGACCTCTTGGTTCATAGGTCAACGCTCAACCATCTGGACAGGTCTGGGGCTCTTGCACTCACATGCTGATTTCCTAGATTCTCAACATTCTTGTCTCAAACTCTAGGACCAAATGGCTCCCTGAGCTTTCTGACCGCCATGCCTCAGACCTGAAGGGATGCAGCGTTGCCACACCTTAGTCTGAATCTGAAAGAGCCTTTAGAAAGGATCTCAGTGAGAGGTGTTCAATAGGAAGATCTTTACTGGTGAAATTCAGCCACCATAGTTTCACCCCCACCCCTTGTTCCTAACACTGCCTTAACCACCCGTCTGCTAAAACACTGATCTTGTCCATGGGACTGGTGTGTAGAAAAGGTCCCAAGGATAGAGAGCAAAGCTCAAACAGGAAACAACTCCACTGAAAATGTTAAACCCAGCAGGTTCTCACATGCCCTTCACCCTGTGGGAGGAAAGAAGCAGCTTCTGAGAATTGCTAAGTAACACTCACGCTCCATGGTGAGGTGTTGCCTTTTCTAGATTCTGTTAAAAAGGAAACAAACCAACTGCCTCAATATTGTGCCATTAAAGCCGTCACTCAATCACAGCATCCCCCAGGGATGGGAGAGGAATGAGGATCTCGCCCTTGCTATTGTTATTTTTGGAGACACGAATGAGGCAGTTGGTTCTGAAAGGAAGTCACGAAGAGTCTCTGAATCAGATGGCATTTCACCCACCATCGCAGGCCCGATGATTTGTGCTATCATCTACAAATCAGAGTTTGCAGGCTTGCTAAATGGGACGCGAAGTGGCCTCCTGCAGCTCAAGCACAGAAAACGTGAGGACGGTGGTAGGAGCCAAGCTGCCCACACAGGCCCTCCCTGGCTGGGCCTCGGCTTTCTTGAAGGGAAAGCTGGCGTGCAGGAGGAGGGCTCATACCCTGTGTCAACCACTGCCCCAAGGAGCCAAGGCCTGGTGCCAGCAGGAGAGAGGATGTGTATGCTATCCTATCCTCTCCAAGCACAAATCGGCCTGGTGGACAGGGTGGAGTTTCTATCTATAAACCAGAGAAGCCAAGATCAGCCCTCTCCTCATCCCACCCCTTTCTTCCCTGTAACTCTCTCCACTTTCCGTGTCTTCACACCCAATCCCAGACCGCCTCCAAACTCTCCTACCTCTCTGCCATCTGGCAGGTAATTTCTCCGTATTACCATATGTAAAACAAGAGTGGGTCTGGCCGAGGTCGGTTTGGCTCAGTGGTAGAGCGTCGGTCTGCGGACTGAAGGGTCCCGGGTTCAATTCCGGCCAAGGGCATGTACATTGGTTGTGGGCACATCCCCGGTGGGGGGTGTGCAGGAGGCAGCTGGTCGATGTTTCTCTCTCATCGACGTTTCTGGCTCTCTATCTCTCTCCCTTCCTCTCTGTAAAATATCAATAAAATATATTTAAAAAAAAAAGAGTGGGTCTGACTTCTCAATTCCCCATGTTGCCACAAGCCATAAGCTCCTGGGGGGGGGGGGGGTTACTGGCTGTGCCTTATATCGCTTTATCCCCCTCAGCATCTAGCCCTGTACTGGGGACATGTGAAGATCTTTTGAGTTGATCCTCTCGTAGATTGTTAGTTCTAAATTTGGCTATTCTCTTTCATGGATTCCCAATGATTTGTCATGAATGAGGTGTTTGGAGCAGCTTTAAAAGTACTATGTGAGGGTTTTGTTCTGTGTTATTTTTTCAGCTCTACTGAGGTATAATTAACAAATAAAATTATAAGATATTTAAAGTGTACATCATGCCGAAGCCAGTTTGGCCTTGTGGTAGAGCGTCGGTCTGCGGACTGAGGGTTCCCGGGTTCGATTCTGGTCAAGGGCATGTACATTGGTTGCGGGCACATCCCCTGTGGGAGGTGTGCAAGAGGCAGCTGGTCGATGTTTCTCTCTCATTGACGTTTCTAGCTCTCTATCCTTCTCCCTTCCTCTCTGTAAAATATCAATAAAATATATTTTTTTAAAAATAAAGTGTACATCGTGGTGATTTGACATATACATATGCATTGTGAAAGGATTCCCCTCATCTAGCTAGTTAACATACTCATCACCTTGCCTACCACCCCTCCTTTCTACTGGTGAGAACACAAGTTCTACTATCCTAGCAAATATCAATAATATATTATAGTTATCAACACTTGCCACCATGGTTTACATTATATACTCAGACCTTACTCACCTTACAACTGAAAGTTTGTGCCCTTTTTTACCTATATCTCCCTATTCCCCTCACTTCCCCAACCCCAGCTTCTGGCAACCACTTTTCTACTTTCCATTTCTATGAGTTTGACTTTTTTTTTATTCCACATACATATCATGCAGTATTTATCATGCAGTATATATTTCACTTAGCATAAGGCCTTCAGTGTCCATCCATGATGTCACAAATGACAGACTTTCCTTCTTTCATATCTATCTAATAATAGAGGAATATGCAAATTAGCCGGGACATAGTAACATCATGACCAAACAACAGGGACCTGAGACTGCATGGTGCCTGGCCCCAGGACAAGGGACCTCAGGCCATGCCCCCCGCCCCACAGGGCTTGATGGGGGACCTCAGGCCACACTCCCCACCCCAGCACCAGGCCAGGAGACCTCAGGCTGCGCCTGCTGCCCAGCAGGGCTTGTGACAGGGACCTCAGGCCAAGCCCCCTGCACAGTGGGGCTTGATGGGGGACCTCAAGCTGCTCGTGCTTCCCCCGCTCCAGCGCCAGGCCGGGAGACCTCATGCCATGTCCCTCCTCACTGTGCCAGGGGACCTGAGGCTGCGCCCCCTGCCTGGAGGGGTTTGACCAGAGTTGGGCCGGCCTGGTCTGGGTCTCACCCAAAGGATGTGGAGACAGCCAGGTCTGGGTCTTCTGCATGATTGTTTCTGTCTTTTGGCTATTGTGAACAATGCTGTAATAAACATGGGAGTGAAGCTATCTTTTTGATATCATGTTTTCATTGCCTTTGGATATATACCCCCAAGTGGGGTTACTGGAATTCATGGCCCTTCGTTTTTTTTGTTTTTTGAGGAACACCATATTGCTTCCCATAGTGGCTGCGTCAATTTACATTCCCACAAACTGTGCACAAAGGTCCCCTTTTGCCACATCCTCATATGGCAATGTTTTTATTGAATACACGAGAGAATGCTCATTATTTTGAAAGAAGCCTATTCCATTATTGCAAAATTCTTACTTTCATTCTTAGGTGAGTGAAAATTGAACCCTCTGTATGTGAAATGGTTATCCTGGACTGGGTGAAACCCCTCCAGGGACTGGAAACATATTCCATGCAGAGGACGCCCACCTTGTCTTTAGACTTTTATGCCACCAGAAACTCCTACTTATCTCATTTTTTCAGAAGAGCTTCTGCTTCTCTCTCATCTTATTGGTGAGACCCTGGTGATTATTGGCTGTACCTCATTGTGGGCCTGGCTACTGAGCTTTCGGGGATCAGGCTGGCAGACTCCTCTTTATTGCTCAGGAGATGTAGTACTCTTGCTTGCTCTTGGCACCACCCATACTCACATGTGCTGAGTGCCCTGTGGTACCTGCCTCTGTGTGGAAAGAAGTTTAGGTAGGGCTTTTGGGTGGCAGCACATCAACCATATTCTACCTGGATTTTTGAGAACTAGCTGTATAGGTGGACCATGCAGGTGGTTGGCTACCTGGATTTAGACTTTGCTTTGTTAGACCTATCTCCTTCACTTTCTCAATCATTCTCTTCCTTTCTCTGTCTCCTTTTCTCTCTCGTGTAGTTCCCCCCACCTTTCTTCCCTCTTTGTCCCCCTCTTCACACCTGAATATGTGGTATAAGGAATACTAAAGGTCCATAACCATAGCTTCAATTTTGAAATTAAAAAAGGCTTTGAAACTGAAAATTTGTTTATAAGTTTGAAACAAACTCTCTTGGCAATGAAACTTGATGTGAGATGGCATGCAGCTATTCAGTAGTCTTTATTTATCCCATTTGGTGTGAACGCCCATGCATTTCCGCTGCAGAAACATTCATGTGTTTGATTATAGGATGTACCTTCTAACCCACTTAATTATGTGCACCTTACTAAAATTCCAAAAAAAAAATCTGAATTACAACCTTATGCTATGTTTTCCAAAAACAATTTCTTAAATTTTATCTTTGATTTTACATGCTGTACAATTAAAAATGTGGTCCCGTATTTCTCCCTCAGCTAGTAACCCTTGTCTCTGTACTTCATCAGCAAGTAACCTGGAGAATGTGGGGACTCACACCCCAAACACAGTCCTGTTTCCATTTCCTTAGAGTCTTCCTTTTGTTAACCGCTCCTCGTCTTGATGCAAGCTCCTCTCTGCCCAGGTCACTGTCAAGCAGCGTCTAGAACTGCACCTCACAGTCTAGGTGCACTCCGGGGACACAAGCAGCACAGGGCAAAGACTGCCCATCTCACTGGGGAGGGGGGCAGTGCAGCCCCAGGTGCGTTCATTTCTCTCACAGCCCACTGGCTCCCTCTAAACTCCCACGCTAAGTTGACCTGACAATTCTGTACCCAGCTACCCCTCCCACAACTTAGAACAGTTCACTTTTGGATTAGAATTCAAGGCTCAACATTTATTCCTTTCAAATTCCTCATATTGAATTAGTCCTTTCATGCAGATTATAACATTTTTGGATCCTGATTTGGTCATTCAGCTCATTTAATGTCCTTCTTGGCTTTATGCCATGTGCAAATCTGACCACTGGACTTCCATTTCCTCATTTAAATCATGGATGAATGTGTTCAAGACAGGGCCAATCTCCAAGCAACACCAACAATGTGCAGAAATGTTCCCATACCTGCCTTTATCCATGAATTAGAGCCTTTGATTTATGATCATTTAATGGATTTAAGAATCCACCAATTTTACATGAGGAAAGTTTATCAAATGCTTTGCTACGATGGTGACACACTATTTTCCCCATGTTTGCTGATATATAGCTTCCGGACTAGGACTGTGGCTTTAATCTGGCCCCAGTGATTTGATTGGGCTCCTCACAATCACAGCTTCCTATGTGATTCAGTCACATGATCACAGTTTCTGTGCACTGTGCAGGCAACATGGATTGACAATAAGATGAGATAGGCCAAAGATAGGCCCTGGATTCTACCACCATCTCAGTTATGGACATAAAAGGTAACTGGCATCAAACTAATACTTAGTTTTTCACTCAAAGTTTTTCATTGATAAAAAAAAAAAGACAACCACCTATTACCTTGTGGTCTTTGAAATGTCTAAGGAAGTTGATGTCAGGCTCTCACATTACTCTAAGAAGGAAGGCTGAAATACAATCAGAATTGCCAACCCCCAGAAAGCCAAATGTAGAGACATTGTGTGAGACTAATCTAATTGACTATCAAAAGAACCAATTAGCAGTTCATATTTTAAGTTTTTGCTGTGTGCCAGGCCCTGTTTTAAGCATTTTACATTAATTAGGACCTTTGGTCCTCAAAATCACTCTCTGAAGAAGATATTATTATGCCTATTCTACCGTTAGGAAACTGAGGCACAAAGAGGTGAAGACATCACTGTAACACTTATGTAGACAGTGTCAGAGCCAAATTGTAAACTCTGCTATCTGTATAGTCCCTGCTCCCAGGCCTTCCACTACCTTGGCAAAGTAGTCATGCAGAATAATCTAGTTGATTCACACTAAATCTGGTTCATAAACTTACACAGAAACAGGTACATTTATATTGACATTGACCATTTTAATATTGTTTTTCCTCTATTACTGATCAGTCACAAGTATAAGGATTAAAATAGCAAAGACAAATTAGAGACAATAACTAAATAGTGACATGCTATCCTCCATGAGAGACATAGGCTGAATAGATGCAAAAGAATATCCCAACGAGGTAGTAGTGACTTAAAAATCAGTAAGGTGGTGGCTTCTAGGCAGAAGGTGGTGCTGGTTTAAAAAGTATTCCCCCACTAAATGATCTCATGGGAATCCTAATACCTTATCCTTCTGTCCCCACCTCCCCACAATCTCAGAAATACAGAGGCAAGATCTATTTCTAAGCCAACTTTTTAACTACATCTGCTAGAGGAAACCTTGTGTCTCATCTCTTGCCCAAGACCTTTGCAGCTAAGAGGCTCACACATCCTAGACCCACTTAGAGCCCAGGCAAAAGCTTCAATGTTCTCCTATGATAGTACAAGATAATGCAGACAAGTAGGCACTGAATCCTAACATTTGTGAAATCTAAGGACCTAGTGAATCACAGAATAAAATCCTCCTCTTTTTAAAAAGGATAAAACTGAACCCAAATTGTTGAATTCATTTACTTTAGACCATACAACCAGTTAATGCCTGGTTTATCTTTGTTTCACTGGAAGTTAAGCACAGAAGGTGCACAGTTCAGTCAATTATCAATGTGAGTTTAGAGAGGTCACTGGTCTCAGTTTTATCAACTATGAAATATAGACAATAATACCTTCTTTATATGCCCCGCAGAATTATTGTGAGATGAGAATCAAATAAAATGTATCATTCTTCACCCGCCCTCCACACACTCTTACCCACATACTTGAAATAGAATCACTAGCAGGGGAGGAAAGAGTCACATTGTCCTTCTTCTCCTCTCTCTCTCTCTCTTCTGTCTTAAAGATTTGGAAACAAAGCATGCTGACTTAACCAAGGCCAAACATTGACTCAAGCTGGGGCAGGAAACCAGAGAGGAGATTGATTATAAGGAATTGGCTCTCATGATATAGAGGTGGACAAGTCACAAGATCTGCAGGGTGAGTTGACAGATCAGATAAACAGATGGTTTAGTTCCAGTCTGAGTCTGCAGGCCTGGGAACCAGAAGAGCTGATCTTCGGTTCCCATCTGAAGGCCATCAGCTCAAGACCCAGAAGAGCCAATGTTTCGGGGCAAGTCTGAAGCCAGATAAAATCCACTGTCCCAATTCAAAGGCAGTCAGGAGGAGATTCACTCTTACTCAAGGGTCAGCCTTTTTGTTTTATTCAGACCTTCAACTAACTGAATGAGGCTCAATCTGCTTACTCAGCCTTCCAATTTAAATCTTAAATTAGGGTGTCAAAAAACACCCTAATAGAAACATCCAGACTATAACTTGACCAACTATCTGGGCATCCCATAGCCCAGTCAAGTTGTCACACAAAAGTTATCTTCACACTGGCATTCACAGACATTTTACAGCATGTCTTCTTCCTTAAACCATGAAAGGTTTCACTATGTGGTAGGCACTGTGCTAGGTGCTTTCACATTACTGCACGTGTAATAAACATTAAAACTTCAGAGTCATAAACAGAAGTGTGTGTGTGTATTTGTTCTAATATTTTCAACCTACAGCAAAATGAAACCAGAATTACATGGATATTTTTAAATTCCATATTTAAAAGAAACGCCAAATGATTAGGAAACAAAACTGATTAGGGGGCTTATTCATCATTAACGTTTTTGAGCACGGACTGTGTACCAGTCAGGGGGTTAAGTGTCTACATGCACTGGCGTACTTAAATGTCACAAGAAACCAATGAGTCATTGTTATGGCTCATTTGATAAAATCATTTTATGAAAGACAAAGCTGAGGACTAAAGAGCTTAAGTGACTTGCCTAATGTCAGAGACTAGGAAGTCGCAAAGTGCAACAGGAACCCAGGTGTGTCTGGATTTCAAGCCCTTGAACTTGACCTTTACACTACTGCCTTCTTAGAACAGCTTGCCACAGGTGCCAGGTAGTGCATGACTCCCTTTTCTCCCCTCCTCCTGCCCCCCACCCCCACCCTTTACAGCTTCATTCTCAGTTTGCTCGACACTAAGGGACTAGAAATTGCATGCCTTAAGTATAAAGTGTGGGATTCTTATTTAAAATTCCAAATTTTGTTTTGGTAGTGCTAACGGGAGACATTTTAAGTCTCATGACAAAACAATGCCAACGTCCCGCATCTCTTGATGTGCTTGTACTGGCAGGGATTCAAACTGAGTCTGAAGCAATGGTATTAACCACTGCTGTAATGTGACATCTCAGATCACAAAGCACTTTCTCCCTGAACTCCCACCATGACCCTGAAAGGTATTACTATCCTTATTATTCCAAAAATAAATAAATAAGCTGAGGCTCATAGAATCACACTCCTGATAAGTGGTCAGTGTTTTTACTGTTCTATGTTGCCTCTTACTGACACCGCTTACTCTTGGACAGAAGTAATTCTCTGACAAATCTGATTGCACAGAGCTTTTCACAATATTGGTAATGGTTACTGGACTAGAACCACATAAAATGGTCCCTGCACAGGATCATTAATTGCAGAGGATTCGCTGGATCCAAAGGTCTTCCCAGGATACAGAAAAGCTCTGCTGAGGCATTTCTGCATGAAAGGGTTTGCTGTAATGTGATTTCACCCGAATGTTTAGCCATTACTGTAAATTCCACTTCAAAGAGAGGGTCTATCTTAGCAAGCTACCATTGCCATTGTCTCTCTAAAGCTGGCATTTCAGAGATTAGAGGAGTTTCTCTTTGGCTTTAGAGATAAAGAAGTCAGGCTAGGGACCCACACATTCATTTAGCCTCCCAGTGGGAGACGCAAAGGTGAGACAGGCAGTCTCAGCCATGCCTGATCAACTGTGCCCACCCGGCTGTCATAACACAGGGCCAGGGTTACAGCCTAGGAGGACAGACCAGACTTTCCAAGAACTATAACCACCCTGGGGCTGCAGGGACCTCATATGATTGGACAAATGACAGTCCCCATAAGGAGAGCTGGGTAGGTGACTGAGAAATGCTCACATAGCCTCTCATCACACTCTAGATGCTGCAGGGAAAGCTTTCAGATACCCTAACGATCAAAACTGCTCACCTAGTGAAAATGGTCTATGACAAGCAGCCCATGACCCCACCATGCGACAGCAAAATGATTTCAGATGCAAAAGAGCGATGGCTGCCCATGCAGGGGCAGCTCTCAGCACTCACAGAATGAGGCATGGGGTAGAGGTGAGAAAGGGATTCCACACACACACACACACACACACACACACACACACACACCCATACATGCGGGCACTCCTGACGTCATGGTTACCAAGGCAACCCAATATGAATCATCAAATCTTAAGGTGGATTAGCAGAGCAGGAGAGAGGCTTTGATCTGTTTGTTTAAAGCTTTCCCCCTTCTTTCCTCTTAATAGCTCCCTCTGATGTCGGTAATATCCAAGCATAGCTCTTTGCCTCAGAAATCCTAAAATCAGTGTGTTTAGCTTGTTTAATCTTAGAAAGCAATCAACTATTTTTTTTCATATTGATTCAAGGCAGGGAAATCCAGGCTTAGCAAGAATGTTGCAATCAGCAGATTTAAAATGATTATTAGAATTATTAGGGTAGTGATTTAGAAACTGTATCTGTTCCGAGGGTCATCAGCACTACTCTCCCAGAGGCCCACCCCTGAGAGGCATCTGGCCTTCTCAGAGAAGCTGGCCCTTTTTGCCCCATCCCTTAGCATCTGAGCGAGCAGGCTCTTTTTGGGCACAAAATGGCCCCTTGGGTACAAGCTGCCTGCAGACTTTCTATTTTCGGCCCTGAAAGTGCATAGCTCATTGGCTGTGCATACTCAACAGAAAGGTCTTCCCCAGACCACTTAATAGAGGACTTGACAGAGAACAGAAATAAGTCAACGGAGAAAATGAGATGATAAGTCACAAGGACAAAGGACAACAATGTAGAATAAGTCCACTCTCCGGGCCTGCGCCTTGAACACTCTGTTCTCTGGAGATTCTACTCCAAACACCCTAGAGAGGCATCCAATGACTGACTGGGAGGTAGGTCCTTTGCCTGGCAGGAAAGATAGGCATCAGTTTCTGGACTTCTCCTGTATAATAAGCCTTCTCCCAGGTAGACAAAGACATGGTTCAAATCATTCCCCAGTGATGAGTTCCAGGCAAAAGCAAGTGCTTTGAACCCCACGAAGGAAGAAAGATGGCGCCCGAGAACCCGTCAACAAAACTTTTGCCCTCCCTTCCTCCTCAGCTCAAAGTTCCCCTGGTCTTTCCACCTGGGTCTTAATTGGGGGCCTGAGTTAGGATTTGTTAAAGCGGAGGTCCTTGACTTGGTCAAGTTCAGCTGGAGGTAACTGCTATTTGATGGCAAGCCAAAAGGTGTACAAATATTTCATTTCAGCTCACCTCTCCCCACCTACATTGTAAACAGCAGCGGTTACGACTTCTCATCATCTCCTGTTGCCAACAGCCTACAGCGATCAGGAAAGTACCTCTTGAGCAGGATGATTCCTGGTGTGGAATCTCTACTCACTAGGGCAGCAAATCCATAGTGCTGGTGAGAGGGTGGGCTTTGTTTTAGAGAACATTTTGAAATAGTATTCATTTTCATAACCTTTGATCTCTAGCTTCATAACAGGCCATCAAGTATTCCAGGGGGCCCGTAGTGAGCAGAGCTGCCTCCCAGAGTGTCTGATGAGAGAAAGCAAAGCTTTGCATTCGTTAATGTTCCTAATGGCTACAACCCTTACTTCCAAGCTCATTCCCAGGCAATTGGGCCACAGAGGTGGGCTCTGCAGTGTGTCTTGTCTGCTTCCCCTGCTCCATTCTCACCAGTCTGCCCCAGATCTCCGTTAGACCCATTGTGGAGTCACTGCTCACCCCTGGCTTTTTGTAGAGTCAGACTGAAGCCAGGCTAGCAGGCTTGGCCTTACCCATGGATAACTTGCAGGTAGCAATTGGGAGATGTTTTAAAGAGAGTTTTAGAGATCATCCTTTTTGATAAGGAAAATGAGACCCTCAGAGGTAAAGTTACTTGCCCAAGGTCACCTAGGATCTTCATGGCAGAGACTAAAAGTTGAGCATCTTAGCTTCAAATTAGGGTTCTCGGCACTCTAACTTAGTGAGGTTTGAAGGAAGGGAGAAGGTCCCTCAAGTTCCCTCCTGTTCTGTGTTGTCTTCTCTACCTGAATAATATTAACCACCACCACAGCAAAGATACATCTGGAGATAGGAAAGCAATATATAAGCCTAACCAATGGACCCATGGGACACAGACAACAGGGGGGTGAGGGCATCAGTGGGGGGGGGGGGGGGGCTGGAAGGGTAATGGGGGACTAAGGACATGTATGTAACACCTTAATCAATAAAGAAAAATTTTAAAAGGAAATCAATATTTAAACCACCAAAACTTTAGCATAAATTAATAGATCTTATTAGTCAATTCCATGAATGGAGGCCATTGTGGTGGGGGAGAGCCCAGCGTGTAGGGATAGCAGTGGGCCCCATAAAGGGCCAAAAGGGAGTGGGCAAAAGACCCTGAAGAGAAATATCATCACTTATAACTAACTCCCAATTTTGAGTGAAGAAAAGGTGGAAAATGTTCAGAACTCATAGCTAGACTTCATACACAAATCCAACAACTCATCAGCAAAGAGATTTAGTGATGGTCTCTATTTTACCTCTAGTTGGCCAGTATGACTTTGACTGACCCTCAAGAAGTGTGAGCTGCAGAGCCATGGAGAGGAATGAGCTGGACTTTAGCCTTTTGAAATTACCTGCTGCTGCTCTTGGCTCGATTCTGTTTCATTTGCAGTTTCCCAGTGCCCTAACATATGCAATTCACAGTTGCTCTCACCAGCCTCATTTCCTACCTCACCGAAAGGGTCTCTTTAGCTGTCTCTGAATCAAAGATAAAAATGCTAAATTATACTTGTCCTAATGTGGTGAAAATATTGATTTAGCTGATCCCAATTGTCTGAAAGCTTGAATAGTTGGATTCTTGAGGTTGTTATCGCATTCGATTGTCAGAAATCATTCCATCTTATAAAATCATTTGAAACTATTTTACTCTGAAAAACCCCACAAAGTCATAAATCAATGTTAACAATACATTGTCATCCCTTCCCACCCATGTCAGAATCATAGCTGAGGTGCTACCAGGCACTGATCTAGAACATTGGTTTTCTGAGGCCAAGTTGCCTTAACTACTAAATTTCTGAACTCACTGGCAATGCCCTTGACCTTGGTGCAACTGGAATCATTCCAACAGGGGAGGGGGTTCCCTGATTGGGAGACTTGAACTGGGTGTGTCTTCCTTTCCCTGTCTTTCTCCCTAGCTTTCTTGCTCCAAATCTCTGAGTGTGATGCTCAGAATCTGTACCTGGCACAGACACTCTTAGCTTTGCCCCAGGCCCTAAGCCAACTGGTTTATCCCACCTTACATGACTGATCTCACTTTGGAGTTTCTTGTATCTTCCAACCAGTTTTTCTCTTCTACACCTTGAATTGCCTTTTCTCTCGCTGGAACTACTTCAGGCTGCTTCTGTAATTATCCATTCTCTTTGTCGCCTCTATCAGAATGGTGCTAAATGATCCCTCCCTACACTGTAGCTTAGCCAGGGAGGTCCTCTTTGAACACCTCCCAAAGCAAAGGTGGAAGAATAGAGATGTTTAACCATTACTGGGAGGTTGAGGAGCAGAGAGGAGCTTCCAGTAGTGGGTGGAAATATAGAAAGGTTGAATGAAGCTCAGTTAGTTCCAGAAGGAAAGCAGGTTGTGGCACTGCTTTTACTTGGTTGAGAAATAATTACACAGTTACTAGGTTGAGAAATAATTGCACAGTCTCTCCCTCAATGTTTACATCCTTGCTAATAACCTGGCATTACAGGCTTCACTCCGTATTAAGTGCCTGCTTCTAGAAAGTTCTCTAGCAACTAAGCTCTGTAACCTGAACTCCAAAAAGAACACCTCTATACCGATACCAGACCACACAAATGTACCTGGATGAATTAGCTATGATTTTTTTAAAGATATCATAAATTCAACTTTTGAGCAAATAAAAGGCAATGAACATACAATAAAATGGGAAGGCCTCCAACTCGGGCTAAACTGGATTCAGATTCTGACTTAGATGCCCTGAACTGCACTAGCCAGGGAGGAGATGCAAGGGGCTTCAGCATGTCCAGTAGGAAAAGCTTGTGGCAGGCAAGGGCTAGCAGGAGGGCCTTCATGTTGGAATCTCTTCTCATAGTCACTTCTGTCAATCGCTGCACCTTGTGAGGTGTTGGCATCCTGACACTCCAAACTTTCCTGTTGTCTTTAATCCCCTGAAGGCATGTGAATGAATCCAGTGCAGGGGGACATACAGAGGTATCTAGGGAGCCAAGCCATAAGGCTGCCTCCTAGCTCTGAGGTGATGAGGGGAGACGTAATAAAAATGGAGAAACCTGGTGTCCCTTCTACCTCCTTCCCTCAACTCCCTCCTGTCTTATCTACTTGATATTATAAACTCTTCAACTATTCTCTTCTCCGCATTGTTTTCCAAAACTCCAAATTCATCAGCAAGCTGCAGTCTTTGAAGGTTCTTTCTGTGCACCTGCACTTCCCAACATTCATATTCACTCAGCTGATGCGGGATTTTGTTAGTCCTATAAATGAAGATTAATAATGAACAATTCTCATTAAAATGTTACCACTGCACCAAATTTAAACCAAATGGACACAACCCCAATGCTCGTGTCCTACAAATCAAGCCTTCTGTGGAAGCTAACACGAATTTCAGCAGAAATTAGGAAAGAGAGATGGATGGGAGCTGAGAGCCACCTCCACGTGTCCGTGATTGCCACCGGCTATATCGATTGCATAATTGCAAGGAGAGCTGGTGTGAGTCCAAAAGAAAAGCCACTCAGAAGTGGCAAAAGGCAAAAAGAGTACTTAATTTTTATTAACCTGTTGGCTGGTGCTTGATATTAATATTACATGTTGTCAGTCTTGTCATCTTTTTTATTTTAAGTTCGAAATGAAAAGCTATGTCCTGCTCTTGACTGTAATCCCAGTAAGAGCATGTGGCATTTCCACATTCTGCCCCCTCCTCCACAGCAGCCTGGTTAATGACAGCACTGCATTTGTTGCACAGTCTTCTGATCTTGTCAAGTTGGATTTTTGAAACATGTAATAATTTCAAGGACTAAAACAAATACCAACTTTCTCTTTCTTAGGCAACAGCGTGTCAAGATCTAGCTGAGGGGCCGTAAATAAATCTCTCCACGATGGCCCTGCATAAAGCAATCTTGTCCTTTCCCCTCTCCCTATCTCATCCAGCCCTGGTTTCTCAGTTAAGCTTATGATTTGGTTGCTAGGTCAGCAGAAGGTGAATGGCTTCCTGCGTGGGCGAGACAGAGTAGCTGTAAAATGCGTATTTTGCCTCAGCTCAGCAAATGGTGCCCCAGCTGTCAGGGGTATGCAGCATATCGGAGGCTGTGATTCAGGAAGGAGCATAAGGTAAATTGCATTGTCAAGCACAGTATTAAATGGCTGAAGCTGTTTGGCATCTCCCTCCCCATCCTATCTTTCTTTCAAAGTCAATCTATTCCATTGGCAGGCGCCAGACCCCAAGGTATCCTAATAGAATCACGGAGTATAGACCTGAGGCCATTTGGACCAGCCCTTATTCTACAGAGATGAGGGCTCTTATGTCCAGAATATGCAGGGTAGTGTGGTTGGTTTGGGCGTGGGAGTTGTTTTTTATTTGTTGCTTGTTTTTCTCTCTGTGTGTTTTTGTTTGTTTGTTTGTTTGTTTGTTTTTTAAGTGGGAAAGCAGGGACATGAAGAGGATCCTAATCTGGCCAACAAATTGAGGCTAACCTTTTCCAAAAGCATGGCTTGTTGACTTATGAATGAAAAATAAGAAGAGTTCTTATGATACATCGGGAAGAAGTATTCAAACCTGATAGTATTAACATCTAGACAAATACATGGTATTAGTATAATTTGGGTTAGTTTCCTAACAACACCAATGAGCTTTCTCCGGTCATAAAGCAATGTGTCAGGGTTGAAACAATATCTGATGTCTTCTCCTCTACCTGGACGCCTCATTCATCCTGAACCACATGCAGTCATTAATTCATTTGATGAAAAATATTAACTTCCTACTCTGAGATGATCTGGGGAAAATAGTATCAGTAAAACATTTTTTTTCTAACTTCAGAACCTTCCAAACATGCCAAGATTTTTTTTTCCAATTTGAGAAACCCAAACACATTTATTATAATAAGGCAGTTTTACCTACAAGGCATTCTGTGGCTCCCACACAGAGCTCGGTTTCTCCTCCCATGCCTGGTAACAGCCACTAGCCGTCAAAGTCACATAAAATTATTATAAATGGTAGGCATTCATTTTCAGACATTAAGTGATGGGAAGTAGTAGTAAGTATCAATTGCATAGCATTTTATGTGTGCAAAGTGCTTTGCTGTCATTTTAATGGCTTGTTCTACATAATAGCCATGTGTGAGATGGGCTAGAGCAGCCTGTATTTTAAAATTAGGAAACAGCAGCAATCACCATATATATCAAAGTCCTCTTTGAATGCTATTTGCCTCAGGGATTTTAAAAAAAAAAAGGGTCACCCCATTTTAAAATTTCTTGGAATTTGCATTTTGCACGTTCCAATTCAGTTCACCAGGCCTTTGTATAATGGTTCAAATTCAAAAGTCAAATTCTGAACTCTGCAGGTCATGTCTGCATGCAGCTGCCAAGATGAGCCACGGCAGGCTTGACCTGACCCTCTTTAGCTTTCATCATGATCAATAGCTGCTACCGTATTTCCACTGGAACTCCGTGTCATTCTCCCCAACACTTTAGGGAATCAATCCTTCTTTTCTCCACCCCCATTTCCTTCCAAGTAAGTGATCTTTGGGGTCCTGTTTGCCTCTCACCACCCACCTCTTGGTCCAGCTTCCTTGGGCATTGCAGTCACAACCGTCCACCATGGACAAGCTCCAGCAAAAGAGTAATCAACCCCACCCTTAAGCCCCGCTTTCCTCTAACACTCTACTACTAGAGCGGAACTTTGGGAGGCGGGAGCCAGATATCATAAGCTCTCACTAACTCTTTTGTTTCCTCTTCCCATTTCTTCAGCAAGTATTCCTGAGTACTATGATCACCCTGTGTGGATGAGCTGGTGGTCAAGAGGGCTTGCCCCCTGCCCATGAGAAGCACACAGTCTAATGGGGAATGCAGGGAGGTCAATGGGCAATCACCAGCCATTTGTGGGTGGTGTTTGAGAGTGCTGGGAGCCATGGAGCAGAAGAGGGGGACACCTGCGTTGAGGGGTTAAGGAGGGCTTCCCCGAGGAAGCAGCCCAGGGCTCTGTGCATCTAAGTTATATCAGAAAGACTGTCCTTTGCTTGGGAGAGACTTTGCATCTAGGAAGATAAGGCCAAAGGTGCGGGCCAGGGGAAAGAAAAGTAGAGAACAAATTTGTGCTGTTTGCATTAAGGAAGGAAAAGGAGTCTGCCTTCCTTTTATTTTGCTGTGACTCAGGAATGAGTGCTGCTCAGGGGTGGGAGGTACCTTTGATTGACCCCCCTGCAGGATGGTCTTGACATATGATGGGCACTTGGACAAGGTTCAGACCCAGCACAAACACTTCCCCTGTGACAGCTTTAAAGGACAGATGAGTTCCTTTTTCAAATCACTGCTGACACACTCCACAGCCAGTCTCAGTGCTGAAAGAGGAATGAGCTCAGGAAAGGGAATCCGGAAGCAGCTCTTTGTTTAATTAGGCGCATGGCCTCAGCGGTCATTTGGTCGCTTTGGGCCTCACTGCCTCATTGAACTGATAGGACTAACAGTTCCTGCCCTGCTCACTCAGCAAGTTTGTTGGGAGGATGAAATAATATAATAAATAAGAAAAGTTTAAGATTATATAAAAGTAAAGCCCATGACTGTGCCCATCGTTGTTTCGCTGCGGTCATCTGCTCCTGCTTCTAGGTTAGTAGTCTCATCAGCCGGGGCTGTGTGTCTCAGGTGCCCCTCAGCGTGGTCCATCCACAGCCAGACGCTGTCCCCTCTGCTCACCACCCCACATCTCTGGATCAACAGCTGCTCATCCTATGGCCATTCCAAGCACAGACCCATGAGACCCATGTCATCACTAACACCATCAAAATATTCAATTGGCCCCTTCACGTTAAGTGCCCAAATCCATATTCCCCAAGTCCATTCTGAACCCAAGGCTAGTAGAATGTGCCCAGAGTGAAAATCCTCCATCTCTGGATGCCAAGCCCTGGGTTATCTCATTGTGCCCAGTAGCATTCTTCTAGCTGGGGTGTATCTGTCTTCATTCCTAAAGATGATATCCTGGTACACCTACTGCACGTGCTTGAGGCTGTTTGGGTAACAGTGATGAAAGAACTATCCTATTTATTCCTTGGGCAGGGATAGGCTCGGAGCCTAAATCAACTGACCCATTAGCATGACAATATGACCTTGACTGTGCCCTGTCTGGCCAGCTGAGCTAACTGCCTAGTACATAGTAAATGCTCAGCAAATGCTTGTCAGATAAATGATTGGATTTTGTTATAAGCTGAATTGTGTCCCTCTAAAGCAGGCGTGGGCAAACTACAGCCCTAGGGCTGGATGGCTATTCTAAACTATTGAAATAAAAATAAAAATAAAAATAAAAGACCATACCCTTTTATGTAATAATGTTTACTTTGAATTTATATTAGTTCACACAAACACTCCATCCATGCTTTTGTTCCGGCCCTCCGGTCCAGTTTAAGAACCCATTGTGGCCCCCCAGTCAAAAAGTTTGCCCACCCCTGCTCTAAAGTTTTTGTTTAAATTTTAATCTCTAGGACCTCAGACTGCAATCAGATTTGGAGATAATATCTTAAAAGAGATAAAATAAAATACTTAGGGTGGGCTCTAATCTATAATAATAAAAGCATAATATGTTAATTAGACCAGACAGCCCCATGATCTTCCAGACATATTTCCAGACGACTTTCTGGATGAAGCCAGGGATGTAAGGGCCAAGCCCCTTGCACAAATTTTGTGCATTGGGCCTCTATTATATAACAATAAAAGGGTAATATGCTAATTAGACCGGATGTCTTCTGGACATCCTTTCTGACGAAGCAGCCAGGGCCAGAAGGAAGCCAGCCTGGGTCCAGAGTGCCTGCCTGAGGCCAGAGGAGAAAATCAGCCCAGGGCTGAGAATCAGAGGGAAGCCAGTGCCAGCAGCCAGGGGAAGGAAGGCATCTTGCATAAATTTTCATGCATCAGGCCTCTAGTCCAATGTAACTAGTGTCCATATAAGAAGAGGAGATTTGGACATAGGGCATGCATTCATGCACAGAGGAAAGGCCATGTGAGAACACAGGAAGAATATAGTTACCTATAAGCTAAAGAAAAGAGAGTCATCAAAAGAAATCCAACACCTTAATCTCAGACTTCCAGCCTACAGAACCCTGAGAAAGTAAATTCCTGTTGTGTAAGCTACCCAGTCTGTGGTGTTTTGTTATGGAAACCCTAGCAAACTAATACAGACCTAATTAATAAACATATAAAAGAGTAGTCATACCAGAGACCAGCAGTCAGTTGTGATATGTAACTTACAGCCTGACCAGTGAGTAAATGATTTGCCTGTAGTGGGGAAAGTGTTTGGGGGCCCAACTTGTTTCATGGACACACCAGAAAGCCCTCAGAAATAAATGCCTAAGAGGACAGAAAACAGAGACCTTCCTAACAGTAAGGCAGGGGCTGTTCTCTGAACATTTATGAAATCTCTTTGTGCTAGATTAAGGGCAGATACTATTTTCCATTTTACAGAAAGGTGACTTACATTACACAATGAATCTGTAGGCAATTTAGAATGGAATCACAGGCGGTATATTTTCCGACCGCAATCTGCCCTAGCTAATCTTTACTCCCTCTCCTTTCTCATCTCTACTTGCTTTTCAGCAAACCTCAAAGCATATACATAAGTATAAAGATATTAGAAAAGTGGGGGAGAATTTGAGGAAAAGGCTAATATTGTGCAATAGGAAAAAATTACAAAAACATCTTTGCCTATGTAGCCTTGGCAGCTGGGACAAAAACTGAGAGCTCAACTGATTAATTATACCACGCCTGAATTATACCAGCTCCGAAATGGAATTAAATAGAAGTAAAACTATAATGACAATCAAACAGGCTGCCCCCAGGGTTACAGATGACAGAATGAAGCATGTGTGTTGGGGAGATGATCAGAAGAGGCACTCGGACCCCTGAGGGGTCCCTACGAAGATGTGTGTTCTGTGGGCTACCCTCCCTCCCGCACAGAGAGCCCAGAGCCCTTGTTTACCCTGTCCCCCTCCGGATCTCTCCCACAATGAGGACACCAAACTCCTCCTTCCAGGCCTGCCTGATGCTGCCCTGAGCGGTGGCCCCCAATCACCAGATCCTCTTTGTTTCTTTTTCGTCCTCCATTCAACCTTATGGAGGGCCATTTTGTGAATGCTGGCTCCAAAGCCATCCTCTAAGGTTGGCAGTGAGGGAGAATTCCCATGTGGGTACAGAAGACGGGATCCCATGGCTCCTGCTCTCATCCCTGGAGACCCAGCTTCCTCAGTGGCTCCTCCTCTGGATTACTGCTGCCACTCTCAGCCCTGACCTACCTTCTGGTGTCACTGATTCCACACTTACATACCCTCCAGACTCCACAGAGCTCCCAGCATCACCCGAAGTCACACCCTGTACTCCCCTGCCCCAAAATTTTCCATGCTTCCCCAAATCACTCAGTAAGAAACTCCCAAGACCCTGCCCAACCTGCCTTCCCTGTTTTCTCTTAGGTTTCATCCCCTGCAACTCTTTCCCTTCTCTCCCTGGCCCCAGGATACCTATGGTCTTTCTTTTCCTTGAATGTTCCAGACACATTCCCAGATCAAGCCCTTTGCACCTGTCCTTCCCTCTGCCCACAGCACCTATTGTCAGGCAACCCCATGGCTCACTTCATCATCAATTCCAGGTTTGCTCAAATTCACATTCTCAGCAGGGCCTTTCTGACCACCCCCACCCCCACCCCAGTATTCCATGCCCTACAATTGGCATCCCCGATACCCTTCTCTCTTTTACTTTTTTCATGATGTGATATTTACCATTTGACATACCAAATACTTATTTATTACTTGCTTTCCGACTAGAAGGCAAGCTCATAAAGGGTAGGATTTTTTTTCCTGCTTTTCACAGGGGTGCCAGCCCCTAGAACAGTGTCTGCATTTGTTAAAATAATGAGTGTACTCAAAGTACAGCTAGTTAATTGGAAAACTAACCCACGATGGTAGAGTAATTATGGCAATATGTTCTTTTATAAGGAACCCATTTGTATTTTAAATATGTTGAAGTGACCATAAGCTTCCTGTCCTTTTCCTGCCATGGATGGATGGATTACTGTAGTATCTGCATTGGCCTACTCTGATCACCTCATTCTTCTTTCTTGGGGCTCAAGTATAGTCGTTTTCAGCTGGTGGTGTGAACATATGAAACATATGTGTGCCCCTCTGCAGCTACTGCAAGTTGTTGAATGTGGACTGGAAAACTACTTTCCTTACAGAGTGAGAACTTGCAGTTTGCCTCTCTCACCCCCATACACATAGCTGTTATTATCTCTGCGTAAAGGTTGTTTTTTAAAAAAATTATATTTTGTGAAACTAGACACTTTCTCATACCATATACAAAAATAAACTCCAAATGGATTAAAGACTTCAATGTAAGACCTGATCCCATAAAATTTGTAGAAAACATAGTCACTAAACA
Source organism: Vespertilio murinus (assembly GCA_963924515.1). NCBI lineage: Eukaryota > Metazoa > Chordata > Mammalia > Chiroptera > Vespertilionidae > Vespertilio > Vespertilio murinus. Next base: position 14,913,651 of record OZ004707.1, read on the forward strand.
CTTTGACATAACTTCTAACAACATTTTTATATGTCTCTTCAGACAAAGAAAATAAAATAAAAAAATAAACAAATAGGTCTACATCAAACTAACAATTTTTTGTACAACAAAAGAAATCATCAACAAAGCAAAAAGACAACCTACTAAAATATGAGAAAATATTCATCAATGACAGGGGTTAATGTTCGAAATATGTAAGACTCATACAACTTAACACCAAAAAACAAACAATCCAATTTAAAATGGGCAAAGGACCTGAATAGACATTTCTCCAAAGAGGACATACAAATGGCCAACAGACATGTGAAAAGATATTCAATATTATTAATCATCAGGGAAATGCAAATTAAAACCACAATGAGATATCAACTCACACTTGTCAGAATATCTATCACCATTAAAATCAACATGCAAGTGTTGGTGAGAATGTGAAGAAAAGGGAACTTTCGTGTACTAATGGTGGGAGTGCAAATTGGTGCAGCCACTATGGAAAACTCCTTTTTTCAAAAAAAAGTTAAAATTAGAATTATCTTGTGGCCCAGGAATTCCACTTCTGGGTATTTATCCAAAATATTAATTCAAAAAGATATGTCCACTGCTATGTTTATTGCAGCATTATTTACAATAGCCAAGATATGGAAGTGTCCATCATAGACAAATCAATAAAGGATTTGTGGTACATATAAACAATGGAATATTACCCAGCCATAAAAAAGAATGAAATCTTGCCATTTGTGACAACATGAAGGGACCTAAAGGGTATTATGCTAAGAGAAATAAGTTAGACACAGAGAAAAACAAATACCATATGATTTCATTTATATATGGAATCTAAAAAGCAAAATAAACAACCAAATACAACAGAAACAAAGTTATAAATACAGAAAACAAATCGATGATTTCCAGATGGGAGGGCAGCAGGGGGTCTGGGTGAAAAAGATGAAAGGAATTAAATACAAATTGCTGGTTATATAGAGTCGTGGAGATGTAAAGTACAATATAGGGAATATAGCCAATAATATTATATTAACTATGCATGGTGTCAGATGGGTATAAAATTTATCAGGGTGAACACTTAGTAAGTTATATTATACCTAATCACTGGGGTATACACCTGAAACTAATATAATATTATATGCCAACTGTTGTCGAAAAAAATTTTTAACTAGATTAGTAAGTATATAAATGTAAGTACATCTAAAAAAATAAAAATAATATAACATATTTCTGTTTGACTTGAAAAGTAGGAGAGAGGCAGTTCCATGGGGTGGCAAAGGTATTAATAATTCAAAAGAGGAGACTGAATACCAAAGGAAAAGACTTGAGAATGAGGGTTAAAAATACAATTTACAAAAAAAAGCAAGAAATGACAAATAAACAAAAACCCATGTTGAGCTTTTTAACCACTAAATTGACAAACATTTAAAAACAATAACATTCAGAGTTGGTTATAGATGAAGCAAATTGGTACACTCATTTATTGTTGGGGTGTGTATAAATTACTACAGCTTTTTTATAAGAAAAAATATACTGGTTCAAACTCTGCATGCATATTTTTTAACCCTTTGACATATGTATATGCTTCAGTCCATCAAATTCCCATCTAGGAAATTGTCCTAGGAAGCTTTTATAGATATGTACAAGATGCACAGAAAGATAACTTGCAACATTATTTGTAATGACCAATGTTTCAATCAACATAATACCCAAAAAGAATTTTTAAATTCCTTAGTGTGTATCCAAATGGTGGGATATCTCATATCCATAAGATAGTTTTAAATAATATTTATGATTTGGGGAACTATTACTGGACGAAAAAGCACATTTAAATGTGCATAAATGATTCCAATGTTGTAAAAAGAAATTTAAACACATACACATTAAGAAAAAATTATACCAAATGCTAATGGTGATTATATCTGGGTGGTAGCATATGGGAAATTTAAATTTTCTCCCTTATATTTTTTAAATAAATCTTTATTGTTCATATTATTACAAATGTTCCTCATGTTTTTCCCTCCATTGCTCCCCTCCACCAGTTTTCCACCCCACCGTCTGCCCTTTCCCCACCCACCATTGTCCTCATCCATAAGTGCACACAGTTTATGTTCAGTCTCTTCCCCGCCCCCCACTCCCCCTTTCCCGGAGAATCGTCAGTCCACTCCCCTTCCATACCTCTGATTCTATTATATTCACCAATTAATATTGTTCATCAGATTTTTTAATTCCCTTGGTTTCCAGATTCACTTGCTGATAGTTACGTATTTGTTGTTCATAATTTTTATCTTTATTTTCTTCCTCTTCCTAAAGAACCCCCTTCAGCAATTCATATAATTCTGGTTTGGCCGTGATGAACTCCTTTAGCTTTTTTTTTTATTTGTGAAGCTCTTTATCTGGCCTTCTGAGTGATAGCTTTGCTGAGGAGAGTATTTTTGGCTGTAGGTTCTTGCTATTCATCACCTTGAATATTTCTTGCCATTCCTGTCTGGCCTGCATGGTTTCTGTTGAGAAATCAGCTGACAATTGTATGGGTGGGCCTGTATGGTTTCTGTTGAGAAATCAGCTGACAATCGTATGGGTGCTCCTTTATAGCTAACTACCTGCTTTTTTCTTGCTGCTTTTAATATTCTCTCTTTGTCTTTTGCTCTTGGAATTTTAATTATGATGTGTCTTGGTGTAGTGGTCCTCTTTGGATTCCTTTTGTTTGGGGTTCTCTGCGCTTCCTAGACTTGTAAGTCTATTTCTTTCACCAGGTGGGAGAAGTTTTCTGTCACCATTTCTTTCAATAGGTTTTTGGTATCTTGCTCTCTCTCTTCTTCTGGGATCCCCATAATTCTGATGTTGGTTCACTTGGAGTTGTTCCAGAGGTTTCTTACATTATCTTCAACTTTCTGGATTCTCTTATCTTCTTGCTTCTGCAGAGGAGTGTCCTCTGGCTCTTTATGTTCCAAATCTTTGATTTGATTCTTGTGATCTTCCACTCTGTTTTTAGGACTCTGTATAATATTTTTTATTTCAGACAATATATTCTTTATTTCTAGTTGATCCCTTTTCATATTTTCATAGGTCTCATTTATCTTATCAGCCTTTTCTAGGAAATTCTTGAAAAACCTTATAAGCGTGGTTTTGAACTCTATATCCAGTGGCTTTTTGTCCTCCATTTCTTTCATTTGTGATCTGTTTCCTCGTCTAGGCATTTTTGCTGCTTCCCTGTATTGATAGGGTAGCTTTGTGTGCTAAGGTGTCCTATATGGTTCAGTGAGACAGCCTCCCAGTTACCTGAGGTGGACACTCTTAGTGAACCCCTTTGTGTACTGTGTGTACAGCCTTGTTGTAGTTAAGTCTTGATTGTTGTTGGTATCACTGGGAGGAACTGACCTCCAGGCCAATTGGCTGTGAGGATCAGCTGTGTCTATGCCGGGAGACAGCCTTATTCAACTAGACTTGGAAAATTGCAAAAGCCTCTGTGCTTAGCTTGGATGGGGTAGAGTTTCAGGGTGGAACCTACAGCCTTGGCTTCCCGTCAGCCCCACCCTATGAGGTTCCTGAGTCTCAGTGTCCCTTGGTACTCGCTGTAAGCACCTCTGAGAGAAAGGTGCCCTTGAGTTTCGCCCGCTAACAGACAGTCTAGTCTCTCCCCCAATGAGCCCAGAACTGGGGTTCAGTGCAGTTGGAAGTGGAGTTGGAAATGGGGTTAGGAGCAGTCCAGAGCTTTTGTCTCCTTCCTGCTAGGGCAATCCAGCGGCACAGTCAACAGTCCATCCTCTGCGTGCATTCACATGCTCACCTCTGGAGCTCTGCCTTTCGCCGCTCCCCTGAGTTTCCATCTTACAGCCCAGATTCCCTCTGTATGAGCCTGGGACTCCAGGGTCTGGCCAAGAACTGGGGCTCAGCACAGTTCGGAGCTTTTATCTCCTTCCCACTAGTGAACTCCAGCCAGGCACTAGCCGCCCCCTCCTCTCTAGCTCTGTCCTCTCCCCACGTGCATACCATGTCTCTGTACCTTAGGCTTTTACAGCTCCTCTGATTTTCCTTCTGGTTTCCTCTTTCCTTCTAGTTGTAGAATTTCTAGTCAGTCAACTTTCCTGTGGTTCTGGATAATGTCCATTTTGTATTTTAGTTGTATTTTTTGAAATTGTTGTGCGAGGCTGCAGTTAGGCGTTTACCTATGCCACCATCTTGGTTTCCCCCCAGAATTCTCCTTTGTATTTTTATATATTTTCCAAATTTCCTACAATAAACATATGTCATCTTTATAAACAAAAATAAATTTATTTGATATAATGATTTTCTTAACTAACCAGATTTTAACTTCCACAAGGACATTTTTTAAAAATTGAACACATCATCCACAATAACATAACTCCTGTAGGGTTTAGGCCCAGATGCTATTTGAAATATATCAGATAATAAATAGATACTTATCTAATTAACAAACTTTCTTCTTGTGTGTGTGTGGTTTTTTTGTTTTGTATGTGTGTGTGTGCCTCATTCAAAAGAATAAGTGGAATATTTTAAAAATAAGGCATCACATCTAAAAACTCTTTTCATGAGGGCATGTGATAAATACTACTGCCTGCTCTGTGGATAGCAGATAGCAAACTCGTTGCCTGAAAGGGTTAATTTCGGGCACTTGGGGCCACCTGTTCAGCATCTGCCACATGGCATTTATTTCAAAGGCCCCCGAGGCTCACCAACTCAGGAAAGGGATTTTTGCTTTGCAGTGGATATATACACAAAGGCAGAGCCAATGCAAATAAGAAACTCCCGGTCCAGAAATAAACATTTCTTAAGCAACCCAGACAATGAAATGGATGATAGCCTTTTCTTCTAGAACTTTTTTTGTAATTACATTTTTATTGACTTTTCAGAGGAAATGAAAAAGGCTCACATATAACTGACTAAAAGAAATAGAAGTAATAAACCAAGCCAGGAAAATGTGTATATAAGGTAAAATAACTCTAATATGAAAATCTATTATATTATGTTGAAGTTATATAATTGCCTACACGTGCTGCGTTAGCTCTGGAAAGAGCTGAGTGAGCTGCTATGATATGGAGCTATGAGGGGGGCTCAGGTCTCTTTCCAAATCTGCATGTCCTCTGCGTATTTTATATTCTAAATTTCTAAAGCATTACCAGTACTGAATTCTGATCATTACAAGAAAGAAGTTTGGAGGAGGATGGTGTGTGTGTGTGTGTGTGTGTGTGTGTACTTTAATAAGTTGTTGCAATGATAACTTTGTAGACAAGAAGATTAATTGCTTTATGAACATACATGCATACATAATGTCCAAATGATCAGTAAATGGAGACCAGTCTGGAGTGAAGTGGTTAGTTGTGCACCATTGTATTTCAACATAATCATTAACAAAGCTCCAATTAGTGCCTAATCAGAATTATGAACAGAGGTAGGGGAGGAAGATGGTGGGCCCCAGCTTACACATGCCTTGTAATATAATATTTAAGTGGTTTTCTCTTCTCCCCCTAAACAACTATACTTTGAGTAATCAGACACTGGTCTTGATGGGAAAGTATCATATCACTCACATGTTGGGTAGAATAAAAGGTTGAGACCTGCTGACATTGGTAAAAACAGGAACGGCAACCTCATCCAATCTGTGAGTAGTAAATTATAGCTAATATTCTAATAACAAAATTATGGTCTAAGTGATTTTGACAGGTTGAAATGAATATTTGAACATAACAAAAAGATGTTTAAAATGCATAAATGTTAGAAATAATAGGCCCTGACCTTGGGCCCAAAGATCAAGGCACAAACATAGGGTGAGATAGATACAGCTAAGTAATGGTTCTTACAAAAAGTGCTAAGGGGGCTCAAGCACCACTGTAGTTGTCAACCTGAAATTCATGGACTTACAGATTTTGAAATGAAAAGATTGGCATACTCTTGCCTTGGTCAGAGCACATCCAGAGGGTGTGGTTCTCTGGGTACCATTTCTTACAAGGATATAGATCAACAGGCCTGGATGCAGAAGAGAGTGAAGGATCACTGACGGGCCATACAAGAGCTTTGGAGGAAAAACGTGCCATGTCCAAAGGAAAAATGACTTGGGAGGGCTTGTTTTCAAAGTTCGGAAGAACATGGAAGAAACCCTGCTCAGACTGGTTAGGGTCCCATCATCTGTGCTCTTGTAGCACTATGTGCATATTTCTAATCCAGTAAAAATTTGCCTGTGTTAATTTTCTCCCATAAGATTGTAAGTTCTCTGAGGACAGAGACTATCCTACCTTCTTTGTCTCTTCAGTAGTAGTAGATTCTCAGTAAATGTTTTTAGGCAGAAAGAAGAGGAATTAGATTTACATCTGGCTCCTAGAGGTTTGTAGCACATATAAAGAACTGTTAAAAAACTGAATTAAGCAAAGTGAAATAGCCAATCTCAGGAAGCATTGCCTTCAACCACAGACGGAATGACCACTTGGCAAGCTCAAAGGACTTTAAGATTCAAATGGAGAGTTGTAGAAGATCCTTAAAGTGGTATCTTCCAAGCCTGTGATTTGTCATTTCACTCAAGGATGCACACCATCCTTCTTTAAAAAGGCTACATCATGGTAAAAAGAGTCTAAGTGTTCCCAGAGGCATATGAAGATCAAAGGCCCATTCTGGTTTCCTTTTCCAGGACATCATGAAAAGCTCCAGTTCCAAGGTCAGATGAAGGACCACCATGTAACTAAGACGATACAGTGATGTGTCTTTCTCTCCTTTGGCAGGTCTTCATCTTCATTCCACCAGGCAGTCACCCTCTTTCTTTGACTTCATGGTTTCCCAACACAAACTACCTAATTAACTCTAATCTCTGTTATCTTCCCTTCCTTGGGCCTCATCCCAAAATTCAAAAGTAGGCTGGTAACTCAATCTCGATTCTCCCATGTCATACAACTTCAAGTTTCCATTCTGGATGCTTCTCAGTAGAATGTGTCACACTAGGAAGGACCACTTGTAGGCCACTTCACTTCCACTCTCGCCTCGAGTGTGTGGGGGTGGGGAGTACAGGAAGTGGCCCTGGCAGAGGGGCAGTGCTTTCTGGCCTGGAGTTCTCAACCGTCTCAGGGCCAGGTAGCACCATCACCCCCTCTTCATGGCCACCACAGTGACCAGCTGCAGGGGTGTTACTGTGTGCTCAACCTGTCTTGCTTGGACTCTGGGCACCCAGAGCAGGCAGTAGCCCAAGGGGAAAGCACCCAAATGTGGATGGGTCATCAAATGGCACAAGGAGTTTCCCAGGCAGCAGCAGGGCCACAGTAAGCTCTTCAGAGACATGCCTGTGCTTCCTCACTGTGCTTCTGATTTTAGGAGTCTCCCTGACTTGCTGCCACTGCCCCAAAGAGCAAGATAAGAGTTCCCAGGAATTGTAACAATTATGGAAACACTACTCCAAGGAAGCCAAAATATATAACTACCCCCAACTACTCCCTCCCCAGTTCCATTCTGAACATGAGCTTTAGATGAGAAATGTCAGGAGGGCTATTGTCCAGTTCGCAAAAATGGGGGCTACAAGAGTCCCCAGAGTCCAAAGGCAAGCCAGGGTCCAGTCAGGACTTCAGATAAGCTCCTGCATTTTGTGCAAGATCTGGCATTTTGAGGGGCACTGAAATCTTATACACTCAGTAATGGATTGGTGCTGACTGGAAAAAATATATATATAGATTAGCTGGCAGGAGAGTTTACAGGCTGGGGATCCAAGCAGGAAGAAAATTAATTGTTCAGTTCTCACACTATAATTCCATCAGTTAACTTCTAAAGATATCTATTCTCTCCGCACTATTCCCCAAAATCCCATTACCTGATTCCTGAATGGCCCAAACGCTTTTAGGCCAATTCACAGCCACTAACTCTCTCCCTCTCCATATCAAGGGAGCACAGTGGCCCCCCAAGTGAGCTGCTTCGGGCTCAGGTGAACAGCAGAGATAAACCCTGATTCATTTTAAATATAATTCAGAGCATTCACAGACATATAGCAGCCAAACAAACATAGAGGTAGTGGGCGTGTGTGTGTGTGTGTGTGTGTGTGTGTACACGCGCACGTGCATGCATGTGGATGCTAGCTGGAGGAAAGGCAGCCTGCGGGGATCAAGAGGGTTTGAGAGTTTCTAAAATAATATTCTAAACCATTAAACCATTTCTGTGCTGCTCCCCTCACAGCTGCTGGAGCCAGGTCACTGTCCCTCTTGAGCTCCCTCACCACCCAGAACCAAAACCATCTTTCCATTGAGTGACAGGGAATGGTCACAGGGCTAACAGACAGCATACTGCTATTAGTCACTAAAGGAAGGAGACTGTGCCTTCCTCATTGGTGTGTGGAGATGTTGCTACTCTCAAAGGAGCCTCCTGATGAAGGCCACGCACACCTGTCCCAGCACACACGCGTGGGACCACCAGGGTCCTAGAGGCAGCATGGCGGCCTGAGGAGAACCTGGGCTTCAGAGGTGAAGAGACCCATCTCTGTGGCTTATATGAAGAGTTCATTGTAACATGTCTCACAAGGCTGATGTATACATGAGATAGTATTTACACTACCTCGCACATATTGAGCATTCCACAATATTTCCTTCCCCCCTAGGATGGAGACAGTGGGTAACAAGAGTCCTATAAACTCTCACTCTGTTCTCTGTTCCTATTTTTTAAAGTAACTCTTCATTGGGATGCTTAACCTTGATCTGAGAAAATTTGGTTGTCATTTTCTTCCAATTTTAACTGAAGTACCCTCAGTCTCTGGTTGAGCACTGATATAATATCTACAATATAATACTTGGCCTTGGAATGTAATAACAAGGAGCAAATGAAACCAATAATTGTCGAGTGCGTTTTTTTTTTTTTGTTGTTGCTAGGATTATTTTATGCTCTTCTATATACATTCCCTTATTTAGATGCATGCCCATCAGAAATCCATATGGATTTTCCTCAACTATGTATTTGCCTTTCCCCCTTGCACATCAGAACATCATGCTATATCAATCTCAAGGAAAGCATAGTTATTTCATTCATTTGATGACTTGCTCACTCACTCATTAATTCAACACACATCTATGATGACCAATCATCTGCCAGACCTGGGTCCACTGCTGGCAGAACAGAGATGAATCTGGTATAGTAACCCCTCCTGAGGAGCTGTCAGTCAGCCATGGGAGATGTCCACCTTCACCAGAGCATGAGGATGTAGTGAGTGCTCTTGTAGATGTGTGGGGGGTTATTAGAAAAGGGGGAGAGCACTGAATTCATCCTGGGGGTTTCAGGAAAAGCTATGATAAAGATATGAAAGCCAAACCATGAAGGTCAAAGTTGAAGTTGGTCAATCACAGATTTGGAAAAGGTCAATTCAGACAGTCAGGGTCTTCTGAGAAAAGTCAGAGAGGCATGTAAATAGTAGATACATGGAACATTCATGCATGAACTACAGGGGGCTTCCAAATTCATTGCCAGGAATCGGGAATGGCCAACAGTGTCAACTTTCTTAAGAAACTGTGGAAAGTATGCCCACCTTAATGGACCTTTCACACTTATGTTACTATGGGATTAAATTTTGATGATGACTATAAGAAAAATCCTGAAGTAAATCAACTACAAATCCAGAAATCATTCCAAAATTCTAGCACAGAGGTGGATATGACTGGTGGCATGCCTTCAAGGATCTTGCAGACGGCATCTCATGAGGACTTATACACACCCTTTAGAAGTCAAGTGGGGAAAGAATACAGGACCAACAAAATAAAAATAAAAAAAGTGGAACATAAGACCACAGTGCAATAGCCTCCTATCATAGGTGAGGTACAAAGACCCAGAGAGATAAGGGGACTTACCAAGCCAACCTGGCAGAACCAAGACCTGATCCAAGTAGACCAGTTTCCCAACTAATTGTCCTGGATGAAGAGTCAAGATATTGTTTCATGTTGGACAAGGTCATTTCCTACCTAGTGCTAATCATTTCTTCAGACTCCTCTCTTGCCATTATCACCTTCATGCTCTATTCCCACCATTCTGACCCACTTGTGATTTTCAGAACATGCCATCCTCTCTACTTCCCTCTCCTCCTCACTGGGTAGTGTTTATGCTGCTCCCTCTGCCTGTATTTCTCTCATCCAACCCTCTCATCCCTCCACTTGGCTAATGTTAACTCACTTCTGCACTCAAATTAGGTATCACCATCCTCTTCCCTAACCCTCTTAAGCTGTTAGGTGCCCCCTTCCATGTACTCTCACAGCAACACCCACTCCCCCTATCATAGCAGCACACTGCACCTCTGAATAGTAAATGCACTGACCTGTTTCCCCAAGTTGAAAGCAAAGCTCTTTAAGGACACAGCCTATTTCTTTCTTATCTTTGTTTCCTAAATATCTAGTATAGCACCCAGAATAGGCTCTCAATAAATGTGTTGCAACAATATCTGAATCCTCTTCCATTACAACTCCACTTTCTCCTAATTTTGTACTTTTGTCTGCATATTCCCATTTAGCAGAAAGAACCAAAATGCACCATATATTTAGAATACAAATCTATATTTTATATATTTGAGCAGCCATCATGTTACAGCCATTTATAACATGTCATGCATATATACTGGACCATTTAGACCCCACAACACACCTGCAAACTAGATACTAACTAGCCCATTTGACTTTCCTCTGGTCACCCAGATAGTAAGTAATGGAGCCAGCCTCTTCCATACTCAAGAGTCCAAGCTCCAGAGCCTTCCACTGCATCCCTGGTGGAAGCAGGTGCTCACCATTTGCCTTTGTACTCTCTTTGAAATGCAGGTTTTTCTGCCTATGAAAGCTGATGCCAGAACAGACAGCTTCAAGCAAAATACCATTGTGGTTCTGCTGCTCAACAATGCCAAGGTGAAATCAACAGCATTCAGTTTGCTCAGACAGAAGCAAAAATATTAGAACAGGACTTTTGTGGGCGGAGGGGAATGAACAACTTTAATTAACCTGATAGAGCAAATCTTGGGTGACAATTAAATTCTCATTCAAAATGATATATTTGTCGTGAAAACAGGAAATCATCTCCTCTCAGGTTTTCTACAGAGAAAAATCACCATGTAACAAGAATATTTGGATTCTTTAAAAACATAAACAGCCGAAACCAGTTTGGCTCAGTGGATAGAGTGTCGGCCTGTGGACTGAAAGGTCCCAGGTTCAATTCCGGTCAAGGGCATGTACCTTGGTTGCGGGTACATTCCCAATAGTGCAAGAGGCAGCTGATTGATGATTCTCTCTCATCGATGTTTCTAACTCTCTATCCCTCTCTCTCTTCCTCTCTGTAAAAAATCAGTAAAATATATATATATTTTTAAAGAGTTTGGTGAACTTTTAAAAAAAAACACAAAAAACCATAAACAGTACTCTAAATTCAACAAAATCAAATTTGAAATACCTTCTTGTGTGGGAAGGCCTTCATGCCTCTGAAGGTTGTTGCCAGATACGATGTTTTACCTGTGCTTCTCATGGAACAGGTGTGTACATAAATATTCAATACACAAATACAGGCCACAGATAGGAAGGTATCTAGATGGGTGATATATATGGATATGCTCCAGGGGCAGGTAAGACTACTGAAAGTTTATGTGGTCATCACTTAGGACTTATCAGAAACATTTGACTGCTCAATCGTAGTAAGTCACAGAGGCTCAGGGCTAGGATGGGGCACTCCATGCACCAACTTCCCAGGCTCAGTACTGGAAGGTGGTCCCAACGGTCAATGAAGGCCTAACATGGCATAGAAACCAAGGAGTAGAGAAAACTCCAGCTACAGCTCAAGAAAGCTCTCTGAAGCAGCAGTTTCTAGAGAAAGTGGTGTGTTTTAAGCAGAGCCAATAGATGGAAATTGGAGTGTTAACATTTTATAACTCAAGCTCACCTGGGTTTCTCCAACCCCACTAAAACTAAATAAGTTTGGTTGGAATACTTGAATAGCACCTTGTCTTTTCCAAAATCCTCTCAGATGTATTACCTCATTTCAGGGATATCACAGAGACAAAATCACAGACTGGCTCTTTTATATGACTCATTGAAAGCACAGAAATAAGAAGTGGTGTCGTGAGAACAAACATTCCAGTCTCTGACTCCAAGGGTACGATTCTACCACTGTGTCACATGCCACCCACCCTGTGTGGGGAGAGAAAGCCCTAAAAACTGAGCACTCATGGAATCTTGCTTTGGCAGTTTTAAGAGAAAGAAGGTAGGGCTGCCCCCACTCCCTACTACATCTTGCCCTCTGATCCTTTTTGCTCTTTATCAGCAGAACCACCCACAGTTATGGGCAGAAATCACCCCAAATTATAGGGGACTGAAATTGGTAATGTATCACAAATGATTCATTTACTGGCTGATGATGTTACAATTTCAAACTTACCACATGGGAAAAAAAGGACTTATAAAATACATCTTACTATTTACCAGCAAATATTGGTCCTCAAAATTAACTAAGCCAAGTAAATTGTATAGTCATGCATCTTAGTAATGTCTACTCTGCTCAATCTTTCCAAATTTAAATTAAATCAATGGTAGACTATTGGCGACTACTAGGAATAAATATGTACTCATTAATGTCTAACTTGATCACAGATAATGCAATATAATCATGTTATACAGCTTAAAAATCATCTTTTACATTGACCAACTCTCCAAACATCATCAAATAGATGATGAACATGGTTAAGTTGCCACAATTTTCATTCCTCTATAATTAATCCAACTCCATATGAATTAAACAGCAAACAAAGATCCTTTGGATTGGTGAGCAGCAAAGTGGCAAAATGATCCTAAATATTTTAAGACTCTGCTCAAATAATGAGGAATGAAGAGCTCAGAGCCATCACAATCATACCTCTCTTGAGCTACACAGTTTTGTCATGACCTTTCGCCTGAACCAGGCCTGAGCTTCAGTGTGGTAGACAGTTGGTGAGTCATAGCTTCAAACCATCAGGGGCCTTAGTATTAAGGAGCGTAAGATTTACTGAGGAGTGGATATAGACAGCTGTACCTAGGAGAATCATAGGCTGCTGGAAAAGGAGCCTGAGACCCAACACTTTCTTTTAGGGTTCGAAATTACCGTAGTCCCCGTTACCCAGTTTTGCTTTCCACTGTTTTAGTGACCCTTGGTCAACATAGTCTGAAAATAATAAATGGAAAATTCTGGAAATAATAAATTCATAGGGTGTATGAGCCGTTCTAAGTAATGATGAAATCTCACACTGTTCGACTCAGTCCCACCTGGAATGTGAATCATCCCTTTGTCCAGTATATTCACGTTGTATATGCTTCCAGCCCATCAGTCATTTAGTAGTCAATGCAGTGCTTGTGTTCAAGTAACCCTTATTTTACTTACTAATGCCCCAACGCTATTCATATAACTTTTATTACAGCACTAGAGGCCCAATGCATGAAATTCATGCGAGAGTAGGCCTTCTTTCCCCCTGCTGCCAGCACCGACTTCCCTCTTGCATCCGGGACCTGGCTTCTCTCACAGCCCCAGCTTAATCCAGAAGTTTGTCTGGGAGAACATCTGGTCTAATTAACATATTATACTTTTATTATTATAGATACTGCTTTATTTTATTATGCCTTGTTAATCTCTCACTGTGCCTAATGTATAAATTAAACTTTATCATAGATACATATAGCTAGGAAAAATATAATATATATAGGGTTCAGTATTATCTGCAATTACAAGTATCCATTGGGAGTTTTGGAATGTATATCCCACTGTTAAAGGGGTACTATTGTACCAAGACTTCCAGACACCAGAGAGTAATATTCACCAAGGTAGAAATTAGGAAAAAGCTTATGTGAAGTCACTTAGATGTTGTGCTGGTTTGATTTTTGTTCAGTGAGGATTCACTCCCCACCCTTCTCACCATAAATGTAACATACTTCCCCTCCCCATTGCTGTTGGGCGTGGCCATGTGACTTGCTTCGGTCAGTGGAATGTGAGCAGAGGCTGGACATATAGTACTTGCCCACGGGGGCTTGCTTCCTGCACTTCTGCATGAGAAGATCGTGCCCTCGTTGGTTCACTGACTCCAAAAGAATGACAGACTCTGGAGCAGGCCTGAAAGCAACCTGCAGCCTGGAGCCAAGCCCAGATGAGCTATTCTTTGTCACTCAAACCACAGTTGATCTAAGACGTAAGACGTAAGAGCAATAAATAAATGCCAGTGCTATCGTCATCGAGATTTTGTGGTTATTGGTTACACATCAATAATTGTCTAAAAAATAAATAGTTCACCATGCAAAAGAAAAGGAGACAGCACCTATGAGGGCCAGTCTTTGAGGAGCAATAGTGATCTGGGTTTTAAGACCTCAAGCACCAGAAGCTGCCCCCAATGGTGAGTTACCATGGGAATAGGCATAGACCCCAAAGGAACTGGTTGAGTAAATAAAAGGCAAGAGTTGTGCCCCTAAAGAGGTGTAACACTGGGAGCTGACACCTCTTGGCTGAGCGTTACACAGGAGAGCTTAGTGCAGCGCCAAAATGGGTCAGAATGGCTGCAAGAGATGAGAGAGCAGAACCAGCCACCTCTCTTCCAAGAGCAGCAGCACCTTCTAAAGGCAAAATAAAGTCTGGCCAAAAAGTGAGAATAATTAGAACTCATCTATTGACATGGAGTACAACCTAATAATCCTAGAGTATTCCATTGGAAGTTCTAATGATGGGGTGGGGTAAGATGGGTCTACTGCTAATCTGGGAGGGTTAGGCCTCTTGTTTTACTTTGAGAGGCTACTTTGGAATGATACTGTTTATGGTCCAAGTTGGTGACATGGAGGTTACCAGTAATCCTGATCAAAAGTGATATGGGGGCCTGAGCTATCAAGAAAACTCAAGTCTATCACAGACCCATCACAATCACTAACTCTGAGCTCGTACACTCCCAGCCCCCAGGAGCCCTCGGTCCCAGAACCCTCTCACCATTTGCCTATTTATTTCTATTGTGAAAGGGCTATTTATGAGTTTGGGTACTGGATAGATTTACTCCTGAGGCCCTGAATATGCATACATAATCTTCAAATACTGGGAGATAGGGTTTCCTAAATACTCACTAAACTCTAATTTAGAGCTTTGAGACTTAGCTAATCATTAGAAATGTTATTTTGATGATGTAGTTCAAATCCAAATATTGTCACCATAAAAAGGGCTCCCTGCAAATTTTCCTTTTGAATAAGATGTCTAATTCCTGATGAAACATATTTTTTGAGAAGAGGAAGTACCCTTTTTACAAAGAATTTGCTACTCCAAAATGGCTAAAATGGCTAAAAATTTTGTTCCATTTCCCTTGATGAAAGCCAGCATGGAAATAACTTTGTGTTCTCAATAATCTATGAAATGTTGTGCTCAGACTATTACATGCTGAGACACAGAGAAGAGAGCTTTGTGTTTCTTTAACATTTCTTTTACTTGACTGAAAGCTGTTTTAGGGTTCTTCAGAAGAACAGAACCGATAAAATGAGTACACAGAGAGCAGAGGTTAATTTTCAGGAATTGGATCCCGTGTTTGTGAAGTCCATATTGTGCACGGCAGACCAACACCTGGAAAACCAGGAAAGAGTTGATGTTGGAGCTCAAGTCCAAAGGCAGTCTGAATAAGAATTCCTTCTTCTTTGGGGGAACCTGTTTTTTTCTCCTTAAGATATTCAACTATTTAGATGACACCTATCACATTTTGAATGGTTATCTGCTTTATTGAAATGTTAATCAACTTAAAAAAAAAAAAAAAAAAAAAAACACCTTCATAGCAACATCTAGTCTGTGGTTGACCAGAAACTTGGTACCATGGTTAAACCAAGTTGACACATAAGATTTTAAAAATCATCATAGAAGCAGGAGGGATAAAAAATTGAAAAAAGAATAAAATTGACAAAAGATGTATAACCAGATAGAGAATATAAGAATATTGTGACCAAAAAAACTTCCCATATTAGGTACATATTTTTGTGGCTGGCAATGTTTTATCAAAAGTATCTAGCCGAAACCGGTTTGGCTCAGTGGTAGAGCGTTGGTCTGCGGACTGAAAGGTCCCGGGTTCGATTCCGGTCAAGGGCATGTACCTTGGTTGCGGGCACATCCCTCGTAGGGGGTGTGCAAGAGGCAACTGGTCGATGTTTCTCTCTCATCAACGTTTCTAGCTCTCTATCTCTCTCCCTTCCTCTCTGTAAAATATCAATAAAATATATTTTAAAAAAAAAGTATCTAGCATTTTGCTTAAATAATTTGATACTTCTTAAAAATACTGTGTCCCCCCACACTGGAGAATGCATACATTTTCTCACATGCACAAGTTTGCCTATGATAGCCAATCTATAAGTCTCCCATATTATCACACATTGTCTTAAAGAAGTCATGGCAATGCAAAAATGAGGCATATACTTTGATGACATCAGAAGAAACATTTCTTACAGAAACACCAGGTCCCTGGGAAGACAACCAAACTGTTTAACATATTAACCATTTCTGGGATATAAATGGCTCCAACCCAAGTCAATAACATTTTAAATGTGGAAGGAAAATGTAATCACCTTATCAAATGATGAAAATGTTGATTAAGAAGGAGCTATGAAAAACTCTGATAGACAGAGGGCGGCTTTTGACTCAAGCACAACCTGAAAATTTCCCCTCACTTGCAGAAGTTACTTTTCCTAGCTGCTGGAGTCTGGCCAGGTGTGAGACAGAATCCCAACTCCGTCTCTCATCTGCTCTATGACCTTGGGCAATGACTCCATGTTTTCTTATTTTCTTCTTCTGCACAATAGAGATGATAATGCCTCTATCACAGGGCGCCTGAAGAGTTAAATGAGATACTACATAAAAAGTGAATAACATCGTTTCAGGTACGTAATAAGTATCCAATAAATGCTAGCTATCATTGGGTTTATTTTGTTTCCATGAGATACTAATTGCTTGGAGCCAAGCAAGAGAGGAGAACCATTTTCATTTCACTGACCACACAGATAGTGCAAAATCAAATAACGCTGATGCTGTAACTGGAGATGAGTCACAGAGACCGCATCAGTTAGCAACTGGCAATTTCCGCCCAGGTACCTTGCCTGCAGTTGGGACCTGCCTGCCCTGCGTAAGCGTGCCTTGCGGATAACCATGTGGCTTACGTGGTAGTTTTGATGTTATTAAGACAAGAAGATAGTCACTTGTTTTTCCATCCCATTATTCTTATTATGAACAAAATTAAGATATTTGAATTTAAGATCTTTAAAATTGTGGACTAGTTTCACTAAAGAATACATTGGAACAACACAAGTAAAATAAAGATTATTTTTAAAATAGGCACACAGAAACAGTGCCATAGCCCTCTCACCAACCCTTACCCTTAGCCTGCTTAATCTTAGTCTTTCACCTGATAAGAGAATGTCCCTTCCTAACCACCTGAATGCTCATGGCGTCCACAGCGTCCATGACCCGGGAATTTCCAGCTGGCTGCCTCCACCTTGGGCAATGTGGTCGCTGTCCACTGTGACAGCTGCAGGTCCTGCAGGTTGGTAGAACTAACTGAAGGGGAGCCTGATTCTGCTGGTTTTGCTTATCTTTCTGGCTGCCTAGCCCTCTTCCCTGCATCACAGAAGCAGAGAGAAAGAAGAAAACACAGCACAGCACACTGCTACATTTGGTGATGACTTTTCTCATTCAGGAGGGAAACATGTTCCACTTTCTGAGGGAGTCATGGAAGCTCTCTAAAAAGCAGAATCCACTGAGAGTGCTTTCCGTAGGGACTGAGAAGCTGGGCCACAGGAGCAGGCCAGCCTCGTGTATCCTCACCGTCTGAAGAGCCGCTGGTGGCTGGGAAGCTATAGCTGTCCTTTAACCTATGGGTGCCGGGGCCAAACAGGAAGACACTTCACCTGCAGACAGCAAGAGCCAGTGAGCCTGAGTTTGGCCCTGGGACACTGGCTGTGGGCCTGAGGGAGGAACAGTGGTGAGGAGACAAAGCCCAGGGTCATTTCAGTCCTCCTGGGGATTCGGGGATGGACAGGGCATTCCCCTTCCAGAGATGATGTTGTTAGGAACTAACCCACACACCAGCACTGTGTTTCTGTTCGTTCTACTCAGGTCCCTTAATTGCTGTCCCAGGCCCCTGGTGCTTAAGGAAGCGTTTGTGGGCAAAGGTGACTACTTATGGCCACAAGGACCCACCTGACGTTGGGGGGACTTTAGGGGAGAGGACTGAGCAACACCCTAACTCCCACATGCCTGCACCTCCCGTAAAGCTGATGTTCCTGGACTCTGGGGGCCTGAGGCTCCTGGGCAGTTTGCACACGTTCAGATCACTGGGACATTCCCGATAGGACTGGGGTGAGCAAAACAAACGACCAAGCCACGGAAGGGTAGGGCCAGCGGACTTTCTGTTTGTGGGAGATTGTCCCTTATCTCCTGCCTCCTCCCGTGGTCTCGCCCTCCCATTTCCTGGTTCAGCAGACAAGGAAGTCCGTCTGCAACTGAGTGGAAGAGAGCCAGCTGGCACGACATTCAGTCCGGTCACTGCTGCGATGGGGTCTTCCCTCCACCCCCAGCCCCCACTAAAGCTCACAAAGCGAATGTCAGATGGCGGGATGCACACGGGAGAAGGCAGCTGGGACAGCTGTCCCTGGGCTCTCGGCAGGCCCCATCCATCTGTTCCCCTGTGTGACTTGAGAAACAGAAGAGAGGCGGTGCCATGGGGGGCAGAGACGGTGGCCAGACACACGGGGCCAGTCACGTGGGTCCGGGGGCAGAGCAGGTGGCCAGACACTCGGGGCCAGTCATGTGGGTCTGGGAAGATGGGGCCCAGGGCAGAAAAAGGAAGTGGGAACCCGGGTCTCGGCTCCAGACAACAGGGTCTCCCAGCTGGATGTGGCCCCACAAATGTCACGGTGGCAAAGCTGGCTCCTGGCTTGGTCCATCCTGTCCTATCCAAGACCCTGCTACTCCAGTGGGCTTCAAGGGGTTGGGTTGAGGAACTCTTAACTTTTGAAAGGAGAGCAGTTAAAAAAAAAACACCACAAGTAAACCAGAGAAGGTTGTACAACATCCCTCTCTTACGTCTGTTTTCTGTGACCTGTGCTCACTTTTTTATACCACCATCTGCCACTTACACCCAATCCCTAACATCCCTCCTCTGCCCAGCCACACACTGTCTAGAAGGTCCCCGCGTTGCACAATCCTTCCTGTCCCAGCGCATCCCCTCGGTCTCAGTGCAGCGAGAGCCCTCAGGGGTGCTATGCCAAGCACACCCTCTGGCTTAGGTTATATGGAAACCGCCCAGGCCCCACTCAGCTGCCTCGCCGATGTTAAGCCCTTACATTTGCCTTCTCTCCAGCTGTTTATTTTGCCAGCAGGAAGTGTCGCCTGCCATTTGCCTGCTAATGAACTGTACAATCATAACAGTCAACCCACTCCAGCCTCGGGAGAAAGACAAAGAAATGTTCTGGCCCAGGCTACACAGGCAGGGCAGGGTGGGGGATGGGGGTGGGGGTTGGTTAGCCAAGAGGAGGGGCTGTGGTTACCTTAAAGGCAAAGAGACAAGAAAAAAACACACCAGCATTTCTTTTCCACCAGCAAAGCACGAAGCACTGTAGGGGGCAGTTTGTATAGATTATCCCCATTGAGTAGATGCAGAAACTGCAGCTCAGAGAGGGTGGATGGCTTTCCAGGTCACACAGCTAGTGAGGAGACTGAGCAGCAGAACAGGGACTGGGCTCCTAGTTCATCTGATGCCAAAGCCAGGGGCTCTGGAGGCTCCCTGGCGCTTCACGGCTGCCCCTCAAGTGGGAAGTGCCCACACAGGAGTCCCAGGCACCTTAGCAAAGATGTTTGCTTTCCTAGCAACATGGCGGAGTGAGGATCAGTCTCCAAGGGGCCAGGAACCCATGTGGCCTAAAAGGGAGCCTGCAGTGTAGGACCCCAAGATGGAGGAAGTGACCTTCCCCACTGCCTGTTCCAGGATGTGACCTTTACGGTTAAAGATTAGACAGGGAGGAGGTCAGTTCTTTATGGTTGAAGATTAGGCAAGAATGAAATCAGTCCCCAGAAACTCCCTACCCTGAGGACTTGCCCAGAGGAGAGACCAAGGGGCTTGCAAGATTAAAACATGTAATTAACGAGCCCAGCTGCCCTTCTTGGAATTTCCTTGTTCCCTTTCCCCTCCATGTGTAACGCCACCTGCTTGTGGTGTTTATTTCCTTGTTCCCTTCTTCCCCCTCCATGTGTAACCCCACCTGCATGTGGTCTTTGCCTTTATAAACTCATGTTCTGCAGTTACTCGGGGCTCCGGCCAGCCAGCATTTCCTTCGGGTTGCTGTCTGCCTGAGAGACCCTGCGCTGCACTTGTAATAAATCCTCATGCTTTTTGCATCAAGTTTCGGTCTCGGCGTTTGACTTGGGGTCGTCGCCCCCTCTGTCGGACTCACCGGGGGTCTTGGGACCTAACAGCAGAAGCCGTTCCCAAGATCTGAGCAGAGGGCTGGGGATGAGCTGCAGGCAGAAGCCAGTGGGAAGGGCAGACCAGAGGTGAGCTTCTCCCTTCCACCCTACTGCAGAGAAGGAAGCATTAGCCCGTCTTCCTCATTTATTAGTTCATAAAACCCTCATTCCAAGTCTTTCCAACCACCAGAACCTGCTGACACTGCCGGGTATGACTGGCTGGGGAAGAAAGCTATTAGCATTTACTTACAATAAAACATAATATGCATGAACAATTCTGAAAAATGTATGAGTTCCTATATTAAGAATATGTATAAGGTATCCACTCCAAAATGTATACACTTTTTTTTTCTTCTGATTGATGTTTCTGTATTTTAAGATTTAATCCACTGGAATGAATAGTTATTCAAAGTATGTATACATTTCTTTGGGACATTCTATGTACACACATATATAAAACGTAAGCTTTGTTCATCAAGTTCTCATCTTAGTTTGTGGGCCTCCTGAGTTGGCCATCAACCTAACATTTTAAAATGTAGGAGCTTGGCATTAGAGCAGGGTGGACAGGGGAGCAGCACCCAGGATAATCAAGAGCAATGTCAGGGGCTGAGGGTCCTCAATGGCCAGGCAGACACCCCAATGGGAAAGTCAAGGGGAAATTTACACAGAGGCTCATGGGGAGAGAGAAGGCGGGGGAGAGAGGGAAGAGAGAAAGAGAGGGAGGGAAGCAGAGAGCGACCTCCTGTCACACTACATGGGAAGACGTGTGCTCACTCTCTGATGTCCACTAGCCCCAGCTGCCTCTTTAGAAATGGAGGACAGGGGTCCTTGGGCACACAGATGTGGTGATTGCTGGGGTGGCGCTGTCTTGGGGGCAGTTAGAGGTCAGCTAGGGAAATGGAGGTCATCCCATGAACATTAAGGACGCTTCCAAAAACTGAAACAACTCAAAGGCCCTGGGTATGTTCCACCACCATGTGTCACCCAATCTGAGCACAGACCTATGAGGAAGCTCAAATGTGGGGCTCAGTCACCCCCATTTTGGGGAGGCCTCTGTGCGTCCCTGGTGTGTTGGGAAGATGCTAAGAGGGCAGCTGGCTGGCAAGCCAGCATGTCAGCCTCCCACTGCTCCCTTTCTCTTCCCAGGTCAATGCTCGCCCTCTAGCCCCAGGGCACATGACGTCCCGCTCCACTTATAAACTGGAAAGGACATGTCAAGTGCCTTCTACAGCAGGCACAGGAGAGAGGACTGGTCCCCTTCCCCCCGGTAAGATTAATTCACTGAGTGCACATCAGTCATCAAGGCCAAAGACAGGAAACCCCTTCAACAGCACTTGCAAAGGGCAAGCCGCCACGGAGAATGTCTGTGGTTCTCCCTGAGATCCATCCTGGCCTGGGGTTGAGAAGAGGGAAGGCTTAACTGCATTTGTTCTTAAAAAGGGGGTATTTGCCCATGTGGGGTGAGTATCACTTTTAAGAAAAAGGCACAAAAATCTAAGCATAGAGATATGGACACATCAGGTAAATACTATCCACCTTCTGAAAGGATGCTTCATTTTATACCAGCATTTATGGCAGGGTATCTTTGACTCCCAACATCACTGGAGAGAGTCCTTCTGCACCTCAGGTAATAAGGCAGCTTTGGAATGCAAAGTAGCGGATCCTGCTATCAAAAAGCCACAGGGAAGAACCAGACATCCGCTGCGGTCACCCTGTCCACGGAGATTTGCATAAATTAGGCCAGTGGGCAGCTCTGTGCCTGAGTCAAAGTTTCTGCATATTTTCAAGGCTTTGACTCGGGCACCTATGCTCACTTTTTATACCACCATCTGCAATTCTGGCTTGGATAGAATATTTAGCCTTATATGCAGTCTCCCGTCTTCCAGCTACTCTCTTCCAGCAGGACAGGGGTAAGGGGGGCACTGACACCCACCCCCCCCAAATGCAGGAGGGCAGTGATGGCTGCTACGAAAAAGAAAGTCCATAGCTCAGGGTTTATTTTCTTCATGAGCTGATCAAAGACACCTCCCCTGCCCCAGGCTCAAAGAGACTTCGCATCCAGTTGGTAGGTGGGTTACTGGATTGGAAAACATCAACTTGCTGCTTAGTTCCCTTCTGGAAATGGATACACTTCACTTTCATTCACATTGACTACATTTTGTTGGTGTAAAGCAGACAACCATAGTCCCACCCAAATGTGGGAGGAGCTAAGAGATGTACTCCTGGTTGGCACTGCTTCCCACCGAAGCTCGAAGCTCGGTGCTATGGGAGGGTGGGCAGGAGTTTTTGTTGAACTGCAGGCCATCTTTGCCACAAGCACATCACCGCATTTCCTTATTTTCCCTCTCACATGAGATCTTTGTGTGCTGGAAGCTTTTACAGTTGGTCTGTGGATGGTAAAGAGGTTTTACCACCATCTAAGGTGGTAGTTGGTTATGTAAACAAAACCTGTTTTGAATTTGAGGTGACAAAAATAGCTACGATACACAGACACAATGGAGTTACTACTGGGCAGTAAAAAAGGAAGGAAATCTTACCTTTTGCAACAGCATGGATGGACCTAGAGGGTATTATGTCACAGAAAGACAAATACCATATGATTTCACTTATATGTGGAATCTAAGAAACAAAATAGAAACAGACTCAGATACAGAGAAGAGACTGACAATTGTCAGAGGGGAGGAGGGTTGGAAGCTGGTGAAAAGGGTGAAGGGATTAGCAGTGCATATTGATAGCTACAGCGATATAGATTATAGCACAGGAAATACAGTCAATGGTACTGTGATAACTATGAATGGGGCCAGGTGGGTGCCTGAAGCATCAGGGGCACCACTGTGTAAGGTACATGATTTTCTAACCACTTTGCTGTGCATCTGAAACTAATACAAAATAATAATATATTCAAAATATATTTCACTTGTAAACTGTAACTGAAAAATTTAAGAAAGGATTTGGGGGGATATGAGAAGGAAGTCTGTGGCAAGCCAACGTTCCCACTAGTTTCTAAGATGAGCAGATAGTAGACGATCGTACAAGAGCAACAGACAGTGAACACTGAGTCACATGTACAGGAGGTTGGTGCTCTAATTGAAACTTTTAGCAAAGGCAATCTGACACACTTAATGCTATGTGTAATTGTCATTGTGCTTCATAGTAATTAGGCATAAGTGGGAAGCAATTTACATAAATAACTATAGTTAGTTTTGGTTTTTACATGCAAAATAAAGAAATTTTAATTGTCAAAAACTATGGCAAAACAGCTTCAAAATGAGTTTTAGAGAATCCTATCCTAACAATTCTTTTTCTATTCTTGCTGGGCACCTTTCATGGCAGGTTTTTTGTTTGTTTGTTTGTTTGTTTGTTTGTTTTGTTTTGTTTTGTTTAATCTTCTCTCTTACTATCCACCCAATCCCCAAATTCTCGTTAATTTTTTGTGGCCAGTGGTTGGGGGTCAGATCCATGCACCTACAGCCCAGGGTTAAGCCAGGAGTTAATACACAGTTTTATGGGATCATTGTCTTGATCTCTTTGGAACTTTCCAACTCCCAGGTACCCGGCTTTGTGGTCCAATGACGAGGAATCTAGGGCTGTACTTTCCCTGTTGTGTCATACTCTTCCTATGACTTAATCTTCCACTATTCTGTGGTACTTGGAGCTCTGGTGTCGTTCCCCCATCTACTTGCTAACATTGGACATTTCTGTGTCCTCCAGTAGCTATCCTACACATTTGCTCCAGGGATTTTAACCATATTCAATGGGAGATATTGGGTGGTATGTGCTTAATCCATCTTTATTTTTTTAAATATACTTTATTGATTTTTTTTACAGAGAGGAAGGGTGAGGGATAGAGAGTTAGAAACATCAATGAAAGAGAATCATCGATCAGCTGCCTCTTGCACACCCCACACTGGGGCTGTGCCCGCAACCAAGGTACATGCCCTTGACCGGAATCGAACCTGGGACCTTTCAGTCCACAGACCGACACTCTATCCACTGAGCCAAACTGGTTTCAACTTTCTCTTTATGTTTCACACACACAGACATGCCTATGTTTCACAGGCTCCTACTTCACAGGCTAATGCAAAATTCAGCTCCCTATAAATTCCTCATCCTATCCCCATTGTTTTCCACAACTGAGAGGTGACCCACTCCAACTCTGGATAATTTCCCCTTGACCAAGAATAAATATATCTTCCTCGGCTGGGTGTACTTACAAAGAGCTAGGTCCAGAACCCATTTGGCATGGACACAGCACTGAAACGATGGTCTACTTCACCCCACTGGTGCAATCTCCCCCTCTCCTTGCAAGCTCTGTGCTTAACTTTGGTTTGAAGAAAACAACAAAAACCCTAAAATGGGAAAGAAATGCCCAAGACAAATAGAACAAAGGACTGAGAATGACAACTTTGCATCAGAGACAGAATTGGATTATTTCCTTGGAAGGCTTCGAGAAAGGAACCTAGGGGCAGAAGGAGAAAGAGGTTCCTTTTGTGTAGCTTGCTGCAAACTGACAGAAGAAATAAAAGGAGAAAGGGCTTTGGCAATCTGCCATGAACAAAGCCCCTAATTTGGCCTGAATCTCCTAAGGTTTGGGAGATAGCATTCTTGTACCAGAGAGAGCATCATTGCAAGACCTTGCCCACCCTCTCTGTTCCCTGGGTGGGCAATTGTTTCTCCTGTCCCGGACTTGGGATAATGCAGAGTCCAAAAGCTTTGTCTGACTAATGAGAAGAGTATTTTGTTCACGCTCAGGTATAAGGAAATCAGACTCACTGCCACTGTCTTGTTTGACAAGAGATATCTTTTGATCAGTACAGAAGAACAAGGCTTTGGGTAAAATAAATAAATAAATAAATAAATAAATAAATAAATGTCTACAGTGCTCAGAAACTCTGGGCAATGCTTTTAATCATGGACATTTCTGTTATGTTTCTCCAATTAAAATTTTTTCTGGCATCCGCATTTTATTTTGTGGCTCACCCACTAATAGAGGCCTGCTGATGTCTGTGGGATCTAGTGATCCTGAACTGGGATTGTTCTTTGGTCAAAGTTTTGCAAAAGGTGTGGTCAGCACAGCTCAGGCTGGTGATTATGCTGGGAATGGGGGCGGAGATGGGGAGTCAGCTGGATGCGAGTTCTTTGAAAAGCACATGTAAGGATTTGTTAATACACTACAGTTGGTCAATTGAAAACATTTTCAAATACCCCTGAGTGCTGGTGTAAGAGCTAAGTATAGGAATAAATTCCACATGTGAAAGAACTCAGAATAGCATCAAGCAACAGACGCAGAAATAGTTGGGTTAGGCCCAGTCTGCAAGTCTCACCAGAAGACAAGCAAAAAAAAATCCCCAGTGGACCTTGGATTTGTTTCAGGATTCAGACACTTTGGTAAATGGGTGCAAGAAATGGATTCCTTGTGAGATATTTAGATTGGGCCATTTATTCATGAACACTCAGTGGCCAGGTCATCTCTGGATTCATCGTGCAAAATGCTGCTCAAACATTTTTCCAAGATTGGACATTAAGCATCTGTGGAGAAGGTTGGTGATGGGTTTTATGAGAAGGAACTCGGATTTTTTGTGTCAAATCACTACGGACAGGCTGAAGTGAAAGAGGCCTAACATCCCTCCGGAGATGCACCTGAAATGTTCTCCCCCTCCCAAACTGGTGGGCGGAGTTTAACACATGACCCCTTAAGGCTCCCCCCCTCCCAAACTGGTGGGTGGAGCTAACAACATGACTGGCACCTGCCAAAGGGACATCTCCAAGACAGTGAACCACCAATTAGCACGGGCCAGAGTGCCCTTGGGGCCCATCCCTTCCTGTTCCACCCTGGGCCCAAACCCCTCCTTTCCGTCCCTTAAGAAGGACCCCAAGCCAGACATGTCCAGCTTTTTGGAGGTGGACCTCCATTAGCCCGGACTGGGTCCGATTTCCTGTCCCCTCTCCCCCTAATTCTGATCTTTACCTCGGTGATGGCCTCCATTACTGGGGAATAAACTCTCTTTAAAACTCTTTGTTCTGTTTCCTGTTTCCTTTCAAACCTAACAGCACCTGTGAGCTGGAAGTGTGCAGCTACAGCCAGAGGGAGAACCAGAGCCTCAGAAGGTGCTTGACAAGAGATAGCGTTTGAAGGCTTTGGGTTTAAAAAAAATTTTTTTTACAGTGCTCAGAAACTAGTTAAGGCCAGATTCCTATAGCAGTGGGGGGAATAATAAGGAATTAGCTCAAATCTACTGAGCACTTACTACATTTAATTTGTCCCAGGCTCTGCAGCTGAGAAGCAGCAGAGATTTGATTCAAACCCAGAGTCTCTGACCCAGAGCCCTGTTCTTAACCATCATTCCCCTGCCTAGCCCGTGGGGTACCTGGATTTCCTTGGCTAGAGTGAGCACTCGGCAAAAATTTACATTTAGAATTCTGGTACCCAGTTGGCCATTGCCAGAGCCATTTTTCATGGGTGTGCACAGGGGGGTGTCGCCAATATAATTTAGGTGACTGCCATCCCCCATTTCCCTCTCCCCCCACCCCAGTAGGCTGATTGCCAACTGTATAGTCTGGCCCTGCCATTTCTGTTCTTCCAATTTTACGAGTGAGACACCTAAACTGCTGAGAGACAAAGAACACTGCCCCAAGGTTATAGAGAAAAGTTAGCACTGCCCCACGAAGGACATCTCTACCTTCTGGCCATCCCACTGCCATTGAATTCTGCTCAGTGTCCTACAGCACAGCCTCCACTCAGAGCAATATATATATATATATATATATCCCAGTGCATGCTGGTGCATGAAATTTGTGCATGGGAGAGGGGTTCCCTCAGCCCAGCCTGCACCCTCTCGCAATCCAGGATCCCTCAGGGGATGTCTGATTGCCAGCCTAGGCCCAGTCCCCCAGAACCTAAACTGGTAGTCAGACATCCCTCTTGCAATCCAGAACTGCTGACTCCTAACCGCTGGCCTGCCTGCCTGCCTAATTGCCCCTAACCACTCTGCATGCATGCCTGATCACCCCAACCCCTCCACCTGCCTGCCCAATCGCCCCTAACCATACACCTGCCTGCTTGATTGCCCCTAACCATTCACCTGCCTGCCTGATTGCCCCTAATCATTCTGCCTGCCTTCCTAATTGCTCCTAGCTGCCTCTGCCTCTCCCCTGCCACCACACTTCATCCAGAAGGAAGTCTGGAATGACATCCAGAAGGTCGTTCAGCTGTCCAGTTTAATTAGCATATTGAGAGAGAGAGAGAGAGAGAGAGAGAGAGAGAGAGTCTATCCCAGAGATATCAAAGAGGAAGGTTGCCCTCAACTTGGATGAGATTTCTGAACTGCCTGCTCCTCCAGAAGCAAAGGAGAAGGGAAATATTTTGAAGCAAGTGATACTCTAGAGGCAATTTATTAGTGCGATGTGAAGACTAGAAATGCTATCATTAGGAAAATGAAATCAGGGCATGTTTGGATTTGTCTCACAAGGGAGCCATAAAGGCGGCTCTTCTGCCGGCTGGGCCTGTCTGGGAGCAGTGAGGACGGCTGCACGCCCCTGTGCTGAGGATGCATTCAGGACTGGAGGAGGATTTCTCAGCTACTGTGTGGTCACTTGGGCTCCTCTCCGGAGTGGGTAAAAGATGAGCCAGAGACTGAAGCCTCTGAGCCTGCCTCCTGCTGGCAGCGCTGTGAGCTGAGCCAACTTTTCTGATGAAGGCAGTGACTCCCTGGGCCCTAGAGAAACATGCCACTTGGTGGCATTTCAAGTGGATTCCCATTTCCCAGGTGTCCCCATGGCTAACCGGTCCAGACCGAAGGAAAGAGCTGTTGTAAGCCATTGTTTCAGGCAGCAGCCAAGTGGGAACAGAAAGAGTCTCCGTTAGTCCAGGTGGCCACTAGCTTTTAGGATAGCTGAGACTAGTCCCTTTACCTCTTGGGGGGAGACGGGGTCTGTGTCAGTTTCCCCACCTGTAAAATGGGGGTAGGAAAGGTTAAACTAATGTGTCTTTTCCATTCCAACTCTGAATCCTATGATTCTATGGAACAGTTTGGTTTTAGCTGAATTACCATCCACAGCAAAATCATTTTTATTATTATTTGTTTCACTAAAGTCAAGCTTCTAGAATAATGCCAAGCTAACCATTGGAATTCTAGGTGAACTAAATAAAAAGATTCCTCATCCTTTTAATTAACAAGAAAGAAGAAAGAAAGAAAGAAAGAAAGAAAGAAAGAAAGAAAGAAAGAAAGAAAGAAAGAAAGAAGGAAAGAAGGAAAGAAGGAAAGAAGGAAAGAAGGAAAGAAGGAAAGAAGGAAAGAAGGGAAGGGAAGGGAAGGGAAGGGAAGGGAAGGAAGGAGGGAAGGGTTAGGGGCAATCAAGCAGGCAGGTGTATGGTTAGGGGCGATTGGGCAGGCAGGTGGAGGGGTTGGGGTGATCAGGCAGGCATGCAAAGTGGTTAGGGGAGATCAGGCAGGCAGGCAAGTTGTCAGGGCGATAAGGCGGGCAGGCAGGCAGGCCAGCGGTTAGGAAGGAAGGAAGGAAGGAAGGAAGGAAGGAAGGAAGGAAGGAAGGAAGGAAGGAAGGAAGATGAAAGGCTCAAGCTAAAGCATAGGGTTCTCACTTCATTAGAAAAAGAATTATCATCTCTCGTCCCAAACCAGCTCCAAATTCCTAGTTCAATTTGTACGTGATTTCTCAGTGGTTTTATGGGCACAGCACAATGTAGTGAAAAGCTCTGGAAAAGGAGTCTGACACCTAGGCCCAGGCCGGCTCTGTTAAGGTGGTAGAAAACCAGACAATGTCCGTGTCCTACCTGCACTCACTTCTCTGAACATCTATCTGCTCCACAGTCTCTGCTGAGTGAGTGGGGTCGGCAGAGCACTGATGGACTTCCAGGGACTGAAGAAGCTTGAACTGCAGAGCCCCTCACGTGCATGCTGGGGGCTCCGGAGTTCAAGGTGAAAAGCATTTCTGTAAACATTTTTCTTACATTACCAAAGGATATCACAGAAGAAAGTGCCTTATCCTCAAGACTCCAGTAACTTGTTATGGTTTCTCATTCTAGACAAATATTCACTTCTGTACCTGATTTTATATTGATGGCTTTATATCAATTCTTATTCCCCAATTTGTGTAAGCTCCAAACGCACAAAGCCTGAATTGTACATCTGCTCTGCTAACCAGTTTACTGGCCTGGGGGGAATCCCTGCCCAGGTGGGACAGTCAGATCCTCACTTACAGAAAGTTCTCACTGGAGTATAGTCAGTGGCATGCCACGGCCACCATTCATTTTGGTTGGGGCCTGACTGGGAGGGCACACAGGGCATAAGACTGGCATCTCCCACCATGCTCATGGAGCAGTCAGACTTCTGAGAAAAGGATTATGTGAACAAATGAGTAGAGAGGCAAACATACAAGAGAAAGAGAGAGAGTGGGAATAGGAAACCTCGGTTTGTAAAGGTTTTAAGATCCTGGCTTCAGTCCTTTCTGATATAGGAACGGTTTCTGCGAAGCAAAGCAGGACCAAGTCACAGTGACCTCTTCCCACTCCCCCCAATTAACCAGACCCAAGCTACGTCACCCAATGTGAACAGCCCTGATCACCTTTGCCTCGGCAGAGGCTACTGTTCCTTCCAGAAATCAGGGGTGCAGAATGGAAATACGGACCTCAGTTTCACGTGGCACAAATCCAATACCCCAGCACTCACTTCTGCCAGAACGGAGGCAGAGAGCTGGCCCAGGCAGAGCTTGCGGGCACCCACGCAGCTCCTGTGCACCTGTGCCGTCACTGCAGCGTGGGTGTATTTACAGCTCCCCTGTGCCTGTCGGAAAGTGATGCGGGGGCTTTTTCTTAGGGTCCCCTCCCCCCCACCTTCCAGCCTTCTTGAAGTAGGTAGAATGTTAGTGATTATGTGCAATTTCAATTGGAGTTTTCATTGCACGGGGATCCTCAGACAATCTGTGCCTGCTTCTAATGTGGCATTTCTCAAGTGCCATTGTCTACCTCAAAGGAATGCTCTATGGGTGGCCTCCAAGCATCTCTTTATAGCCACTGAGCTACACAGAGGGGGAAAAGAAGGAATAAACTGCAGCTGTAAGGAATTAAATTAGACAAAAGAGGAAAAGAAAACTTGCGTGGGGTGGCAGTAAGACAGTGGTGTATATTAAAAGAGACAACGTGTTAACAAAATCTCAAGATATTTTTAGAAAGAGCAGACAGCTCCCTCCTGGGGATGGTTGAATGGTTATGAATGCAGTTCTGTTCAGAGATCTAGAATAGGTTGGATGAATTCCGTGTGCCTTCCAGGACTAGATTGATGACAGGGACTACATCGGAGGATCCAAAGATTTTTAAACCCCTATTGTGCCAAATTCCTATTAATTTCATCAAGTTATTATCTACTTTCTTACAGTTGCCCGATGAGACCCATTTCGTTGGCCATGGTAACTTTACTCTTTCCCCTCCAACCCATAATACCAACCCACTTCACCACCTGTCCCTCCCCTCACTGGGCAAGTGAGGCCTAAGAGCAAGAGTCAGGATACTATGAGAGAGTGGGTGAATGTCTTCTAAAGGCTGAACTGGCTGCTAAGTAACTGGCCATATGGCCCCATGTTCCTCATCCAGGTGTCTGTATCCCCTGCCCTCCATACCTGTGTGTAAGTGCCCCAAGGTGCCCTCAGATGGACAGCAAGCAAAGGCCTCCAGGAAGGTGTCCCTTCTATGCACAGGAGAAGGAACCTTCCGACTGTCAGAAGCAGCTGACCTACAGAGAAGTCAACCTCAGGTCTCTGAATCCTGAGGAAGCTCGGCCAGTGTGTTCCATGCCCAGGTTGGTCCTGGCCTCACTCACAAAGTTGCAGCTTACTGCAGTGGTCTCCTGTGGGATGGCTACATTTTAAAATGAAACTAAACCACTTTCTTACCCCATAGAAAAAGAATAAACTCAAAAATGGATTAAAGATTTAAATGTAAGGCTTGAAACTGTAAAAACCTTAGAAGAAAACAGGCAGTAAAATCTCAAATATTTCTCATGGCAATATTTTTTTTATATATCTCCTTGGGAAACAAAAGAAAAAAACTAAACAAATGGGACTACATCAAACTAAAAAAATTTGAAGATTAAAGGAAACCATCAGGAAAATGAAAAGACAACTTATTAATGGGAGAGCATATTTGCCAATAGCACATCTGATAAAGGGTTAATATCCAAAATTTATTAAGAACTCAGACAAGTTAACACCAGAAAAACAAGCCATTAAAAAGTGAGCAGAAGACATATAGATGGCCAATAGACATGAAAAGTTGCTTGACATCACTAATATCAGGGAAATGCAGATCAAAACCACAAGAGATACCACCCCACACCTGTCAGAATAGCTGTCAATTAATCAACAAATAATATGTATTGGTGATGATGTGGAGAAAAGGGAGCCCTAGTGCACTGTTGCTGGGAATGCAGATTGGTGCAACCACTATGGAAAACACTGTAGAGGTTCTTCAAAAAATTAAAAATGAAACTGCCTTATGACCCAGCAATTCCACTTCTGGCAATACACCTGAAGAAACCCAAAACACAAATTTGAAAAATTAAATGCACCTCTATGCTCACTGCAGCATTTATAATAGCCATTATTTGGAAGCAATTCAAACTCCCATCAGTAAATGTGTGGATAAAAATAAAAATAAAAAACCACTGGTGTTACGTACATATACATAATAGAATATTACTCAGCCATGAAAAAGAAGGAAATCTTACCTTTTGTGACAGCAAGGATGGAACTAGAGGGTATTATGGAATAAGCCAGTTAGAAAAAGACAAATATCATGATCTCACTTATATGTGGAATCGAATGAACAAAACAAACAAAATAGAAACAGACTCATAGATACAAAAACAGACTGACAGCTGTCAGAGGAGAGGGGACTTGGGGGATGGGTAAAAAAGTGAAGGGATTAAACAGTACAAATTGGTAGTTGCAGAATAGCCACAGAGATACAGATTGCAGCATAGGAAATATCCTAGCTAATAAAAGGGTAATATGCAAATTAACCATCACTCCATCACAAAATGGCAGTGGCCATAGCCACAAGATGACGGCACCCAGTCCTCTCAGCCCCGCTGGAGTCCCCCATTCCCAGGGGGAGCAGCCGCTGAGAACCTCTGGGCAGTAGGCAAGGAGCGACCAGGCCGTGTAGAGAGTTACTAGTGCACAGATTCATAGACAGGGCTACTAGTAGTTAATAATATCAAGATAACTGGGTATGGGGCCAGATGGGTGGGTGGGGCAGTGACCACTCTGTAGAGTGGGCGGTTTTCCTGCCACTTTGTTGTACATCTGTCTGAAACTGATGCAGAATGGTACTGAATGTAAATTGTGGTTGAAAAAAATGAAAACCCACAAAGAGGTACCAATTGATACCCATTAGATGGCCATTATAAAAGCAAAACAAAACAAAAATGGAAATTAACAAGTGTGAGCATGTGGAGAAATTAGAACACTATATCACTGTCAGGAATTATAAATGATACAGCCACTGTGGAAAACACTTTGGCAGTTCCTCAAAAAATTAAGCATAGAATCACCATGTGATCCAGCAATTTTACTCATAGATATACTAGTATATCCAAAAGAATTGAAAAGTGGGACTCAAGCAGACACCAATGTTCAAAGCAGCATTATTCACAATAGCCAAAAGGTGGAAACCACCCAAATGTCCATCAACAGATGAATGGGTAAAACAAAATGTAGTACATACATACAATGGACTATTATTCAGCCTTAAGAAGGACTAAAATTATGTTATATGCTACATCGTGGATGCACCTTGAAGACATTAGGCTAATTGAAAATAGGCATATACAAAAAGACAACCATTATATAAATCCAGTATACAAGGACCTAGAATGGACAGATTCAAAGAGTCAGAAGGGAGGGAAGAGTAGAAGAGAGATTACCAGTGCTGGCAGGAGGAGAGGAAGGGAAATTATTGTTTAATGGGTACAAAGTTTCTGTTTGAGATAATAAAAAGTCCTGTAGATTGATGTTGATGATGATTGAACAACATTATGAATGTACTCAATACCACCGAATTGTATTTTAAAAATGTTTAAAATGGTCATTTTTATATTATGTGTATTTTACCACAAATAAAAATATAGAAGAGAGGACACGACATCATGGAAAATTGTTTTTCTGTCATTTGTTATAAATAACGGGTGTATTCTACATACTATAAGGGTCTTAAAACTCAGGAAAGAAAAGCGGAATTGATGGAAAAGAGCCAGCGCCTGAATTTCCGGGTGCCTCTTCAGCCCTCACTCACCCTCATCAATCTGAGGTTCTCGACCATCAGTCAATTTTCTTCTTTCCCCCATCAAATACATTTCATGATGGCTAATAAGGACATCAAGCATCAGCACCCTCACAGGTCTGGATAAATGAGATGTTACCTTAGCCTGCAGTCATTGTCCAGGTCTGAACAGCAAAGATCAAAGCATAAAGCCAATGCAATGCTTTGACTAAGGCAGGGCGAAAGGCTTGCCTCTCTGGAATGCAGCCTGTTCAGACTGAAGGACAGTCTTTAGGAGTTGGGGGAGGGGAGACAGCCTGGGAAGAGGGGAAAGAAGGGGAACATTAAGAAATCCATTTCCCTCTGCTTTGCCACAAAGATCTAGACAACACAGACCCAAATGTAACAGATGCAGAATCCCTACAAAAGACAAACGTAGATGGCAATTTAAGTTACATAAATGTCTAATTACTATGTTGTACCTTGAAGACATTAGGCTAATTGAAAACTACCGTAGCATCGTATGTCAACTGTAATTGAAAAATCATTTTTTTAAAAAAGAAAGACAGGTGGGACTGTGGGGATTAAAAGTGAGATCTCTGGGGACAAGGACCTGTGGCTAA
The DNA here is from genome assembly GCA_963924515.1 of Vespertilio murinus. Classification (NCBI taxonomy): domain Eukaryota; kingdom Metazoa; phylum Chordata; class Mammalia; order Chiroptera; family Vespertilionidae; genus Vespertilio; species Vespertilio murinus. The sequence continues at coordinate 14,947,971 of OZ004707.1, forward strand.
TCCTCAGTTTACCATTTATACCCCATGAGACCACAACCAATTGACTCACCTCACTGTGCATGTCTTTCTCTGTAGAAAAGGAGTTAATCCTAACTCACTGGGTTGTTGTGAAGATTTTGAACTGTTTGGCATAAGGCCTAATCCATAATGAGCTCTCATTATCAGAGTACACTGTACAGACCCAAAGCTTTAACTGACAGTCACAGTGTTGAGCAACCAGAAGACTGCTTTGGGGTTATAGTGTGTCCATCGGGTGCATAATGTGTCTGTGTATATGATTTGTTTATGACTCTCTAGGGAGGGCCATGTTAACATTAGCCTGAAACCCTCTAGCAGGCTGCTTCCTAACTGCCGCCTGTAGTGCTCCTCCAGGAAGAGAGCAACTTGGCGGAGTCAATGATACTAAAATCAGAGTTGTTGGAGGATGCTTTTTCCTTACCATTTCCCAGCTACATCCAAGCTAGCCAGGCCCAAGTTACAGAAGCTGGGACTGACTAGTTCTTCTTAACTATTCTCTTTTTCCCTCCGGTGGTATGGCAGGTACCACATGCCACCTTGATTTAAGCTATGTTAGACTCTTGGCTGTGTCTATGTCTCATGCCTGACACCACGATAACTTATATATTTGTCTTTTTTTCTGGGTAGGCAGAATAAGGCTTATGCCTCTTTTCAGGAAGTCCCTTCACTGTAAGGATGCCACCCTACCTCTTATGCAGGAGTGCACACACCTCTGACTGTTTTCTACATCAAGGCAACTGAAACTGTGTACAATAACCAAAGTCTCATCAAAGAGGCTAGAGATCTCTTAGCAAGATTGGGTAATCTGGAGTTAGTGAAGGTCCAGGAAGTTTATAATAAAAGGAAAATATAAACTAGGAATCATTAATATTCTTGTAATCACATGAAGGAAGACAAAGGAAAAATGGACAGAGAAGTCATGTGTAAAGGAGGCACATGTTTCATGGTAATAGAGTAACCCACAAAGTTACACTATCTCATAGGTTCCACCGTTCATCACCATCCATCTTGAAGGAAAGGAGAAATCCGAGCCTGGAGGCTAACAGCTGTACCACCAATAATTGTCATCTTCCAACTCAGGACACAGCTTCCATTTTCCATGGCAGAACAATAGCCATAGCAGATATGAGGCAGGGCTACATTCCAGACTTCCACCAACAGCAGAATGATTCTCAACATCTGTAATTCTGACCAAGAGACCCACCAGCTTCATGACAAAATTCTGCTTTCAGAGAAAGGCATCAGTTTGGGGGGGACATAATGCTACAAACCATGAAGAATTATGTGACACCCTTCACTAGTGGTCTTTTTTTAATTAACAAGAACTATCTTTATTTGGGCTTCTTTTTATTCCCCCATTGTATATGTTGAGGGCCTGGTAGTGAGGGGAAACCAGGTGGCTTTGGGAAAAGCATTAAGCAGAGCAGGGCATGCTATCTGAGAGGTCAGTGCTAGGTAAGAAAAACACAGTGGACAGATAACTATTTCTTCTAAATTTTTCCATTTGTTTACCCTTCCTCATCATATAGACTTCCAAGAGTTAGAACCTTGATTTCCAAATCTTCCCAGGAAATTGGTCATCTTCAATTGATGAGCATGGTTTGTAGAAAGGAAAATTGAATAAAGATGCCAATTATAATTAAAATACCAAAGAGTGTTCTTTTTTAACTTAACAAAGCAGTGCTCCTTAGCCCTTTCTTGCTTTACTTTCCTATGCAGCACCATCATCCTCTCTCTGTCCTCTGGCACCACCTCTCAGTGTTACTCACTGCAGTGCTCCCAGCATCCAACTAGACCAGTTCCTGGCACACAGTAGGTACTGAATCATTATTCATAAGCTGATAAGTGAGAACATGAATATATTAAAATCTCAAAACAAAAATCTACATATATAAAAGGCTAAGAGACCAAACTGTGCATCTATCCAACCATCCGACTGACCTAACAGCCAGTACATATGCCGCACACTGGTAATTTAAAAATAAACATTGACTCATGCATACAAGATACATATAAAGCTCTTGCTGGCCCCAATCACACATGTAATTAATTTCCATCTTACGAATACATAAAAATATAGGTGATATTCAATAAGAGAAGAAATCTGGATGGTTAAGAGGAAACACAAGTGACAAGCATTTGTAATTAAAGAATTAGAAATTAATATTATAGGCTACCCTTCCTCCTTTCAGATTAGTCAATGTTTTTTGTGGGTTTTTTTTAAATAAATATATTTTATTGATTTTTTACAGAGAGGAAGAGAGGGATAGAGAGTTAGAAACATTGATGAGAGTCATCAATTAGCTGCCTCTTGCACACCCCCTACTGGGGATGTGCCAGCAACCAAGGTACATGCCCTTTACCAGAATCGAACCCAGGACCTTTCAGTCCACAGGCCAACGCTCTATCCACTGAGCCAAACCAGTTTTGGCCAGATTAGTCAATGTTTTAAAGGATTATAATGCTATAAGTTAAAATATGTAGAGATTCATCTTTGGGGGGAAAAAATCAAATATCTTTAAATTTCACAATTGTGGTTTAGTAATTTCCCTACAAGAAATATTTTTCAGGAAGAAGAAATTAGTTCTTGAGGCAAGGGATTATATGCCAAAAAGTTCCTTATAGCATTATTCATAGTAATACAAATTTAGTAACAACCTAAGCAATTAGCTATGGGAGAAAGTTAAATGAATCATAGTATGCCCATGGTTTAATATATGATGTTTGCAAATATTATCTTAATGATATAAGAAATTGTTCACAATATAAAGTGAAAAAAATATTGTATACATAGCATAATACCAATTAGGTAAAAGCAAGAATATGCATGACAGTGAAAAGCCTAGAAGGAAAACAGTATGTGAAAATGTTAACAGTTTTTATCTCTAGGACATGAAATTATGAATGATTTTGACTTTTTAAAAAGCTTTCCTACATTTTGAAGACTGTGATGATCACATATTGCTAGTACAAATATATTTCTTTTAACATAAAAGGAAATAAAGATGGAAATATGAGACCAACCTTGCTGGTAACAGAATGTCCACCCACGATAGCAGGAAATGATGCCACAGAATTGCCAGTCTTTCTTGCCCATATTTGGTCAGGAAACACATTTGAATCCTAAGATAGTACAAGGAAAGAAGATGGAGAGAGAAGACATAAAGTTTGGCTTTAATTTTCATGTTTCATGTAACACCTTTTTTCTCCACTTGTTTGCAGTTCCTTCCAGACAGAGAGCATACTTTCTCTTTTAGTGTCCTGTTGGTCCAACTGAGGTATGGCACCCTGCATGAGGAACAAGGAGAACACAAGAGGACTGAAATGCAAGTGAGGAACCAGTCACAGGAGAAAAGGAATGTGCTGAGGGTCAGTAGAATGGAAGCATAGAACATGAAAAGATGGGAGATTAAGCCAAAGACAAAGAGACGGTACAAAGGAAGAAGAGGCAAAGGAGAATGAAAGGAGAGAAGAGCAGGTGAGAAGGATGATGAAGACAGTGCTGACATCATCCTCTGTGACGACAGAATTCTAGATTCATCCTCTAAGAAGGTGCTGAGCTATATCCAATCTAGACTTGACTCATAAGGAGAAGTTCTTACTGGTTCTGCATCAGCCCCAGATGACTCCTGAGAACATCATGACCAGCCACTGCATGAGTCCTTGACCTTGAAGCCAGGTCTGATGAGCGGCTGGATCAGGACCAGCACTGAATGATTCACCAGCCACTGGATAATTTGGAAAACACAGAGATGCCAAAGGCTTATTTGAGGTCACTTGTGGCATCCAGGGTCCTCTGTGATCCCACTCTAGTTTTCAGAGGTAGGGGGAAGTAGATAAATGTGTGGTGAGTGACCCAATTTCTCTATTTCTTTGGGTGCAAACAAGGCACATTTTTACCTAGAACAAGAGGATAACATGGAGCAAGGAAATGTAGCTGTCAATCAAACAGGTTGATTCCCTCCCTCAACACCTTTATGGGTCCATACAGTCCGCACTCCTCTTCTGATCACTGGGTAACCCAGCCTGGTCAGTGTGTGCTTCACTGTTCTCTTACCTTACTGACTCACAAGTGTAGACAAGCATTCCCTGAGCAAGTAGCCCTGAGCTGAGCTCAACATTCTTCCTCCTCCTTTTCCATGGTTTTTCAGGCGGGTGGCGGGGGGGAGAGTGGTTATGATAATGGGGTGCTGGACTGGATTGATAAGCATCTTCTCTCTTTCACAGGGTAGAGGGCAAAGAAGTCATCCCAAAGATTTAAGGAAACTCCAGGGAGAGACACCAATTTCCAAACACAAAAAATAACTGAAAAATGGGAGCAAGACAACCAATGATGTGAACAGAACTCAAATATTCTGGGGCCTTGTGTTCGGTGAGCAAGTCCCAACTAGAGAGTGATGGGGGGCTGCTTGGCAATCTGTCACCACCTACAAGACCTGGTAAAAACATCACAGACCCTAACACTCAATAAGAGGTTCAGAAACACATTTGCCATCATCCTCCAGGGGAAATGGTGGGCCACATTCTTACAAGCACAGTCAGTAGTAACAACAGATATGTATTCTTGCCAAGTGTAGTGTCAGTGTGCCCCACCCCTCAAATAGCACAATCCACTATGAGCTTCCTGGTTGTGGATTTGGAGGAATTGCTTCACCTGTGTGAATTCACTTCCTAATCTAGCCTGGTGAATATGAGAATTAGAGTTTAAGGCATCTAGCACAAATAATAACTCAGAAATAATTCTTACTAGTATTATTAAGGTACTGTTTTAAGTGCTATAGGGAATAAAAATGGGTAAGATAGTTCCTTATTTTAAAAATCTATAATCCAAAAAGTGAGAATATTGTAAATGCACAATAACTATCAAGATAGGATTATGAAAAAAGGTATAAATTTCTATGCAGAAGGGGAAAGATCATAATCTCTGGTGACTGGGGTGGGGAGAGAGCTAGCAGGAAAGAGGATGGATTTCTAGAAGAGGGCAGATTCAACAGGAGCAGGTGTATGATGTTAGTGGCCAAGTGTTTGGGCAGAAAGAGAAGCAGCAGCAAAGATCCCAAGGTGGGAAAGTAAGGGCCTGTTGAGAAATATTAATTCATAAAGTTTAAGTGTGGGGAGAATAGAGAGATTAGAAGAATGTTCTGGGGCCAATCTGTGTAGAGCCAAAATGCCAGACTAAGAAGTTTGTACTTAATTCAGCGGTCAGCAGGGAGTCATTGGAGGCTGTTGAGCAGGAGAGTTGCTTTCTTTACAGCTGTGCCAGGCTAAATTAAGCATAAACAGTTCTTTATAATTGGAAAGGGAAGGCTCAGAAATAGCTCTTGACTCAGAAACAGGCATAGGGAAAGGTAATGAGAAAGTAAGGAAGTTAATTAAAATTCTAATTATTGTGAAAGGCCATTAAAAATCCTAATTCACTAGGGATAACTGCTGTGGAGGGTTTGGGGGGAAAATGCTCCTCTTAACCCTTGGGTAGGTGCAACAAAGGTGGACATTTGTTTTTCTGTGGAGAAGAAATGTTTGAGGTACTTAGTAAATGGTAGGTAGACATGCTCATGTGGGTGTTCTATGTAAATCCACTACCCACATCCATGTATCTATGTACAGTGCTCTACAATATCAGGTAAATAATTCTCATAAAGGAATTTACATAGTATATTATGTAAATTGACCATTTATCCAAAGGGCAGATACCGAGATAACTCAATATTTCTATTTTGCCAAGGTTTCCATGTATTCCTACTATAAGGGTTGCATAGTTATTTGAATAGTGATCTCCTACCAGGGCATTTTTATCACTAACAGCTGGGGGTTCATGAACAGGTGTTCATGGAGATCATTGGTGAAACTGGCCCTGAATCCCTTCAATACCTAGAGTCACCATTGTGTACACAGCATGACAATCAATCTTCAAGCAAAACAGTACTACTCTCTTTGTGTTTTACAAAATATTTTCACATCTCCTCTTATAGGAGATACAATTTTTATTCCCCTTAAGCAGTAGAGAACACTGAGGCTTAGAGAGATTAAGTGACACATAGTGTTAATCAGGAGAAGCTAGAGCCTAGGTCTTCTAACTTCTAGCTCAGTGTTCTTTCATCCATGCCAAAATGTCCAGGTAAGGAAGTAAAGTGAAAACAAATATGCACCAAACTTTGTGGTCATGGTGGGAGTTTAAAGAATGGAAGAGCCAGGAAGGCTTCTTGAAGGAGGTGGGTAATTATGCTGCTATAGCAGCAATCCACATTTAAAATGCTTACACAAGTCAGAAGTTATTTCTCTCATGTGTCTAAGTAAGCATCCAGGGCTGATGTGACATGGAGCTCATATGACAGCTATAGGCTGTTAGGGACTGAGACTTCTTATGGTTATTCCCTCTTAGTGTACATCCATCCAGTGTAAAGAGCTCACACCTGTCCACTTTCCAGCCACATAAACAGGGCCAAGGGAAAAACATGCACTTTCTTTAATAATAGATTCCACAGATTGCACAAACTTGCTCATTAATGACTTGCTTATTTGATCAAGCCCCCACTCTAAGAGAAACTGAGACATGTGGCCTTTGCTCTGGAAAGTCATAATCCCAGCTAAATTCCTATTGATGTGGAATACCTATTGTGTGTTCTATGAAGAGAATGAATATCCTACCTAATAAAAAAAAGTAATATGCAAATTAACCATCACTCTGCAACAAAGATGGCAGCACCCATAGCTGCTAGGGTGGGACTCTGGTGGCAGCACTCCAGCAAAATGAGCCCAGCGTCCTCTCCTCAACAGTGCAGAGGGAAGGGAGGGGCCTCTGGCCAGAGACCTGGGCATGGGATGCTGGGCTTGCATCACCCCCAGCAAACCCCAGAATCTGAGCCCTGGCTATGCGGAGGGAGGAAGAAGGGGCTCTGGCTAGAGACTGGGGTGAGGAATGCAAGTGCCATTGCAGGACTGGCTGAGGGGGGAAAACCCCCCTTCCACTGTGCACAAATTTTATGCACCGGGCCTCTAGTTAGAAAATAAGGGATTTTAGCCATAAGAGGCTTACTGGAGCTTCAGGGGGGCAAAAGGGGCAACAAGGTAGGTGGATAAAGAGGTAAAAGAGAGCATCCTGAGCAGACTGGACATGGGAAATGAATCTGTCAGGAATGGCTACTGAAATAGGGGAAGAAAACCATATGTGGAGAGATTAAAAATGGTAGCAGAGTAGGAGGATGCTGCATGGACATGCTCCCAGGAACAAGCTGGAATTACAACTGAAATATGGAAAGGCTTCCTAAATAATCAGTGGAAAACTCACAGGAGAGAACCCTGATACTCAACAACCGAAGGTGGAGATGGCATAGAGACTGGTAGGAGAGGCAGAGGTGTGAAAAGTCTGGCCAGGCACCCACAGATGGCAACTGAAGTCCCAGAGAAATATCTCACCTGTGGGGTGAGGGTGCCACTGAGAACTCTGGGATCTAATACCCAACCCAGGCTCCCCAGCAGAGAGCACCAAACTGATGAGGGTACCCACATAAAATCTATCTGTGAAAAGCAGTGGAGTGCTGTCTGCCAGGGAGTGGCAGCTGAAAGTTGGGGCATCCTTTTATAGGGCCAATGCACAAAAATTCCCTGTGGAGCTACCCACCTTGTGCTCTGGCAGAGGGAAGGTGAAGTAGACTAGAGCTGTGATAGCAGAACCCAGGACTAAGGACTAGGGAGATAGACCTCAGAAGACAGACACCCAAGTTTCCTGGGTTTAGTCATTCCCTCTTGCAGCAGAGGACATGTTTCCTATAAAGACACCTGCCTTACCTAGGGAGGAAGACAATGGACATACCCTATTTGAAAACACCTTGCCCAGAGGCCACTAAAGAAATTAAAAGTAACAATTAGCCTCCAAACAGAAGCAACCACTACACTAAGTTCAAAAACAAAACAAAACAAAACAAACAAAAAAAAAACTCTTGCCACACCTGAAGATTATTGCCTGGGGACAATTCAAGTAGGAATCCTGTTAGTCTGTAGATAGAGGTAGTCTCTGGAGGCTTTGAGTCTTTTCCTGATCCAATTAGTCAGAAACAGCCTTTAACACTGTCCTGCACTAGAGACTGAGAGTTGTAGAGGATCTACCTAATGCATAGTCACAAACCCAAACAACCAAAATGAGGAAACAAATAAATAACCACAAATGAAAGAACTAGTGAATTCCACAGAAGAAGAGATAAATGAAGCAGAGATAAGAAATTTATCTGAAACAGAGTTCAGAGTACTGATGGTAAAAATGCTCAACACTATGAAAAAAAAGATATATAACTATGAAAAAAGAATAATCTGAGATAAAGAATGACATAATATAAATAAAGAACACATTGGAAGGAATACACAGCATATTAGGGGAAAGTGAGAATCGAATCAATGACTTAGAAGACAGAGTTGAAAATATCACTCAATTAGAAAACCAAAAAGAAAAAACAATTAAAAAATAGGAGGATATTTTAAGGGAGCTATGGGACAATGTGAAACATAACAATATTAGAATAGTAGGAGTGCCAGAAGAGGCAGAAAGGGAGAAAGAAATAGAAAGGGTATTTGAAGAAATGGTAGAAAACTTCCCTAACCTGCTAAAGGGAAAAGGTCACACAAGTTTAGGAGGCACAGAGAACCCCAAGCAAGAAGAACCCAAACAAACCCAGGCACAGACACATCATAATTAAAATGCCAAAAATTAAAGCCAAAGAGAGAATCTTAAAGGTAGCAAGAGTAAATAAAACTGTTACCTACAAAGGAGTTCCCATAAGGCTGACACCTGATTTCTCATCAGAAACTCTACAACCCAGAAGGGAATGGCATGAAGTACTCAAGGTAATGGAAAGCAAGTATCTGAGACCAAGATTACTATATCCAGCAAGGCTATCATTCAAAATAGATGGTCAGATAAAGAGCTTCCCAGACAAAAAGAAAATAAAAGGCTAAAGGAGTTCATCACCACCAAGCCAGCAATACAAGAAATGCTAAAGGGATTGCTATAAGGGATTGCTGAGAAGAAGAAACAGAGAAAGAAACCTAGCCATACAGAATTAAAATGTGTACCACTCAATAATAGCCCTAAATATAAATGGGTTAAATGCAAAAAGTGTAAGGTAGCTGAATGAACAGAAAAATATGACTCAATTATATGCTGTCTATAAGAGACACACCTCAAAACAAAAGACACACACAGGATGAAAGTGAAGGGATGGAAAAAATTTTTTTCCATGAAAATGGAAAAGGAAAAAAAGCTGGAGTAGCAATACTCATATCCAACAAAACAGACTTGAAAAGCATCAAGCTAAGCGAAAGAAGCCAGTCGGAGAAAAATAAATATCATATGATCTCACTCATTTGTGGAATATAATGAACAACATAAACTGATGAACAATAGAGCCAGAGAGGAAAAGTATATTCTAGAATATAATAGAAGTAATTCTGTTATTTGTAGATTTTTAATATTTCCTACAACTTTTGTGATATCATACTATGTCAGTACAGTTTTGATAATATTATTATACTTAAAATCCTTTTATTCTTGAAATGTTAATGTTTGTTGCATGTAATATTATTATATGTAAGATTATTTTTCTTGAATAATTGGTGTTTATTGCATGTAAAATTATCACATTTAAAATTGTTTCTCTTGAGATATTAATGTTTATTGCATGTAACATTATATTTAAAATCATTTTTCCTGAAATAAAAGAAAACATCAATGAGCTCAAATTGAGGAACATTATGCAAAATATCATTGTGTACTCTTCAAAAGTGTCAAGATAAATAATAATAATAATAAACAAAAAGGATGGACTGGGAAAATGTCCCATAGTGAAGGAGATGAGAAGACACAACAATTCGATGCAACATAGTATCCTGAATTGGGTCTTGAGATGAATGAGGCCACTGGTAGAATAACTGGTGAGATATGAACAAATTCTGTAGTTTCATTTAAAGATCACAGACTAATAAATAGCTCTTCTTCATAAAAATAAATAAAGACTACAATATTAAAAAAAAAAAAGAAAATTATATCTGTTCACTGGAGCCAGACATAGGATGGGCTTTGAAGGTCAAGCTGAGTGGCTTGGATCTGAGCTACTGTAGGTTCTTGGGGACATAATATCTAAGGCAGTGGTTCTCAACCTTTCTAATGCTCCCACCCTTTAATACAGTTCCTCATGTTGTGGTGACCCTAAACCATAAAATTATTTTTGTTGCTATTTCATAACTGTAATTTTGCTTCTGTTATGAATCATAATGTAAATATCTGTGTTTTCCAATGGTCTTAGGCAATCCTGTGTTAACTATTGCTGTAGAGCCTAAGACCATCGGAAATATAAATCATAATGTAAATATTTGTGTTTTCCGATGATCTTAGGCAACCCTGCTAGCGGTTCTCAACGTGTGGGTCATGACCAACACATTGAGAACCACTGCTGTAGAGCCTAAGACCATCAGAAAACAAAGATATTTACACTACAATTCATTAACAGTAGCAAAATTACAGTTATGAAATAGCAATGAAAGTAATTTTTATGGTTGGAAGTCACCACAACATGAGGAACTGTATTAAAGGGTCAAAGCATTAGAAAGATTGAGAACCACTGATCTAAGGACTATTTGTTGGTCAGGACTACACAGGAAAAGCTAGGTGGGGTAGAGTTGGGAGCCAGGAAGACCCATTAGAAGCTTTCTTCAACCATCAATCCATAGTTGATGAAGACCCTGCCTGAGATAGGGGTTCTGGCTGGAGAGATGGATAGTGTGAGAGGTGTTTCACGGAGAAGTGACAAAGCTTGGTTTCTGTTGAGCTGCACGTTGAAGAATCACAGATGCCTCAGAAGCTACTCTCTTGTGAGACTGCCTACCTTGCATGGGTTCTTTAGTGTTTCCAGGTTACCATTCATCCTCCTTGCCTATGCTTACAACAATGACACCAAAATAGCATTCAACAACAAATACTATTAAACATAAGCTCCATGTGGGCACAGAGTATGGCACCCAGAAGATGCCCAGTAAATATTGGTTGAATGAGTAGCTGGATGAACAAATGAATAAGTAAAATGTAGGCACAAACCACAGTGGGCACCGCACCCAGCAAAGGCAATTAAAATCTAGGAAATGTCAGCTATCACATGTTGAAGATTTTACACAGAAGAGATTTAGATGGAGTGTTTTCTGCAAACTGTCACAGCACCAGTGGCAATTTGTGACATTGTAGAGTGAAGTGGGATGTTAAAATATTCTCTTAGCCAAACTACAAAAAAAAAAATGTCAACACCAGCTACTCCTGATTATATATATATTCTCATTATTGTTCTCCTTTCTTCTCGTTACACAGATTTTCTAAACTGGCTGGATGTGGATAGTTCCAGTGCAGCCATTATTTCTGGTTCTTTCTTATATACTCCAACTTCTATCCCATAAGTGAATCAAGAGGAGGTTGCCTTGACAACACTCACCTCTTTCTAATTAAGCACCCAGAGCAGCCTGAGTGTTTTATTGTGAGAAAAGCCCACATAGCACCCAGATTCAGGACTTCAGAAAATGCACAGCACCTGAGAGGCTAAACTGGATGTGCCACTCCAGACAAAAGCCTGTGGAACACTTCCTTCCCATCACCTTTCCTTCCAGCTCTTGCAGCCACTCACCCTGACAGGTGAGCATCAGGTGCAGTCCCCTGTACACAGACCACAGAAAGAGGCTCTTTTCCAGCGGGCCCATGAACTGATTTTCCAGGTAATGAGACATCTTATGATTAGGTGACAGAATCATCAAATTATTTCTGTGTCTCTTAACCTGGGCAGTAGGTTCAAGAAGCCAGAGAACTGTTATACAAATCTTGAATGTTCTATTCTGACCCGAGACAGACAGCTAGGATACCTATCAGGGCCATAGGTACAGCAAGCTTTAAATCTAATATTATAATGAAACACTAGGATAAAGAGCCCAAGATGAACCCCACAGTTACATTTCTTATAAATCCACAAGATGAACCCAAAATTCACTGAAAGTGTTGAAAACAAATGCCTCTGGGGAACAGAAACTTTGAGAAGAGTGGGCCTGATATACTTCCTAACAAATTTTTGAAGATAATTAGCCTTTTTAAACTATGCGCATACATAACTTTGATGAAAGAAACACAAACTTTAAAAAATGATTGGCATCATGGTGCTACATAAACTTTAGAACTCAATAAATGTGAGCGTCTCTTACTAATGTTCACATCTTTAAAACAGGACCAATAACAAGAGACTCCATTATGTTAAGTATGACAACCTCATGAGAAAGCTCTTTAAAAGGATGAAATCGTGTGAGAGAACCTTCTCTATGCCACTCCCCACATGAGGCCCTGAACAAGCCAAACGCAGCCCTTTTGGTCATGGGGTTCAATCTAGTGGAGAAGACACGGAAGTCAAGAGGTGCCTGCATTTAGCCCTATGCTGGGGAAGAGAAAAAGTGTAATGGGAGAAGGGTTCCTACTCAGACTTGGGGTCGGTCACAGAAGGCTTCTTGGGAAAATGGGGTCACTTTGGAGACCAAGTCCAACATCTATATTAACTTTTCCCTTCATCAAAGCTACATGCCAACCTCTCAGCCAGGCACTGTGATAAGATATAAAATAGCAGGTGATATTTATGTCCCCCCAGTTAAGGAATTTACAAAGTCCCAAGATCAAATGCCCTTGCTGGGGACAGATTGGAGATAAGAAAGAGGTCCAAGAAAATCATAACCAGAAGAAACATTAGAATAAACACAAAAGATTCCTTGACATTCAGGAGCACCACACAAACAAATTACTCCAACCAGCATTGAGCCAGTGTCCTTGATCTTTCTAGCAATATATCCACTTCCAGCAGTATGTCCCTCATGTCATCATTTAGCAAGAGTTTCATCCATCAAATCCATCTCATTGGTAAAATACCCCAGATTGCATCAGGTGTGAGCTCCAGACCACACATACTAGAGTCACTGGTTAATCCCCGGTTGCCCTGCAAGTCACTGGCACCAGCTTTCTGAGCAAACATCATCTGAGCTTTGGACAACCAAGTTCTTCAGAGAATCCTGGTTATTCCCAATCTGTGCATTCGTTGTATAGTTGGTGGTTGCCTAAATCTTCTAAAAGTAATTGTATGAGCAAAGAAGAAAGAGCTGTAGAAATGACTAGAAATTGTGGCAGAATGGCCAAGAGGTAAATCATTATAATTTGGAGGTCACCATATTTTCCCTATTAGTTACAGAAGGTTTGCCTGAGAAACTTTTTCTAATTTCTTCCCCCAAATAAAATCTCAGTCTAGTGTCAGAGAGCTTTTTTTTATCTATATGCTTGCTTGCTCACTTGTCTGTTTTTATCAGGAACCAAAACTGATGAAAATATCTGTTTGCTTCAGTCCAGAGGATATTTTGGTGTTCAAATTAAATAGGTTTCAAAAATATAAAGAACCTGTTCTGGTTCTAACTAGTTCAAAAAGTGGCTTGTTTTATTTTTAAAAATACACATTTGGTTCTCAGTTTTTAAGATCAGGGTGTTTTTTGTGTGTGTGTGTTTTTTTAAATGTAATTTGTGAGCTGAGCACGCACTTGGTTCAGTTTATTCTGGTTTTGGGCACCAAATCTCTGGCGCTGACAAGGCATCTTGCTTAGCTGGTTCTGTAAGTTCCTGGCAACGGAAAGTGGAACAGGTGCTATGCTCTTAAACTGGCCTTGGTTGGCCAAGGAGAAGCCCAATCGGGACACACAGAATGCTGAGTCTGGACGAGCCTTCCTGGGCCCAGTGGTCCACCGCCCACATTTAGAGAGGAGGAGATCAGCGACAGGGAGATTGTCATGTGACTCACTAAAAGTGGCACCGTTAAACAGTGCAGAGTGGACACTGGAGGTCTGACTTCCCATTCCCTTCTGACACCCCACCCAGTTAGTTAGAAGGTCCTTCAGAAGGTCATGCTTTAGGAGTAATGAAGGAGACTCAAGCAGTTGCATTTCAAAGGGTTACTTTTCCATCTGGGCCCTTGAATTGGCATTCTTTGGACCAAAGGGAAACACTGAAAAAGCTGCCCCCGCATTCCTAGTGCCTGTGCCCAGGTTCAGACTATGAGAAGCACCTCCCAGAGCCCATACAGTGATGTAGGAAAGCAGCAAGTGGGAAGCCAGCAGGTATTTCAACAGATCCCAGGTACTCACGTGGGAATGTGCCTATAAATTCTACCTCTATCCCCGTTGCCAAGGCAACACAGGGGGTGGGGACTGGAGCTGGCTCTCAGGCAAGAAATTCCCACCTCCTCTCTCCACAGTCATTTCCTGGCAGCATGTGGCCTTTATCACAGCTTTACTCCAGCAACCCCTCTTCCTGGAGGAGGTGGCTCGTTTCATCCAGGTTCCAGCCAGGTGCAAATATTCTGAGGACACTGTGGGACCTGCCCTGAGCCCTGACCTCCCCTCAGAGATGAGCCTGCCTCCCGCCCACGGGCTGCAGCGTCGCTTGGCTTCCTCTCTCTCATTCATTGCTCTTCTACCAAATTCGGGTCTGACATCCTGCTCTCCAATCTGTGTCCCCCGGTTCCTAAAGAAAAGCAAGAGCCCCCTGTGTTTCAACGCCAAGGACTCCTCCGTTTCTGCTGTCTGTCGGCAGGGCCAACTGTGAGAAAGGACTGAAGCCATCTTTTGAGTCCAGATCTGTTGCCTCCCTCCTCCCCACCCACCCCAAAGGGTTCCATGATGTATTTCAGATTCCCCTCCCCCAATTCGCTGCACACAGACACAGCTGCTGTTATTAATGACGACGGCCTTGCCATATGGCACCACTCACCGGGCTCCATCAAGCAGCATCAAGCTCATACTACCATTCACCCCACCCTTCTCTGACAGTCAAACTCAGCCGCACCGAGAGCTGCCCTTCTAGTGGCCTGTGGCTCCGAGGGCACTTTGCTGAGTACACATGTGAATGCGTTACAGGTTGAAGTCTGGGGTTGGGCCCTCCAAAGATTAGCCCAGACAGTTAATTAAGGACTAAAACAGGTGCAGGAAAAAGGTCTGTTCTTAATGTTATCATTAACCAGACTCTTGACACCTAATTAATTGCTGATTGCATCAGATAGCGGCGGCTGCGTAGATGATGTAACCTGACCTAGGTATAATCTCCTGCGTGCTGTGCGTGGGGAAGGGTGAGCCGGAGTGAATGGGTATGTGGCCCAGCAGAGAGAGCGAGAGGAAAGGAGAACCTAAAGCATCTGAGAGAGTAGAGGGCTGGGCAGGGAGCCTGAAGTGAGCGTTGGTGCCACCTCACCCTTTTCCTCTACCATGGGGCCCTTGTGGAGGGGGATTCAGGAAGAGAGGGTTCTATGGAAAGTAACCTCCCAGGGAGATCTGATCCTAAATTCTTAACTGGGCCGGTCATGGTGGGCAGTCCTGCCCCAGGCATATAATGTTTTAGTAAAAGCTTTACCTTTGCCCTAAGGAAGTCCTGCCCATTGTTTCTGTGCGTCTAGGTTAACGCACCTTTGAAGTAAGTGGTAACTGCCCTCAAGAGAGCACATAATCGTGTTAGCCATCCCGTAATCCAATCCCCACCTTGCTTTCTCCGCTCTTCCTTACATCCCCTCCTTCATTTCAAATGCATAAAAGAAACTGCAAAACTGCTATTCTGCGGAGCATCTGAGATCTTGCTTCCTGGCTATTGTCTCCCGTTTGGCTCAAATGAGCTCTTATAAAAATTCTCTACAGGTTTGGACGTTTCTTGAGGAAGAAACTCTATCCCTGAAAGAGCCGGGGATCTTGCTCCCACCCTTCTTCCCCTACTCTGAATACCACCATTATGTAGACCCAGGGCGTGTGTGGTTCCTCAGCCTATTCCTCTGAGGAAGCAGGGGCCTGTCTGTGCAAGGCTGAGGGGTCCCTGTTTCTCCCCACCTGAGGAACTTCCTGCCATACTAAGAAACAGAACCTTAAAAGCTAAAAATCTCAGATGCTAAGGACTGTGAATAAACGTTGAAAATGTGAGTATTTAGGTGTGGTTTTTTTTCAGTATTTGTAGGA
This sequence comes from Vespertilio murinus, assembly GCA_963924515.1. Taxonomy (NCBI): domain Eukaryota; kingdom Metazoa; phylum Chordata; class Mammalia; order Chiroptera; family Vespertilionidae; genus Vespertilio; species Vespertilio murinus. The sequence goes on from OZ004707.1 coordinate 14,964,027, forward strand.
CACGATTTATAAACTGTCCCAATAAAATGTCATTATATAAGAGAGAGCAATTTACATCTACAAGCCAGCATATATGAATGAACTAAGGAGTAGAGTTAAGTGCTATGTTTTATAGGCAACCAGGGATTATGTATAGTGTGTAGGGTTTGTTCAAGCAAACCTAGCTCTGTCTCTAACGAGGACCATTGTGTGGTCTGGCCGAACAGCCATGTCTGCAGCTGTACACCGGGGGTGTTGTCAGTACATCCTCAGTGTGGGCAGAGTAAATAAGATGACATGTGTGCCGCCCAAGACATCGTAGGTGCCCAATAGACGTTAGTTCTCTCCTCCTTAGCTCCTTTTTTCTCTGAGTTTATTATATTCATATTTACACTCTTGCAGCTGTAGGGACAGTGAAGAGGCACAAAGAATAGCAAGGATCTATTAAGTACTAGTCCACACTTAATTAGTGTGGGTGGAGCTGACGAGGGAGATCAACATGCTACTATCTTCAAGAAATAAGACAAGATCACATTAAATGACACCTAGCTGGACCCAGAGTAGCCCATTGACAAAGGACTAATTGTATGAGACACATGGCTCTCCTTCCTATGCCCCCCTCCCCCACAGCCCCTTCAAAGAAAGGCATAACAATTCTGGACGGAAGCTATCAAAATCCGCCTTTACAACCCATCTTAATGATTTCACGCATAGTCCTCAACATCCAATGGATACTATTTTATACAAATGTGAATGTCTGGCTCCAGCTGTGGAAACAAAACTCTATCCCTCAGGGGTTCAAACAGGCAGGCTCTGGGCTCTTTGCATAAAGATGTTTTGACATTTTTAAGATGGTCCCATTAGGCAAGGACAATCACCAAGCTTTGTCTATGCCTGTGTGGTCTGTGAGCCGAGCCGGGTGGCAAAGAGGGGGACTCGGTGTCACAGTCCTCACCCACAAGCTCCTCCAGAGTGAAACACACTGGAAACACATCAGGAGCTGGCCAGGCATGCTGATGCTCCAGTCTACCCTTCCTCGCCCCCTGACAACTCAGCCCCACAAGTCAGGCAAAGGAATCCCATTCATGAAATTCTGTCCCCTAAATTCATTGAGAGACACGGAACTGTTTCTGCTGTGGATCAACTGGGGCTTAATCGAGTTAACCCATATCATTACTCCTTGAGCACAAAGGAATGTGGAAGTCTGTGCTGTCAGAACACTTCGTTGCCAGGCAGAAATATAGCCAGCCTAACACAAGAGAATATATATAGGAATTCGTGGGAAGGTATCTCTCTCCTGGTCCTCTTCCTTCCTCACCTGCCATCTCTAATCACCCCATTCATTACCATAAGGGGCTTCCTTAACAGCCCCCCTCCCCCAGGACATCTGGAGGGGAGGTTTGTACCACAAACTCTGTTCTGTAAACAACCCAATCTCACCAGGGTCAATTCCATCTTTTCACAAGCTCCCCCTCAGAAGCCCACAACTGTACAATGTTTGCTGACACTTCCAGCGTTGAGGCAGTCAGCAGGGGCAAGACAGCTCCCATATCTGAGCCATTAATTTTAGAAAGCATCTGAGGTTAAAATGTGCCTTAATGAGCACAACTCTGCAGGGACCACTTCCACACCATAGTGAGATTAATATGCATATTAGAATGGGTGCATAAACTTTCCATACTGTAGTAGTAACCCATAGGGCTCTTGACATGGGGAAATGTGTGTTTTAGTACTGGATGGATGAGAAAAAACATCAGGAATAAAGATTCAGCTCACAAATGAAGAAAATATTTAATACATTGAGAAATAGATAAAACATCAAAGTGGTCCATTAGAAAAGGCATCTGCTGAATACAAGACCTTATCATTACTTTACAACAAGAAAGGCTACTATTCCCAAGCAAGAAGGGATAAGAATTGCATCAGCAATGTGCTTTGCCTCCAGATTACAAAATTCTAAGTTTATAGGGAAGAATTCAGCCTGCAATATAGGTCAGTAAAATGACTCAGGTTTTTGTTTGTTTCTTAATCCTCACCTGAGTATATATATTTTTATTGATGATTAGACAAAGAGGCAGAGAAAGAGAAATATCAATCATTGCCTCCTGTACATGCCCTTCTGGGGATCAAACCCACAACCTTTTAGTATACAGGTCAATGCTTCAACAAACTAAGCCACCAGGTCAGGGCAAAATGACTTGTTTTATATCACAGAAACTTATAAAGATAAAGGGAGGAAAGCAGGGGTTGGAGGTGGCGGGGGAGACTTACAAATAAATTTGTCCAGATGCAGAAATCCAGAGTTTCCTGCTTTTTAGTAGCATAAAATCAACTAAAATAAAGCAAATTTATGGATGAAGGAAAGTAAGATATTTAACCAAACTACGGCTTTTATTGTAGTCGTTCAGGAAAGAGCAAAGCCCACGACAAAGTCATCCACCATTGACAGAAGCTGCAAGGCACCCGGTGAAGTGACTGAATCTGTCACAGGGGCTTGACCAGCAGCAGGTAGTTGCAAGGACACCACTAAGATTGCACATCAGGGCTTAAGCTTCAAATGGGTGACAATAAATGGATAAAGACAACAATCAAGTTTTATAAGTACAAACCTAAAAAGATATATATTTTTAAAAAATATATATTTTATTGATATTTTACAGAGAGGAAGGGAGAGAGATAAAGAGCCAGAAACATCGATGAGAGGGAAACATTGACCAGTTGCCTCTTGCACACCCCCTACTGGGATGTGCCCGCAACCATGTGCCTGTACATGCCTTTGACCGGAATCTAACCTGGGACCTTTCAGTCCGCAGACTGACGCTCTACCACTGAGCCAAACCGGTTTCGGCATAAAAAGATATATTTTAATGGCCACTATGAAACATGCTGGAATAGGGCCGGAATAACAAGGCAAACTCTGGCCAACACATCAGACATTTGGTTGGTTGAGACAAGTCATAGAGGCAGAGAGCTCACCAGCCCAGCCATCCTAGCTTGATTCGCTCTCACGGTCACGGATGCAGTATCACTGTGAACCCAGCTTGGTGCCAAACACGAGAAGTTTCCTAAGTTGCTCATGGTTGACTACAAAAAAAAAATCCTTCCCCCAAATCAATGCACAATGTATAGTAGGACGCTGCAAAGAAAACTGGGGTTGGATATGGCTTCTCTAAAGGCTGGAAACCCTCTTTCAGCTAGGAGACTTATATGATTAAACCATGCTTCTTTAGACAGAAATAGAACTATAGTTTATTTTCTTTGGGGGAGGGGGCTGGGCTTGGGGATTTATGGGAAAGTTTTTTTGTGAGAAAAAGGGCAAGATTCAGCTGCTACAACCCTCCCTACATTCGCTCTTTTTTGGCCTTCAAGGAGACATGAGCAGTAGCCGCAGCAGCTTTATTGCAACCACAGGGGAAAAAGCCAGAGAATCACAGAAATAACCCTGACATCACCTACCTGCTAAACCCACACCAGTGCCTGCCACCTCCCAATGTCTTGTTAGATAGAAAAATCCGCCCCAATGAGGTTAGACCACATGGATGATGCAGCCAAATGCACGTTTCACTGGCACATCTTCTAAGGAGTCCATCTGGTGCTATAATCCCGCTAATCAATTGTTGATAGTGGTCCCTTATTGCTGATGAAGTTCAAGCTCCCTTGCCCTTATTTTACATCCTTGTTTGTCTGCCTTCTCCCTTTCCTCCCTTCATCCTCCTGCCTCCAACATGGGACCCCCCCTGGTCTGTCAAGATGGCCTCCTCTCTCTCTTTCCAGCTGGTAAAGCAGCTTATTCCTGGGAAGCTCTGTCTCTCTCGGAGTACTGCACAATGATGACTCCCGTGTCCACCTGGCCTCCCCAACCCTGGAGGTTTCTCGGAGCTAACACTGGAGCACATGCTGCTTTTCCAGGCCTCCCACGCCAGCCAGCACACCACTGGGCACGTCAGGAGAGAAAATAACGGAAGGACTGGAAGGAGCGGGGCTGAAGTAGGTCCACTGCAACCCCTGTCTCACTGGGCAGCTGAGGCCCACAGAGGTGAAGGGAAATGCTCAGGGCTGCACAATGAAGTATTAATAGACCCAGAAGTAGAACGCCGGGCCTCCGGCTCCTCAACGAGCGTATTTTCCGATACACCTCATTGTCTAAAAGAAAAGTGCCAATTAGAGGCACAGAAAGTAACAAAGCCGGTGATGACTATAATGGATGACTACGTCCTTTCAGAGGGCAGGGAAAAAGAGAGCTGAGCGGGGCTGATGTGAAGGGGCTTCTTCAGTATGTAATTAACTGCCGGCTTCTTTGTATTGTTCCCGTAATGAACTCGGCAGGATCTGCAGAACAACCTTGCCTGCAGGGGCGAGAATCACGGAGCTGGTCCCCCTCAGAAGGCCGCTTCTGGGTGGGGGGTCCTGGCAGGCCCTGAGTCCCTGGGTCCATTTCTCCCTCGCAGGCATCTCTGGTGATGGAACCTAATAGGTAATTTCTTGCTGCAGGCAAGGATGCTGCCCTGGTAGTTCTTGGGCTTCCCACACGCCTGGACCTTACATCTGGGGAAGGGCGCCTCAGTAACAATTCTCTTTCTGCCCTGCATAGAAATGTGCCCTGAGCTCTTTTGAAGAATGAAGCTTGGGAGACGGTGGAAACCTGTGGTGCCCAAAACCACCTTCTGGAGGCCACTGATCAGAGAGAAGTTGTAGATTCACGAAATCTTAAATGTCCAAGCCAGAAGGAGCTCCTGAGATACCCTAATGGTTTTTGTTTTAAAGATGAGAAGTCTGGGGCCCAAAGAGGGAAAGTGACTGGCCCACGGTCATCCGGCCAGGGAGCAGCAAGCAGCACCCCTGCCGGATGCTGGGTGCTGCTGTCCACGTGCTCTTGGCCACGCCTCTCGGGCCTGAGTGCCATGTGCCCAGAGGCTCGGATGTCTTTCGGAGCACCTGCTGCTTACTGGAAAGATAGTTCAATTCCTGACAGCAGGTGGTTAAGGCCATTTCCTCCTCCTCTATTGATCAATAACCGGGCACAAGGGCCTCCCTTTGCTGAAACGTCATTTCAAAAGCAGTTTCGCAGATGGTGAGTGAGAAACTTGGCAACGGTGGCAGCTCCATTGTTTAAACGCAGAGGGGGGTGGACAGACCGATGGACGGGGACAACCACCCAACACGATGCCTTTCGTCTCAATATCCAAACCTGAGGTTCTGAAAACCTCTGCGTTAATACAAATTACAGAACGTGGTGGGAGCTAAAGGGGCAGAGGAAACTAAGGACCAGGGATAGTTACACCAGCCCAAAACCAGATAACTAAGTGGTGGCACAGGGCATGTGGCCAGGGCAGTTTCCAGGGCTCCGGGCTTGAAGCGTAATGCTCTAAGGTCACTGTCTTGAAATTCTTAATTTTCGCTTTAATCTCTGTTTTATAATTGAGGTCCAAAGGGGAAGTGGAGCATGCATGGCGAGCTAGGAGCCTCGGCTCACACTCTGGTCCCACCTCCTACTATCCCCCTGTCTCTCTGGGATGAGTCTGAACTGCATCCTGGGGCCCTGACCCATACCAGCCTGCTGCCCTCTACCTGAGGTGGCCCCCACTCTGCTGCCCTCTACCTGAGGTGGCCCCCACTCTGCTGCCCTCTACCTGAGGTGGCCCCCACTCTGCTGCCCTCTACCTGAGGTGGCAACCAAGCCACTTAGGCTGGAGAACAGGGTGAAAGACCCTCATTCTGCCATCAACTTTCAGTGGGGGCCGGACACGAGCTGGGACACTCGGAGGTTCGGGTTTGTGTCTCAGGGCAGAGAATGGTGGCAGCTGTCCCATCCTGGCCACAGACAATCTGGCAGGTGAGACCCTCTCGCCTACCTCCAATCCAAGTACCAAAAGCGTCCCAGCGTGGAGGTTACAATCCATTTGGGGACACCAGTTCTCAGTGAGTTGGGACTTTGGTATAGAACAGCCGTGGGCAAACTATGGCCCGCGGGCCGGATCCAGCCCCATTCAGCTGTTCTATCCGGCCCACGGAGCCGAAAGAGCAGAAGGTTCTCTTGCTCTCCCCTCCGCTCCTTCACCAGCAGCCCAAGATGAGAATGCCAGCATGGTCAGGTTGCTTTTGTTCCGGCCCTCTGGTCCAGTTTAAGAACCCACTGTGGCCCTCGAGTCAAAAAGTTTGCCCACCCCTGGTACAGAGAGAAGAGAAGGTTGATTTTCACGACCCTGTGGTGGCTGGCAGGAGGGGATCCTGAAGCTGGTGGGCCATACTGCCAAGTAACAGTGTCTCCGGGCACTTGGCAGACTTTTTACTGACCTTGAAAATACCCCACATCCAAGGGAATGTGGCATTAAATAGCAAATAAAGTCAATATAACAGAGAGACCAAGAAGAAAGGAAATAATTTTAGATCGTAGTGCCCTTAAGAGCACTCTTTTTCCAGGCGTGTGTGTTTTTAACAAGGACCCTGCATTTTCATTTGGCAAAATGAAATTATATAGGCCAGCCTGGCTTAGATTTAGACCAGGCCCTGGGACCCATCATGTCCAAAAGGAATTTAAGGACCCAGATGGCTCAGGAATATGAGTTAGATTTCAACCCTTGCAAGAATGTGCATTCTGGCTCTTGTCCTTTCTGACCTACATTGTACCCGGTGTTAATGATACATTTCTGTCTTGACCATGTCACCTCCCTTCCTGTCTGAAGACTTCCTCCAGAACCCCAATCCCTACAGTCTGCTACCAGATCCTAAGGCCACCTGCTTGTCAAAACTTCCCTCATCTTCCCTTACGGGAACATCTCAGGTCTCTTCCCCCAGGCCAATGGGCCTGCCACGGACAGACATAGGAGGACAGACAGAAGTACCTCCTCAAGGCCAGCTTTTTTTCACAATTGAGTCCTTAATTCCCATTGTCTGTTTCAAGCAACATTAGCCCCAGCTATGACATAAAAGGTGGCATGTTCTGATTCTGAAGCAGTTCTTTTGTCTGGGTTCTCTGTGTTAATTCTGAGTGATCAGAATACCATCTCCACAGAGGAAAAAATCAGGAGTCAGAATTAATCTGCTTAAGGGTGATTTGAAGTGTTGACCTTGTGTAGATAAGATTACCTAAAAGGATAGTGGTGTTTTTTTGTATTGCTTACTAAAAGCAAAGCAAAAGAAAATGAATTTAACTTTTGGCCAAGAGGGATTTAATACAGAGAGAATATTCCTAAAACCAGTGGTTGTTTGGTTCCTTAGATGGTAAAGAAACAGCCTTCAACTCCTGTAAACAGATTTCGGTTTGAATTCACTCACTAGCTGAGTGTCCCTGGGCAACTTCAAAAATAGAACAAAAATACATACCTCGCCGTTCCACTTATGAAACCGTCTGGCACTCGGCATCCAATAATTTTGTTTTGTATTAGTTAAAACATCGTGCTGTAGGGCACAGATCATGGATTTTGGAATTTGGTGGGTCTGAGTCAAAATTTCCAGATCTGCCACTCACAGAGTTACTTTCAGGCAGAGGATACTGAGCCTAGGTTTGGTCATATAAACACGGGATAATGCTATCTAAAACACAGAGCTGTTTTTAGGATTAACTGGAATGGAGCATGTGGAATGTAGTCAGCACTCAGCAAATGTTAATGTTCATCCTTCCAACTAATACATAGAGGGGTGGGGGAAAGAGTTTTACTTAGTAATGGAAAGTAAAATGTTGACTAATCCCAGTTCTTTTTTGTCGATTAATTGGTAGGTGTGTGAGAGCCAAACTTACTTGTGGAAACTCAAGATAATTTTGGGGGGCTCATAGACAATAGTGACTTCAAGGAAACAAAATATTAAACATCGAAGTCAAAAATGTGCTTTAACAATGGAAATGTGAACATCCCCTCCAATACTGATGTTGGTCATTGTGGTTTCCCTGCCTTCAGACAGAGGTTGCCTTGGGGCTCATCCTGGACCAGAGACTCTGCTGCTCTCACAAAAGGCAAGTGCCAATGGGCTCTGCTTAAATCCCAGATGCAACCTAACCTCCAGGTTCCAGCTGCCAGATCCCTCCTTGCAGTATATTTGCATCTCTCTCTCTCCTTTCTCTCGGGAGATGAAATGTTGACTCGCTATATATATTTTTTTAATAAAGGAATATTTAAGCTTTAATCTGTACTTTAAAATAAATTTTCAAGGACATGGGCCCACTAGGGAATGAATTACAAGTGGCTTTTAATGGTACATATTTAATGAACATTTAACTAAAGAATGAAAATTGCTGATATGCATGATTTCCTTTGTTTTTCAACTGCTGATACTATAAATCCAAGCTGTCGTTTCTTTTTAACTACATTTGCCATAAAAGCACTTATTTTTATGGCGGCTGTGACATAAGCACCGCTGTTTCACCTTATGATTAATAAAGTAATTAGCACTGATTCTAATATTCTCAGCAAAAAGGCCGGGCTTTAGATATTTCTGTTGCACTAATAGGTTTTCTAAAGCAACGCGGCGGCCATGGAAGGCTGCATGCTGGGGCCTGCGGAACACATTTTCTAACGTACATCGTGCAGATCAATTGATAAATTACGTCAGTCTGGGTTGGTCATCACACAGAAAATGTCATTAGAGATGAAAAGGGAATGGCAGAATGCAGCCAAGGGTAATTTGTTTTCCATTGTTGATTTATGCTATAGAACTATTCTTGTAAGTCAATTACCAAAACACAAAACGCCGAGGAAAATAGTAAAATGCTAGGAAAGAAGAGTCTATTACGAAGAGATGTGCGGTAAACAGACAAGACTGACAACCCTTTTGAAACCAGCATCCCACGGAGTCGACTGGAAATCAGATTTCTGATGATGTAGATTGTCCTTGGGACTGTGCCAAATGCAGAATTGGGCCCTAGGCTCCGTAACCTGCTTCCTTCCAAAATGTGTTTCCTGAGAGTATATTTGAGGTTATCTCAGGGATGGGCTGGAAAGAGGACCACAGGGGTTCAGGGAGTCTCGGGGTTGGTTCCTCTCAAAAACTTCAGGATGCTGAGCTCAGTCACAAAGGAACCTTGTATGAACCAGGGCCCTGGGTGGTTACAAAAATAAAAAATTTCAGTGATGCATGGACATTGCTGAAAAACAGACTCCCTCTCTTTTGTAGCACTTGCCTTGGAAATCTATCAGGGAAATGTGATTCTTGGGACAGGGCTTAAATTTTCTTACCAGCTTCACAATCACTGACTTCACTGCCCTTCCATCATCCATTCATTCTGTGAGCACTAAGGCTGTGGCGGGCTTGGGCCTGGCCCTGAGGAGACAAAGATTCTTGTTCAGGGAGCCCAGAGTGTATCGTATACTAGTGTGGGGTTGGGTCAGACAAGCCCAGACTCAGGTGTCACTACTTATTAGCTAAGACCCTTCAAGATAAGTTACTTGCCCAAACCAGATCTAAGATGGGAATAATAATTGTACCTACCTTATATGGTTGTTGTAAGGATTAAATGAGCTGTTAAAGAGGTGAAGACAAGGTTTATTCAAAAAATAGAAGCGACCGGCCAAAACCGGTTTGGCTCAGTGGTAGAGCGTCGGTCTGCGGACTGCAAGGTCCTGGGTTTGATTCCAAGGGCATGTACATTGGTTGCAGGCACATCCCTGGTGGGGGGTGTGCAAGAGGCAGCTGATCGGTGTTTCTCTCTCTTCGACGTTTCTAGCTCTCTAGCTCTCTCCCTTCCTCTCTGATAAAATATCAATAAAATATATTTTTAAAAAATAGAAGCGACCACTCCTATGGAAGAGAGTGCCACTGAGCTGCTTCTCTGGTGCTGGGAATGAATTTGAATAAAGACATCTGAGCTCTCTCCTTGGCGTCTCCCTGGGACCCACAGAGCATATCTGCAAACAGTGTTCCCAGATCAGAGAAAATCAGCAACCGGTAGAGACTGAGACACCTCATATTGATCAGCTCAGGGCTCATCCATCAAACTGCCCAACCCAGACAAGCCCCGTTAGGGAAATGAATGCTTTTTCATCCACTCTATTTCCTCCAGCACCTTCTTCTCCTCTTCTTCCTCCTCCTCTTCACTCCTCACCTCTCTTCTCCCTTTCCTTTCCCCTGATCTCATCTCTCCTCTCCCAAGTCTCTCCATCTTTCTCCTTTCCTCTCCCCTCTCACTCTCATTTGACAAACCCTAAGACCCCCTTCCATTTCCCATAAGAGAAGGATGGTACCTGTTTTGGTTCTGAATACCTTTCATCCCTCAGGAGCCAAGTCAGAGTGAACCAAGAGTCATTTGCTCAAAAGAAAAGTGGGTATCATTCATACACCCAAATTCCTCGGAGCTGGGAGGAACCTCATAGATAGATACTCTCCAGCCCTACGTCTTCCTGTCAGGAGGTGTTGTTTCCATCTGCACATGGAGTGACCGACCCAGACTGTACAGGTGCTGGGAGTGGAGGCTGAATGAGAGCCCTGCCCCTCTCCTCTGGACAGAGTGACGAGGATGAGAAATCGCCTGTTCTCTGCTGCATCATCAGTCACCCCTCAACTGCTGCTCCCCCTGGCACTCAGGGCGCTCAGATGTTTCAGCCTGAAGAGTTGTCAGGACTGGCACCACAGAAATGCTCTGGATGCGGGTGGACCTGTCTCTGCTTTTCCTTTTTCCTCATAGGAACTACAGCTGAACAAAGCCCTCCTCGACCACCTCTCCAGCCATCTCCACTCACTAGTTTCTAAAACAGCATCTATTCGTAAGAGTTACCTGAACCCCTTCCTGCAGTAAAGGACAGTGTAAATTGTGCTGGTCTCTTTGCCATCAGCTGGCACCACCACTTTGTTCTTCTAAGAATGGCAACTATAGTCCCCAAGATCCCCTTCTCTGGACAGTTCTGAGTTAGTTTTCCAATGAGAGGAACTCGCATGAGATTTGGGAGGCAGAAAGCAAATGGAAGCCATCAATCTTCAGAAACAGTTACAGCCAGATGTGTGGACAGATGAGATATGTGTGGAGAGATGGGTTTCTGGTAAGATCTTCATCGCTGCAGACTGAGACACTTGGTGGGAGTTTCTAAGAGAGTCTCAGGAGCTCCAGGCAAGTTTTTGAGAATCAGCTTGGAGTTTTCAGCTTAGATCCTCAGCGTCAACTCCTTTGACTTCCTGGGATTGCTCCCCCAAACCTTTGGCATCAGCTCCTCTGACCTCTACTTCCCTAAATATTCCAACTTATGAGTAAGGTTCAAATTCTATTTTAAACCATTTATAACCAGAACATATAGAATGGCTTCTGTTTTTCTAACTAACTCCTGTCTTATACATATATAAAAAAATAGAAATGAGCTATTATACCCTCGTGCATTGCTGCTAGAAGTTTAAAATGGTTCAGCTACTGTGGAAAACAGTTTGGCAGTTCCTCCAAAGTTAAACATAGAGATACCATATGTTCTAGGAATTCTACTTCTAGATGTATGCTCAAAGAATTGTAAACAGAGACTCAGACAGACACTTGGACACCAATGTTCATTGTAACATTATTCATGGTAGCCAAAAGGTGGAAACAACTCAAATGGCCCATCAACAGATAAATGGATAAGTGAAATGTTTTATATATATGTGATTCAGGCATAAAAAGGAATGCAGCTGAGATAGTGTTATGTCATGAGTGAACATTGAAAACATTCTGCTAAGTGAAATAATACAGACACTAAAGGTTACCAGGGGCTGAGGAGAGGAGAAAACATGGTGTTTCTGTTTAGTGGGTAAAGGATTTCTTTTTGGTGCTGGGGTTCTTTTCCCAGCCTTACAAAGGGTTCAGCATTCTGGAGAAAAGGGCTGCAAGTAGATGATTAAAAAAGAGTCCAGCCCTAACCAGTTTGGCTCAGTGGATAGAGCATCGGCCTGTGGATGTTTCCGGTCAAGGGCATGTACCTTGGTTGAGGGCACATCCCCAGTGGGGAGTGTGCAGGAGGCAGCCGATCAATGTTTCTCTCTCATTGACATTTCTAACTCTCTATCCCTCTCTCTTCCTCTCTGTAAAAAATCAATGGAATATATATATATATTTTTTTTTAAAGGAATCCAAAGACAAAAGATATTTTTGAAAGGTATTGGGGGTCAGAGGATCATCAGCTAAAAGGAACTGAAGACTCTCCTCCTTCACTCAGAACCCTGCTTTTATACACACGACTTAGTCTAAGGTAAGGTCGAAATATACACTTCAAAGGATATACCAGTGGTCAGCAAACTTGCAAGCCGCAGTTTGCCGCTCTGTTGACCAAATTTGCCGACTACTGACCTAGACTCTCAATTCCAATAATTACAGGCTGTTGTTGTTCCTTGTGATTAAGCCCATATACACAAACATTGTCAGTTTGGGGAATAGCCTACAGCTGTTCAGGTGTTTGGCCAACAGGAGACTATAAAATGCTCTGAGCTGTCTGGCAGTTAACAATCCTATTCAGGTTTGGGGGAAGTGCCATTTAGCCGTTTCCAACAGGTAAATTACATATGTGGCTCACCCTTGTTGAGCCACCCAAGTCCCATCAACCCTTAAACAGAACTCTTGTAATTATTACATGCTGGAATTGGTTCTCGGCAATTTGGGATGATTTTTTTTAAAGTCTTGGAAAGTAATACTGGTGGTGGTTGTACAATATTGTGAATGTACTTAAAGCCACTGAATTGTACACTAAAAAAATTACTAAAATGGCAATTTTTGTTATGCATATTTTACCACAATAATATATTTTTAAAGCCTTTGTGATAGATAGCAGCAGATTTCCAAACATGGGTTGTACATAACCAACCTGTTTATCACAGGTGATCAACATATATGGGCTGAGGGTACACACATGTACAGATTACTAAGTACATGACTCTAGAGAGGAAGAAAAATCCCATTTTACCTAGTTCAGGTGGAAAAGCCAATTGAGATTACATTGTTTGGATTCTTCCATCCAAGCCTTATTTGTCTGACTGATTTAAAAACTTTCCCCCAGCTAATGAGACCCTTGTTCTCTTCACACACCCGCTCCATCGCCCATGTTCCTAACTGGCTTCAATCCCTAGTCCAACATAAGTAGCTTCCTGAGATATCAGAAAACTATGACCCTCTGGCCCCTGGTTTAAACAAATAAAACCCTTTTCATTATTTGTACTCAGCCTCCAATATAGACATTTACCTTCTCTTTAGTTACTATGCTTTCATTTCTAAAGCCTTTGGTCCAGAAGTAGAGGGATCTCCATAGTTTATTAATGTACCATTTGTGTGTGTGTGTGTGTGTGTGTGTGTGTGTGCTCACCTCAGTCCACACAATTCATTGTATTAGAGCAAAACTACTATTATCCCTCAAGATACACTCAGAAGAGTTCATTCACTACATCCTATTGTTCAGAATCCTGGCCCATTGCAACTTGGCTTCAACTTTACAGGCTTTACAAATAGTCTGTCAGTGTATAAAGTCATAATACTTTAAGGGGTGTGTTCTCCAGGGGTGTAAATGAATGCTACCCTTTTGTATCAATACCATATATGTTTGCATCTTTTAAAATTAAAAAAAAAACCAAGGTTCTGCTTTGTGTGATTATGAAGGTGATGGCCAAATCCTTGTTTGCAGTTAGGGCCACATGAAAAGCAACCCAGGATCTTGGCTTTCTTCACTTTCTAATAATCTACATTATGAACTTGAAAAGGTTACTTCACTAACCCTAAGTTTCTCCATGTACAGAAATGAAAGGGGAATTTGAATTGGTGAACTATTGGGATCTTTCCAGTTCTAGGAGCTTTTTATTTGGTCAAAGCAAATCCTGATTGGCTCTGTTGTGTAAGCCCCTTGGTTTTGGTTGCTCCCAGGCTCAAGAAGCACTTTCAAGTCAACAATCGCAGGGAAAGCTCCACTGTAGAGACCCTGTGGAAGGGAGCCCCAGGCGCAAAGAAGTCTGATGACCTCACCTGAGTCCCTCAGTTGAGGATTAGCATATCACAACTCCCTTAGACCACAATGCCTTTTTATCTTTCCAGGTTCCTGGCCCACCTCAAATATTTTTAGTATTAAAAACATGTAACCTGTTATCATTACATAATTTCATGATGGGTCATCTCTCTATTTTGTATACTGAATTTGTGATTTTAAAAAAGAGACTAATTACAGGATCCTTCATAGAGACATATACTGGTGAAAGCAGCTTCTCATGGCATAACAGCTTAATAAGTAGACTCCCAAAAGGCTAGAGAAGAGTCCTTGCTACACAGACCTCAGCAGAGGCAGATTCCTTCTCCTCTCATCCTCCCTCTAACAGCAAGAACTCTGGCCCAGACAGCCTCTCTGCTGAGTTACCTTCTAAACTTCAATGTCATTCAAAGTCCCATATTTCTCAAAAAAAAAGGAGAAAATATATGATCTAGCTTTACTTCTCTGTAAGGCCTGCATATATAGGTTAAGTCATCCATGTTCTTACACTCCCAGCTGCCTGGCTCCTATTAAAATGCATGACGTTTGGGGCTGAGCTCTCTATGACTGTGCTAGGTCCTGGATTTCCACCCCGTCTCCCCACCTCAGCCTGGTTACACGTTGTAAAAGAAAGAGGACATTGTGTACTGAAGTCATCCACACTTATCCATCTTTGGGGTTTTAATTTGCAAGATTTTATAGTCCCTTTCTCCCTGCCTTCACTGGAGGAGGAATCACAATGTTCACACTTGAACGTGCACTGCTTAGTCCGGACCTTGAGCTGGACTTTTAGGCTTGGGGACCCTCACCACTGCTCTATGGAAACAGACTGGACACTCTGGATTTCAGTGTCCTCATCTTTAAGAACAGAGATAAGACCGAATCATCTCCATAGCCCCTACATTAGGTAAGAATAGCTCTGACTGCTAAAACAGATCCAATACAACAATGCTTAAACATTGTGTCCCACATAAAAGCTGAAACTGGATATAGTGACTCTGATCCATGACAACTCAGACCTGGTACCTGTGTTACTCTTCAGACATCCCTAGAGATTTGCCCTCATCCACTGAAATGGGGAAAAGGAAAGTAGAGGCTACACTATTTCTATTTAAGAAAACAACACTAATGATTCAGAGGGTGAGGTGGAGGAGATCAGGATCCCAGCAAAGGCATACACTGCAGAGATCTTTGACAGTGACTCCAACTGCCACCTTTGTACAAAATAATTAGAAGTTCAACTTAGTTTAAAATAGTTGATAGATTCTCTTAATTGGCATCTTAGTATTATAGGCTTTTATACTTTTTAAAACTATTGAAGTGTACATTTGGGCATTTTATTGTATATAATGTATACTTCAATAAAATGGATTTAACAAAAAATAAATAAAAATACACAAATAAAAAGCAGAAGTTCAAAAGAGAGCATACTATCTCCCCACATTCTGTTAGTTACAAGATAAAAAGAAGCTTATTAGTTTACTTCAACAAATGTTTATTAGTACTTATTGTATACCAGGTACTAGAGATATAAAAATGAGCATGACCCACCCATCCTTAATTTCAAGCACTTAAGAGCTAGTGCAGAAATAAAATCCAAGTAGGAAAGGTCAATATAATGGAATGAGGTGTTTGATGGAGTTGAAATCTGAGGCTGAACATTCTAATTACCTAAAAAGCTAAGATAACTCTTGAATAAAACAAGCAGAAAAGAGCCAGGCGCTAAAATATGTGTTAAGGACAGCTATGTTCTATAAGTGTTATCAGAAAGACAAAAGATTACTTAGGTTTGATATGAAAGAAAGACTTATTTGAGGTGGGTGGGTCTTAAGTGGTGAGTAAAAATTGAGTGGGTGAAGGTGGTAAGTCATCATAAAGACTTTGTCTCAAATTTTAAGTGGAGGCACCAAAGATATTCTTGTGTCAGATAGAGTTGAAAGAGATCTTCTTGAGTTTTAACTCTTAGTGTAGAAGGTCTCTAAATGTCTTTCATGGTCCATTTATAAAAGTTCTCAACATTTCTCATAGCATGGTTTTTATAGCCTCATAGCAACTCTGTAGGGAAGGAAGGAAAGAAGGGAGAAAGGTAATGTGAGAGAGAGAGAGGGAAAGGGAGAGAAGGGGAGAGAGAAGTCGGGACTCAGAGGTGTCAGGTTGTTAGGTAAGCAGGTCCTTAGCACACATTCCAGAAGAGGCAGAAGCAGAGCCCCAACTCAGGCTTTCTGGCCCAGATCTGGTGCTTCTCTCTAAGAGCCAGATTACTCTTTAAAAGGGAAATTTCAAGAATCAAATAATCTGAGCAGAAGGAAGAGGTTTCAGACTCATTCATAGGAGATAGAGAGTAGACATTAGCCAAGGGGAATTAGAAACAGAGTCACCCAACATGGTGACTCAAATGGCCCCATCCCCCAGGGTAGAAGACAGATATCAGGACACCCAGTTATATACACCTCTTAGAGCCATCATCAAGACTGGGAATATCCAAAGGAAACACACAAAGACATTCTAAACTTGAAAGTTATGGGGTTCCTAGAAAGGATTTCTCTGTGAAGTTGTTCAATTCCAATGGACATTTTGCAACTCCCCAGCTTTGGGGGACAATGGAGTCTACTATGCAAGAAATAGGACAGGATACCCTCTTAAAGTTTCATCTATCCTGTGATAATATAAGTCCATGGCCATATTGTAGCCTGATCCTCTTCTTCTAGGCCAGAGGATAGTACTTTCTATCCACAAAGAGAAGTTTAGAGGCCCTTTTATCTTTAACAAACAAGGAAAAAGTAGGATGATGAGTCTGTGGGCAAAAATCCAACTTTTTTGACGGATGTAAGTTGTTTCCTGGATAAGGGCTAATGACAGCTAATGGCCAGTGATGGGTAGCAGGCAGATGACCCAGCAGCAGTTTCCTAGTTCTGTTGTCTAAAACGCAACTTACATCTGCTATCTTCATCCCCCTCCCATATTACTGGCAGAGAAGCCACATGCTCATACTCCTACTTCTCCCCAAGGACATCAGCATGTCTAGTTTACATAGGTACACAAAAGCATATGCATTCCCTCACCCAACTAATGGGAAACAAACCTGCACAAGGAGAAGCTTAATATCCCACTCGATGGTTCTAATATATATGCACCATACAGTTTTGTTTGTTCAAAAGCAAAGGAAATTGAGTTGCTTTAAATTTATGAACTGACAAATTTCTGAGTAATGGTGAATCATTGCTTGATATTTCAGTTAAAGCTCAGACAGTGAGCTGGCGCCTGCTGCAGCTCTTTTTGGGTCATAAGAAATCATCAGAGAATCACTCAGCCCTGAGTGAACGGTAGAAAGCCAGACAAGGCCAAGGTCAGTGTGCCCACGGATGGAGGCTGCTACACATCAGAAAGACATTTCAGAGGGCAAGAAATCAACTCAAGTGTTGGTAAGGCAGTAAAAGGAAGATGGGGTAGGTCTCAGAATATGGAAAAAATAGAACAATAATGCTTTTGATTGGGCAGCTCTTGGATACTGTAGGAGAGTCCCATAGCATAGGCTAAGGCAGAAGTTGTTTGGGGATCAGCCATCATCATGTTGTCCTCTCTTCCCACCTCCAGCCCTGGGTGTGTGCCTAGGAAACTCCAACTCATCTTTCAAAAGTCTGCAGAACATGACCTTCCTTGAAATTCCTGCCTCCATTTCCTACAATGCATTATGAGGGTTTGTTTTTATTTCTGCCTCTCTTACTAGGCATTGATCATCTCAAGGGCAAGAACTGGTTCTCATTCATCTTTATACACCCCCCCCCCAATGATAGTGCTTAATAAGTACCTCTAGTCAGAAGATGTGAGTGATGAATGGAGAAAAGAAGGAAACAAGGAAGGAAGGGAAGAGGGAGGAAAGCAGTATCAACAAGATACTCCTTAAATCAGAGGAGTATCTGGATCAGTTGATATGGACTGGATTGCACCAGGAGAGAGCAGAGAGCAATTATGACTTACATTCTTAACTCACAATGAAAATAAAAAGAACTGGTAAAAGACTTACAAAAATTATTTTTAAATGGGGTGATCTTGCCGAAACCTGTTTGGCTCAGTGGATAGAGCGCCGGCCTGTGGACTGAAGGCTCCCAGGTTCGATTCTGGTCAAGGGCATGTACCTTGGTTGCGGGCACATCCCCAGTAGGGAGTGTGCAAGAGGCAACTGGTCAATGACTCTCTCTCATCGATGTTTCCAACTCTCTATCCCTCTCTCTTCCTCTCTGTAAAAAATCAATAAAATATGTTTTAAAAAATAAAAATAAAAATAAATGGGGTGATCTTATTTTAGATAATATGCAACCATAGCTTTACTCCATCAGTCCTAGTGAATTAGGTAGAAAAGAATGTGCCATTTTGCTCCTTGCTTTGATCTCCAGAGGCACTGGGAGATTCCACTTGTCAAAGGGTTCTGAGTGATCTTGTCAGATTTTAAACCACCAAAATTTACTACTGTCACCACCAGCTCAGGCCTTCCCAGAGAGACACCATGAGACCATAGGATGGTTTGGCTCATAGGCAAGTAAAAGTGAGAGAAGGGTGTGTAGTAACACCTTCAATTGGCAGAATTACCCCACTTCCTGATAACATTCAAACCAAACCAAAGCCCCACTTCCCTGAGCTCTCCCCCAAATCATCTAACAGCAGCCCAATCCTCAAAGATATATTTTCTATCGCCTTCTATTTTTTTTAATTGATTTATTGATTAAGGTATTACATATGTGTCCTTACCCCCCATTACCCTCCCCAACTCCCCCTTCCCCACACTCATGCCCTAACCCTTCTGGTGTTTGCGTCCATTGGTCAGGCTCACATGCATACATACAAGTCCTTTGGTTGATCTCTCCCCCCTACCCTCACCCTCCCCTCCCTTCCCTCTGAGGATTGATGGTCTGATCAATGCTTCTCTGTCTCTGGATCTATTTTTGTTCATCAGTTTATGTTGTTCATTATAGCCTATAAATGAGTGAGATCATGTGATATTTCTCTTTCTCTGACTGGTTTATTTCACTTAGCCTAATGCTCTCCAGTTCCATCCATGCTGTTGCAAATGGCAAGAACTCCTTCTTTTTTACTGCAGCATCATATTCCATTGTGTAGATGTACCATTGTTTTTTAATCCACTCATCTGCAGATGGTCACTTAGGCTGTTTCCAAATCTTAGCTATGGTGAATTCTGCTGCTATGAACATAGGGATGCATATATCCTTTCTGATTGGTGTTTCTAGTTTCTTGGGATATATTCCTAGAAGTGGGATCACTGAGTCAAATGGGAGTTCCATTTTTAGTTTTTTGAGGAAACTCCATAATGTTCTTCACAGTGGCTGCACCAGTCTGCATTCCCACCAGCAGTGCACAAGGGTTCCTTTTTCTCTACATCCTTGCCAGCATTTGTCATTTGTTGATTTGTTGATATAGGCATTGTGACAGGTGTGAGATGGTACAGCATTGTCATTTTGATTTGCATCTCTCGGATGATTAGTGACTTTGAGCATGTTTTCCTATATCTCTTGGCCTTCCTTCAGTTCTCTTTCAAAAAGTATCTAATTAGGTCTGTTGCCCGTGTTTTTATTGGGTTGTTTATCTTCCTTTTGTTAAGTTGTGTGAGTTCTCTGTAAATGTTGGAGCCCTTATCAGTGATAACATTTGCAAATATGTTCTCCCATGCAATAGGCTTTCATGTTGTTTTGTTGGCGGTTTATTTTGCTGTGCAAAAGCTTTTTATTTTGATGTAGTCCCATTTATTTATTTTCTCTTTAGTTTCCATTGCCCTAGGTCCAATGGTCGGCAACTCATTAGTCAACAGAGCCAAATATCAACAGTACAAAGATTAAAATTTCTTTTGACAGCCAAATTTTTTAAACTTAAACTTCTTCTAATGCCACTTCTTCAAAATAGACTCACCCAGGCCATGGTAGTTTGTGAAAGAGCCACACTCAAGGGGCCAAAGAGTTGCATGTGGCTCACAAGTCAGTTTGCCGATCACGGCCCTAGGAGTAGTATCAGTGAAGAAATTGCTTCGACATATAACAGATTTTGCTGCCTGTGGATTCCTGTACTATTTTTATGGTTTCCTGTCTTGTGTTTAAGTTCTTTATCCATTTTGAGTTTATTTTTGTGTATGGTATAAGTTGATAGTCTAGTTTCATTTTTTTGCATGTATCTGTCCAATTTTCCCAACACCATTTATTGAAAAGAGATGGTCTTGACTCCATTGTATGTTCATACCTCCTTTGTCAAATATTAATTGGACATAGTGATTTGGGTCTATTTCTGGATTCTCTATTCTATTCCATTGATCTATATGTCTGTTCTTGTGCCAGTACCAGGTTGTTTTGAGAACAGTGGCTTTGTAGTACAGCTTGATATCTGGTATTGAGATCCCACTTACTTTGTTCTTCTTTCTCAGGATTCGGGGTCTTTTTGTATTCCAGATGAATTTTTGAAACATTCATTATAGGTCTGTGAAATATGCCATTGGTATTTTAATGGGTAGTATATTGAATCTATAGATTGCTTTGGGTAGTATAGACATTTTAATGATGTTGATTCTACCAATCCATGAACATGGTATGTTCTTCCATCTGTTTACATTTTCCTCTATCTCTTTTTTCAGTGTCCTGTAGTTTTCTGAGTATAGGTCTTTGACCTCCTTAGTTAAGTTTATTAGTAGGTATCTTAATTTTTTTGGTATGGTGGTAAAGGGGATTGCTTTTTTGGTCTCTCTGTAAGTTCACTATTGGTGTAAAGAAATGCCATAGATTTCTTGGCATTGCTTTTGTATCCTGCTACCTTGCTGAATTCATTTATTAAGTCTATTAGTTTTTTGATGGAGTCTTTCGGGTTTTCTATGTACAATATCATGTCATCTGTGAATAAGGACAGTTTTACTTCTCCTTTTACAATTTGGATGCCTTTTATTTTTTCTTCTTGTCTGATCACAATGGCTAGTATTTCCAGTACTATGTTGAACAGGAGTAGTGAGAGTGGGCATCCCTGTCTTGTTCCTATTCTTAGGGGAAATGGTTTTAGTTTTTGCCCATTGAGTATGATATGGCTGTGGGTTTGTTATATATGGCTTTATTATGTTGAGGTTCCCACCTTGCTGAGAGTTTTTATCAAGAAAGGGTGTTGAATTTTGTGAAATGCTTTTTCTGCATCAATTGATATGACTACGTGATTTTTATCTCTCAGTTTATGTGATGTATCAGGTTTATTGATTTGCAGATATTGTACCATCCTTGCATCCCTGGGAAAAATCCTACTTGGTCATGGTGTATGATGTTTCTGATGTACTGCTGGATCCGATTTGCTAGAATTTTGTGGATAGATTTTGGCATCTATGTTCATGAGGGATATTAGTCTGTAGTTCTCTTTCATTGTGTTGTCTTTATCTGGTTTTGGTATTAGGGTGACGCTGACTTCATAGAAGGAGTTTGGAAGTGTTCCTTCCTCTTGAATTTTTGGGATAGTCTAAGGAAGATAGATTTTAGTTCTTCATTGAATGTTTGATAAAACTCCTCTGTGAATCTGTCTGGCCCCAGGTTTTTGTTTGCCGGAAGCATTTTGATGACTGCTTCAATTTCTTTCATAGTTATCAACCTATTGAGGTTTTCAGAATCTTCCTGATTGAGTTTTGGAAGGCTGTATTTTTCTAGGAATATGTTCATTTTTTCCAGGTTGTCTAGTTTGTTAGAATAGAGTTGTTCATGTTATTTTTAACAATCCTTTGTATTTCTATGGGGTCTCTTATTATTTCACCCTCTATAGAGATGTCCCAACATTCCCCTCACTGCAAGTAATAATAAACCTAATTTGTTTAAATGCAGGTGTGTTCCTGTGAGCTTTGGTTGAAGGGCATTGACAAGCTCCATGTGCTAAAGAATATTTGTTCCTAGAACAATTTTTAAAAACAATTTGGTAAATACTCAGTGAAATAACACTATATCAACTTCCTTCATTGTTAAATTTACAATCCATAAAATTTTATGATCGCTGAAAATAATTTGCATGTTGCATCAGATTTTTTTTCACTGCACAATTCCCAAGTCAGCCAGCTGATTACCGAGAAAGCATGGCCAGATGTAAATTAAATGTGTAGCCAACTTCATAAGCAAATTATGAATTATTATAACATGTTTGAAAGAATCCAGAAGTTGGAGAGCCTGTGGCCTCTAAAGATTTTAAATACCCTGAGAGAGGAGGGAGTGCGCAAGGCTTGTGTGGAAACAGAAGTACATGGGACAAAGAGTGGCAAATACCACCAGCTCATCACTCAATAAACTGGGCAGCTTGGGACCAATTTCAAGACATCACAGTCATTTCACTGATGCTGGTGCCTTGGCCCCAGCCCTCAGCCACACAGAAGCAAAGCTCTTCTCTTTACCTTCTTGCCTCCTCCCACCTGCTGTCAAGGGAATCATCTGCTAAGGGCAAGCCCTCCTTAAATGGCAATCTTCCTTCCAAAGTTCATCTCCAACCCTCCTTCTGCCAGAACAGACAGAGGAGGTGGTCAGCCAGATTTGGAGGGAAGCCATCTACAGTAAATGAATTATCATCTAAAGAAAAGCTTTCAGTAATGCGATGAGTGAAATAAGTCAGACAAAGACAAATTTCACTTACATGTGAAATTTAAAAAAGAAAAATAACTAAACAAAAACCAAAACAGATTCATACTAGTAGATACAGAGAACAGATTGGTAGAAGCCAGAGGGCAATGGGTAAAGGAGTTCAAGATGCACAAACTTCCAGATATAAAATAAATGTCATGGGATGTAATGTACAGCATGGGGAATATAATCAATAATAGTGCATTAACTTGGTATGGTGACAGATGGTAACTAGACTTACTAAGGTGATCATTTCACAATGTACATAAATGTCAAATCACTAAGTCCTATACCTAAAATTAATATAATATGTCAACTATACTTCAATTTTTTAAAGCCTCCAGAGAAACTTTTTTTTTTTGATTCAGCAGGGTGTGGCAGAAAATAAAACCCAGAATCAGAGCTTCTGAGACTTTGGAAGGTGGAAATTTAACTTGGGAATGTTTGAGTTCAATCCTGTCACTTTTCATATGAGAAAACAATGGCCTGCGTGATTAAAGTTTTTGTTTTTATTTTTTTCTTCAAGGCTTGGAGGCCTTATTTTGCCTTTTCCCCTAAGTCTACTGGTTTTGTAATTTAGTGGGAAGGAGAAATGTATTTTTCCTTTCCTTGGTCAAATTTTTTAAAATAGCTGTGAAATGGTACATGCTTTGTTTTTTTAAAGCCCCACAAAAGGCAGCAGAGTATAAATTATTTTTTCGTCAGTGCAGGTTATGAAATTACTCTAGAGAGTCATTTCTATGGAGACAGGCAATGCAAAGACTACTGTAACTCAAGGGAAGGCAATTCCACTCGGAGCTCCCAGAACGTAATTGATGGGAGGAAGCAACATAAATTACCCTGGCATTCTTCATGGGTAATGTTTCTGTTTTCCACACAATCTTATTTTGCACACAAAACAAATAAAACCAAATTCAATCTCCCAAATTGCGTCTTCACTTGTTTGCTTTCTTTTAAAACTCATTCTGCCCATATCACCCACAACCGTGGCTCTCCTGCCTGGGAAATGAAGTCCAGTATTGGCAACTTGCTTGACCTCCACCCCTTTTTCCCTCCCTCCTCTGAAGTTCCAACCCTTCTTTGTTTCAGATGGATCATTCATTTGTGACCATGACAAAAGCCTAAGAATTAAACTTTACTAAGAAAAGACCAGCCAACTTGGCTTCAATTCACTTTCCAGGCAATTTGAGAACAAAACAGCAGATTCCTTTGTCCCTCTATGCAACTACTAACAAAATGGTTAAATTGGGGGGTTGGGAGGTGTTAAGTTCTCCATGGTGACAAGAAAAATTATGGGGGGCAGGAGGGAGGGTAGAGCTCATTAAAATAGGTAACATAAATAAAAATACTTTATATAATCATTGGTTTCTTTCAACTCGAACAGAGAGCTGGTATAGCCATGTGTGCAGGCATATTTAAAAGGCCTACTGGGTGGCAGAGACTGCGAGACACAATTACATGGGTTTGCATATGAGTCTGATTCAACGTTGAGTCTAACACCTGATAAGTGACCTCCAAACCCAATTACAGTATTCAAGGCAATGTGACAATGTGGATATCATGCAAGCAAGTATCCTATTCTCCCCGTGGTTGGAAATTCTGGGTGGTGCCACTTCTAGAAGTCAAGTGGACAGCAATCTCTGGGAACCAAAAAAATCCATCTTCTTCAAGGCAGGACTCCAGACAGTGGAGAGAGAGACAGAGTCGTGTCTGTGCACTCAGGATGAGAGGAATGGTAAGGTCTTGTGTGAGCACATTAGGATTGGCTCCACAATCAAGGCAAGACTGAGTATTCATGCATAAAGAAGATTTGGTATCATCTATCTATTAATCGATCGATCAATCTATAATGAAATATTATTCCACCACACACACAAAAAAAGAAGAAAATCTTGCTATATGTGACACATGAATGAACCTTGAGGGCATAATGCTAAGTGAGACAGCCAGACAGAGAAAGACAAATACTGCAAGATATCACCTAATATGTACAATATAAAAACAGCGGAACTCACAGAGACAGAGTAAAATGGTGGTTACCAGGAAATGGGGATGGCGGAATTGGAATGATGTTGCTAAAGGTTATAAACTTGCAACTAGAAGAGGAATAAGTCCCGGAGATCTAATGCACAGCATAATGGTTATAGCCAACAATATTGTATTGTAAACATCAAAGTTGCTAAGAGACTGGATCTTAAATGTTCTCACACACAAAGATGTGATAATTATGTTACATGATAAAGGTGTTAACAGAGGCTACAGTGGTAATCATAGTGCATTATACAAATGAATCACATCAATATGTTGTACACCTTAACGTTATACAATGTTATATGTCAATTATGTCTCAGTTTAAAAACAAAAACAAAAACACTGAGATATTAGGAACAAGACTAGAGATTCAATAGGAGATTAGAGACTTGACAAGTTTTAGACCAATTTCAGATAGTTTTTCACCTGAAGTCTTTAGAGTGAATGTATAATTTAAAAAATATATATATATTTCAGCCCTGGCTGTTGTGGTTCAGTTGCATCATCCTGTGCACCAAGGGGTTGCTGATTTGATTCCTGGTCAGGGCACATGCCTGAGTTACAGGCTCGATCCCCAGTGGGGGCGTGCAGAAGGCCGATTGATGTTCTGCTCTCACATTGATGTTTCTCTTGTTTCCTTTCCTCACTCTCTCTAAAGGTCAATAAGCTATTCCTTAAAGAAAAAAGAAAAAAGATATTCCAGTGGATGCTGACAAAGGCTAAAATGACAACTCAAGCTTGGGGAGGTTGATTCAAGTGCCTCTTACAGTAATGCTAAAAGCAATTTGAATCTACACTGAAATTTTCTTCTAAAGGGCCCTAAGCGTAGGTGTAAAGCCATCTCTTATTTTAATTAGTTGGCTGACACTGCATGGATTAGGTCTCCTTTCCCTACTCCCAATTCAGCTGAAATAAATTCAGTTGTTTCTGTCTCTTAGGAAGGTCACATCTACTTCAAGTGAACAGAGCCTCGGCTCATTCTGAAAATGCAACACATACATACCTGCTACGTGCTTTTGGTGTCTTTAGACTAATAGAGAGTTCATTCATTATTTTCTAATATTTGTTTAACAAATGTTTCCTGAAGAGGCTCATGTTCCAGGCAAAGTTCTACAGTGTTTGAGATGCAAAAGTAAAACTCAGTCCTGCCCTTGAAGAGCCCACCGTTTAGGAGGATTTGGAAAAGTGGGGAGCCAAAAGCTAGACAATGAGCACACCCCACATAGCCCTCATACAGCAGATGCCACCTCTGCTCTGTGAGGTAAAAATAAACCAAACTAGACATCCATGAAACCATAGTTTGTTTGTTTTTTAATGACCTTCCATCTGGCCTGTAGGACCCTGGCACCTGGACATATCAAATTTTCAACCCTCCAGTGAACTGTGGCTTTTGAAAGACTAGGTAGCTACTCAGGCCATTAAAGAACCCAGCAGGACTCATGATGGCAGGTGAAATTTAATCAGCCTGTGAATACCAAACACTGTAGTTAAAGTTACAGATATCATTCATCCCCAGTATGCTTTCCAAGAATTAAACTGAGAGGTGAGTGTGAGTGAGTGTGAATGTGCGTGCATGTGTGTGTGTGTGTGTGTGTGTGTGTGTATGTGAACAATACCAGTAATTTTCATTCAAGTCTATTTTTTTATACTTTATTTTTCCAGTCCCTGAGAATCCTAAAAAAAAAAAAAAAAAAAATCTAGTGTTACATAAACCAACAGGATGCCAGGATGCTAATGCAGTCATTACTTGCACTCAAGTATCACTTCCCTGTGAGTTTCTTCCCTGGGACTCCTGCAGTGCATATTCAGGTGCTAAACATTAATATTTTTTTAAAACGAAGGGAATTTTTCAATTGATTTAAGGTGGAGGGAAGACTATTTGCTTTCCACTTACTTATGCATTCATTGGTTCATTGTTGTATGCGCTATGACTGTGGGATTGAGCCCACAACCTTGGCACATCAGAATGACAGGCCAAACAACTGAGCTACCTGGCCAGGACTAAACATTAATATTTTTAAGCAAACAACCTGTTCCAGAGTCATTTTCATTTTCCCGTGTGGTACAAACATATTCATCTTCCACTCCCTTCGGGTAAAATGAAAAAAAATAATAATAACATGAGATTATTTCAGCCTCAGGTCCCTGAACTTGGCGGTATAAAAGGTGGCCTTCTTGTAGGTGCAGATGGTGTGGTTAGCCTAAAAGTTTCCTCACTCCACCTTACTCTAAGGAGTTACACAATGGTCTTGAACTCTGAATCCCATCTCTTCACCAGTTCCCTTGGGGGGTGCACCTTATTTATGAGCTAGAGTTCAAGGAGGTGACTTTTACTCGGGAATGAGGCAGAGACCAGAGTAGAGTGGAAAGGAGCTACTGGGGAGGAGGGGGCTCTGGATTGTTGCACTAGAGCAGTGGTTCTCAACCTGTCTAATGCCGCGAACCTTTAATACAGTTCCCATGTTGTGGTGACCCCCAACCATAAAATTATTTTTGTTGCTACTTCATTACTGCAATTTTGCTACTGTTAATGAATCGTAATGTAAATATCTGTGTTTTCCGATGGTCTTGGGCTCTACAGCAGCAGTTCTCAACTGTGAGAACTGCTAGCAGAGTTGCCTAAGACCATCGGAAAACACAGATATTACATTATGATTCATAAAAGTAGCAAAATTACAGTTATGAAGTAGCAACAAAAATAATGTTATGGCCGAAACCGGTTTGGCTCAGTGGATAGAGCGTCGGTCTGCGGACTGAAAGGTCCCAGGATTGATTCCGGTCAAGGGCATGTACATTGGCTGCGGGCACATCCCCGGTGGCGGGTGTGCAGGAGACAGCTGGTCGATGTTTCTCTCTCATCGATGTTTCTGGCTCTCTATCTTTTTCCCTTCCTCTCTGTAAAAAAAAAATCAATAAAATATATTTTTAAAAATAACAATAATTTTATGCTTGGGGGTCACCACAACATGAGGAACTGAATACAGGGTATTAGAAAGGTTGAGAACCGCTGCACTAGAAGATGGTAAGGGACTGACTGACAGGAGGGAACCAGCCAAAAATAGTGACGCCTATAAACTGGTGTCATGCTTCCGACTTTGTCACATCCTGTGCCCCCAAGGTGTGGATCAGACTATAATTTTATCTTAATGTGACACAAATACAGTGACTGACTCAGTCCTGTATTTTACAAAGTTCTGTTTCTCTTCCTTCGTGGCCTTGCTAATGTGCTGCTGCCATCACCTCACTCTCCGAGGCTGGTGTAAGATCTTTGACACCCTCTGCCAATATTCCAGATGCGGAGCCAAGACTTGTAGAGAGACACGGCCCTCCCAGCATCTGCCAGTCCAGTATTCAGCAGCCGCAGGCCTGATCCACAGCTCTGCCAATCATCACCCGTGCGACCTTGGGCAAAGTACCCAAATCGCATTAGCCTTGCTTTTTTTTTCAAAGACAACATCATCCTAAACCAAATAGGGGCTTGGTAAGAACTAAGTGAAATCATGCTTTTCAAATCACTTACCACAATGCCCAGCATAAAGCAGAATTAAATATTCATGAGCTATCTTTGCCATTTGGTGTTTTACATTAGGTGTTATGCAGCATCTGTAATGACCATTCTCTCTTGCTCTGAGGTGGTGATTCTGGCAGAGGCCATAACTGGAAATGAGTCTCTGAGTTAGGAACTCTGCTGTCCAGAAAGACTCACAGACAAATTACCCTGACTGGGCAGCCTTTCTAAGTTGGAAAAAACCAGGAATTAGAAAAATAAGAGGAACAAAAGAAGCTTAAGTATATTCTACAGAGAATAGTAATATAATAATAGTTTTGGTGACACACCCAGCATAAACAGTCAACAGTCATATCATTATGCTAAGCCTGTGTGGAAGTTCTTAGACCTAAAAAGCGTGGAACATACTGTGTATCACCATGTTAACAATTGCCATGCTGTGCTGTAGTCAGCCTCTACTCTATCAGCCATCTATTTATAAATAGGATCTAGGAGACATGCTTCAACCCACCAAAACAGGCCAGACCAAATCCTGAGGCTATCAAACTCAGGGCAAATTCAAAACCTGAGAAAGGAATGGAGTTGCCCTGATAGTCTTAGATCACCAGGCCTAGCCATCAGAAACCTCAAGACAATCATGGCCAGTTGACAGATCCTGTGAAGTCACGTAGCTGTGAATGCCACAGACCCCACTGGCTCTGAACATCCTCACTATCTGACTGCATGAGGTCCGGTCTCCCTCAAGTATTTCTGAGACATCCTCCATCACCATCAAGAATTCACATAGATTCTGCAAATCAGTCTCGGTGTGGCTTACCCCCAAGACCAGTTGTCCCATCCCATAAAGTGAACTCTCTGGCCCTGGAATAAAGGACATCAGCTTCAAGTCACCTCAGCTGCTCTCTTCTTCACTCGTGGTCTATGACTAGGACACAGACCCTTTCCTTGACTCCCCACAGTCATCCTGACACCTGATTGAAATCTTGAACAAGACTTGACCGAAGGTTTTGAGATGAACAGAAGAGGAATACAACACAGATACTTGACATACAACTGCAACCAAAGGTGTCAGAACAGCCTCATTTGGGGTCCCTTCCTGCTGAGTGATTAGTCTGCTATGACCATTCAAAGAGAACAGTGTGTCCCACGTCCTGTGTCCCCTACCAAATAACCACACACTCTCAGAGGCCCAGATCTGCCTCCACCATCCCCTGCGAAAAACATTACCAAGCACATCATGTGTCTCTGGGTAAGGCATCTGCATGAGACTGCCTCCCACTTCTCTCTCCAGACAATGGCCACCTGCTTTGGCACAGGTTTACTTCAAGGGGCCGATTCGGAGGCTTTCAGAAAACAACCATGTCTCTGTCTAAAGAAAATCGATGCTCTCACAAAAATGGCCAGCAGCTTTTAAACTGTTTTTCTTAGTTTCTACTTGTCAGGGTTTCAAAATTTTAGAGCCTGGCTTCACCAGGATTCTGGTCAAGTAGGAACTGCTCTATATCTGAACTCACTTTTTAAAAAGAAACGTCAGCCGAAACCGGTGTGGCTCAGTGGTAGAGCGTCGGTCTGCGGAGTGAAAGGTCCCAGGTTCGATTCCGGTCAAGGGCATGTACCTTGGTTGCGGGCACATCCCCAGTAGGGGGTGTGCAAGAGGCAGCTGGTCGATGTTTCTCTCTCATTGACATTTCTAGCTCTATATCTCTCTCCCTTTCTCTCTGTTAAAAAAAAAGATCAATAAAATATATTTTAAAAAAAGAAAAAAAGAAAAAGAAACGTCAAAGGATCTGCTCTCGGACAGCTGAGCTGTGGCAGTGACCGCCCTGTGCGGGCCCCTGGGCCACGCAGACACAGCCCTGGGCACTGAAGCACCTGCTCTTTGTTTGCATCCCTTCCGCTCCCCCACAGCAGAGCCGTTCTGGCAGACTCTGTGAACCCTGCGTAATTGCCGCTGCGGAGAGCGATGATTCACCCATTACCACTTCTCTTTTTTTTTTGTTCTTTCCTGCGTCAGCTGAGGTTAGTCAATATAATGTGCCACTATGGTGTTCAGGATCCTGTAAAGAAAGGCTTTTAATTTTTTTTTTTAAACTCAGGCTTAGCTAGCTAGGCTTTTAAAAAATAATTGGAATTATCATTATGTTCCACACTCTCTAGGCATCACCACTTACGTTTCAGTTCTTCGGAAGTCGGCACAGTGTCTCAAAGAAAATTTGAAAAGCATCTATGTGTAGATGTCCAACCGATAGCGTTGATGGCAAACATTCTGGGCGCAACTCACAGCCGGCCTGCAGGGGGATTCGCTCCGAGTTCTAGTTCAGGACACCGGGGCCTATTTCCCAGGCCTGCCCCACCCCCACCACCAGGGTCCTGATGGCTCTGACAACAGAACTGGATGCCCCTAGGAGAGCACAGAGCCCTGGGAACTAGAGTGGGGTTCGGGATCGCAGGCCCCCAAGGTTCTGGGACAAGAGGGAGGAGGAGAAAGTCTTGGAAGCAGTGAGAAGGAACTAGAATTTGTATGGAATGAAGCATTAGAAAGTATGTACACATTGGAGTGAATCTGTCTAAATCACTTAATTAGACAAACACTGTTGACATCTTGAGTCAGCAAACTGAATATCCTAGTTGTCTTCCCCCTCTTCACCAAACATCTAGCATAGCCTGAGCAATCGCTTGCTGTGTGCCAGGGATGTGGGGATGACAAGGCCGGCCTCTGCTCCTCACAGCACACCCAGCCCAGCCGAGGTTGGGGGGTAGGGGGAGGGGGAGGGGAGAGGAGGGACAGGGCAATGGGATGCTGTGATCTCAGCAGGCTGAGTTTGCTCAGAAAACTGGGAGATCAGGAAAGCTATCCTCAGTGCCTGAGCATTCATTCAGTAAGTACCAGGCAATGTCTGCCACTCAAAAATAAACACATAAATAGGTGTGTTTCTACCAACACACTAGCTTCCCCAAGCCCATCTTCTGGATAATAAGCTCTTTCAGCAACAACAGAATTTTGTGAATTCGTTTTATATCAAAACTAAGCCTGCTGTGATCCCCGGGGCCACACCAGCTGACAATGGCCTAGGTGTGGAATCCGGCATTGCAGGATGGACACACACACCACCACCACCACCACCACCACCACTACCACCACCAGCTGACGATGGCCTAGGTGTGGAATCCAGCATTGCGGGACGGGGAAACACACACACACACACACACACACACACACACACACACACAGGCACTTAACCCATTTTGTTCCCCAGCAGGTGAACCCAATCCTTGACTCGAATCAGAGGGGGGTCAGGCTTCCAGAGGAAGCACTGCCCACCTCTCTCCCCGGATGCCTGCATTCAGCTAGGAGCCCTGGGCGTGAGGGAGCGAGACTAATAAAAGTCTGATTAGCTGGCTGGTGAGAGGGGGTGGGGGAGCTCAGCCCATAATTGGAAAAACCGAGCAGTAGATCAGAGTTGCCCAAGAGAGGAAGTCTCCTTTGTTCTAAAATAGCACTTGGGTGTTCAGTGAAAAGACAGACCCTGCTGACCCCTAATGACTCTTAGTGGGTTGCTTTATGCTTCTGATAGGAACTGCAGCTCTTTGGCTCACCTTAAATTACTACCAAGTGTTGTGTATGGTGGGGCTTTTTCCAGGGGGGGGGAAGAAAAGCTATTCCTTAGCAACAAAGGAAAAAAGAAAGGAGGCAGTTCCTTTAATGTAATCTGAGATGGAATCTAGCTTAGCTGAGCCAGAGCAAAAATAGCTTTTATCTAATCAAGGTGCCCGAGTTACACTTACAGGAAGTTAAGGAGGCCTCAGGATGCCTAAGACCACAGACAGCATCACCGGGGAGGAACGCCCCTCCCAGCAGGATGATGTCAAGCCAGACCCGGGCCTGGAGCATCCAATTGCCAGGACAGCAGCAGGCAGTAGTTATCACAGTCAGCTGGTGTGTGTGTGATCACACTCCTTTTCCCATCACAAGGAAGCTGGGAGGAAAGTGATTTCAGCAGTCTGGGTAGCAATGTTGACAGGGCAATTGCCTGGCCACCATGACAGTGGTTGTTGCTCCTGTTGAACATGGTTGAAACTGGATGGTGTGCACTTAGTTACACAAGCTCCATGCAGAAGATTAGGGACAGGTTGTAAAATGCATAGTGAGTGTCCAGATTTCTAAAAAAAAAATAAGCAAGAAAACAAGGATAAAGGTAAAAGCAGGGACAGAACCAGGAAATAAAGTGAGCATACAAAACGCATGGCTGTAGATACCTACACAGTTGTTTGCCTGCATTGTGTGAATAAGGTTGGTACAGCGCACGTGCACACACACACCATACTGTGAGGGTTTATGTAGACGTGTGTGTGTGTGTGTGTGTGTGTGTGTTTGTGTATTCATTAAACTTTATTAAACAAGACCCTCTGGCTAGAGTAGCAACTGTGTCCAGTAACCCACCTCCACTCCCGATGTCGGCCTTCTCTGCTTGCCTAAATGCAGGGCTCAGCCAAGCTTTCCGCTTTCCAGAAAGAATCTATTCACATCTCAACAACAGTGTGATTTCAAGTTGATTGAAGATTGCATGGGGAAGTTAGAGGGGGATTTTGAATCATGCACACCACACCAAATTCTTTGAACCTTCCTTCATTTAGTATTTGATTTCTCTCCAGCCTGCAGTCAATGAGTCTTCTTTCTTCCCTCATAGCTCTCATCCCCAGGATTTTAATCTCAACTTTGAGACCTTCTCCTGGGTCATCCTATCACACCCCTTTCTTTCAGCCCTGCCTATCAACTCACATAATTCATTGCCCAGGTTTCAGCAAACCAAAGCACCCAGTTCCAGAATCTGCTCGTTTTAAAAAGAAAAGGGCCATATATTAATAACAACAAAAAAAAGTTTGTCCTTTCAAATTTATTGAAAGGTTTTTGGCCTAGAATTTGAAAGTAACATCAATAATGAAATAGACTCCTAGTTACCCTTAACATCTTGATGGTGATGCATTTCAAGGGGGCAGAGATAAGATCTGGATGACATTCCTTCCAGAGACTTCCTTTATGACATTGCCTGGAGTCCATGACCACATCTACACCAGCCTTTGGATTACCGTCACTGTCACACAGACATTCAGGACTACTTCATCTATTCCAGTCCTTTGCACAAAATCAATCCAAAGTCTTGGGATTCTTTATTAAGACCATGCTATTTTTAATATACTTAAGTTCATATCCACCTGCAAAAGTCTATGACTTTTTGCCTGCCAAATTCTCAATAATAGTCACAAGCATAAATTAATGTATGCTTAAAACATGAAACGGCCTTATTGCCCATCTCTTCCTAAGTGATTCATGAGTCAATCATACTAGGTCCTTTCCATATGGTCTCCCTGTTCGGTTTGTAGCACTTTCTCTGCACTTCTGAAAGTGAAGGCTGCAGGTTGTCATCCTAACAGCATCCACTCAAGACAGAAGCCTCTGCTCTGGGCTCTTCAACACTATGCTTTCTGCAGATGTCCCACCAGCCCGAGGCCTCACCTATAGTTGACCGGTAAGGCAAGAACCCTGGACAGGCTTCCTCGCTGAGCTTGACAGAGTCCCAGCAGAAAGCAAAGTTAATCCTAATATTGATTGTTCTTAGAATTATAGCAATTTAGAACAACCAGAGAGTTTATCAATAGTCTAGTTTGACATCATAATGTTACTGAAGAGACTTGGGTAAAATCAGTGAATTAGACAAGAGCAGAGAAACCACACAAACATTGGTACTTATTATTATATGAGTAGATGCAGACATTAAGTTGAGTCAGAGAAAGGGTATGAGCTCAAGTAGGCAGCTCAGCTCCCACTGGGCAGGCCAGGGAACTGTGTGGACCTGGGAGAGACCAGCTGAGAACCAGGTCATAGTTAGTAACCAAAAGAAATGTCCTTCCCCTCCAAGACCACTGAGTACCAACTCAAATCATTCACCCAGAAACCTTCTATTCTGGCTGGATCCTCAAAATTAAGAATTGCCTGAGGCAGACAAAACCCACACGGATGTGGGTAGAGGAACAGGGCCTCAAGGGACAGTCCCTGCTTGCTCTCTCCCTGGGGAATTAATTAAAACTCCACCAGCCACAGAACAGGAAGTTCCGCTGTTCATTGCTATTTCTAATGGGTTTGGTGCTTTCTTTTGTATACCCCATTCTCAAGACCTGGGCCAAAAAAGGAGAGGAGAGGAGTCTGATACAAAGAAAAATGCTTTGTAAATGAACCAAGGTTAACCCTTAATGTCCACATCTATTCATATAATAATAAGCACCAATGCTTGTGTGGCACTTAAAATGTGCCAGATACTGTAAGTGCTTTCCATGTAGCAACTTAATCCTTGAAACTCTAGCTACTACTATTATTCCACCCTCCCGCCCCCTCCTCTAAGCTTGAGTTGAGCCCCATAGTCTATCTTCAGTCTCTGCGCTAAACCCTTCAGATCCTGTTACCTGGATGTTATGTTGGAAGAGAAGGGCTGGGGTGACTCAGATGAAGGCACTCTTCCACAGCCTGGCACAAAAACAAACAGGGAAAGTGATTGCCATTGCTGCTGATGTTATTTTTATCATTTTTCTGGTGCAGTTCAATAAATGTTGATGGCAGGTCCAGAATGATCCTGGAGGGATCTAACCTCATAGGTTTACTTTGTTCTCATGTCTAACCTTTCAGAGGCTGGAATTGTGACCATGTCTACATAGCCTGGCCCATCAATTCAAATTTCATATCCATGACTTCCAAGAAGAGCAGGACATCTCTCTATTGTCTGATAGAAGCTTAAAGAGTAGGAGATACGGGAGTGGGTGCTTGCCATGCTGAGAGTCTGAAAGGAACAGAAACAATTTCCTTCTCAACCTTGGAAATCCCAATGTGAACATTAAAATGTGACTCCACTTAAAGACCAGCACTTTGACAGATGTCTGTGTGACTCAGCCAACTGATCTTCCTGAGTCTCAAGGAAGAAGACTTTTTTTTCCTGCACTCAGGTAGATGGTTCACTTCCTTGAAACACGTCATTGGTATGACAAATTTGTTTTTGAGTGGAATCATTCTTGACATCTCTATTTGGCGGCAGTGTTTCTACCCTGCTACTGATAATCCTCAATGCAGCCTTTTAGATTATGTTCTTGTCACTGCCCTCAAGGATAAGCTTTAGAACAGAAGAGGATTAGGCCAGCGTGACCCTCGCCATGACATTCACAAGTACGTAATGGGTTTGAATCTACAAGATGCATTCTTTTGTCAGGCTGGCTACCTCCAAAGGCACCGTGTCTGGAGAGCCACCCAGAGTTATCTTGCACACTTTGAATGATAGGAATATGAGCATATTTGGCCCACCAATTGTCCTTGGCCATGAAATAAAGGATTATAGTCAAATAACAGAATGTCAATCAATACTGATGACTGAATTTTACATGTTAAATATGAGAGAAAAGTTGAGACAAGAGGTAAAGAAATGCCATATGTAAGCACTCTGGCTGTTGACTATATGCTTCTAATCCTTACAGTTTTAAATCCTAGATTAAACCCTATAACCCTGTCTAGTGCCTTTTAAAACAATTCTCTCCCTAATCACTCACATTTCCAATGTCCCCCCTAAACCTGCTCCCCATTTTTTCCCCCATCTCATTTGATGGCCTCACTCCCTGAGTTTTCCAGTTCCCAAACAGTGAAGACTTCCTCGCTTCCCTCACAGCCCACTTACAGTCCTGTCAGCTCTACAGTCACAGTGCAACTTGGACACTCACAGCACCTGCACCTCCATCACCCTCCAGCCACCTGAACCTCCCTCTTGCACTGAAGCATGAGCCAGCCACCTGATCGTGCTCCATTTTCCACTCATTCTCCCCTACAGCCCATTCTCTACACAGTACCAGAATGACCTTTTAAAAGCACCATCAAATCACACCCGTCCGCTTAAAATCCAACCCTGGCTGCCATGGCTCTTACAATAAAACCTAAGCTCTGTACCAAGATCTAGGAAACCTCACCCAAATCAGCCCGACCCTTCTCTCCCACCTCCCTTGGTCTTTTTTCACCCTCAAAATATGGAGCTTGTCCCCAGCCCTGGGCCTATACATATTATCCTTTAGCCTAGACAATAGTTTCCTGCGATTGTCACATAACACACTTCTTCCTAATATTCAGATCTCACCCAATTCACCTCTTCAGAGAAGCCTACCATGGCCACTCTCTCAGGAATAGCAGCCCTCCCATCCCATCATGCTCTTCGTCCTTACCATGCTTTATTTTCTTTGTATCAAAGTCAGTCTTTGATATCTAATTTTTTTATTTACTTAATAAAATGTGTGCTTTTTATCCCACACTCCCCCCAGTAAAATATAAATTCTGGACTTAACCCATGTATCCAAACACCTAGAGCGGTGGCTAAATCCATGTCAAACGAGTATGCAAACATATGCATGTGAACCTGCTAGAAACCTAGATCTGCACTGCCCAAGCCAGTAGCTGCGGGGAGCCACCACTTGCCAACACACCAAGGAATGCGGAAGGCTGATGGACCTTGGGCATTAGCAGGGCTGATGCTAAGCACCTCATCTGTTGAGATAGTGGTGGCTCAGGGAAATTCCCTAACCTGATAACCCTTTTACTGTTTACTAAGCTTTACCTTTAATATGCCTGTATGCTTTGCTAGAGAGCAAGATGTGTATCTGAAACTGAATAAAAAGCAGACAGGACCCAGTCTCGGTGTATCTTTTCAAGAAAGGGGCTCCACCCGGCCCCCAATGCCTTCTAAATTAGTATTTCTTGTATAGCATTTTCATTTGTACTTTGGTCCCTCCTTCAGATCCTGAACCCTAGCCGTAAAGGTCATGGCAGGTAGCCCCTGGCCACATGGGGCTACTGAGCACTTAAATCGGTGCTAGTCCAAGTTGAACTATGCTAGAAATATAAAATACACACCCGATTTAGAAGACTTGGCTGAGAAAAAGAAAAGTAAAAATAGCTCATACATAATTTTAGTACTGATTAAATGTTCCAATGATAATATTTTAGATGGACTGATTAAATGAAATGTATTACTAAGATTAATTGTGCTTGTTACATTTTCCTTTACTTAATGTGGCTACTAGAGAATATTAAAATATATACCTGCCTTGCATTGGTGGCTCACATAGTATTTCTCCTGCACAGCGCTGCTCTAGACCATGAGCTGTTGGACCCAGAGGGCAAGGATGATGCTTCAACAGCTGGCCACTTACAGATCTAAACCCCAACCATGCTCTTTTCTCAGCCTTCTCTCCCATGCCCAGCAGAACTTAGGGTGACCAAGGTGATGCTTTGTCATCTCTTTCACTAGAGAAATAAAACCTACAGTTTAATGTATGGCAAGGCCTCAGAGTCCGTACTGGGGTTCTCCAGAGGAACAGAACCAATGGATATTTCTCTCACACATCAATGCTTCTCTCTCTCCTCCCCTCTCTCTCTCTAAGAATCAATGGGAACATAGCCTCAGATGAGGATTTTTTTAAATTTGAAAATAGAACTAACAGATGATCCAGAAATTCTACTTGTCTGTATTTCTCTGAAGATAATAAAAACACTAACTTAAAAAGATACCTGCACTCATGTTCATTGCAGCCTTATTTACAATAGCCAACATATGAAAGTGTCCACCAACAGATGGATTAAAAAAAGGAAATGGAATATATACACATAGACACATGTACACACACATATTTTTTCAGCTATAAAATGAATGAAATCTTGTCATTTGCAATAACATGGATGAACTTTGAGGGCAGTATGGTAAGTGAAATAAATCAAACAGAAAAAGACAAATACAACAACAAAGCTCAAAGAAGAGATTGGTGGTTGCCAGAGACAGGGGGTGGAGGGTGGGTGAAATGGGTGAAGAAGGTCTAAATTAATTGTAATTAATGATAAATTAATTATCATTCTAATTAAATGATAAACACTTCTAATTAAATTATAAATAAGTCATGGGGATATATTGTACAACGTGGTGACTATAGTTATTAATACTGTACTGCATATTTGAAAGTTGCTAAGAAAGTCAATTGTAAAAATTTTCATCACCCAAAAGAATTGTTTGTATGGTGATGAATGTTAACCAAACTTATTTGGTGATCATTATATAGCAGTTACAAATATTGAATCATCGATGCGTGTACCTGAAACTAATATGTTATGTCAATTACATCTCAATAAAAAAGAAGAGATTTATTATAGAAATAGACTCACATGGGTATGGAGGCCAAGAAGTCTTGCAATCTGCTCTCTGCAAACTGGAGAACCAGGAAAGCCACTGGGTAAATTCAGTCTGAGTCCAAAGACCTGAGAACCAACCAGGGGAGTCAATGAGCCACCACCATCATGGACACTCCCAGAAATAATGCTTTATTAGCTCT
Organism: Vespertilio murinus; assembly: GCA_963924515.1. NCBI lineage: Eukaryota > Metazoa > Chordata > Mammalia > Chiroptera > Vespertilionidae > Vespertilio > Vespertilio murinus. The sequence continues at coordinate 15,002,459 of OZ004707.1, forward strand.
CTGGGCATCCCTCATCCCAGTCAAGTTGACACCTAAAGTTAACCATCACAGCCTCCTCCAGAATAACCAGAAGACATGGAATTATAATGACTGCTTCATAATAAGCCTGTAGTAAATATTAGCTTGCACTGTTGTTGGTTTTTATTTTTGCTACTATTATTTATCTGTGGCCTAATCATCCAGTATTTATAACCTAATCAAGGAAAGGTGCCATATCTTCATTTATAGCTTGCCAGGTCTGGATCTCTTCCCCCACCCCTCACCCCAGCACATTTTTACCATCTTTAAAGGACTGATCAACCAACAGCCTCACTCCCAGTCACAGTAGCTTCAAGGCAAAGCCAAAGAGAACTGACTCAGCCTTCAAATGTCAAATGAATCATGATGCCAAAATGATTAATATTCACCTAGAATGCAGTTAATTCCATCCACCCCAACTGACTTGCCTTTGCCCTCCTCGGAGTCTAAGATGACATTTATCAATATGGAAACAGGTGTCGAGAGTGCTTGGTAATTTGTTGGGGTGGGAAGGACTTTGAGACTTTGAATGAGTCTCCAGCTTCTCCCTGACATTGAGGCCTGGCCCCAGTACTTCCACACAAAGGTTTTTAGGGAACCACAGCATCATTTGGGGATGGAGACTGGGTTAAGGTGGGGAGAGACTGATGTAAAGAGCAGGCAGGTGTACAAAAGCTGCTTACATTGATCACAACTCCTTAGACAGAGATTTACATCCAGCTGGTAAGTTCAATTAAAAGGGAAAGTGAGCCCTGGAGACCTACCTCCATATGCCAGAGTCACTCAGTATCTTTTTCTTTAACTTTTTCTACCCGTGAAACCTTTAATCCCTGACTTTCCCCTCTGTGCCTGCTTCCCAGAACTGCCCATCCTTCTGCCCTCGAGGGAGTGATGAGTCCTTCCTAGTGCACAGTTACTCACACAAGGCTACAGTGTTAAGTTCATTTCCCAGAAGAAGCATCTTTTAAATTCATATTAGAGGCTGAGACATTTCTCACAGTCAGTGATGGCCTCTAAGACTGACGGAGCCAGGTGAGCTGGTTCCCTGTAGCAAACAAAACATAAATCTGATGGATAACAGTTCGTAAACCGCCAGCTCTCTTTCCCAAGACCATGTTGGCCCACAGGTAGGTCCTTTGCATGGTACCACAAAGTTAAGTGTCCTGCTCTCAGAAGTCCCTGAATTCTTTCAAGGATTTCAATGCTTTGTTCTCTTCATTTTAAAAGGGCTAGCAACGGACCTGAGGTGTCTTTTTGCAGGTGTCTGCAAAAAGAAATGGCCATTGGGAAGTAAATATTCTAAAATCTTACTTAGCAACAGGTCTGAAGTGTTTCTTTAGGAATATTATTCAGTGATAGAAAGAAAGAAAGAAAGAAAGAAAGAAAGAAAGAAAGAAAGAAAGAAAGAAAGAAAGAAAGAAAGAAAGAAAGAAAGGAAGGAAGGAAGGAAGGAAGGAAGGAAGGAAGAAAGAAAGAAAGAAAGAAAGAAAGAAAGAAAGAAAGAAAGAAAGAAAGAAAGAAAGAGAAATGAGGTAGCAAGCCACAAAAAAGATATGGAAAAAATTTAAACCTATGATGCTAAGAATAGATTAGAGGAAAGCAAATATGAAAAGGTTACAAATGGAATGATTCCAATTGTATGATATTTTGGAAAAGGCAAAACTATGAAGACAGTAAAAATATCCCTGGTTGTGAAGAGTCTGAGGGAAGGAGAGAAGCATAAGACTGAATAGGTGAGACACGGGGAAATTTTAGGGGAATTAAACTATCGGAACTGTTCTGTACAATCCAATAATGGTGGATACATCTTGCTATACATTTGTCAAAACTCAGAATGTACCACACAAGAGTGAACCTTAATGTAAACTATGGACTTTATTTTAAAATGTATCAATATTGGCTCATTCACTGCCACAAATCACCATACTAATGCTAGATGTTAAAAATAGGGAAACTGGGGTTGGAAAAAGGGGGTATAAGGACACTCTCAGAATGGATAATGCAAGACCCAACTGTATACTATTTACAAGAGACACACTTCAAATGGAACAATAGAGGGGAGCAGAAAATAGGTTAAAAGGGTGTAAAACATATGCCAATCAAACAGATGTGGCTATATTAATATCAGACAAAATAGATTTCAAGACAAGGAGTATTATTAGAGATAAAAAATAGTTACTTCTGAATGATAAAGAATCATTTCATCACGAGTACATAACAACCCTAAATTATATGCTCCTGATGACAGATCTTCAAAATCCATGAAGTAAAACTGACAGAACTGAAGGGGAAAATGACAAATCCATAATCATTGCTAGAGATTTTAACATCCATGTATCAGTAAATTAATAGATAAAACTCAAAAACTTAGAACATCAGAAAAACTCTATCAAATCAACTTGGTATTAGTGACATTTATGAAACACTACACCCAACAATTGCAGAATACAGATTCTTTTCAAGTGCACATAGAACATTCATCAAGCTAGACAATATCCTTGACCATAAAACAACTTTTTTAAAATTAAAATATATAAAATATATTCTTTAATCACACACTAATCACTTTAAATTAGAAAATAATGACAAAAACATAGCTAGAAAGTCTCTCAACTTAATTTGTAAATTAAGCAGCACACTCATAAATAATCCATAGGTCAAAAAGGAAATCACAAATTCTATCAGAAAACACTTCTAACTGAACGATAATTTAAAAATCAGAATCTGTGAAGCTTAGAAGAAAATTATATTTTTAATGTTTATATTAGAAAATAAGTTTTAAAAATTAATTATCTAATGTTCAACTTTAAGAAGTCAAAAAATCAATTAAACTAAAAAAAAAATAGAAAAAGAGGGGCTTCTAGTCAAGATAGCAGCATAGGTAAATGCAGTACTTGCATCCTCCCACATCCACATCAAAATTACAACTAAACTGCAGAACAATCATCATTCAGAACCACCTGTACCTAGCTGAACAGAAGTCCTACAATTAGGGAGTTAAAGAAGAAGCTGTAGAAATAGGGACAAGATGGCAGCATAGGTAAACATCTGTATTCGCCGTCTCCCACAACCACATCAAAATTACAACTAAAATACAAAACAAATTGGTGAATAAAAGAGAATTAGAGGCATGGAAATGGAACAAACTGGTGATTCTGAGGGAAGGGGGGTAGGAGATCAACCACTCACTATGACATGCACTGACCACCAGGGGGCAAAATCTTTGACCAGTAGGTTAGCTTGCTGCTGCGGTTCGGCCAATCAGTACTGGGCGGGGCCGGACATGCCCTGGAGCCCTCCCGTGGTCCCTTCCCAGCTGGCCAATCTCCCCTGTCCCTCCTTGGCCCCAATCATGCACCAGCAGAGTCCCTCAGCCTGGCCTGCACCCACATGCAATCCAGGACCTTTTAGGGAATGTTGGAGAGCCAGTTTCAGCCTGATCCCGCAGGTCAGGTCAAGGGACCCCACTGGTGCATGAATTCGTGCACTGGCCTCTAGTCTTAACAATAAAGGGAAGGAGAAGAAGACAGGAGGAAGAGAAGAAAGAGGAGGAGGAGGAGAAAGAAAAAGAGGAGGAGGAAACAGTGGCGGCATCATTAAGACTAGAAGGAGGGGCTGAGACTTAGAACAGGTTGGTCCCACACCCACATGTGGAATTGAAAAATTAGGAGGGCTATCTCAACTGCTGAGGTCCCTCCTGAGGAATGGGGCAGAAACAGGGAAGCCACAGAGCAGCACACCAGTGGACATCTTCATACCACACCAAAGCACCATTCAAGCAACACAGTCAAGGAGTGGACTCGGCAGGCACCAGAGCCCCACTGAAGTGAACGCTGCTTCATGAGGTTGGGCCCCTCCACAGCAGATCCTCCATGGTGACCTCCAGATAGGCCTCGAAGTTGATCAGCCTGTGTGTAAATCCCTCCCATTGAAGTGCAAGAGTAATCAAGGCTCAACTATAACAGGAGGGTGCACACAGCTGGCGGGGGTGGGGGTGTGGAAGGGCAGTGGTAGAAGGACTCAGGGGAGAGAGGCACACCTGGAGTTCTTGGCTCAGAGGACTAGGGAAGCTACACCACTGGGCCCTACAGGACACCTATTACATAAGGCCCCTCTACCAAGACCAGGAGATATAGCAGCTCTACCTAAAACATAGAAACAAACACAGGCTACCAAAATGAGTAAAAGAAAGAACAAACACAAACAAACAAAAACACAAATGTTCCAAATGAAAGAACAGAACAAAACACCAGAAAAAGAATTAAACAAAATGGAGACAAGCAATCTACCAACTACAGAATTCAAAACACTTGTTATAAGGACGCTCAATGAACTTAGGGGGAGAATAGAGAATTTTAGTCTGCAACCTGGGCATGTGCCTGGACTGGGAATTGATCAAGTGACCTTTCAGTGCACAGGATGATGCTCCAATAACTGAGCCACACCGGCCAGGACAGCTCACAGATTTTTTATTTATCCTGAGCCTATTTCCAATCTTGGGAGGAACATCCAGTGCTTCACCAGTAAGTATGATATTAGCTGTGGGTTTTTCAGAAATGCCTTTTATCAGAATGAGAAAATTCCTTCTATTCCTAGTTTGCTGAGAGTTTTTATTAGTAATGAGAGCTAGATTTTGCCAAGTGCCTTTTCTGACTATCAATTGAGATGGTCGTATAATTTTCTCTTTTATTCTGTTAATGTGGTGAATTAAATACATCGATTTTCAATTGTTGAACCAGTCTTGAACTTCTGGGATAAAATGTACTTTGCTAATTTCTATTATCCTTCTCATCAATATATCGTGAATGGTATTGGTTTGTAATCTTCTTGTAATATTCTTTTCAGGTTTTTTGGGTCAGGCTTCTGCTCGCTTCATAAAACAAATTAGGATGGATAGATTTAGATTTATTTTAAAAAGTTGTAAGGATGTAACAGAGAGAGAAATATCAATGTTGCCTCCTGCACACACCCCTCTCCATCTCCCTTCATCTCTCTCTAAAAATCGATACAAAAAACATATAAATATATTAAAAATCAATGAGCTTATTATTTGGGAAAAGTATATGTATATGCAAAATTTAATTTAATATTTATTGAGTACATACATACTAGGTACAAAATAGCTTCTAGGTATTGGGGATTTTTTAATGGTAAAAAGCAGCCCATCTGTCAAGTATTTTTTAATAAATTAAAAAGTAAGACAGATAAAAGTAACTAGAAGGCCAAATAAGGCAATAGATAATAAATAGCTCCGGCTTTCAGAATCTATATTTTGTAGGTCATAAACTGAAATATTAAGTATTTTAAATGTTATTTTTTAGGCTACAAGGCTTTCTTAGCTTTTGTTTAACATCTTAAGCAAAGGAATAGTATAATAAATATTCCACAATCACATCATCAAAAGCACATTTTGCAAATATCTCAGTATGTTTGGGCTCTGATCAGAAAGGCTAATTGATTTTCTCAAAGCTACAAGGCAAATAAATAGGAACATGGGAGTTAGTGTGTAGATATAAAAGATTCCAAATTTCCTTCAGCTATAACATTTCTATCGTCCCAGCTACTTCTATTCTTAAAGAGTAGAAGAATGGGGAGTCGCTTTGTGCTTTTGATAGCTCAGTAAGTCAGAAATATCTAATACTGAAAACTTGTCTCCAGACAGTGATAACCAGGAAAGTATGGAAAGACAGGAGGAAGGGGGAAAGAGTTAAAATTGGCTACAAGGAACAGATGGTCTTCGCTACTGCATTCCCACCTTCCTTCCTCTCCTTCCTACACCCACTCACCCACCCATCCAAGTGCATGTGTACACACACACACACACACACACACACACACACACACACATTTCATAAGCTGCCCCCCGGCTGCCTGCCATTATTGTCAACTAATCTAGAGAAACCTGTCTCCTTCCCATTTTCAGTGGTTAATTGGAAGGCCATTCCCTGGCATGAGTATAAGTAAATGCACAAATTAATGATTATTTGAGTAAAACCAGATGAGATACTGATAGCAAGCTAGTGATAATGAACAGTGATAAGGGGTGGGAGGTTCTCAGTAGACAGACTCTAGAATGACGACACTCATCCTAAAAGATGAGTCCCATGGCAATCTGGGGTGTGAGGTCAGGCTGATCCAGGAAAACAAGTGTCTGATTCTTTTTTTTTTTTTCAAATCTATTTTAACAATTTTTTACAGAGAGGAAAGGAGAAGGATAGGAGGGATAGAGGGTTAGAAACATCGATGAGAGAGAAACATTGATCAGCTGCCTCCTGCACACTCCCTACTAGGGATGTGCCCTCAACCAAGGTACACGCCCCTAGCCGGAATCAAACCTGGGACCCTTGAGTCCGCAAGCCAATGCTCTATCCACTGAGCCAAAGTGTTGATCAGGGTCAAGTGTCTTATTCTTAACAAACACTTGATCCATGAATCATTGTCCCTACTGCATTTAATGTAGCAGAGAGAAGACATGCCAGCCTGGAGAGGTTTGGAGGTCAGTCTACCAGAAGGCAGAAATCTTAGTCCCAGAGGAAAGCAGTCAAAGGTCTTGTATGGTGACCATCAACCCAGTTTGCCTCAGACTGTACCATCAGTCCTGGATTCTAGCTGGGGAAGGCTCTTTATCACTAAGGACTGGAAGGTCAAGATAGTAGGTGACAAGCCCCACTCTAACAAGAGCCCCAGAAATTGTCCACCTACACCAGTAGGGAAAGCAGAGATTCCACATCCTTCCTCCCAAGACCAGGGCAATGGGAGAGCTCAGGAAGGAGACTGTTACCGAAGTAGTCAGTGACAGGTTTTTCCTTCCAGGAATCCAGTAGTTCCCAGAGTCTTGTGGTTTTTCTCGGCCCCACCCTCCACCCCTGGCTCTCTCTCTCACTTCTTGAGGGAAAGAATATGACAGAGTAAAAGGCAAAGAAACCAAGTTGTCCATCTGGTTTGGTTTCCAAAAGCTGGTGCCCTGGAGGGAAAATAGAGTAAGCCCCATACCCCATACCCATACCTTGGTGAATCTCAGTGGGGCTGCAAGATGCCAGAGGGAAAGTAACTATGTCAATTACGTAGAATAACAAGAGCAGAGACATCCCGCCAAAGCCTCCAGAGCTAAAGTGGCCATGGTGACAGGAATAATCTTCACAAACAGATGACCAAGAACCAGACAGGAACATGGATAGCCCATGGGACAGCTACACAACCCTGGTCTACCCGTTTATATGGTGCATTGGCACTGAAACTGAGTACAACCCCAAAGGTAAAAGGAACTCTTAAATGGACTAACATTGCATTTCTGTGACAATGGGGACCTGAAATAATTGAGTTATAGGAAAAAATCAGTTGCATTCCTTATACATCTGACTTTATAACCTCAGATACACCTACTGCCAGCATCCCACAGTGGACAGCACACTGGAGTTAGAGGCTGAGACCTGTTTCTGAGTCCTGACCCTTCGAAGTCATGTTAGTTACTGGGGAAATTCTTCCTGACAAGTCACCGGACTTCTCTGTTTCATTTTCTCTCATTCTGCCCTCCGTGAAGAGGAAGGACAGCTGATATCACCCCCCGAAAGCTCTAACAGCTGTTAATCCTCCCTCAGCCTCCTGAAGACCAAACAATGCTGCTCTTTAAAACCCTCCCTTCACTATCCAAGCTTCCATCTGTCCACCGGATTCAAGGATGACAGATTGAGTGGGTGCTGGCATCCTGATCTAAAACTTGACCCAGAGCCTCTTTCACGACAGGGAAAGCAATTCTTATTCTAGAGAGCCGACACAGTGTGCATAGCCAACCTCGTGTGTGACCTGCCCCTGTGCCCTTGAACTGTAAACATCTTTGAGCTCCCCGTTACCAAACAGCTGCCTCAATGCTGAGTTCTATCTAGTGACAAAATGAGGGAGTCACTTTCCTCTAGGTTTTCCCTCTGGAGAGGTATGTACCCACTGGTGATCGTGTAGCCTCAATTTGGGTTTCTTAAGTAAGGTTCCAGAGCACCAATTCTGCTGAGGTCATGCATACGAGGTAAAAACTAGAGTCCCAATGCAGGAAATTCATGCACTGCAGGGAAGGGGGGTCCCTCACACAGCCTGCACCCTCTCACAGTCTGGAACCCCTCAGGCGATGTCTGACTGGGTGGCGGGAGAAGCTCCCACCACTGCCACTGCACCAGCTGGGAGCCCGGCTTCTGGCTGAGGAGTGCTCCCTCTGTGGGAGCACACTGATCACCAGGGGAAAGCTCCTGCATTGAGCATCTGCCCCCTGGTGGCCAGTGCAGGTCACAGTTACCTGTCCTTCCACCGTTTGATCAATTTGCATATTAGCCTTTTATCATATAGGATTAGCTACAGCCTTTTCTGGTCAAATAGTTTTGGAAAATTCCAGGATAAGTAAAGTCAAAGGGGTTTCTTGTCCCCAGAGCCTCGACAATGTTATGTGCACTATGATTCTTCAAAGGGGAGTAGGGGGGACAATAGAATCTGATGTTTCCCAAGATCATGTGACTCAGACTGGTGTGGAGCCCATGCTTTCCCAGAACATTATGAATGTGCTGTGCAGGACCCGTGGATATGGCTAAGGCTAGGTGCCTCAGGATGATGAAAAATAGATGATTAATTTGTACACATATAATACCTTAACAACAACAAAATGAGAGAGAAAAGAGAAAACAGTCACACCAAACAATGTTCTGTGTTCTCATCGAAGGAGCAGATCTACTGCTTCCTCTTGATTTACCAAAGTAGCCCATTTTCAAAATAGGGTTGCATAGGACTCTTTCCTCTCAGACAGTGCCAACTACTACCCCAGATGCTTTTCTGAGGGTCAGCAGACCCCTAGATATAGCTAAGGCTAGGTGCCTCAGGATGATGAAAAATAGATGATTAATTTGTACACATATAATACCTTAACAACAACAAAATGAGAGAGAAAAAAGAAAACAGTCGCACCAAAAAAGATAGGGACATGTGCAACAAATTTCAGATGCATTTTCATCAAAATGTAATTACACCCAAGATTTTCAGTAATTAAGTTGCATTTATGTTAAATATTAACTGAGGGGAAAATCTATTTTTGGTGTCAAATAAATGAGGTGTTATTAACTATCCTTAATCCCATTGTACAATGCTCATGAAACCTCTTGGTTATAGTCACTAAAACCTGGACAATCTTTGGCTCACAATGCCTCTGTAAAATGGAAATACAAATAAATATATCTAATATATTGGGTCTAAATAAATCAATAGATTTAAAAATTTTAGAATTTTTAGTAAAAGAAAGCCAAATAAATTTCACTAATGGATTATTTTGCACTATAATTAATTTTTTACCACTTGTTATTTAAAATAAAATGTTTTTTTAAAAATTTAGTGCTTGCTATGTTCTAAAGTCTAAGCCTATGGCTGACAACATTGGCTGTGCATTACAATAACCTGGATGAGTTTCCTAGGGTTGCCATAGCAAAGCACCACAACCTGAGTGACAGACAGTTCAGGAGGCTAAGACATCCAAAATCAAAGTGTCCTTCTGGAAAGCGCTGAATGAGAGTCTGTTCTCTACCTTTCTCCAAGCTTCTGGTGGCTATTGGTAAGGCTTGGCATTTCTTGGCTTGTAGGTGTATCACTGCCTACTTAGTTAAATGGCACTCCCACTATTTCTTTTCAAAGTCTTTTGTCTCCATGCCTGTACCTGTCTTTGTGTCTCTTCATATAAGAACACCAGCCCTTTGGGATTCAGCACCCATCCTACACCAGTATGACTTCAGCTTAACTAATTACATCTGCAATGATCCTATTTACAAATAACGGCTTTTTTATAACCTATATTCCTGGCCAATTGTAAAGATCCTTGTTTCTGTGCATGGAACTCAGGCATCAACATTTTTTGAAAGATCTCCAGGTAATTCTGATGGGAAGCCAACTTTGATAACCATGTTCTGAGGACTCCATATATATTGCCCCCTGAGTCTTCATAATAATTTTATGGATGAGACTTCTGAGACTTAGGGATTAAAAGAACCTTGGCTGAGGTTACACAGCTAGTAAGGGATTGAGCTGGGATCTGGACACTGACTCTTAGCTCCAGGCCTTTGCATAGAAAAGCTCACACTGAGCTCTACAAGAACAGCCACCCGCAGCTCCCTCAGCAAAGGGTTAAACTGGCCTGGGGTTGGAGGGGATGGGGCTTTCTTTGGGAAGCATCCTCCTTTCTGACTTTGATCCTAGCTCCACTCTTCCCTCTCCACTCCCAGGACAATTCCTCCGTCTGGCCCCACTCAGGGAGCAGGAAGACAAAAGTTTCTCTGAATCACCACTTCCAGCCCAGTCCACCCTGCCCTGTGACTGCAGCTTTTAATAGTAACTAATATGCTCAAACAAAAAGAGTCTCTTGTTTCATTAATGGAAAAAAGTAGCCCAAATCCCAGACATGGCCATAGTCTTGATAGCGAAGAGCCATGGAAAAACCAGTGCTATCTCAAAGACCTCCTGCCAAGCAGGCTGGCTGTCAGGATTTGGGCCATTTCTCTGGCCACTTCCCAGCACAGAAGCACCAGAGGCCCAGGCAGGCCTGTCCCGGGCCCTGCAGACCCAGCGGCTTTGGACCAAGTCAGGTGTAACAGGCTTGCTGTTTACGGAGTCCAGAACAGCACCACCTAGAGGATGTCATCAAAACACAATTTCGTTCTTATCTCCCACTGTCCATTTAAATGTACTCGCAGAGACACTGGATCACACATACATTGCTGGTGGAAATGAAAAATGATCAGTCACTCTGGGAAAAAAATTTAGCCGTTTCTTTAAAAACTTAATCTCCAACTACCATATGTCCCAGCAATTATAGTCCTGGTCATTTATCCCAGGGAAATGTAAGCAGGCTCGCACAAAAATGGGGACACAAAAACACATCTATAGATGTGGACACATCTATAGATGTTTTATTTATAGTAACCAAAACCTAAAAACAGCCCAGATGTCCTATAATGGGTGGCTGATTAAACCAACTATGGTGCATCCATACTATGGAATACTTAACAGTAAAGAAAAAAATAAAGAATTACTGATACATGTAACAACTTGGATGACTCTCCAGAGAATCAGACTTGGTGGGGGAAAAAAAGTCAACCCCAAAAGGTTATATGGCATATAATTCCATTTAGATAACATTCTTTAAATGCCAAAATTATAGACATGGAGAGCAAGACTAGTGGTCGCCAGCGGTTAAGTATGGGGTGAGGACCAGCAGGAGGTGGGGTCTATGGTTGAGAAAGGGCACCAGAAAGGGTCCATGTGGTCCTAGAAATGGTCTGTACCAGGGGTGGGCAAACGTTTTGACTCGAGGGCCACAGTGGGTTCTTAAACTGAACCGGAGGGCCGGAACAAAAGCAACCTGTCCATGCTGGCACTCTCATCTTGAGCTGCTGGTGAAGGAGCGGAGGGGAGAGCAAGAGAACCCTCCGCTCTTTCGGCTCCGTGGGCCCGATAGAACAGCCCAACGGGCCAGATCCGGCCCGCGGGCTGTAGTTTGACCACGGCTGGGCTGTACCAATGTCAGCACCAATATCAATATCCCACCTGAGCAATTGCACTATAGGTTTTCGAGATGTTAGCCCTGGGGAGAACTGAATAAAAGAGATGATGGATCTCTGTATGATTTCTAATAACAACAGTTACCTCAAAATACAAAGTTTGATTTTTTTTATTTTATTGATTTTTCACAGAGAGGAATGTAGAGAGAGTTAGAAACATCGATGAGAGAGAAACATCAACCAGCTGCCTCTTGCACACCCCCCACTGGGGATGTGCCCACAACCAATGTACATGCCCTTGACCGGAATCGAACCCGGGACCTTTCAGTCCACAGACCAACGCTCTATCCACTGAGCCAAACCGGTTTCAGCCAAAGTTTAATTTTTTTTATTTTTAAATAACAGTTGACATACAAAATTATATTAGTTTCAAATGTACAACCCAATGATTAGGCATGTATATAACTTACAGTGATCACCCCAATAAGTCTAGTATCCTTCTGACAAAAGTTTAATTTCTTTTTTTAAAGTGTTTTTAATGTATTCAGGGAACAAATTTTCCCCTTATCCCTGAATGAAAATCCTGGCATACCCCAACATTTTCTTACTCACCTTTAGTTCTAGGGCTTAGCAACAAACATAATCTCCATTTCATAATTAGAATGTCCATTCCCATATAATAATCAAATCTCCCAAACTAATGTAGAGGTAAATATTCTCCCTTCCTTCCGGTAGAAATAGTTAAAGAACAAAAGAAAGCACATTTGAGAAAAGAACCATCTGAAAACATTCCTTTGGGTATGAACTTTCTGGAATCCCCTTATGCACGTATACCGTATACACACACACACACACACACACACACACACACACACACACACACGTGTAGGGGGGTGCTGGCACATACAACTTGCTGCTGATGCTTCTTAAATGCTGCTGACTAAGGTGCACATTGCAGGAATTACAGTCAGAGGAGTTTGGACTGGGAATGTGTGACAAAAGCCTGCACATTACTATTGTGATGAAGGTGAAATTCTGTTGAAAATCATTGGTGTATTGTTCTTCTGGATTGCTGAATATGTTGCCACCACCCTAACGTTGCCAATAGCACCCAGAACTCCCATCTGCCTAAAAGAGCAGAATTTTTAACAGAAAGAATACAAAATGAACGGAAGGACCATTTTTCAGTTGGTGGCATTCAGAAACCAGGTTAAACGGCAAAACGTTAGCCTTGAAGGCAAGCTCTCGTCTTAAAAGCAGCTGTTCCCACGTCTGCACCCTCCTCGGGGGCAGGAAGGCCGGAATGCTCGCTCCCCGAGGAGCACTCACCGGTAGGTGCTTGGGGTGGTGGGAGAGGAGGCAGGCAGACGAGGCTGTTAGATGGTGTCCCTCTCTGAGCTGTGGTACTGAATAAGTGAACCTAACAGAGTAGGACCCGGGCTCCTGCCCCATAGATAGATTTCTGGAAAAAGAACAACTCGGGCTTCCTGCACTCGCCTAGCGCCGGGCCACATCAACATGGCCCCACAACAAGGAGTGGACAAAGAGGGCCCTCACGGTTCACCAAGCCACCCCACTTCTGGCCTCTCAGGAGCCTGTCTGATGACCAAAGCCCCTGGGGGTCAGAGGTCAGCCAGGGGCAAGCTCCTGACCAGACCTCAGTTACACCAGCCACACGGGCAGGAACCTAAGGCTACAGCCTCCATCACCATGGGCCCCGGCTCTTCCCCCACCCCTATGAGGCCATGAGTGTGCCAGCCCTCCCCCTACACTCTGGATGCCTCCCTTCCACCAGATGCCACTTTAGGAAAAGAAGCAGGAGGAAGACTGAGACGATCTGAGATTCAAAGCATTTTTTTTTTCCTAGAAAGACCGAGCATTCCGTGAAGGCTCTGTTTAAATGCTCAAATCAGACATTCGCTCAAACCAAATTAGACATTTTGTTATTTTTCTCTACTGTGGGGCTGGCGGGAGGAGGGGAATCGGGAATTAAGCTAAAACAAAATACAGAAATTACATTTCCTCTCCTTGCCCAAGCTGCAGAGAGAGTTAAATTTTCAAAGCCATTCCACCAGCGTGCCCTTCCTTGGGAGGCCGACAGCACCGGATTCATTTCCGCGTCTCCCAACGACCCAGATAACAATCAGGACCAGTTCTCCCCCTAACTACAGAGAAGCGATTTACCTAGCAATGGGTCACTGATGCATCGTGCCAGCTGTATGTAAATTAAATTTTAAAACTCAAATTGATTTCATTTCCAGGCACTAAATATCCAGGTGGCTTGCTGCCTTAATTAGGATGGACGGGGAGGTTAATAATGTTGCCCTCTGGCCTCCGCCTCTTCAACATCGGATACCCAGCTATTTCTGCTGATAAGATGGTGGGGTGGGGGAGGGGAGGGAGCTCAGGAGTGGATCAGGAAGCAGAGGCCCCATGAATCATCCAGGGCTGTATGATTCACAACATCCTTCCCTCGAGCCCGAGCAGGGTAGGTTATCACATTGGCAGCCGGCAGCAGGTGCACCAGCGTGATACAGCAGAGCAAGGGAGAAATCCATGAAGCTCCGTCACCTGCAAGGGGGCCCTCTCTCCCCCCTCAACACCCAGTGACCATCCAAACGCAGACTTTCCCTTGGGAGAGAGCCAGCAGCTGCCCATCCCCCAGAAGCCCCGTCGGAACAAAGCTCTAGCCACAGGCTGAGAGCTCTCCCGGGATGGGGTTAGGTTAGGAGCATCGCGTTGGGGCACAGGGTAAGGGCTGGGCACCAATGATCAGAGGCCATGCTGACGTCAGGTGCTTAGTGGACAGATGGGGCTCTGGCTTATTGAATTCCTAGGAACAAAAACTCATCAGAGCCCCCTCATCAGCAGGCGGCTGGTATATCAGACTCGGGCTCTACGCTGTCTCCCAGATGCTCTTCCAAACAGAGCATATGGGGTTAATTGCATTTTTTTTTTTTAGTTCCTCTGTAGGAAGAGCTGTGTTTGGCAAGGGGTTCGAAGGTAAAGTTGCGGAAACCATTTGTGAAAATTAGGTGAGAAAACATTTCCTTCCTTCATCAGCTGCCAGGTGCTGTTGAGTCCTCTTCCAAATGTTCTTTATTTGGATCAAGTACCAAATGTTGGAGTGACATCTCCTAATTCCAAAGACCAATACCACTTTGCATACACCTGCTTGGATCTGGGTTCAAATGCTGCTGGCCATGGGCAGGTCTATTTCAGTCTCCACTTTGCCTGATTCTACAAGTTCGCCATAATGGTCTACAAAACAAGCCCAGGATATATTTTTCCCTTGAAATGATACCATAAATGGTGGTCAGAACCCCAAGTTCATTCAAAAGCCCATAATCTGGAGGCAGTATCTGTGACTTGGACACCTTTGTTAGAATTTCTGCTCAGCCTCTTTCTAACTACACTCCACTGGATAATTCACTTCTCTGAGCCTCGAAATAAAATCATATTAATACACAAAAGGCATACTTCAGTTCAGTGGACCATGTGTTAAAAACTACAGGCAAAACTTCTCAAAGTGCACAAGGGATCTATGACCAAGCTTTAGAGTCACATCAGCCTGGCTCTTCTGAACCCTTAGCAAGGTGTCCTTGGGCAAGTTTCTCCACCTTAAAATTCTATAATCCAGGAAGGCTCTGGAGTCAGATTAATTTGAATAAATCCTAGCTGTGCCATTTACTAATTTTCAACTTTAAGTTACTGACCTTTCCAAATGCTAACATGTATGTGTATCTCTTGGCACATTGCTTGGGACAGAGGACTCAGTTCAGTAGTTATACTGCCATTCTTGTTGTTGTTTTTTTATTAAAAAGCTGTTTATGAAAAAAAATAAAAAGCAGTTTTATGGTGAGAATAGTTAACCGGCACTTTGAAAGGCATTTAGTAGATGCAAAGTAATTATGATATTATTTTTTCTTTTATCAGCAGAAACCTTCAAAGAGTAAGGAATAAACCACTTAAAGAGAATTTTTTTTAAATAGATATTTTTTTTAAAAGCGAGTTCCTCCTGTGTCTGCCATGCCTTCAGCTCAAAATAATCTTTATGCCAAAGTGACTTATTATGGGATGGCTTATCCTGACCCCCTTCACAAATGAGGTGAGATATATATATATATATATATATATATATATATATATATACACACACACATATTATATATATTATATATGTGTGTGTAATCTAGAGGCCTGGTGCATGAAATTCATGCACTGGGGGTCCCTCAACCTGGCCTGTGCCTTCTCACAGTACAGGACCCCTCACTCCTTACTGTCCACCTGCTGGCTGCTTACTGCTTGGCTCACTGCTCCTTAGCAATCCAACGAAGGCAGGAGAAGCTCCTGCCACCGCCACTGCACTCGCTAGCCATGAGCCCGATTTCTGGCTGAGCAGCGATTTCCCCTGTGGGAGCACACTGACCACCAGGAGGCAGCTCCTACATTGAGCATCCTCCCCCTGGTGGTCAGGGTGCATCATAGCGACCACTTGTTCCAGGTAGCTTACGCTTTTATTATATAGATATGTGTTTCATATTTATATAATGAAAGGTTGATATGGTGAGAACCCCAGACACTAGGGTAGAAAATCTGAAGAGGATTTATCACTAAAGAGAAGTTAAAAGACAGAAATAGATGGCATCAAATTGGCATGGGCTTTGTCTGCCATGCTAAGGATTTGGGCTTCACATGGGGCCAGTGTTTCTCAAGAGGGGACTCATGGATGATCTACATTAGAATAAACTAGAATATTTGTTAGGAAAGCAGGTTCCTGGGCCCTACCCTGGAGTTACTGAGTCATAATCTCTGAGAGAGATGCCCAGAGATCTGCATATTTCACAAGTGAGCCTTATTATACACACTAAAGTTTGAGGACTACTTCCATAAACAATGTGACCCTTCAAAGGGTTGTAAACAGTTGAAGGTTAAAACCCTGATTTAGAAATAAACAGTATGTGGAGAATGACTTGGAGCAGGTAGAACCTGGAGTCAGGAAGGCAAGGAGGGTGAGCAGACCTGAGCTGAACCACAGCAGAGGTATTGGAGGCCTCAGGCAAAAATACCAGGCATTTCTATTAGGCGGATGTGGTGGGTTAAGGCAATTGGTTAGACATCAAACAGAAATGCACGATCAGTGGACAGATTTTCAAGGGCAGTTAAATCATGTTAGAACTACTGCTTTCTGGGAAATTATATGTGGGCAGGTGACAGATATTTTCTTCTTTTGAGAGGTAGAACCTGCCAATGGCTGTAAATGACAAAGCTCCACGATCTTTATTTGACCTTTGACATACCTATTAGAAATCTCACCAGCAGGATTAAATAAAGGACATGAGAAAATCAGCCAAAACCGGTTTGGCTCAGTGGATAGGGTGTCGGTCTGCGGACTGAAAGGTCCCAGGTTCGATTCCGGTCAAGGGCATGTACCTTGGTTGCGGGCACATCCCCAGTGGGAGGTGTGCAGGAGGCAGCTGGTCGATGTTTCTCTCTCATCGAAGTTTCTAGCTCTCCCTTCCGCTCTGTAAAAAATCAATAAAATTTTATTTTTTTAAAAAAGAAAGAAAAGAAAATCAATATGTCCATAGTTTATAAACTAGAAAAAAGAATGAGAGAACATGCCCTTGGCCCTAAGGCAGGAAAAGCCCATTTTCCCCAAGAATACTTACATTATTCCTAGCCCCAAGAACATTCATGAAATAAAAAAATAATAAAGACACCCTTCCTAAGGTAAGGCAGGCAGCCCCAGGGCAAAGCTAGAGAAGGCAGGACTTTGAGACAAACAGCCCGTTCCTATTACCTCCTCCATTCTTCCTGAATTCTCCTTCCCACATTTTCCAGCAACCCAGCTATGTGCATGTATTTCATTAGAATATGAATGAGAAGCCCTTGGGGAGAATTTTATGCTGTCATGGCAACAGTTGCCATGGCAACCGGTAATTAATTGGATGCTGATGAAGTGGAAGAAGAAAAAAAAGCCAACCAGAACGGATGCAACTCCAGAGGAAGTCATGGTGTGTAGTAATTATATGAATTTCATTCAGCAAAGGCATGCAGCAGGTCAGAAATGCAAAATATCTCCCCCGCAGCCACCACCTACTCCTCCGAGAGGCCTGCTTTCAGATCTGACAAATGTGAATGAACAGCTAGGGCCCTGACGATTCAAAAAAAAAAAAAAAAAAAAAGCAACACACACATACGGCTGCCCCAGTATATGCCGATTCCCCAGGGAGATCAAATGATTCTAACAGGGGGAGTTGGTTGATTCTACTAAGAGGGACCACAATCAGCAACCATAACTATTGCTTTCATGCCCATTTTTCAACAGAGGGTACCAGCCAGGGGGGAAATAGCAGCACGTGGCCCTGCAGCGCTGTTCAGCCACGACGTGCCTTCTGATTGAAGGGAGAGGAAGTTCGGTTTGTCACCACCATCTTGAAGAGGGCACTTCGGCTCCTACACACACATAGACAGCTCACGGCTCTCGGTTCCAAAGGAACCCCAGGCTCAGGGTGGGAGAGGAGGTCCCAGTAGGAGAGGTCCCAAAACAAGCCCTTGAATGTCAGCTTTCTGTTAAGAAAGCAGAGGGGGGAGCAGAGAGAAAGCAGTGGCTGAGGTACTTTCTACAGTATCATCCTCCCTCCACCTCAAGTCTTTGCCCCCAATTATCCTAAGTATACTCAGACCTCAGGGAACTGGGGACTTGATCTCTTGTATGTTTTCTTAAAACTGCCATTGGACTTGCCTGCTGAGGTTAAACCAGTGGGCATCATCAGACAAAGCTGAGCACAGTCAGAAGCCCTCCCGCCGCATCCCTCCTTCCCAACTTTAGCCAAGAAACCTCGGCAAACAATACCCAGAGGTAGTGACTTAGGAGCCGGCAGGTCCTCCTCCCTGCCCCCTCCCTTCCCGGCTCTGCTGGGCTTTCTACAACCCTTCCCTCATGACCTGTATTCACAGGCTTCGTAAGTGAAAGTTCCAGGAGTGTTTGGAAAGGGGATTTTGAAAGCAATTCCTAAAGCTGCAGACTCAGCCACAACCAGCGGCCGTGGACACGGAGCCCCACTCCAGGGAGGAATGTCATTTCCTTGTTGACGATCATCTGAAAAGCCCTTGCCCTTCTCACAATCTTATTAGGCTCAAAAAGTATGACCCGTTATTGTTGTTTTGTTACTGTGGGGTTTTTTTTAAAAATATTTTTATTGATTTTAGAGAGGAATGGAGAGGGAGAGAAAGAATCATCAATGATGAGAATCATTGATCAGCTGCCTCCACCGGGGCATGTGCTCTGACCAGGAATCAAACCATGATCTCCTGGTTCATAGGTTGACACTCAGCCACTGAGCCACGCCAGCTGGGCCCCATTATTGTTTTTACTCATATCAGTGTTATTATCCTAAAGCAGCTGATGGAGTCCAGCACTGGACCAGGTGCCACCCAGCCATGCCCCTTTCTTCTGCGTCCAATATTTTACAGAGACAGAAACGACCTAATTAATAAACACTTCTTATTCATAAAGTAGTTTTCAAGAGGGAAAAAAGACACCTAATCTATCCAAGCCTCTCTCTTTGGGGGGAGGCTCACACAGAAATCCAAAACCATAAAAGTACATTCAAATCCTCCTCTTGTTATCGGCGCCTCCGCCACACGATGCACAAAGCTAATATTTTCAATCTGAACCAAGAACAAAGCACACATGTGGTCATCGAGAGGAGGAGAAGCACCTCTTCATTCACTCAGGCAGCCATTCCAAGAGAGTCAATTTCCCTTTTTTTCCAGAGAGCCAATTACTGATTGTTTTTTGCCAATAGAACTGAAGACAGAATGGAGGAAGGGGGGAAAGAATAAAGGCAGGCATGAATCAATGATCTGCTTCCAATAATAATCCATGCCATCTGGTCTGACTTTCCTGCCTTACTGACAAATACCCAAAGCACCTAGGAGAAGGAACAGAAGAGCCAGATTCCTGTGTGCTCATAATTTGTTGCTTAAATGATTAACTGAAGAAGTCAATTGGGCCTGTGATAAAGGAGACCATAAATGCCCCCTTGACCGCTGGAATATTTAAAATTGCTGTGAAGATTACCTCATTCTCGTTTCAGAAATCATTAAGGGTTCACCATACAATCTGCAGAATGTCAGGGTTTCTAAGTGGCAATAAAATCTCCACTAGATTCAGGAAAGAGATTGAAATGGAATGCAGGTTGCAGGCGTCCCTCCTCGTGAGCTGTGAACCATGTCATGAAATACTCTGCATTGAACGACAATGCACTCCGGGTTCTCAGAGTAAAATATTTCATTTCCCTTAAAATTGAAGCCATTTATATGGGATGTGTTCAAAAGAGGGCACCTGGCAGAACCTTTCCTTTCATTAATATCACTGTAATTAATTCAAGCCCGACCACTTTTGCACATCAGAAAGTGGCAAAGTGGTCCTGTTCATTTGCCATAATCATAGCATGGTTTCAGTATTCACACCGTGTGTAGCATCCGTAGGTCTGTAAATGTATGGTTGGTCAGGGAAAACTGATTCCTTTCACTTCCTCACAGCTAAGTATATACATATCCACAGGGATGCCAAACAGAGGGGGGGAAAATGTGGGCTGACGGGTTTTGTTTTTTGTTGTGGGCTTTTCATTTTAAGGCTAATTTAAAATATATTGCAGTGCATGCTATAGAAGAAGAAAAACACACACCAAAGTTCTATTCCACATAAAATATAAAACACTAAAGCAATATATTTGTTCTGAATTTAGACATTCAACATTTTTTAGTGCTATTACCCTGGATGAGTTGGAAGACCTAGGTTCAAATCCTGGTCCTATCATTCTCCCCAAACTCATACAAGACCTTAACCTACTTTAAGCCTCAGTTTCTGTACCTCTAAAGGGGATATAATACTTAGACAATCTCTAAAACCGTATATACATATGATTCAAATATACTCAGAGAGTCAAATGAGATCATATATGTATGAGATCATGTGTACATATCCACACCTATTACACCCACTCACATCTGTGTATATACATATACACATGTAGACTCAAACCACTGACCCTTATGCGAAGTTGTACCATATAAATGTTGGTGTCGAGCACTGCAGTAGGACAGAAATAATAAAGCACAATTTTCAAGGAGCTTACAGTCTAGTGTTACTCTTCTTCTATTTAGTATTTTTCTTGCCTACTGCTCTGTACCAGTCCAAGAAGCTTCCCCTTATGCTGAATGCTGGTGTGATTATGGAATCACTGCTCTGGAGAATTCTTGGGGACAAGTATCCTCTCAATTAAGCCTCTTCTTTTTTTCTGAAACTTCATTCCAAAAGATCAGCATTTGATTCTGCATTATTCCTTTCTCTATCCTCTTCAAGACTTTCCTCTTTCGCTAACATGTAACATGTTTCCCAGTTCTGTCATCTTTGACCCTTTCTTGCACCATCTTCACAGACCACCTGCCATACCCCTAATTCAACTGAGAACTTTAGTGTCTTTCACCTGGTCTTTTCTCTCCTGGCCTATTGTTGTCATCTTCCTATAGATCTGTTTCCAAGAGAATGACTCTAGCTAATAGTCTGGTTGTAAAGTTCCTTATCCTCTGGAATCCCATGAGAGTTACACTCTCACTTATTATCAGTCATACCCGGACCTTATCATCATGAGGAAACAAAGGCCAGATGCCCAGGTCTGGACAAAACCACCATTCCTTCTAGCCAGTTCATCCCCTAGAGCTCAGTTTTTCTTCTCATTATTACATTCGTTGAGACCTTCAGTTCTTGATTGATCTCTTTTCCATCAGCCCATAACCTCTCTCATTACTTCTCATCCTTTCCTAACCAACCTAATTTCCATAAAGCATCTCTTCAAGTCCTTTGCCAAAATGCTCAACTCAGTTGAATGACTCCCTGCCCTCCACCATGCTGTTGAGTCATCTTAGAGGAAGGCAGGTGGGAGTATGAATTGATGCCAGTGCAGGCTTAAGTTCTCCCACAGCAACCGAGTCCTGAATGTCACTTAACAATATCACCTTCCTTGATCACCTCTCCCTCCCATTTCTTTATAGTAGCTAACCAAACTTCGCCACTTTTTACAATTCCCCAGCTTTACCCTTGTCCCTCTCACTGTGCAAATTAATCAGCATCTTACTTCACAAGAAATTAAAACCTGTCTATAGAAAACCCACTTAATATACATACCTACCAACATATAACTTATCTACATCTAGTCTCATATTTCTTCCTAAACCTTGGACAGGAAATGCTTTATAATTTAAAGTTTCTTCTAATATGGAAATTAGCTCATAAATTAATTCTAGTCTCTCCTACATTTTAACCTCTATCTCTTGATCATAACTCTCTTACAAAGGCCCTCCCTGAACCTAGAATTCCCCTCGTGCTACCCCATCTCTCCCACTCAACAGCCAAACCCTTCAGAAGAGAGTCTGTACGTTCCATCTGCCTCCCCTTTCTCCTTAGTTATGCCATCATCAGCCCTTACAATGGATTATCTGTTGGGGCTATCTTTTCACCTAGGATTGAAATTTTTGGATCATAATTCAGCATTTTTTCAGCTAGTAGCACGAAACAGTCTTCCAACATAGTTTCTAAATTGCCAATATATCCTCCCATGGACAGTGTTAGGAAAGTACTGGTTGCTCTAGATCTTCACCAATTTTGGTAATTTTTTTAATCTCATTTTAGCCATTTTGGTACATTTGTACTGCTATTCTTGTGGTTTTAATTGGCATTTCCCTGATGACTAATGACATTAAGCAAATTTTCACACATTTGTTGGACTTTCAAATGCCCTCTTTTGAGATGTTCCAATTCAAGTATTTCGCCTATTTTTTCTATTGTGCTTCTGTCTTTTTTTTTTATTGGCTTATAAAAGCTCTTTATGTGTTCTGGATATGAGTCCTATGTGGAATATGTATATGACAAATGTCTTTTTTTAACCTACCTTTTCACTCTCTTTGTGGTGTCTTTTGATGAACAAAAACTCTTAGTCTCAATATAGTCCTTTTTTCTTTAACAGTTATTTTTCCACTTCATGTCCTGTTTTAAAATAATCTTTGCCTACTCCAAGTTCATGAAATCATTGCCCATCTTCTAAAAGCTGTATTATCTTTCCCAATTGATTTGTAATCCATCTAGAATTGATTGTGTATACAATGTAAGGTAGGATATTAGTTAATTGTTAATCCCTAGCACCTAATACAGAATTCAATTAACCCTTAACAAATATTGTCATAAGTAATTCATGAGATAACATTTGGGAAATATGGAAAGGAAAAACAAAATTTGGGCCAAGGCTATGTGACATCACAAACCTTCCCTGAGCATGTCGTGGGTTCTAGGTTTCCTCCCGTCTCTGCCCACTTGCTATGAGGCCAGCTTCTAACAATTTGTTATCCAATCCTTACTCTTCAACCAGAAGCCAAAACCTCAAAAATTTTGTTTTAAACACTATAATTTAAAAAGTGTCATCTTGGAAAAGTATAGCCACTTGCTATTGCAACATAAAAAGTTTCCAGAAATCTAAAAGCATCTTCAGCCATACACACACACACACACACACACACACACACACACACACACACACCAGACTGCATGGATATACAATGCTATTTCTAATCCTTTTTAAATGAGGCATTTTTATCAAAACAAAGATACTAAAGTGCCATAAATGGAAAGCTAACTGCTTTTTACTATCTAGAGGTCTCTTTTAAGAAATGTTAAAAAAAAAAAAAAGTCTATTTCATACTCCTGGACTAGAAAGGGAATTCAACCCATAGCCACTGTGGGTTGTGCCTGTTTTAATATTTAACATGCCCATATTTTACTCCCTGTAGATCCCAAATGTTTCCATAGATTAATAGTTCTCTCTGAGACAAAAAAAAAGATATTGAAATTTATACAAAAGGCAACAAGGCAAGAAAAGGGTGTGATAAGATATTATATTTCACCCAAAAAGGGAGTGGAAAACCATATTCTGGCCCAATGAAGGATGTCATGGCCAGATCAATGGCTTAGAAAATTATTATGTCTGAGACAATGGAGGTTGCTTAGAAAACAATCAGTTCCTGATGTAAGGCAGCAGCCTAAAAATAGAAGATGGGGTTGCATGGTTTAAGAAGAATCTGAATAGAGCCCTGATTCCGTGGACAAAATAAAGGAGACAGAAAGACAAACATTACTGAAGGCTCCCTGGCTTGAGGCTGTGGGAAACATAGTTCTGATCACTGGAGAAGCAAGCAGGGTCCAGATGAGAGTGAGGAGGGAGATGAGCTGCTGTTTTCCACATTTCTTCTCTGAGCTGATAGCCATTGGGGCACACTGGGTGCTCTGTGAGGCAGACACACACGAAACCACGTCAAATGAGTCAACTTGAGAAACAAGAGAACCAAGACCCAGGTCAGAGTCCTGTCAGGCGCAAAATGAGTAAAGGACACAGGATGGTATATGCTACTCTCCTACTGGTACCCCAAGTGCCCGACAATGTGACAAAGGAACTTAGATGGCAATGTAAACTGGTTCGTATAGCCTGATAGATGTGCACTAAGGACTTCTTGCAGGCAGGACTGTCAATAGGCCAAGCACTGTGATTAATCAAATTGCCTCAAATTTCTCAACACTCAGGTGTGGATTCAAGTTCTGACTCTGTCCCTTGTTACTGGGTAAGGATCTTTGTCCACTTGTTTATTCCTTTAAGCCTCAGGTTTCTCAACTGTAAAAATGAGCTTATCTGGCTTAAATAGCTAAACTCCCTCCAATTATGAAATTCGGTGGAGCATTCTCTCCCGTTTACCTCCCCGTGGGACTCACGTTAATCAGCTCACACCATCATCCATCGTTTCTTTGTCTGAGGGTTTATTTCCCTAATCAGATTCCAGTAAAACTTCAGCCTGTCTCTGTCTCTTACTTCCAATCCAATAAAACTGGTACGGATTTGTTTTGTGTTTCATTTAATGTCATTATTCATTCTAACAGTCACTGCCTAACCATTTCCTTCCCTCGGTGTAATTAGATATTAAAGAGTTACAGAGGCATGGTTTTCAAATTTGCATCCTCTTTTTCTGAGGTAGATTGATTCTAAATTGATTAAAATATCGCAGAATTTCAAATACAATTTTTTAAATGCAACAGATTTTCAAGACTCCCTCATGATTATGCCATGCCGAAGAGGTTGCCAACTCTTGCTGACTGCCAAAAAAAGACAAATAAATAATCCTGACAGCAGTTTTGAAATGAGAAGTGAATGCCTAGTTCTTACTATGACATTGCCACACCCATCCATTCACTTCCAGGTAGTCCATGAGACATGAGGACTGATGCCTTCAATTTCTCCAAAAGGACAGAGCAGCATTCTGGACCAGTTAGAAATCACTAGCCATTTTCATTTGGTTTCTATGTGCCCATCCTTTTCATAAATATAGCATTCCTTCTCCCAAAGCACAGCTAAAGTCTACTGCCTCAATGAAAACTTTGAAATACCCTTATAGCTGTCAGCCCAAATTCCACTTCTTAACCTCCTTGCCTAGAATCCTGGAACCCATGCTTTGACCATTACACATCAGTGGACTTTTGTCCTAATCTTGCAGATGTCTCCTACTTAGACTAGGACCTGGTTATGAGATAATCCAAACCCAACATGGTCAGCACCACTGCCCATCACCACTGCTGCTGACACACAAATATCCATATCACCAACATCTACTCCAAACTCTTGAATATGCCCTATAAATGCCAATAAAATCAACCAAGGAATTTCTGTAGCACAATACCAACTTGAACCCATTACTGTGCTGTGACCCTTTTGGTTTCCTCAGAAGTGAGACTACCTGCAGAGTCTAACTTCATCTCAGAGCCAGATGGAAATGGTCCCTGGCTGATGTCCCACATACCCAGACCCCACTGGTCACATGCCTCAGCCAGCAGCAGAGTGCAGAGCATCAAAGCTGTATGGAATCTGGGGTGTCTGGTTTTTGTTTTCATGCCTTTCAGATGTGTGTTTTTCTTCTCTTTTCCTCTGTTACATCGTAAGACTCTGAAGCTAAAAACAATGCGCATTCTCTTTCGATTACACAATGGAATTGACAACTCATTATAATTAATCAAACATTGTTACTCTGCTAACTGTGAAAATGCCAACTTGGACAAAGGTTACCAAACCCCTGTGAAGTTAATAGGTATCAGGGACCTGGGTGACGTGATCCCAAGAAGACCACAATCAACAGCATATTCAGGATCCCCAGGATGAAAGGTCCTAACCTCCATAGTCCAGCCTCTTCTGCAAAGCTGGAGGTACAGAAATCACCTTGGCTGATAGAATGACCCTCACCCCACGGCTGTGTAAGTCAGGTTAGGGACAAGCAAATTTCAACGCAATGCATGTGACTTGAAATACATGAGTCAACACCTCTCTTTGGAGGCAGGTCCCCTTATCTAATGAGAAGCTTTTCCTTCTCTTGCCTGGCATAAAAATAATTAGAATCTTTTATGTCTTGAAAACCAGAACACAGAAAGAAAGCTCTTTGATCACCCTCCAAGTTATATCCCCAGACTTTGAGATGTTGTCCTTTATTAGGCTTGTAAATATTCCTCATTTTAAGGATGATGAGATTTTAACAATGAATCTGGGCAATTTCAATAACAGCTCAGCCAAGAAAATATACACTGACTTTTCACCTTGGTGTCTTAAATGTTCCTATTTCATAAACAAATAGTTATTCAAAATTGTACAGGGCATTTATGCTCTCTAAAGGACTTTGCACCCCTGGGAAGCTCACCATCAACTGTGGAGACTCAGATGAATCTGAAACACACAAGCAAGGCCACATGCTCTATACTCTGTGAAAAGCCCCAAGCGCACTAGGGGCTCAGAGCGAAGTGAGTGGGCCTGGCCTTGCAGTACCAGGAGAAAGTTTGGCTTCCTTCATTGCTGGGGAAACCCAAGCCTTCTGCTCACTTTATGGCCACAGCCATCTTGTTGAGTTAATTTGCATACTCACTCCTGATTGGCTGGTAGGCATGGCTTGTGGGTGTATCTGAGTGATGATTAATTTGCATATTACTCTTTTATTAGATAGGCTATCCCAGTCCTTATAATTTCCCCGGGAGATTTCATGGAGCTACACACAACAATAAACATAAATAAATATGTAGTGTGTGTGTGTGTGTGTGTGTGTGTGTGTGTGTGTGTTTCCACATCAATGTCCATCCTCTTCCCCCTTTTCCCACTGAATTAAAAATAATGACTCAGCAACTTCCCATCAACAAGTAATTTTAACCCAGAGAATCCAGAGGCTTTACCCTCACCCACCGCACATTAGGTAAAACCTTTCAAGGAGTCTGCTCCCAGTCTGGGTCACATCTTCTGCTGCCTTACTCTGTCCCTCAGCTACTGGGTTCTAAAATAGTCTGCAGTCTAATACATGAAGAGATCTCCAGATTGTCAACAAATGAGAGACACCACTTCCAAAATAGCCACTCTGAACAGAACACATTTAAAGTAGTGTCTTCCAACCTCCCATTCTGGAGCCCACTTGCAAATTAACCACAGCCTTTGCTAGGAATAGCAGACTCTTGGCCTTAACCCAGTAGAGCAGAGGAGGACCACATAGAAGCCCACCAACTTGGCATAGAGTTCCTATCCAACCTCACAGCTGCCATGTGGGAGGGAAGCAAGCCACAGACCAACTGGTCAGAATGCAAACCCTAAATCAATGGTTGCTTCAGGGCAAGATATAAGCCTTGACCCAGACAGTAACTAGGGCAAAGGGCATTGTAGGCAATACATCTGGAAATTACTCAAGCCAGAGAGAGGGCTCAACATCAGGTGAATGGAATACATAAACCTGGCTTTCAAAGATACATCCCTTCCTGGGAAAACACATGAGCCCATATGAAAGATACTAAAATCACTCAAGAACTTCACGCACTCTGTGAAACAAAAAATGGGAATGAGCCACACTTTAAGAGTTCAGAAACTGAACTATTAATTGTATATTCTGAATAATATAATGAGCCAAAGTTTATTTTTGAATGGTTTGTTGGTCATTTGAGTTTGAAGTAACCAGAAACACTTTGACTCAGAACTAAATATGAATATCAAAATGTTCCCTAAAATTAGGCAGCTTTCCACCAAATGCCAAGTCACAAATAAAACCAAAAAGCAAGTATAAGATAACACAGGATTGATTAAACAGTTTTTCCCAATAAGACAACAAAGAATTGGAAAACCTAGTAAGATTTTTTTTAAAGTTTTATACAAAAATAAAGATTAAAAATTTTTTAAATATATTTTATTGATTTTTTACAGAGAGGAAGAGAGAGGAATAGAGAGTTAGAAACACTGATGAGAGAGAATCATCGATCAGCTGCCTCTTGCACATCCCCTACTGGAGATGTGCCCGCAACCAAGGTACATGCCCTTGACCGGAATCGAACCTGGGACCTTTCAGTCCGCAGGCCAACGCTCTATCCATTGAGCCAAACCAGCTTCGGCTAAAGATAAAATTTAAATAATATACTAGAGCCTTAGCCAGTTTGGCTTAGTGGATAGAGCATCGGCCTGCGGACCAAAGGGTCCCAGGTTCTATTCCATCAGGGACACATACCTCAATATCAGGCTCCTTCCCAGCCCAGGCCCTGGTTGGGGTGTGTGCAGGAGGAACCAATCAATGTTTCTCTCACATCAATCTTTATCTCTGTCTTCCCCTCTTTCTTCCACTCTCTCTGAAAACCAATGAAAAAATATCCACGGGTGAGAACTAAAAATATAATAATAATAATAATAATAATAATCAACTAAATATTTCTATCAATTATGACTAATATGTAAAGACTTGTTAAAATTAATTTTTAGAAATCAATACCTCAATAGACCCCAGCAGGCACAGACAATACACACAAGAAGAATATAATTGGTAAGTAATATATAGAAAATGGAAGCCTTTGTTAATAAAAAAAAAAGAAAGAAGAAAGAAAGAAAGAAAGAAAGAAAGAAAGAAAGAAAGAAAGAAAGAAAGAAAGAAAGAAAGAAAACCAGTAAACCAAGATGGCAGCATAGGTAAACGCTTAACTGCAGCCTCATACAACAATTTCAAAAAAATACAATTAAAATACAAAATGGACATTATCCAGAACTACAGGAAAGTTGACTGACTGGAAATTCTACAACTAGAAGGAAAGAGAAAATCAGAAGGAAAATCAGAGGAGCTGTAAAAGCCTAAGGTACGGAGACATGGTGCACACCATAGAGAAAGGACGGAGCTGGAGAGGAGGGGGCAGCTGAGTGCCTGGCTGGCGTTCCCTAGTGGGAAGGAGATAAAAGCTCTGGACTGTGCTGAACCCCAGTTCTGACAGCACTGAACCCAAGTTCTGGGCAAGACCCTGGGGTCCCAGGCTCATACAGAGGGATTCTAGGCTGTAAGGCAGAAACTCAGGGGAGTGGCAAAAGGCAGAGCCCCAAAGTCGTGCACATTGCACGCAGAGGATGGACTGTTGACTGTGCTGTTGGGTTGCCCTAGTGGGAAGGAGACAAAAGCTCCAGACTGCACTGAATCTGACTTCCAACCCCACTCCCAACTGCACTGAACTGCAGTTCCAGGCCCATTGGGGGAGAGACTAGACTATCTGGTAGTGGGCGAAACTTGAGGGCATCTTTCTCTCAGAGGTGAAAAGGACACTGAGGAACACTGAGACTCAGGAACCTCATAAGGTGGGGCTGATGGGAAGCCAAGGCTGTAGGCTCCACCCTGAAACTCCGCCCCATCTAAGATAAGCACAGGCTTTTTCAATTTTCCAAGTCTAGTCAAATAAGGCTGTCTTCCAGCATAGACACAGCTGATCCTCACAACCAATTGGCCTGGGGGTCAGTTCCTCCCAGTGATACCAACAACAATTAAGACTTAACTACAATAAGGCTGTACACACAGTCCACAAAGGGGTGCACCAAGAGTGTCCACCTCAGGTAACTGGGAGGCTGACCCACTGAACCATATAGGACACCTTAGCACACAAAGCCACCCTACCAACTCAGGGAAGCTGTGAAAATGCTGAGACTAGGAAACAGATCACAAACAAAAGAAATGGGGGACAAAAAGCAACTGAATATAGAATTCAAAACCACACTTATAAGGTTTTTCAAGAATTTCCTAGAAAAGGCTGATAAAATAAATGAGACCTATGAGGATATGAAAAGGGATTAACTAGAAATAATAAATGATCAACTAGAAATAAAGAATACATTGTCTGAAATAAAAAATATTATACAGAGTCCTAAGAACAGAATGGAAGATCGCAAGAATCAAGTCAAAGATTTGGAACATAAAGAGCCAGAAGACACTCCTCTGCAGAAGCAAGAAGATAAGAGAATCCAAAAAGTTGAAAATAATCTAAGAAACCTCTGGGACAACTTCAAGCGAACCAACATCAGAATTATGGGCGTCCCAGAAGATGACAGAGAGCAAGATACCAAAAACATATTGGAAAAAATAGTGACAGAAAACTTCCCCTACCTGGTGAAAGAATTAGACTTACAAGTCTAGGAAGTGCAGAGAACCCCAAACAAAAGGAATCCAAAGAGGACCACACCAAGACACATCATAATTAAAATGCCAAGAGCAAAAGACAAAGAGAGAATATTAAAAGCAGCAAGAAAAAAGCAGGTAGTTACCCATAAAGGAGCACCCATACGATTGTCAGCTGATTTCTCAACAGAAACCATGCAGGCCAGACGGGAATGGCAAGAAATATTCAAGGTGATGAATAGCAAGAACCTATGGCCAAAAATACTCTACCCAGCAAAGCTATCACTCAGAATCAAAGGCCAGATAAAGAGCTTCACAAATTAAAAAAATTAAAAAAGCTAAAGGAGTTCATCACCACCAACCCAGAATTATATGAATTGCTGAAGAGGGTTCTTTAGAAAGAGGAAGAAAATAAAGATTAAAATGATGAACAACAAATACGTAACTATCAACAAGTGAATCTAAAAACCAAGGGAATTAAAAAATCTGAAGAACAATATTAACTGGTGAATATAATAGAATCAGAGGTATGGAAGGGGAGTAAACTGACGATTCTTGGGGGAAAGAGGAGTGGGGGTTCTGGGAAGAGACTGAACATAAACTGTGCACCTATGGATGAGGACAATGGGGGGGGTGGGGAAAGGGCAGAGGGTGGGGTGGGAACCTGGTGGAGGGGTGCAATGGAGGGGGAAAAAAGTGAGGAACATTTGTAATAATATGAACAATAAAGATTTATTTAAAATTTTTAAAAAAGAAAACCTCCCTATAATATCACTTTATATTCATTATAGTTAATACCTAATCAATCTGCCAATATTCTGACACAAGTGACATATTTGCAATTTGTTTTCAGTAATTTGTACCAAAACAAGTCCTTTTAGGAGACAATGCAGTAATCAATATATATCAAGAAATAAAAACACATCTCTTGCAGAGGACTGAGAAGGTGGGGCAGTTCTGTACCGTGCTGCCTTCCACTGGTTAAGACCTCCAAGAGCAAAGGCCTACAGAGGTGAGGATGCCCCTACTGTCACCTGTAGAGGGGCAGCACTGAGCTGGCCAATATTTGTGGTGGTGCTGCTTGTCCTGGCTCAGGGGAAGCGTTCCACTAAGTCTGAAAGACTAAGACATCGCGGGGACTCTCCGCCACCGCCCACTGCCTGCTCTGCCAGGCCTTCTCACGCTCTGTGCTGGCGCTGCGCTCTCCAATTGGCAGACCCGGAGAATCCGCTCTCTGCTGCCACATGGCCAGGCCAAAGCATCAGACACTACCACCACGCGGATTTTAAAACTACAGGGGAAATTGAGCCACAGGAGCTACCATCGCTGCCGCACCCACCGCCGCCCCCAAGAATGGGAATCCACCGAAATCAGAGCTCACTACGCACCGGGCTCATAGAGAGTGTGGCTTCAGAAATTAGCCTCTGCATCCACAGCAGCTCCACATCCGCAACAAAGAGGACACCATTGAGGGCGGACTCTCCCCATGCAGCCATCACAGCCCGCCCACAATCTTCCCAGCACACCCACCATGCTGGGGGGGAGATGGAGCGCGCTGGTGAGGAAATGGCACGGTGCCTTCCATTACCCACCCAGGCGAGCCCATCCTCCGATGCCACATGGCCAAGCCGAAGCTCTCACCACCACCGCCATGTGAACTTTAAAACTACAGTGGTAATTGAACCACAGGAGCGACCGTCAATATTGCACCTGGCACCGCCACCCGCCACTGCCGCCGAGAATAAAGGAAATCCACCAAGAACAGAGCTCACCACGCCTTGGGCTCAGGGAGTGGGCGACCTCAGAACTTAGCCTCCATGTCTGCAGCTGCTCCTCTCCCACACCAAACGAGACACTTTTGAAGGTGGTCCCCCCGCCTGCAACCATCTCAGCCCAACTGCAGCGGTCCCAGCCTGCCCCCCATGCTAGCAAGGAGCTAGCGTGGTGCCTCCAATATGCGACCCCAACACCCTAGAGGGGCCGTGTGCCCCGGGTGAGCCGAGTGTCCCATGGGGCCGAGTGCCCTGGGTGAGCCGAGTGTCCCAGGGGGCCGTGTGCCCCGGGTGAGCCGAGTGTCCCAGGGGGGCGAGTGCCCCGGGTGAGCCGAGTGTCCCAGGGGGCCGTGTGCCCCGGGTGAGCCGAGTGTCCCAGGGGGCCGAGTGCCCCGGGTGAGCCGAGTGTCCCAGGGGGCCATGTGCCCCGGGTAAGCCGTACCTCCCAAAGGGGAAGCTTGTCCCAAGTGAGCCATGTGTCCCAGGGGGCCGAGTGCCCCGGGTGAGCCGAGTGTCCCAGGGGGCCGAGTGCCCCGGGTGAGCCGAGTGTCCCAAGGGGCCGAGTGCCCCGGGTGAGCCGAGTGTCTCAGGGGGCTGAGAGCCCCGGGTGAGCCGAGTGTCCCATGGGGCCGAGTGCCCCGGGTGAGCCGAGTGTCCCAGGGCCCGAGAGCCCCGGGTGAGCCGAGTGTCCCAGGGAGCCGAGTGCCCCGGGTGAGCCGAGTGTCCCAGGGGGCCGTGTGCCCCGGGTGAGCCGAGTGTCCCAGGGGGCCGAGTGCCCCGGGTGAGCCGAGTGTCCCAGGGGGCCATGTGCCCCGGGTAAGCCGTACCTCCCAAAGGGGAAGCTTGTCCCAAGTGAGCCGTGTGTCCCAGGGGGCCGAGTGCCCCGGGTGAGCCGAGTGTCCCAGGGGGCCGAGTGCCCCGGGTGAGCCGAGTGTCCCAAGGGGCCGAGTGCCCCGGGTGAGCCGAGTGTCTCAGGGGGCTGAGAGCCCCGGGTGAGCCGAGTGTCCCATGGGGCCGAGTGCCCCGGGTGAGCCGAGTGTCCCAGGGCCCGAGAGCCCCGGGTGAGCCGAGTGTCCCAGGGAGCCGAGTGCCCCGGGTGAGCCGAGTGTCCCATGGGGCCGAGTGCCCCGGGTGAGCCGAGTGTCCCATGGGGCCGAGTGCCCCGGGTGAGCCGAGTGTCCCAGGGGGCCGAGTGCCCCGGGTGAGCCGAGTGTCCCAGGGGGCCGAGAGCCCGGGTGAGCTGAGTGTCCCAGGGGGCCATGTGCCCCGGGTAAGCCGTACCCCCCAAAGGGGAAGGGTGTCCCGGGTGAGCCGAGTGTCCCAGGGGGCCGTGTTCCCCGGGTGAGCCGAGTGTCCCAGGGGGCCGTGTGCACCCAGGCGAGCCGTGTGGTCAGGGGGCCGTGTGCCCCGGGTGAGCCGTGTGTCCCAGGCGAAGCAGTGGGACCCAGGGGAAGGGGCGGTGAAAACCAGAGGAGGCGTGGACTCTATTCATATGGTCCTGAGATAGTCACCATAAAACAAGCAGACTGCCAAATGAGGAGCAGATTTTATTCATGGGGTCCTGAGATGGTCACCATAAAACAAGCAGATTGTCAAATGACAGCGGGGAGGGGAAGGAGACCTGGGGGGAGATAGGAGAACAACCGAGGGACTGGTATGCATGAACATAAGTACAACCAATGAACACAGAACTCTGGGGAGGGAGGGCAAAAATGGGAGGTGAGGGGGGCAATGGTAAACTATGTACACAGAAAATACCTTAATAAAATAAAATTTTTAAAAAAAACACATCTCTTGCCTCACTCTCTGAAAATACTGAAGGAATTTATTCAAAAAAAAGAAAAAAAGCTATATACAAAAAAAATATTTTGGGGGTTTCTATAACAATTACTAGAAATGTTCAACAATGAGGAATGGTTAACCTAACCATCGTATGTCAGTTCTGAAACATCTTAATATCACAGTTATAAAATAGCACTGATGAGAAGAAACAATATAACAACTTGTTTATCATAGAATGTTAAGTGAAAACAATATATACACTATGAAATTCTCTTCATCTACTGATTATAATTACGCTAAAGTATGTCTGCAGGTGGACAAAAATCTAAAAAAAGAAAGAATCTTAAAAAGGTTGTGCTTGGGCTATGGACTTGGAAGAACTTTATTTAGTTGTTTTTCAGCCATAATCTCAGGGAATTGGTACCATATGCACAACTGGGCAGGGGGAGCCCACCCTGGAAGCAAAGCAATAGCAGCCACAGTTCCCATTTCTGGGGCAGGCGCTCCGCAGTAAGCTCCCACACGGTCAGGCGTGGGCAGACTGTCCTTGGCTCCCTCACGGCAGAGCTGTTCCAGTTCCCCCCTCAGTCACTTCATTCATGCTTAAGGAAGAAAGCGCAGCTACCAGACAGGGTGACAACAGATGTCCAGGCGCTGAGCCATCCCATGGCTGTTCTTTCTCATTCACATGGGCAAGTGCAGGATCTAGATGAGAACCAGACCTACCCTCTTCTCCATGCGTGTTTTTTTCCCCTACTGCTGCTGCTGCAGCTAAGTGCCAATTATCTCCCAAGCGTGAAAGCAAATATTGTGCTATCCCAATGAGCTCTACAAACGTTAGAGGACACGGGTGGGGGTGATTGTCTTTCCTGGCCTAGTGTTTCCTTACTAATTGTAACAG
Source organism: Vespertilio murinus (assembly GCA_963924515.1). Lineage (NCBI taxonomy): Eukaryota > Metazoa > Chordata > Mammalia > Chiroptera > Vespertilionidae > Vespertilio > Vespertilio murinus. Next base: position 15,036,985 of record OZ004707.1, read on the forward strand.
CTCTCATTAGAGGAGGATCTAGTGGGGGCACGGCTCTGTACTTGGCATCATTTATTTTCTCTTTAATCTCTTGGCATTTTGTCTCTGCCCATCTTGAATCCAAAGGTAAGTTTGCTCTTGTTTGCTCAGAAAGAGCTCCATTAAACCATCCAACCACTCTCTAACTCGAAAGGCATGATAGAAGACTCTTTTAATAAAAGCCTGACAAATTACTCTGTGGGTATATGACACAGGGTTCTCCGAGGAGGATGGGGGGGAATATGTGTGTGTGTGTGTGTGTGTTTATGTTTATCATGTATGTATATGCATGTACATGCATGTATATGATATTCTACATAGAAGTCTTCTAATCATTACATATATTTACTAATTATAAATAATTTTACTAAACTATATATATATATATATATATATATATATATATATATATATATAGTCTTGTGCCACTTAACAACGGGGACACATTCTAAGAAATGCATCATTAGGTGATTTCACTATTGAGCAAACATTATATAGTGCATTTACACACACCTAGGCTAAATGGTATAGCGTATTGCTTCTAGGCTACAGCCTGTACTGCAGGTTACTGTACAAAACAACACAAGATTAAATCCAGAACACGAGAAAATGATCCAATCAAGAGACAAGGGAAATGAAATGTCTGCAGCTGCTTCTGGCACAACATGGTCTACTGTTTTATAACAAACATTTTTTAATACCGTGTTTCCCCGAAAATAAGACATCTTCCGAAAATAATACTTACTTACAGGTTTCCTTCTGAGTGAAATATAAGGCATCCCCCCGAAAATAAGGCCCCCAGGCTCTGTCTCAGAATGAAAATTAATTTACCTTAAACTGGTCGCTAGGGCCACCCTGACTGGTCTCTAGTAACCAGTGACGTTACCCGGAGTCCTGACGTCACTGCTGTGTGAGTGGAGAGAAATCAGCATGGAAACTTTGTGAAACCTAAACTGTAAGAAGTTGTGACTTGGGTGAAGAATTCATGGGAGAAAATCACTGACAGTTGCATTGCAAATGCACTGCGAGCAGGCTACCTTGACAAGAAGCACTCATTTAAAGACAGTGCTATTGCTAAACATGAGAGATTTGGTCCACTGATTCTGAAAGAAATGGAGTCACAAAAAATTCACGAGGAAATTCAGGAATTGGATTGTTATGATGACGTTCCAAAAGATGATGACATGATTGTCACTGAATAAATGAGTCAATTCTTGATACTGTAGGATTCACAGTTTGTCTGGTTTGTGTTGACAACTACCGTACTACTTTACCGTATACAAGTAACAAATTTCCTTTATTTTCATTTAACAGTAAATGTGTACCGCATTCTTCTTCATGGAAAAATAGGACATCTCCTGAAAATAAGACCTAGCGCATCTTTGGGAGCAAAAATTAATATAAGACACTGTCTTATTTTCGGGGAAACAGGGTAAGTATAAAGAGTACCCTCTAAAATAATAAGTATAGTATAGTAAGTCTATAAAGTACTATGAATAATTGTATGAGATATACTTTTATAAAACTGGAAATACAGTAAGTCAATAGGTTTGTTTACACAGCATCACCACAAACACATGAGAATGCATTGCCCTACAACCTTATGATGGCTATGACATCACTAAGTGATAGGACTTTTTTCAGCTCAATTATAATCTTATGGGACCACTGTCATCTATGTGGTCCATTGTTGACCAAAATGTCATTATACAGCATGTGGCTGTATATAGGTAATATGTGTGTGTGTGTGTGTGTGTGTGTGTGTGTGTGTGTGTGTGTCTATATCTATATCTATATCTATATCTATATCTATATCTATATCTATATCTATATCTATATCTATATCTATAAAAGCCTAAGTGACCTAACGATTGGTCACTATGATGCACGCTGACCACCAGGGGGCAGACGCTCAATGCAGGAGCTGCCCCCTAGTGGTCAGTGCACTCCCACAGCCAACTTCCCACAGCCCTCTCCACAGCTGGACAACCTCCCATGGTGCCCATTGCCCCTATTGCTGGTCAGGTTGAGGAACCCCACCCATGCACAAATTTGTGCACTGGGCCTCTAGAGTGTGTGAGTGTGTGTGTGTGTGTGTGTGTGTGTGTGTGTGTGTGTGTAGAGAGAGAGAGAGAGATTTCAAGGAATTAGCCCATGTGATTGTGGAGATTGGCAATTCCAAAATCTACTTGGAATTGGGAAGAGCTGATGTTGCTGCCCAAGTCTGAAGACAGTCTGGCAGCAGAATTACCTCTATCCTGAGAGATCTCAGTCTGTACTTCCTTTAGGCCTTCAACTGGAGAACAGCCTGATTTACTCTAAGTCTACTAATTTAAATGTTAATCTTGTTATTGTTTTTTTTTTTTAAGTACCTTCACAACAACATCTAGACTAGTGTTTGACCAAACATCTGGGTATCCTGGCCCAGTTAAGTTGACACATAAAATTAGCCAACACAAAAGGACTTCTAGATCAGCAAAAATTAGAACAATGAGAAGATATTAGAAAGATGCACATTTTGCTATCTGCTGGAATTTTTAAAAGAGAATAGAAATGGCTCACTTATGAGTCAATGTGCTTCTAGTCCCAGGAACATTCAAATGGTACTGGCTGATCACCTGTTAGGAATGTGACAACTTTCTTCACAGGATGTTGGACCAGAGGATGTCTAATGATCTCTAAATATACTTCTTATTATAATACAATTATTGTATGATTAATATAGCTAATTTGTGCAAACTACTTTTAACTACAAGGAATTTTATTACTAAATAATTTACCCTTCTCCCACCCCATTTTATGGACAAAGAAATTGAGCTCTGATGAGGTTAAATGGCTTGTCCTAAAACTATCATCCAAATTTTCCATTCCAGGCTCTTTTCACTACGGTATGACCTGAGATGCCAAGGAAATGTTTCAAAAAAATTATTGGCCACACAATTTCTTTCTTTTTTTTTAATTTATTAAGGTATTATATGTGTACATAGCTTACCATTGCCCCTCCCCACCTCCCATACATGTCCTCCCTCCCTAGAGTTTTGTGTTCGTTGGTTGTACTTATATGCATGCATGCATACCAGTCCTTCGGTTGATCTCTTATCTCCCCCAGATTTCCCTCCCCTTCCCGCTGTCATTTGAAAGTCTGCTTGTTTTACGGTGACTATCTCAGGACCACACAAAATCTGCTCCTCCTCCGGTTCACACCGCCGCCCCCCCCCCCAGGTCCCACCCTTCCCGGGGCACACGGCTCACCCGGGACACACGGTCCTGGCCACACACTTTCACTTCTTGAGACCATTATAAGCTTCTCCTACCCTGCTCATCAATCTACCTTCAAGGAGGAGCAACTCCTAAAGGGCTAAAATATAAAATAGACTCCAAGAACAAAATGAGGCCATTGTAGGAGTAGGGATGACGTTTATGCTGGACTAGCACTAACATCCCCCGGGTCAACTCTCCTTTTCTGGGCAAGGAGTCATTCCCAACCTGAAAGGACCATAATGGGGTCCAGGGAAAAGGAGACTGGAAGAGAAGGAGCCCAGATCACCAGAGAGAAAATTAGAGTGGAATTTAAAAATAAATCCCCAGCATTCATACCATGTGATCTTGGCCCATAGTGACTTCTTGCTTATACAGGCATCTTTACCTGTCAGACTTTTCAGAATAAATCACCTACAAGACAAATAAGCCTTGTTCTTGCTAATATTGGCCACCTTTCACTGGGTAATTTCAATGGTTGTCATACTAACAAAGTCTCTCTATTCTGCTTGGCAAGAGGAAAGGGGAGAAGGAAAGCCCATCATGCCCCATGTTTATCACAATTCCGCAGGTACCCTGTATAATAATAACTTGGTAGTTGATAATTGGGGCATTTAGAACATGGACTTCACTCATTCCCAATAAACATGGCTAACAGCAAGGACATTACCAGGGATCTAAATTAAGTCTCAGCCTGTCTCCTCCAATAGAGGAAATATAAGTGAAGATTCCTTTTATACGTAAGGACTTAATTAGAAGGCACAAATACCATCATAGCACCCACACACCCACTGCCTGCTACCACATACCCTCCTTCCTGGCCTCCTCTTCCTGCCACAACATACCTCCAACAATCACGCCATTGGTGATAGGCCTTGGCACCGCAAGGTTGTTGACAAAGATATTTCTTTAATAACTGATTTCTGTACTGCTTTTCTTGTTGGAGAGGAATTGTGTGTGTGTGTGTGTGTGTGTGTGTGTGTGTGTGTGTGTGTGTGTGCTTCATGGTGTCTTTAGCCTATTGAAAGCATTTTTTTCATACATCTCTCTTTGTAGTTTTTAAAAAGAAGTAATTATGTAATGGCTGACTTCTTTTGGTTATGTGGGAAATCAACATCTCAGTAGCTTTTTCAGACATACTTAATAAGAAAGCCATTAGAAAGGCAAAAGAGAACCCTATCATTATTTCCTGGTTTCCTCCTTAATTACAGACAATCATTGTGAAGGAGGGGGGACAGCTTCTGTGACAAAAGTTGTCTAGCATTTAACAGAACAATTTAGAACCAGATTGAACAGATCAACGTCATGTCAACTTGCAGATGCTCGACAAAAACTGCTTAAAGGATGTGAGATAGAATGAGAAGCTAATTCAGCCTTTTCTCATTTGCCTTCACTCTGAAAATAGAGGATTTTCTCTCTCCCTCCACCCCATCTTTCTCCCTCTCTCTTTCTCTCTGTTTAGGAAGATTCAGGTAGATCTGTCTCAAAGACTCTGATTTTCCCAAAATACTCAGGGTTGTTTTTTTACTCCTAAGTAACAAAAATAATACCACTATCATAAAAGCCACTGACATTTTTCTCATTTCTAAACATTCTCTTTTAGCTATAATCCTATCTCCAGAAAATTAATTCTAAAGTTCTCAGATGATGGCCTGCTCACCCCCAACTGGCACCCAGTGGCCTGATCACCCCCAATAGCCCCTGGTACTGGCCTGATTACCCACAACTGCTGTCCCATTCTGGCCTGATCACCCACAACTGCACTCCCCTCTTGGCCTCTAACTGCCTCTACCTCAGCCTCACCACCATGTCTTTGTCCAGAAGAATGTCCAAAAGGTCTTCTGGAAGGTTTCCCAGTCTAATTAGCATATTGCCCTTTTATTAGTATAGATAGAAGCCTGGTGTATGGGTGGGAGAGTTGTCTGGTTTGCCTTGAAGGGTGTCCCAGATCAGGGTGGGTGTTCCCTTGAGGTGTGGGACAGCCTGGATGATGAATCTCAGAGGGAAGGAGGGAGAGGGAAGGGCGGGAAGAGATTAACCAAAGATCTTATATGCATACTAGAGGCCCAATGCACAGATTCATGCACTGGTGGGGTCTAGCCTGTGGGAATTGGGCCAGAACTGGAAATCTGACATCCCCTAAGGGGTCCCAGATTTACGAGAGGGTACAGGCCAATCCAAGAGACCTCACCGGTGCACGAATCTGATCACTCACATAAAAGTAGAGATGATGAATTCATAAAAGTAGAGATGGTGAATCAAAAAAATTGAGCATTTTAGATTTTTGTCTTTATTGCCAATTGTACTTTGAAACACTTGTATATCATCAATTGGTTCTCCCATGAACTACAGTGTATAAGAAAATCTGTTTGCATATGTATTAGCCAAGTGAGGAGAATTTCAAACTTTTTAACCTTTGCCAATTCAATCAGGGTAAAATGCTAACCTATCCAGTTATTTTGTATTTCTTTCATTACAAGTGAGCACAAGTCTCTTCTTTTTATGTGATCTTCCTCTTTATGTCTTACACTATTTATTTTCTCTGAATTGTTTATCTGCATCTTTTCTATTTTTAAGAGATTTTTAGGTATAATGGAATATAAGTCCTTTTGCTATGTGTTGCTTTTTTTGTTTTCCAGGTTGTCATTTGACTTTCCTTGTGGTGTTTTTTCAAGTCAAATATTTCAACTTTTTGTCTAGGTAAGTCTGTTTATCCTTTTCTTTATGGTTCCAAAGTTTATATCGTGCTAAGAAGAGCAATACTCATTCCAAGATGGCTTTTCAAATTCATAAAAGTTTTGTAATCTGGTGTTTTTATAGATCCATGTTTTTACATTTAAACATTTGATCCTTCTGGAACTTATTTTGGTGTAAGAAAGGAAGTAGGTATCAAGATGTACCAGGTGGAACAGCTATTTTTACCAGGAAACCATACCCAGTTCAAATAACAAAAAAAATTATGTTACATCTAGCTCACATATTGAATGTGCTGGGGCCACTTCAACCTTTACCAGCTTCTCACTTTGCCTGCACAATGACCTTGAAATGCATGCAGCTTGCTGATTCAGGCCTCAGTTTATCTGCTGACAGGGTACATTGTAAATGCACTGTCATCAATCACCTGGTCCCTCTTTGTTAAGTTATTTTCATAATTCAGGGATTCTACATTTTTTTCACCTCTTTGACAGAATAATGCTCTTAAAATGCATAGATTACAAAAGAAGCAAATATATGAAAATACAGGTCTTTCCAAAGAGCCCTTGGTCTATGGACCCCAGGTTTCCTGAGACTTCCTTTCTTCCCCTGACATTCCAAATAAACCCTTGGAGACAAACACAAAATCCTCTCCAATGGAAAAACTCTCTCCCCACTGCTACCCACTGCCTGAAAGCAGTCATTGACACATATAGCTAGTTTGCAATTCAAATAAACCATTCCTACGTTCCTATGAGTCAGGCTAGGTTAAGAAAAAATGTATTCATGTGAAAAAAATATCACTGTATCTAGTTCTCTTTTGTTTCCATCCTTACTCTTATTCTTTCCCCTTACCCTGTGCCAACATCTCCTGCCCTATTACTTCCTAGAAAGGAATATCTAACTATGAAGTCATCCAATTTATATCCATGTATTGCAGGCCTGTCACACATATGCAAAAAAAGAACATGGTCATACTGTCTTGTGAATATGTACTTATCATGAAATTGGTTGTTTTGTTTGTCCCTAAATAGTGTATCCTTCCCCATGTCATCATATTGGAAGTCCTCCTGATTCCTGCCTTGAGAAAATGAGTTGAAATCACAGGGTGATCTATGATAGACCATTAACTGAGAAGAAAAAGGATTTGTGTGATGATAAATCTTTGTGAATTGCTATGAATTGAGTTGAGCCTCACATAAAGGGAAAAATCTCACCTGTAGACATCAGAAAATCTGAAAACTTGCCTCGGTTTGGCTCAATGGAGAGAGTGTCGGCCTGCGGACTGAAAGGTCCGGGGTTTGATTCCGGTCAAGGGCATGTACCTTGGTTGCGGGCACATCCCCAGTGGTGGGTGGGCAGGAGGCAGCTGGTTGATGATTCTCTCTCGTCGATGTTTCTAACTCTCTATTCCTCTCTCTTCCTCTCTGTAAAAAAATCAATAAAATATATATATTTTTTAATCTGAAAACTAATTCCATCTGATTTGTCTGGGATGTGTAATATTACTAGATCATTAGCCTTTGCCTTTGCTCAAAGCCACCTCTACCATATAAATCAATGATATCAGAACCCCAAGGGCATCACCGTACCAAAATTCTGTAGCCCTTGTGAAAGAACAGAGTTTAAAGAACATTTCATCTTTGACTTTGAAGGTCAAAAGAAAGTCAAAAAGCAACCCTTTAGCTCCTTAGTGACAAGAGATTACAGAGGCCTAAAAACTCACTTTCTCTCTCTCTCTCTCTCTCTCTCTCTCTCTCTCTCTCTCTCTCTCCAACTCCATGCTGAAAGAGTAACTGGAAAGACTATAAAAATAAATAAATAACTGGTAAAGTGATGAGTTCCTTGACAAAACCAAATGACATTAATAAAAAATTCAACTCTTCTCTTAGATGGACCACTTGGGTTGTAAACACATACACACAGAGAAAGAGAATAAACCTCAAGTAACAAATTTTTCACAGAAATGTAATATTAAAAAGAGATTGCATACATAAAACACATTTTTTTCCTTATAAAGACAAGTCAAGTAAAGGTACAATTATCATCAACAATGGATGGTAGTTTTTGTCACTGAAACTGGCTCCAAGTCATAAAAGCTTCAAGTTATGAACCGGAGATAATTTATTTTAGACCTCTTTTTGTCTGATATAAGATTACTCATTCTATACCCACATCACAAAGCCAATAAGAGATAGAAAGGTCATCTAGTCTAACCCCCTCCTACAGAGGAGGAAGTAGAGGATGAGAAGGGCTAAGTGGAGGAGGAGTCAAGGTCACCGTGAGTCAGCAAAGAGCTGGAACAAACCACAGATCCACTAACTTTGCCATCTTTCTGATGACCCCATGCGACCTATCAGAAACAAATTTACAAAGTTACATTGTCTGTTACACAAAGGCTTTTCTCCCGGTATCTTCCATCCAGCCTTCCCCACTCAGGTCTGTGACCCAGGAGGCTGACTTGTATAGACTACCTCAACCAGCTCCCTTGCCATCTGGCTTTCAATTGAGGGTAGTCACAGGAAGCCTCCACAGTAGGATAAAGGAATAGAAGAGAGGGAGGGCAGAGTGTTTATTCTCTGCGGTCCATCTCTGTGGATGTACATTGAGCTTATAGCTTCACACAGTTTTTTCTATCTCCCTCCTTTCACCCCTTCATGTCTAAGGGTATGTGTTAGTTTCCTAGGGCCATCATAAATTAAGTGGGTTAAAACAATGAAAATGTATCTCCAGCTCTGGAGACTAGCAGTTTGAAGTCAAGGTGTTGCCACAACCATGATCTTTCTTTTCTTTTCTTTTTTTCATATATTTCATTGATCTTTTTTTTATTTTTTTTATTTTATTTTTTTTTACAGAGAGGAAGGGAGAGGAATAGAGAGTGAGAAACACTGATCAGCAACCAAGGTACATGCCCTTGACCGGGATCGAACCTGGGACCCGTCAGTCCATAGGCCTACACTCTATCCACTGAGCCAAACTGGTTAGGGCAGGACCATGATCTTTCTGATGGGCCTAAGGATTGCCCCTTTATAGCTCCTGCTTTTTAATAGCAATCCTTTGGTATTCCTTGGCTTGTACATTCCATTTCCTCCTTTTGTTGTCACATGGGGTTCTCACTGTGTCTCATCTCCTTTTCTTGAAAGAATGCTAGACATGTTGGATGAGGGTATACCTTAGTGACCTCATCTTGACTTGGTTATATCTAAAACTATTATCTTTCCAAATAAGATCACATTCTCAGAGGAACCGAAGATTAGGATTTCAAGATACCTTTTTTAAGGGACAAAATTCAACCTATAACAGGCTGATAACAGTCCTCTGCTATCGCTAGCCCCATCATGTTACATGATACCTTGCATCCTATCTAATAAAAGAGTAATATGCAAATAAACCATCACTCCAACACACAAGATGGCTGCCCCCATGTGGACACAAGATGGCCACCACAAGATGGCCAGCAGGGGAGGGCAGTTGGGAGGGACCAGGCCTGCAAGGGAGGGCAGTCAGGGGCGATCAGGCCTGCAGAGGAGGGCAGTTGGGGGTGACCAGGCCTGCAGGGAAGGGCAGTTGGAGAGGGACCCAGTCTTGCAGGGGAGAGCAGTTGGGGGAGAGGGGACAAACCTGCAGGCAAGGGCATTTATGGGTGACCAGGCCTACAGGGAATGGAAGTTAGGGGGAACACATGCCTGAAGGGGAGGGGCGATGAGGCCTACAGAAGAGGGCAGTAAGGGGTGACCAGGCCTGGAGGGAAGGACAGTTAGGGGCAATCAGGCTGGCAGGAAAGCAGTTAGGCATCATCAGGCTGGCAGGGGAGTGGTTAGGAAATGGTTAGGCTGGCAGGCAGAAGCAGTTAGGGGCAATCAGGCAGGCAAGCTGGTGAGCAGTTAGGAGCCAGCATTCCTGGACTGTGAGAGGGATGTTCAACTGCCCGTTTAGGCCCATTCAGCAGGCCTAAACGGGCAGTCGAACATCCCTCGAGGGGTCCCAGATTGGAGAAGATGCAGGCTGGGCTAAGGGACACACTCCCCTGTGCATGAATTTCATGCACCGGGCCTCTAATGTTTATATATTCTACTAGAGGCCTGGTGCATGAATTCATTCACGGATGGGTCCCTCTGGGTGTACTGCAGGGATCGGGCCAAAACCCACAGTCTGACACTGCCTGCAGCTCCTACCTCCCACCCCCACTCATCCCACCCACACTGTGCCTGCCACAGGCTTGTGCCCTGTCAGTCCCAATCAGGAGAGGCTCGTGTTGACCAGCAGCACTTACCAGCCATGAGCCCTGCATCTGGCACCCTCCCAAGGAGAGTGGCCTGCAGGATAGGGCTGAAATCAGCTCTCTGACATCCCCCAATGGTTCCCAGATTGCAAAAGGGCATAGCCAGGCTGAGGGATTCCACTGATGCACAATAGGGCCAGGGAGGGACCATAGGAGGGCTCCAGGACGTGTGCAACCCACCTCACTCGGTCCTGATCAGCAGACTCCAACAGTAAGCTAACCTACTGGTCGGAGCAACTGCCCCCTGGTGGTCAGTGCACATCATAGCAAGTGTTTGAGTAGCCTTAGCATATCATTAGCATATTATGTTTTGATTGGTTGTTCAGTTGTTCTGCTGTTCAATCTATTTGCATGTTACCCTTTTATTATATAGGATATGTATTCCTATAAAGAGTTCCTTTACTAAATTCTCCTCAAATTCCACTTACCACATAAAAACTTAATATATACAAAGCCACAGAGAATATTGATCTCATCTTACCAATGAGAAAAAGGCAAATAATCTGTATAATTATAACATTCCTTGAGCCCACCAGAACACTAAGAGCACAAAACAACCAAGTGAACTAAAATGCAATAAATAGTAAACCCTTCCAAGGAGAGATGGAACACATAAACTATCTCCCTTTTGGCAGAGCACAAATGAAAGAGGCAGTCACCATAAAAGTGTGTAAAAAGAAAAATATCCAAAAATTTTAACAAATTCTTAAAGGTCAAGTGTGGGATAATGAAACAGTATGGAATCCCTGGATCCCCACAGACAAGCAAAACCTGCACCCATTCACCAGTTCTTTACCATAAACCTTTACCAGGTATTCTTGAGAAAGATTGGGGGAAGGGCAAGAAACTTGAGTGACTTGCCTTCAGTGGTGCCAATGTTCTGATTGTGAACATTTGCTGTTGCCGTGGTATAGTCACAAAATCTTGCCTATTTACTAGACTCTTATTTCATGTGAAGCAAAACCCTACAGCTGCTGGGAGAAAAGCAAGAAACCCTCCTGTTTTTAGAGACCTGGCTTTTCTAGGGGAAAAGAAGCAAACGCTCTTTGCTATCAGGAGCAGTAAAAAGCATTTTCTGGTTCAGGATCCTGCCTTGATACAAATCAGTGTTCTATTACCCCTGAAGGCAAAATAGAAAAAATACATCTCTCACAGATGTATACAAGGCAGAGTTTGACCACAATGGGAAGAGGCATAGGAATACTGAGAAATTACCATCACCAAGGCCCAAGTTCACAGGGCCTACCTAAGACAAAAGCTGGACCAGGAAAACAAAGAACCTTCCCTGCTACCACCACCACAAGCCTCACACCAAATAACAAACAACAGCAGTCTATATGACAGAATAAGGGCAACAGTATGTAAAGAGTCCCTATCAGCAATGCAACTCTGCAGGGCCAGATAAGAGCTGATTGTGAATCATAAACCCTTGGAAAAACCCTCAGCACCTCAGATCCCATATTAAGCCCAGAAGTCTTCCACTGAAGGAATTTGAAGTCTATGGTTTATTCAAGGCAAGTATGGCAACAACAAAAAACTAAACTCAGCTTTTCTATTAACAATACTAATTCAAGCCCTCATACTAACAGTATGAAATAGAGCCATTCTCATTTCAGAACATAAATGCTAACCTCAGACTCACAAATATTTATACATAATATCTGGTAGTCAGTCGAAAACTATCAAACAAACAAAAAAATAATAACATGACAAAGCAAACCACTATCAAGAGATAGATCAATCAAATAGACAATACCCAAAGATGATCTGGATGCTAGCACTATTAGAGCAAGTAAGAATTAAGTTTCAGAGGTTAGAAACCTCTGAGAAATAACCAGAGTTATTGTGTTAAATAATCTAGAAGAATAAATAGGTAGATAACATGCATGAAAATATGGATAGATAGCAATAAAATAGAAGAGATAAAATTATACTATCTTTCTCGGTGTGTTTGAAAGATAACATTTGTTTAGTTATTAAGTTATTGAATGTATGAAGCTGAACTACTAGCAACCACCATGTGTATAGCTCCAGCCAATTTACGAGTTTTTCCAGATATATTTGTCCATTTGATCCCAAATTGACCCTTTGGGTAAGGTAGAAAAAAAATATTCATTGTTATTTACAAGTAGGTAATATTTATAGGTAAGGTAGACACATTAGTGACTGGCCAAAGACTGAGCTAAGACATAACTCTAATTTCTTACAGTTATGTCTGTAAGAAATTATTGAATTCTAATGAATCCGGGTCCAATTATCTTTCCACTATCCTTTCCTGATTCCTTATACTGGACACTGTGGAAGTTTTCTAGAGAATAAAATCTTATTTCTGTCCTTTGGGTGAACCCAGAAATAAAATAAATCATAATCAGAGTTGAAAATGTTTAGCCATGACTAAGTTATTAAAACACCAGAAATGTCTTATAATACTTTTTCCTACCAATGTTTATACATTTTAAAGATTAAAGCCTATCATTCCAGAAATATTACCCATTGGCTGAAAATTGGCTATTTATAATTTTTTTTTTTACTTAATAGAAACACCTTTTCAACAGGTAGCTAGACTTCCCTCCTTTGGATCTAATAAATGCCAATTATCTAAGAAGCACAATAGTTGGAAAGCAATTTGGATGAACTCTCTGTTTCATTTTTGATAAGTGGGAACCCAGCTTCTCCTTGCAAACAACCAGGACTCTGACTTATATCATTGCTTTGTACTTTCAGAAAACAGTAGTAATTAGAAAGCTCTGCTATGTTTAATTCAATCCAAATCTACCTTTCTACAACTTACAACTATGATAATAGAGGAGCACTGTAATGAAAGTAACTACTTATGTTTATTTAATCAGGAAATTCACAGGGCACCATAATCAGCATGTCCTTTCAGTGGCAGGTAACTTATTTCTGCTAATAACCACTTGCCTAAGCAGCAACCCTAGCCAAGGCAACAGTTGATTTCCTCCATACAGTTACTCACATGGACAGCTACTAGATATGGATGATTCAAGATTAGTTTTTATGCCTCAATAATTGTCCTTTTGGTTATGTAGAGAGGAATGGAGCAAATACTGAGTTTATAGTATGACTTAGGCATCATAGTAGGAAATTTATAGGGATATTCTTTACTTAATTCTTCCAATAATACTTACCTAGGTATTTTTACTCCCATCTTATGAATAAAGAAATAAAGGTTCAAAGAGGTTAAATTACTTGACTGTAACCATGAAGTTTGTACATAAAAACTCAGGACTTCCAACATTATCTTCTAAGCTTCAAAGTAGATCTTAATCAGTGCCTCATGATGCCTTGATTTACCAAAGCAGAACCTGAATTAGGTAACAATGAGAAATGGGTAAATTTCTTACCAATATCTCCATTCTTCTTCACCATCCACCGAACGCCCCTGCAGTATCCTCCTGAAGTCTATACCTATCCAAGGACCCCAAACACCACTTGGTCTGGGTTGACTTTTCCCAGGCTTTGCTCCCTGCTCCAGACTGAGCATTCATCTTGGCCTCCTTCCCCTTTGCCTCACTTCTTCACAACCTGGTTTGCTAACCTCTGAAACTGAATTCTTACCTGCTCTGAATTCTCCTAGGAGAGAGAGCATTTTAAGAGAAGTTCTAGAATAGTCACTATGATAGAGCGAAGGGAAGTTAATATGGAGAACAGTAGAACATTTCAACCCTAACATTGACATAAGCGAACATTCAAGAAAAATTAACTGAACTGGACAAAAAGCTGTTCCTAAAGCGTTAACTAAAATTTTTATTGGTAGTTCATCTCATGGTAAAATTGTGTAACATGTAATGAACCTAAAGCAGTCATATTTTAGTGCAAAAAATTAAAATTTAAAAGCTATCAAGACTACATTATAGCCGAAACCAGTTTGGCTCAGGAGATAGAGCACTGGCCTGCGGACTGAAAGATCCCAGGTTCGATTCCGATCAAGGGCATGTACCTGGGTTTCGGGCACATCCCCAGTAGGGGGTTGCAAGAGGCAGCTAATCGATGATTCTCTCTCATCAATGTTTCTAACTCTCTATCCCTCTCTGTTCCTCTCTGTAAAAAAATCAATAAAGCTGAAACCGGTTTGGCTCAGTGGTAGAGCGTCGGTCTGTGGACTGAAAGGTCCCGGGTTCAATTCCGGTCAAGGGCAAGTACATTGGTTGCGGGCACATTCCCGGAAGGGGTTGTGCAAGAGGCAGCTGGTCGATGTTTCTCTCTCATCAACGTTTCTAGCTCTCTATCTCTCTCCCTTCCTCTCTGTAAAATATCAATAAAATATATTTTTTTAATCAATAAAATATTTTTTTAAAAAAAAGACTACATTATAAAATTTTCAAAAGCCTCCTAATATTTAAATCAGAAAGAGGGGTTAGTAGAAAAATATCATGTAAGGAAAAATATCCTGTAAGTAAATTACATCTAGAAAATTTTTACTTTAGAAAATTAACTTTCATTTGTAATGCTAACAGCAAGACACCCATGAAAAACATACATGGTGTCAAAACAAGCCAAAGGAAAATTGTTTGGGCAAAAAATGAAAAAGGATCCCAAGTCAAATTTATAGAAAAGATTCCTTTATTAACTTTTGGTAGAGAATATTTTTGTATATTTTCAGAGAACAACTCTGAGACCAAGTGGATTCCTGCAACAGAGAGGAATTGACAGGACTACTCCAACCATGAAGACAGAAAAGTAACAGTCCAGACATGGAAGATGCTGATGACACTTTGCCATACTAGCAGTCAGCAACTGTGCGTCACTGCAGGTTGCCCAGGACCAAACCAGAGAGGGTCATACCTGCATTACCACCATTTGTCCACCATCCAGAATTGAAATATCATTGCTGACCTATATACATAAGTTACTGTTCGACATTGAAATTGGAACTCAAAAGAACTGTTGGCCCAGAAAGAAACTCATTACAGACTGATTCATTTGCCTCTCAGCATAACCATTATTGCTTGTCTCATTTTCGGTTCTTATAAGTGTATTTCTAGTAGCACATGATCTCACTCATCTACGGGAAACGATGACCAACATAGACTGATGAACAAGAACAGACTTGGAAACAAGGAAGCATAGATCAAACTGTCAGACCTCAGAGGGAAGGTAGAAAAGGGTAGAGATATGGGGGAGAGATCAACCAAAGGACTTGTGTGCATGCATATGAGCCTAACCAGTGGTCACGGACAACAGGGGGGTGGGAGCAAGCATGGGGAGAGGTTTGGGCTGGGAATGGGAGAATGGGGACAAATATGTGATACCTTAATCAATAAAGAAATTTTTTTTAAAGCAACCTATAGTAGGTAGGCATGTCCTAGGCCTATATCTTCCCTGACAAAGATCAACTTTGATGTTATCTGAGCCTGTTGTCTTTTTGCTTCCATGATAACATACCTTTGGAATGTCAGGGTAACTTCCCTTTCTCTGGACTCCTCGGGACACAAATTCCATCATTGTTATTATTATCATGTTAATTGTTGACTGTTAACTATCCTGTACTCATCTATGTAAGCATATTTATCATTTTTCTTTTTATCCAATTCTACCCTCTTTCCCCGAAAATAAGACAGTGTCTTATATTAATTTTTGCTCCCAGAGATGCGCTAGGTCTTATCTTCAGGGGATATCTTATTTTCCCATGAAGAAGAATACAGTACACATTTATTGTTAAATGAAAATAAAGGAAATTTATTACCTGTATACGGTATGTTAGTACGATAGTTATCAACACAAACCAGACAAACTGTGAATCCTGGAGGCCTTATTTTCCGGGAGGATGCCTTATATTTCACTCAGAGGAAACCTGTAAGTAGGTCTTATTTTCGGAGGATGTCTTATTTTCTGGGAAACACGGTAGAGGCTCTCCCCTCCCCCCCACTTTGTTTTCTCCCACCTCCCTAATCTATCATCAATGGATTTCATATAAACCACTTATGTCTCCTCCTTTGATTGAAATTTATCAAACAAAGTGAAAAATATGTCCCAGGGGGCCGAGTGCCCCGGGTGAGCCGAGTGTCCCAGGGGGCCGAGTGTCCCAGGGGGCCATGTGCCCCGGGTAAGCCGTACCCCCCAAAGGGGAAGAGTGTCCCGGGTGAGCCGTGTGTCCCAGTGGGCCAAGTGCCCCACGGGGCTGAGTGCCCCGGGTGAGCCGAGTGTCCCACGGGTCCGAGTGCCCCGGGTGAGCCGAGTGTCCCATGGGGCCGAGTGCCCCGGGTGAGCCAAGTGTCCCATGGGGCCGAGTGCCCCGGGTGAGCCGAGTGTCCCAGGGGGCCGAGTGCCCTGGGTGAGCCGAGTGTCCCAGGGGGCCGAGTGCCCCGGGTGAGCCGTGAGTCCCATGGGGCCGAGTGCCCCGGGTGAGCCGAGTGTCCCAGGGTGCAGTCTGCCCCGGGCGAGCCGTGTGTCCCAGGGGAAGCAGTGGGACCCAGGGGAAGGGGCAGTGAAAACCAGAGGAGGAGCGGACTCTATTCATATGGTCCTGAGATAGTCACCATAAAACAAGCAGACTGCCAAATGACAGCGGGGAGGGGAAGGAGACCTGGGGGGAGATAGGAGAACAACTGAGGGACTGGTATGCATGAACATAAGTACAACCAATGAACACAGAACTCTGGGGAGGGAGGGTATAAATGGGAGGTGGGGGGGGGGGGGCAATGGTAAACTATGTACACAGAAAATACCTTAATAAAATAAAATTTAAAAAAAAAAAACCAAAGTGAAAAATAAAACAAAATAAATAAATAAAATAAAACACAATGATCTTGAAAAATAAATTAGAAGCTGAGCACAAACTTAATAAAATGAAGTATTCTAAAGTCTTAGCATTTGCTGATATTAATTAGTTATCTATATTTACATGATAATAATTCTCCGGTTAACCCCGATAAAAATAATAGAACCACAAAGGTAAAGAGATTAAGAAAAAAAAAATTTTTAATTCATAAACATAGAGGGATGCGGGAAGGTAGAAGAGGGTAAAGGGGGGGGAATGGTGATGGAAGGAGATCTGACTTGGGGTGGTGAACACACAATACAATAGAGAGATGATATATTATAGAATTGTACACCTAAATTCTATGTAATTTTGTTCATCAGCACCACCCCAATAAACCCAATAATAAATAAATAAATACATGTTTTACAAACATGCAATGTCTAATAGGACCACAATGGCAACCCAAACCAAAATCCTTTTCCATAAAAATATTTCCATGACTTTCCATGTACTTCTCAAGGTTGCTCTTCCTCATGAAAGGTGAATGGGGGTTTTATGGGACACTGCCAACATTGAGGGTGCAGTTCACATCTTATTCTTTTTTATATACCTGATGCTAATACAATTTCTGGCACAAAGTAGGAGTTCAATAGTTCTTTGTTGAGTGGGTGGAAGAAGGAATGGACAGAAGAGCATGGGGTTGAGTGGATATGTCACTGGCTCCAGCTCAGTGAACTCAGTTCATTTATCTCTTTGGCCACTGTCCTAAGGAAGCAATGGCATTAGCCATAACAAAAATATGCATTGCCATTGTCTCCTTCATATAAAAACATTCTGAATAAACAGAATAGAAACTCTGATGATTAGTAGACCTCATTCCAGGGAGGGAGGCAATCCAACTCTAAATGCTCAGGGATTCTTAACTTTCAGAATTTAAAAAATACATCTAGACTTCTGGGGTCATTACACCCTCAAAGCCATGTCATCTTTTTTTTTTTTTTTTTACCATTTTGTCTCATATTTGGCAGATTTGGGACCCAGTATTATAAAAACTATATAAATAATCTACAAACCCAGGATATAAAAGCAGTTATATCTGTCATTTTTCTAATTTTATCTCAAACCATAATCTCAACCTTGAGGTTCTTTCTATCTCAAATCCTATGGATTTATTCAGTTATGTGCTGGAACTAGCTATCACCAGATCATGAGAGCTAAATTTTCAGGAATTTGGAAGGCAGTTGGTAACTACAGCCATTATTTAAAATTAAATTATGTAAACTAAGAAATAAATTATATTAAAAACAAGGATACCAAATGTTTCATACCTATCACTTCCTAATTATTGTAGTGTATTTCACTGTTGTAAGTGATTCTGAGCTTATCTATGTCCAAAGTATCTGTGTGGTAGAAATACAATGTAGTGATAGACTGCTGTACATCCCCTCCCAACATCATGTTCAGTGACACCACATCAGTGCCTTGAAATTAGCCATGGTAGGAATATTTACATCATGGAGATTGGCAATTCTATAAATAAGGACTTTTTTTTCCCCCAAAGAGTGAATTGTTAATTATTTGTCAGCCACTAGATTTATGCCATCCCAAAACTTCTTGGGTTGGAGGAGACAGTCTAGCTAGCCACAGAGTCGGGCAGGAAAAGAATGGGAAGAGTTGAGTGCATTGGCACCATTGCTTCTTGGGAACAGTCGAGTGCACTGACACCATGTAACAGTGTTGCTGTTAAAGCCTGTTTCTTCATGGTCACTGAATATGCTAATCTACTTGGTGATGATATCTCACTAATCCAAATTCCAGCACAGGGCACAGGACACTGCTTTTCAACAGATAATCCCACAGTCTGAGTGCTGGATTGGCCAGCAGGCCCGCCTTGGACTACAGAAGTGTGTCTTTGAGTGCTCAGTTCTTATGATATGCATCCACAACATCTCGCTGTGCCAACTGAATCCAGGGTCCCCATTTCCCATCTTGGTTCCCAGAGATTTAGGTATTGGGCAAGTTTTCCTTATAATTCTTTAATACACCGAGTGCTCTGTTACATTCCATTCCCCTAGATAAGGACGCTACTTGTGTTACCCTTACCTTTGATGATTCTTGGGGAGGTCTCTCCCACTCTTCTAAAAGAGACTGCATTCTATGACTCAAAATTGAATTACTGCTCCAATATGTTTACTTACATTCCCTGTCCTCAGTCAGGGGAATGGTTACTATCAATTATTCTAGGGTTATTTCTTAGCTCTTCATTTCGTAAAGAAGAAAAGGGGCAGAGAAAAGAGAATTTTAATCTTTGCAGGCACCTTGCTATAATCAAATTCCCCAAGGAGATATTTATCTTAAAACAAGACTCAATGATTTTCTGATTTTGTAAAGCATGTCACTGTCCAGACATTTTATTCTAGATATAAAACCTGAAGTTAAGAAAAATAAATCATGCATCATTTACATTTGCCAAAGTACCTTAACTTATGTTTTAAACATTGTTTTTCATAAAGATCCTATGAAGTAGCCTCTTATTTGTGTTTTACAGATGAGAACATTGAGGCGCAGAGATGGTTAACCTATGCAACCTATTCAAGGTTGCGTAGCCTGTCAATCCAAAACCTCTCTGCTCCTGTTCCAAGTCAGAATTTCCTTTACCATGTTCTTTCTAAACAGATGGGATTACAACCCAACTGAATTCCTCTCCTCGGCATTTCTTACCCCTGCTTCTGCCATACTTGTTTCTTATCATGCCTTTGCTCATGATAATATCCTCATCTAAAATGTCTTCTTTCCTTCTTTCTGTCCTTCCAAGTCTAATCCATAGGGCTCCTCCAAATACAGGTGTGGGCAAAAGTAAGTTTCCAGTTGTGTTGTGACATTCTTTTAAGTTAATAAAGCTATTGTAACAGTCGTAAGCTGCATGTCTTTTACTATATAAACAACCGTAGATCTATTTTGTGTGTAAAAAAGATGACTACAGAGATCACTTAGACATGTACCCATTGCAGTGATTAAAATTGCAGTCTTTCATTCCACAAAGTAGTAAGCAAAGTGTTTCCATGAAATCAAATCTCTTCCAACTTATATGACTATTTAAG
Source organism: Vespertilio murinus (assembly GCA_963924515.1). Classification (NCBI taxonomy): domain Eukaryota; kingdom Metazoa; phylum Chordata; class Mammalia; order Chiroptera; family Vespertilionidae; genus Vespertilio; species Vespertilio murinus. The sequence continues at coordinate 15,057,062 of OZ004707.1, forward strand.
TCCCCAAAGAACAAGTGAGGTTTGAATTAGGTCTTAAGGTGAGAGGTGCTGACAGAATGTGCAAAGGAGAAAATTACTTAAGAATTGTATTTTTCTAAATGCATAATCAGGGATAAAAAAAATTTAAGTGTATGTTCAAAATATAAGACTTATATGGCCCAGCCGTTGTGGCTCAGTGATTGAGTGTCAACCTATGAATGAGGAGGTCACATGTTGGATTCCCAGTCAGGGCACATGCCCAGGTTGTGAGCTTGATCACCAGTAGGGGTCGTGCAGGAGGCAGCCAACCAGTGATTCTCTCTTATCATTGATGTTTCTATCTCTCTATCCCTCTCTATTCCTCTCTGAAATTAATGAAAATATACTTTTTAAAAATACTTACATGGAAGACTAGTATGCAATAGAGTTAAAAATGAAGAGAATCTGCCAAAACCGGTTTGGCTCAGTGGATAGAGCGTTGGCCTGCGGACTGAAATCTCCCAGGTTCGATTCCAGTCAAGGGCATGTACCTTGGTTGCAGTCACGTGCCCAGTGGGGGGATGCAAGAGGCAGCTGGTCGATGACTCATCGATGTTTCTAACTCTCTATCCCTCTCTCTTCCTCTCTGTAAAAAATCAATAAAATATATTTATTAAAAAAATGAAGAGAATCTAAGTGCTTTAAATGACTTTAACAAGTTAAACCCTTCATTTAAAAATATTTTTAAATATTTGTGAACTTTAGACTCACAAAAAATTGTAAAAGTACTATAAAAAATGTTTGTGTATCCTTCACTCAGCTTTCCCTGATATTAATATCTTATATACCCAGAGTATAATTCCCCAAGCTGGAACAACAGTGTTAGAACAACACATGACAACAGTTTTCAAGACATTGGACTCGGGCAATGAATGACAATGATATCTGAGAGACAGGAAGCAATGGAGGTGAGCCTGCAATTGTCCAGGCTTCCTGCCTTGAGAGAATTTGCAGGCCATGGCCCAGGGCGTGGTAACTGAATCAGAGCCCAGAGGATGCAGTGGATTGAAGAGACACTGCTGAGGGCCTGGGAGGAGACCAAGGCAGCCAGAGTTCATCAGACAGGATGCTGGAGCAGAGAGGGCTGCACAGAGAGAGAATCCCAGAAATCAGTGGAGGGTCCCCCTCAACTATTCAGCAGAGAACTGATCAGTGCATAGTGGAGAATTCCCCAAGACAATGGAGAGAACCGCCCAAAAGAAGTCTAGGAAGCAGCACTCAGAGCAGAGGACAGAGCCTATTAATACCCACCAGTCAAATGAGGGGGGAGGATGGAGGGACTCCCCAGGGCATTAGAGTACTCAGGAAGGTTCTGCCTCAATAATGAGGAGTAATTAAGCCAGACTTAGCACCTCCCTAGATTTACCCAACATGTTATAGTTTAGAAAGGATCAAACTGTTTCCAAGTAACTTTAACTGATCCCAGAACAAAGCTCAAGGAGATTTATAGGAATATAAACCTATCCTGTACACTGGTTTTGAAAGTCTAATGCTATTCTAATTCTTTTGTCTGCATAATTAATGTATCTTTTTGCCTACAGAGACTTTGAGGATTTTATTCTTATTTTTGAGAAATAATCATTGTGCCAGGTAATGTCCAAGAATTTCTTGTTTTGGTTTAATTTTACCCAGTGAGCCCTTTCAATGGGTTGACTTAGGTCTTTCTCTACTTCTGGACATTGTCTTAGATTATAGTTTTAAATATTAGCTCTGTTCCATTGATTTTTATGCAAATTCATTACCCGATTTTTCTGAAATATTTCTCTGTGAACTTTCCTTTTGTTAACTTCTATAATATTGCAGTGCTCAGAAGGTTCATGTACTTCGGTGGGGTTTTGTTTGACTAGAGAGATTGTGAGACTTCCATTTTTTGGTTCTCTTTTGTACTTCCGGACACAAAATTTCTCCCTTTTTATTCTTTTCTCCTTTACTACTTGGTTTTCAAAGGATGCTTCTTCCTTCCTTTCTTGCCTCCCCACCCCCCACACACACACACCCTCAACAAAGCCTTTTCCCCAGAAGGCTGTCTTTTTAAATCATGCCTGTCCTTTTAAATCAGGTTGTCCCTTTAAAATAGTCTGTTGCAGAAAGATAGATATAGTGACAGTAAAGCAACAAGCAGACTGTCAAATGACAGCGGGAAGGGTAGGGTGATCTGGGGGAGATAAGAGATCAACCGAAGGACTGGTATGAATGCATATAAGTACAACCAATGAACACAAAACTCTGGGGAGGGAGGGCATGTATGAGGGGGGGGAGGGTTAATGGTAAGCTATGTACACATATAATACCTTAATAAAAAATAATAAAATAATAAAATAAATAAATAAAATAAAACAGTCTGTTGCTTTAAATTGCACGTATGGTCTTTTATTCAGTATACCTGGTCCTGTAGGACTGAACACTTTGAAATCCTTCTCTGCTGTCAGGCTCTGATTTGCCTGGTTACCTTTTAAGGCTTTTCAGATGTTGGATGGACATAATCTTTCTGGGGGTCACTAGCGCCCCTTCTTTGAGTGCCCCCAGTTTCTCTCAGTCTGCCTTTGCTCGCCACAAAGCCCCGTGATGTGAGAAGGGAGCGTGTGGACCATAGCATTGGCACTGTTGACTTTTCTCTTTCTATTCCCAGCTATTTTTCAGTGTTAGTATTCTTTGACTTTAATATTTTCATAGCCATTTTGGAGACATGAAGTTATTTCATAGCCTTTGGGGAGGAGATGTGGGGAGACGGCTGACTACACTATTGCTATTGTATATCGTTATCCCACGCCCCCATTTTAAAATATTTTGTTGAAGTGTAATCTTCATACCAGAAGTGCACATAGGCAGGAATATAGCTTTCATAAACCGAACACGCCTGTGTATCCAGCCACGAGACGCAGGAAGATAGCTTCCCAACACCACAGAACCCCGGTGCTCCTTCCTGTCAGCACCCCATGGGTAACCACGCACAGCATTGAGTGTGCCCTGTCCTCGCACATTCTGCAAATGAAACCCCGTGGTATGTGTACTTATGTATCTGTGTCTGTCACCATGCTTGTGAGATTCGATTAATTCCTAGTATATAGCTTGTTCATTATTGCTGCTGAATACTATTCCATTTGTGAATGTGCCGCAATTTATTTACCAGTTCTATCATTCGGGTGTAGTTTCAAGTTTTAGTCTAATTTGAATAGTACTATTATAAACATTCTTACACGTGCCCTTTGGTGAATATATGTAAACATTTGCTTGAGTATATACCTAGGCGAATTGCTTATACATGGACCTGCTGTACATAAAAAATTCCTGTTGCTGCACATCCTTGTCAAAACACGGTATTGGCCCTAGCCAGTTTGGCTCAGTGGATAGAGCATCGACCTGCAGACTAAAGGGTCCCAGGTTTGATTCCAACCAAGGGCACATGCCTGGATTATGGGCTAGATTCCAGTGGGGGGCGTGTAGGAGGCAAGCCATTCAATGAGTCTATCTCATCATTGATGTTTCTATCTCTCTATCTCTCTCCCTTCCTCTCTGAAATCAATAAAAAAATTTTTTCAAAAAACATGATTCTATCTATCATTTTTATTTGAGCTATTCTAAGTGTATATCATAATATCTCATTGTGGTGGAGCATCTATACATCCTTTATTGCCATTTGACTCTCCTCTTTTGGAAAAATCTCTTGTAGTTATTTATTTTATTTTTTGCTAGTACTTTATTTCAGAGGGAAGAGACCTTTTACCTGGTAACAAGTGATTTCACCATGTTTACAATATGAATTAGTCATAGAGTGTAGTCAAACCCAAAATGACAGCACTTGATTCCCCAGGCCTTAAAAAAAAAACAAAAAACACCAGTTTGGGGTTTGAGGTTAATCCTTTCAGATGAGAAGAATAATGATAACCTAGCCCAGCCGTGGGCAAATTACGGCCCATGGGCCGGATCCGGCCCATTCGGCTGTTCTCTCCGGCCCGCGGAGCCGAAAGAGTGGAGCGTTCTCTTGCTCTCCCCTCCGCTCCTTCACCAGCAGCCCAAGATGAGAGTGCCAGCATGGTCAGGTTGCTTTTGTTCCAGCCCTCCGGTCCAGTTTAAGAACCCAGTGTGGCCCTCGAGTCAAAAAGTTTGCCTACCCCTGACCTAGACAGAATTAGGTAAATCACAAGAAGGAGCTATTGGGGGAAGGGAGCATGCATTTGGTATTAAGTCCAATGGTTTCATATAACATGTCAGCAGGACATCCAGGAAAAATTATATGAAAGGCAACTGAAAAACAAGAATTTTCTTAAAAGAGATGTAAGGCTAAAGAGTTGTGAGCCATCTGTACAAAAGTAACATGGCAGTGGAGATAATGCAGAAAAAATAACATACAATCAAGAAGAGAAAAGGCCATCCCTACTTAAAGGATGAGGAGAGGAAAAAGAATTTAAGGAAGAAGTCAGAGAAGATGGGCTGGTAGCTAGGAAACAGAGGAGGATTAGAACAGCATTATGGCATGAGGCTCAAAGAAATAAGGTTTAAAGCAGGAGACAGTCAACATAAAAACCTCAGAGAAGCAAAACAGTGTTAGCCCTGGGCAAAGAGAAAAAAGCCTGCTGGTTACAGCACATGTGTCGTCAGTGAAGACAGTGGGGAGAATAGCTTCAGAGGAGAGCTAGAGATGCAAGTCATAAGACATCCAGAAATGAGTGGATAATCAGTAAAGCTAGCAATACATTAATAGAACATTCTATTATTGGCTCCAATTGTGCAAAGCAAAAATGAATTAGGTCAGATATAAGAAAAGGCAGAGTCAAGTGAAAACTTTTTAAAATAAAAGCTAACTGTGCTTATTTTAGGCAGACAGAAAGACTCCAAAAAGAGAAAGATTCCTGGATACTGTGTCATGAAGCTAAAAAAGATAGGAAGGTTTGGAATATTTCTTATGAGGAGAATAGTAGTAAGGCATTAAGAATCTGCTTCTGGAAAGAAGAAAAAAAAGTCCTGAAAATTTTTCTTCTACAGTACAATCTAAAGATGTTGATAAAATACAACACACAGTCGAAAGCGGTTTGGCTCAGTGGATAAAGTGTTGGCCTGCGGATTGAAAGGTCCCAGGTTTGATTCCGGTCAAGGGCATGTACCTTGGTTGTGGGCATATCCCCAGTAAGGGGTGTCCAGGAGGCAGCTGATCGATGTTTCTAACTCTCTGTCCCTCTCCCTTCCTCTGTAAAAAAAAATCAGTAAAACATATATTTTTAAAAATACAACAAGCATTCTATAACAGCACAGGTGAGTTAGCAAGAAAATAAAATTCTCAAATGTCAAAAACAAAAAGTCCCGGAAAAGCAGAGAGGTAAGCCCTCCCGTTGATATCACCCTGCAAGGCACAGAGGAAACGAGCAGGAGACGTTGTTGCTTTGGGTACGCTAGGGGCTTTGATTTTCATTTTTTCCTGTGTGGGAATTACAATTCACACCTCTGCTTCAAACTAGAACCCTTTCAAGATCCATCCTTATGAAAGGTAGATGGGGGGCGGAGGGAGGCGCGGACCACCAGAAGCACAGAGACATATCAAAAACAAAAAACAAAAAAAATCTTGTCTCTTTTAAGCCTAACCGTGGGTAGAAAAACAGTTCTCTCCTAGGAATGCATATATATCTGGGTCTGGGCCACACACGATTTTTGATTTGAGTTTATAATAGCCACATGATGTGCCAACCCTCAACCCTCAATCTAAGAAATCAACATAACCCAGGTTGTTAATCCCCTGGAATGCTAATGTAAAACAGCCCTGAAAGGCTATGTCCCCGATCCCAGACAAAAAGGAGTTCCTCAGATCAAGTAAGTACTAATGAAGATGAACTTGAAACTTAATAGCTCCAAGTACATGAGCAATATTTTATGAACACACTAGGACTCTATCCACCCTGGGCACCATAAACTTCAGGATTAGGTCTTCAGTAAACTCAGATAATTCAACAGTCTGCATAAGACTAGAAAATTAATTCTGTTTAAAGTGAGGAAGGACATAAAAGAAGACATTAAGGACATAAAAGAAGCTTAAAAGCAGAACACTTTAGGCGGTGCCCTCGGCGGTCCCAGATCTGTCTCTGGCTTCAACCGTGTTTGGACGGAACAGACCCAGGGACGCCCCTTCTCCCAGCTCCGGCCTCTCTCCTGCGTCTCATCCAGTCACTACCTTCTGGGACCAGCCAACACACCGGGTGTTTTCTACCTTAACTCCTTATTGCCCAACAGCCATGAGCTCCCAAATTCATCAATTATTCCACCCAGTGGAGGCTGGGCCACGCCTGGCCCACCTGCCGCTGCGGCCTCCACACCCACCTCTCTCCAGGCTCCTAGTCCCGCCGTGAGGACGTGGCTCTCAGGGCTGGGCTGTTCTTCCTCGCGTTGGTGGAGAAGCATGAGGGCGCTGAGCGGCTCCTAAAATTCAAAACCAGTGCGGGGGCTGCATTCCCTGCCAGGGTGTACTGAAGCCCCCCAGGACGAGTGGGCAAACTCAGGGTGCCATGGAGGCCGCCTGGGAGGTGCAGGCCTGGGTCTACCCGCAGACCCTTGTCTCTGTGACCTCCTGCAGAACCACTTCCGGGTGAGGAGGTGAAACTCATCCAGGAGATGGGCCCCACCTGACTCACCCCGCAGGCTGCGGGCCAGGCTGGGCTGGGCGAGTCTCTCCCAGAGGCTCCCCTCCAGCACCACTGGAGCCTCTGGGGCCCAGAGGCCTTGGGGGCCTCTCTGCGTCCCCTGGGGTCTGGCTTTGCCTGAGCTTCTCCCCAAAACTACTAGCCATTCTGTTAACTACCCTGAATCCCTCTCCCATGCATTGGACCAAATGAAACAATAAAGCTTTTTGCAGCAAAAAGGAAAAAAAAAATTGCAGAACACTTTAAAAATTAAAATCAGAAAAAGTTCAGAAAGAATTACTTGGAAATAAGTAAATTTTCTAGTATATATTGCTATTAAAATTATGAAATTCAGCCCTAACTGGTTTGACTCAGTGGATAGAGCATTGGCTTGTAGACTGAAGGGTCCCAGGTTTGATTCAGGTCAAGGGCATGTACCTTGGTTGCAGGCACATCCCCAGTGGGTGGTATGCAGGAGGCAGCTGATCAATGTTTCTCTCTCATCGATGTTTCTAAATCTCTATCCTCCTCCCTTCCTCTCCGTAAAAAAATCAATAAATATATTTTTTAATTTTTTTAAATTATGAAATTCCACAAATGCATTAAATAGCTGAGCCAACATAGGAAAAGAGAATTGGTGTATGCAAAGATGACCTGAGGAAATTGCTCAACGTGAAACTCAAAGAGACAAAAGAGATGAAAATGTTAGGCTAAAGTTATCCTATCTAGTAAAGAAGGGATATTCTAATTGACCGTCATGTCATCACAAGATGGCAGCACCCACAGCCAATAAAGAGGGAATATGCTAATTGACTTCTATACCCTCACAAGATGGTGGCACCCATAGCTACAAGATGGTGGCACCCAGTTCCCTCAGCCCCACCTCATCCAGCTGGAGTCCCTCAGTCCCCTCAGCCCCACAGGGCAAGGCAGTTGGGAGTGATCAGGCCAGCAGGAGAGGGCAGTTGGGGATGATCATGCTGGCTGGGGAGCTGTTAGGGGGCTATCAGGTTGGCAGCAGAAGCGATTAGGGGCAATCAGGAAGGCAGGCAGGCGAGCAGTTGGGAGCCAGCAGTCCCGGATTGTGAGAAGGATGTCTGACTGCCATTTTAGGCCCGAACCAGCAGTTGGATATCCCCCAAGGAGTCCTAGATTGGAGAGGGTCCAAGCTAGGCTGAGGAACACACCCACCCCCATGCATGAATTTTGTGCACTGGGTCTCTAGTGAGAATATAAAATGAAAGAATTAGCATACACCTAAAGGAGTTCTAGGAGGTGATGAAAGAAAAAGAAAAAGGGATTGATTTTATTGTTTAAAGTTTCATATGATTGCCCTAGCTGGTTTGCTCAGTGGTTAGAGCATTGGCCTGAAGACTAAAGAGTCCCAGGTTCAATTCTGGTCAAGGGCACATGCCTGTGTTTCGGGCTCAATTCCAAGTAAGGGGACAGGGGTAGGGATGGCGTGAGGGAGGCAGCTGATCAATGATTCTCTCTCAACATTGATGTTTCTATCTCTCTCTCCTGCTTCCTTCCTCTCTGAAATTAATAAAAATACATTTTTTAAAAGACTCAAATGAATTCAGAAAGGTTTATTTCAAATTGGCACAACTGGTATGCTAATTCCTCTCTTCTGATTATTCTAATTCACATCTTCTCTCCCTTTCTGAAGTTCTCTGGTAATTACAATCCATACATCACAATGTACCATCTGATTATTGACTGTCTTACCGATAGCCATGATGGTATGCTCATCTTTTCTTATGCTCATCTTTTCTCCCTAACTAAACCATAGAATTCCAAAAGAAAATGTAATGTCTTATCTTTCTCTTGTATTTTCTGCAGTACATGGTATGACTTAATCGATATTTGAATTTAATGAGAGGAGTAATAGAATTAAAGGTAAAAAAAAAAAAACCTTTATTGAATCTTTCAATACATACTTCTTTATTTTAATAAAGGCATATTCACTTATATTTTTCATAGACAAAACATATCCAACTTAAAAACACACACATTTCAGCTAAGTCTAGATGAGGAATAATTCAGCTTAAATTTTATCTTTGGATAAAAATTTCTTTAAGTATTCATTCTTTTTAGTATGCATCCAGCAAGTTTGCATGTTGAGCATGTTTTGTAAATCAAACCACAAATAGCTGTAATAAATGTCATATGTAAATTTATCTATTTTTGAGGTTTCTGAGTACAACAGAAGATTTGAATAATTTTTTGAATGGCTGACAAATACATTTTCTGTTTTTGCATTTGAATATCTCCCAAACAACTGAGCAAATTTTCCTTAAAACTTAATCTAAAATTTTCTGTAAGATTTTAAATGTACATAAGAAAAGTCACTTATTTAAAAGGTAATTAATGGCCGAAACCGGTTTGGCTCAGTGGATAGAGCGTCGGTCTGCGGACTGAGGGGTCCCGGGTTCGATTCCGGTCAAGGGCATGTACCTTGGCTGCGGGCACATCCCTGGTGGGGGGTGTGCAGGAGGCGGCTGGTCGATGTTTCTCTCTCATCATCGACGTTTCTGGCTCTCTATCTCTCTCCCTTCCTCTCTGTAAAATACCAATGGGATATATTTTTTAAAAAATTAAAAAATAAAAAAATAAAAGGTAATTAATGGCCCTGACAGGTTTGGCTCAGTGGATGGAGCATCAGCCTGAGGACTCAAGGGTACCAAGTTTGATTCTGGTCAGGGGCATGTACCTTGGTTGCGGGCACATACACAGTGAGGAATGTGCGGAAGGCAGCTGATCGATGTTTCTCTCTCATTGATGTTTCTAACTTTCTATTCCTCTCTCTTTCTCTCTGTAAAAAATTAATAAAAATATATTTTAAAGGTAATTAATTAAGTTCAATAGCAATGAAAGTTAATGGCTTGAATTAGATACTAGTATATGGTCCCTACATTTACATAGCTTTATTCCAATGACACAATAAAGATGCATGAAAATAACATTAAAAATAACCAGTGGAAAATGCGCATAGACCCACAATTAAATATAGCTCTTAACTGCTGTCCATTTCAGCATAAAAAAATGTTGTTCGGCCACAAGTTGAGGGCATCCCAAAGCAATAACCTACATGTTCTTCATAACCTCCAAAATGCCCTAATGAGAACAAATCACATCTTGAAAAAGTTTCTGTACCATTAAAATGACTGAATTCTTTCATACTGTGTTTCCCTGAAAATAAAACATGCTCCGAAAATAAGACCTACTTACAGGTTTCCTTTGGAATGAAATATAAGACATCTCCCCGAAAATAAGGTCCCCAGGCTCTGTCTCAGAATGAAAATTAATTTGCCATAAACTGCTCGCTAGAGCCACCCCGACTGGCATCTAGCAACCAGTGACATTACGCGGAGTCCTGATGTCACTGCTGTGTGGAGGCGGAGCGGAGGTCGGAGTGAGCAGTGAGTGCAGGGCGAGAGAGAGGAGGAGACTTAAGCAGATGCATGTAGAAGAACAGGAGGATTAGAGTGGATGGGACACGGTCAAGGTGGTGAGTGCTGGTCTGTCTCTGGTGGCACTACCTGATGTTCGCGGCCGCCTTCATGATGACTGAAGGTTCTCAGTCAGTGGCAGACCCTGCTCCAGCCCAGATCCGGGCCCCAGCAAGCCCAGTGACAGTCCCCAGGCAGGCCCCAGGGGATAAATGTCTGATAAAGGGGTAGGGGGGGATGTCTGGTGAAGGTGTTCAGTGGCACAGGGGTGGGGGGACGGGCATCACTTAAAATGACACAGGGGGATCAGAGGGGGCAATCAAAATGACACAGGAGGATCAGAGGGGACAATAAAAATGACACAGGAGGATCAAAAGGGGTTACTAAAATGGTAATCCCCCCTCTGATTCTCCTGTGCCATTTTGATTCTCCCCTCTAATCCCCCCTGTGTCATTTTAAGTGATCCTCCTCCCCCCACCTTGATACCCCAATTCTTTTTTTTACCCCTAGAAATGAGTGCAAAAAGAAAAAGCTACTCCGAGGAGTACAAGAAAGGAATCGTGGAAGACTCTTGGGGCCAAAATCTTACTGCTTTCTGCAAAGAGAAGATGTTGAATATCCGATTGGTCCAAAAATGGTGAGCAGAGTATGGTAACCTCATTGAACAAGTGGACAAGGGAAATGCTAAAAAGCGCAAGTGTGGATCAGGTTGGCAACCATTATTTTCCGAGCTGGAAGACCTGATCTGTGAATGGGTTGTTGACAGGAGAGCAAAAGCTTTGGTTGTGAATAGGGCTCAGATTCAAGAATTTGCCCTTGCAATGGCACCTCAGTTTGACATAGCCCCCAAAGACTTCAAAGCATTACAACACTGGCTGAATAATTTCCTTCAGCGAAGTGAACTGTCTTTAAGAAGATCTACAACGTTGTTTAGGTTGGAAGATACTCAAGTTATTAAGCGAGCACTTGTATTCAAGTCCTTTATTGATGATGCTGACTTCTCTAAATACAATCTTTTCAACATTATTGCAATGGATGAAACTACAGTGTTTATGGGCCAATCATCTCAAACAACAATTGAATAGTGGGGTGTCTCCTTAGTGTACATTCCCTCCACTGCTTACGAAAGTGCACGTGTTTCCTGTATTTTGGCAATTCGTCTGGATGGCACTAAAATCCCACCTTTAATCATTTCTAAGGACAAGAAGGAAAAGATTGAACGTGTTTTGGGCTTTTTTATTCTTGAAACTGAAAAAGCCTGGGCCACACAAGCAGTTATAAGGAAGTGGGTCAATTTAATGCTGCTGCTTGCTATGCGAGGGAGCCAAAGAGGTCTGCTAGTCTGGGATGCAGCCAGCACTCACCTCGCTAAAGACATGAAGACATTTCTTCACGAAAGAAAAATAGATCAGATAATGATTCCCACAGGAATGACGGCCTATCTCTAGACTCTTGATAATTGCAATAAACAAGCCATTCAAAGACAATTTACTCATGGAAGTTAATGACTACATTGAAAATAGAATGGAGATAAATCAGCGTGGAAACATTGTGAAACCTAAACTGCAAGAAGTTGTGACTTGGGTCAAGAATTCATGGGAGAAAATCACTGACAGTTGCATTGCAAATGCACTGCGAGCAGGCTACCTTGACAAGAAGTACTCATTTAAAGACAGTGCTATTGCTAAACATGAGAGATTTGGTCCACTGATTCTGAAAGAAATGGAGTCACAAGAAATTCACCAGGAAATTCAGGAATTGGATTGTTATGATGATGTTCCAGAAGATGATGACATGATTGTCATTGAATAAATGAGTCAATTCTTGATACTGTAGGATTCACAGTTTGTCTGGTTTGTGTTGACAACTACCATACTACCGTACCGTATACAGGTAATAAATGTCCTTTATTTTCATTTAACAGTAAATGTGTACCATATTCTTCTTCATGGAAAAATAAGACATCCCCTGAAAATAAGACCTAGCGCATCTTTGGGAGCAAAAATTAATATAAGACACTGTCTTATTTTCAGGGAAACAGGGTAGTACTATTTTTTCCCATATTGTGTAAAGATTAACTACTGAACAGGAATACTATACTGGCCAAGGAAAAATAGTAGCCTAAAGAAATTAATAGATCAGGAGATACAAGCCAGCAATTCAAAGAGAGAAAACCACAAAGAGATTTCTCAGTCTCTGTCTCGTGCACACACACAACACACACACACACACACACACACACACACACACACACACACACACTTCAAGGCAAAAGAAAGAGAACTTCAAAGTCCAAGATGAAAATGATGAATCAGCCGAAACCGATTTGGCTTAGTGGTAGAGCGTCGGTCTGCGGACTGAAAGGTCCCGGGTTCGATTCCGGTCAAGGGCATGTACATTGGTTGCGGGCACATCCCCGGTGGGGGGTGTGCAGGAGGCGGCTGGTCGATGTTTCTCTCTCATCGACGTTTCTGGCTCTCTATCTCTCTCCCTTCCTCTCTGTAATAAAATCAATAAAATATATTTTTTTAAAAAGAAAGAAAATGATGAATCAGCAACTGTCTCAGTTGACTGAGACACAGGTTTAGGTTTCTTGCTCATCACAAAAAAAAAAAAAAAAAACACACAGACATGAGCCGAAACTGGTTTGGCTCAGTGGATAGAGCGTCGGCCTTCGGACTGAAGTTTCCCAGGTTCGATTCTGGTTAAGGGCATGTACTTTGGTTGTGGGCGCATCCCTAGTGGGGAATGTGCAGGAGGCAGCTGATAGATGTTTCTGTCTCATTGATGTTTCTGGCTCTCTATCCCTCTCCCTCAACAAAAATATATTATTTTTTAAAAAAAACAGACATGAGGTCAAGTGCCATGTGTTTTTTGCAAATCTTAGCAGTTATTTCTCTTTACTTAAAAGCATCCATTTTTGTGGGTAGAGCAGTTGAGTTGGGTAAAAGCTTTGACCTACCTTGTTACATCAAACCTACAAGTTGTCTTGGCCAGAATCTATAATAAAATCCTAAATCCTAAACAAAGCTACACATGATATCACACTATTACGAAGCCATCGAGCCCAAGACCCTCAGTTATCCAAGCTTACAGTTCAAGGGCCACTCCAAACTCGCCACTCGGGGAGAGGTAAACATGCAGATCAAGCGGTACGTGTAACACCAATTTGCTCCTTGTGTTATGTTTATCTAGAACAGGTTGCTAGGCTTACAGCTTCCCATTGAGTAAGGAATTTTAGCCATGACATTTTTCAGCGGAAATCCAACTCCTGATTAGCATCCGAGGACTACCTCACTAACTCTCTCCTTGGGGATCTCTGGGACTTAATTCCATCAAAGAGTTCAGTCTCCTCCATCTGCTCACCATTTTACTTGTTAAATGCACAGATGTCTAACTCAAGAGAGGTAGCCTTATTAGTAGAGAGCAGAGAGATCCTGAACAAGACAGTCTGGGGGCGGGGGACCTAAATGTACAATGGGGAGAAGAGCCTCTGAACTACTGTGCCCTTCACAGGAAACTGACAAGTAAGTGCCCTGGGTTCTTGGCAGGGGAAGAGGCCTGTGTGCTAATGCTCTTTCGAAAGCATTCTCCTTTGAAAAACAAATCCCAGAAATGTCACCTCAGAAGCCAGCAGAAATGATAAGATGTCTCCTAGTTCTGTCAAGTCTTTTTTTTTCCCCCAGACACTGTTTAGAGCTACCCTAAAGGCATTTTGAGAAATAGAAGCATAGTTTATCCTCCTAAGAAACTTAAATATGCCCTACATACGCAAACTGTCTATTCAGATTAACACTTGCCTGTGAAGCCAAGACCCTCAAGGGTGCTTGAGAAGAAAAATCATCTTGTATACTAAATCATTCCTGTATTAGGTCTGGGTTTTCTCTATTTCTTCAAATAGAAATTTATATTAATCATTTATATTTACTCACCACAATTTTATAGGGGAAAACATAGTGAGTAGGCTTTATGGGGTTCTAGCTCTGTTTTAAATTAGGGACTCATCTTAGACAACATTTCTCAAAGTGAATTGCATGGACATTAAAAGGGCCTCTGTGAGAAGGGAGTTTCCTGGTTACAGGTGTTTCAGAAACTCTGGGTTAGAATAAGTAAACCAGTCTGTTTTCTGTAGAAATTGCATATTTCTGGACTAAGATGATGACATAGGTCATTTCCGATTTCAATCTCCCTCATAAGAAGACTAACTAGCAATAACCCATAAATAAGACACCACTGAGGCAATCCCAGAGCGTGGGGTGAGACTACAGCAGCCCCAGAGCACAGACACCAAGAAGGACCACTTTTGGGCCTTTGACAGAAGGTAGTATGTTATTTGCTATCGGTCTTCTTCATCTGAGGAAAGAGGTTTGTGTTTTGCTTCTGAGTGTTTCCAATTCTACTAAACTTCTAATATGTAGGGACTGGGACCAACTCAGATCATGCTGGGAGATTCTGGGTAAAAAAAAAAATGGAAGAACTGGGAAGTAAACCAAATAAAAAAAAATACCTTCCACCATCAATTGGTGGAAAGGAAAAATTAATTTATTGACTGTCTTAAGGGTGAGCAGGTTTTCCTTGTGAAAATCTGGAAATAGGATCTCTTTGTCAGCAACTTGATATAGAGGTCTAAATATGAGGTTTAATTATTTGTCTGTATTCCTGTTAGTATATTCCACATTGAACAAAAGTTCAGTTACTTTAGATAATTCTAGTAACTGTCTTTTCTCTTATCTAGAAAGATCATCTTCTTTCATTTTTTTAAATATATTTTATTGTTTTTTTACAGAGAGGAAGAGAGAGGGATAGAGAGTTAGAAACATCGATGAGAGAGAATCATCGATCAGTTGCCTCTTGCACACCCCCTACTGGGGATATGCCCGCAACCAAGGTACATGCCCTTGACCAGAATCGAACCCGGGACCTTTCAGTCCGCAGGCCGACACTCTATCCACTGAGCCAAACCGGTCTTGGCAATCATCTTCTTTTATACAAAACCATCCTTCCCTTCGATCTCCTTTGTTAGATAAACAACTGCACTAAATGTAATCTTGAGCTGTTCTGCCTCGACTTCTCTTCTGGAAAAGATCCTCTGGGAGTTTCTACTCATTAAGAGAGTAGCCAACAAGATGGAAGCCAGTGGAGTTTTCCCCAATGGTCAGACTTTCATCAGCATAGAGACAAGACCTGTCATCAAATAGCAACTTCTATTTAGTGAATATTATGGGTCAGGCACTGTGCTAACAATGGTATATACATCAGTCTCTATTAACTTAGAGAAAATTCTCCCCACTGCTGATATCAAGATCTCCATTCCTGTCTTTGGAAGCAGAATGGGTTACCTCAGTTTCCAGGTAGGTGATTTTCAGAGGGACTTGAAGAGCAAGAGAGGAGTGTGGAGTGCAGATTGAAAAGTACGCCATGTGTTTTGTCCCTTCCTGAGCTAACAATGTCGTACTAATGTTATAGGCAGAGTGAAGGATGAGAGGATGGGGAACCAAATGGGAAAAAGAGAGTATCAGTATTTGTGGTATGCTATGGAAGTGTGGATGAGATGACTGGTAATGTAGGCCAAACATAAGGTCTCTCACATAGTGTATTCCAATAAACATTTCTATCCAATGTTACACGCACACATGAAGAAATATTTTTAAATGTAAAATAAGAAACTTCCAAGATAAAATTTTTCCAGAGCCAGAGACACTACAACCCAAAATTTCCGTACTGTAGCTCAGAAATCATTTTTACTGAAGACACGTAATTTTTTAATCCTGTCAAGCTGATTTCAGACTTATATATTCCTGCCATTGATGCTGACATTATCAGTTGGGATTTGAAAAGTTGCATAATTTCCTCTGTCTGGTATTAAGAGCATCTACTCTGTACTGAGGTTAAACTTGGCCATTATTTCCCACCACCCCACCCCCCACCCACTTCCTGGCTGGACTCAAAGATCCTAAGTACAACAATTACTGGGTTGTTCTCAACTGTTGACTAAAAGTGGAGCAGTTTAGAGGAGACCATCAGAAGGTGATCACCATGTTGCACTGATGGCTCAACAGAACTGAGTATCCAATGGGACGAATGCTTTGAGGTGCTGCCACTTACACAAGCTTTGTCCCAAGGATGCAGGTCCTGGGTCAGCATTCACATAGATGGGTGAGCTTCTTGACAGACCTAGCTAGCAACTGGCCATCTTCATCCTGAGCAGTCAGATGTTTCTCTGATTAACTCATAGAAATACCCACAGCTGGACTGCTAAGCAAAAAATTTACTATTTGTAGAAAACTGTTTTCACGAGGGGCTTCATCCCTTCCAGGGGAGCCACGAAGGGGTCGTGTTCCCAGGAGTACAGCGTCCTCCTCTGTGCTGGGAGCACCCTTAGGAAAGAGTTGACTCCATGCTGAAAGAGAAAAGGGGCAGGACATAGTGTGGGGTTAAATCCCCCTTGGGGACGTGGCCAGGGTGGTAATGCCCCATTGGAGCATTCATTGTAATAGCTAAGAAATAAACCAAAAAGGAAGTCACCAACTGCCATTTGAACACATTCTGATGCAGCCATACAAAATGATGGTAAGTGAATGTTCAAAAGAATGAGGTTGGTCTATATGCAATGATATGGAAATATCTCCAAAATATACAATTAAAACACACACACACACACACACACACACACACACACACACACACTCACAGAAAAGCACAGCCAGCGTGCAGAAAAGTGAATATAGATCCCATGAGTATTTTTGCTAAGGATAGACATGTATAGTGGTGAACTATTTTAATAGTGATGGCATCTTGGTTCCTGATAGGTCCTATTATTCTGTGACCTTTCCACTGGTTAGGCAGCAGTGAGAATATTCCACACATACTGCCTCTGAGAAGCACTACCCAGAGAAGATGTCAATTCCTGGCTTTTGCATTATTGAATAGCCTTTGAGCCTTAGCCAAGTAGCTCTGTTGGTTAGAGTGGTGTCCCAATACACCAAGGTTGCAGGTACTATCTTTGGTTTGGGCACATACAAGAAGCAACCGACAAATCCGTAAGTGGAACAACAAATCATATTTTCTCTCTCTCTCTCTCTCTCTCTCTCTCTCTCTCTCTCTCTCTCTCTCTCATCAATAAATAATATTTTTAATTTAATAGTCTTTGATACTTCTAGCAGAAATAAAGGCTTTTAGGGCTTCAAAAGCCAAGGCTTTTGAGTTTTAAGAAGTTGGGCTTTTGAGATGAACATTGTTTTTTACCACAAGCCATAGTTTTGGAAGAATGAATGCTCATTTTCATCCGTTTTTGCTCACTCTCAGACTAAATGAAGATTCCTTGAACTAGTTGAGGACAGGGTGTTAAATGCTGTCAGGTCCCTAAGAAAAGACCCTGTGTCCTGCCACTGCCATCGTCCAACATGTGCCAGCTGAGGAGGGTATGGTAGAAATCCCAAAGAAGTTGAAAAATCTGAGAGCAGAGAAGACCTGGGCCTCACTTCAGGGATGAGGGCACCCAGGGAGGTGGCAAGCACGCTGTCATAGCTGTCTGCGTGGACTAGTGGCTACACACTGAACAGGAACAAGAACTTCAAGATGCCAGAGTGAGTGGCAGGTAACGCTGAGAACACATGTTTCATCCATCTCACATCTTCACTCTCCACCACCCTCTGTCCACCAAACCCTCAAAGCTTAGTCACAGCTCCAGGAAAGGGAGGAGGTAAACCCTGAAATGCCTACGCTCAAGTTCATGCCTCCCAATGACAACCTACGAGTAGAATTAATTTTGTGCTGGCCAGTATGGCTCCATTGGTGAGGAGTCATCTTGTGTACCAAAAGGTTGCCTGTTCGATTCCCAGATAGGGCACATGCCTGGGTTGTGGTCTCAATCCCCAGTAGGGGGCATGCAGGAGGCAGCCAATTGATGTTTCTCACATGGATGATTCTCTCCCTCTCCCTCCCTCTGTTTCTAAAATCAATCAAAACCCTTTTTAAAAAGCAATAGAAAACTGAAACATTATATTTTTAAAATGGAATTCATTTATATTGTAGAAAAATACTAATTATATTTCCTACCACCTGGTATGGCCTGAAGTTTGCCACTGCTTATACTCATCTCTATGCAGACATATGTATTTAAAATTTCTGATATGGCTAGTGGTATTTACCCCTACAGAATGGACCTGGAAAGGAGAGAATGGAGATTTGTATTTTTCATTTTCTCCCTCTACACAGGTAGCTTTTCCACCATGTGCAATAACATAAATGTCCTTTCACTTGGTGGAGGTAATGGGGTGAGGAATATGTTCCTGGAATTTGGAGCACTGACTTCTTCAGAGCTCACAATGTTGTGGTGGCATCACCTAGATGAAGGTGTGTCCTCAGAATTGTCCACCAGCAATTACAGATTACTCCCGTCAACTCCTCAGATTTCAAAACAGGCCTGCCCAGACTGGTTTGGCTCAGTAGAAAGAGCATCGGACTGAAAAATCCCGGGTTCGATTCCAGTCAAGGGCATATACATTGGTTGTGGGCACATCCCCAGTTCAGGGGGAGTGGTGCAAGAGGCAGCTGGTCGATGTTTCTCTCTCATCGATGTTTCTAGCTCTCTATTCATCTCCCTTTCTCTTTGTAAAAAAATCAATGAAATCTATTTTTTTTTAAAAAACAGGCCTTTCTCCAGCCTGGCCAGTTTCTCTTGACTTCCATTCATTTAATTGCCCACCAATAATCACTAGGTTGCAATCATTTTAATAATGCCATTCATGATGACTCATGATGTCCCACAATTCTTTACTGCTTACTGAAATTTACCTCTGCTTCTTCGATGATGTGCTTGAATAAATTTTAGATGCCACGGAATTCAAACTTTTAATATCTTCCATGATGCTCTCAATGGGTTCATGGTAGGCCAGTCCCATCACTCACACACCTTTGACAGTTATTATGGGTCAAGACAATTCACCAGAATACAAAATAACTGACACAAAGAGAGACCACAGTTAACAACACACATTGCAAAATGCACCCAACTCAGTATAGCATGATAGAGCAGCTATTGGCTGAAAATATATGCAGCATGGTGTATTAATGACCATTGGCCTAAAATATAAAAGCCAATGTACATAGAGGAGAAAGTAGAGTTTAAAGAGTTAGCTCTCATGGGTTGAAAGTATATTATGAATGAATGATACTCTGTACTATGTTTGGATCAAAGTTTGCAAGAGGCACTCATTATTTTTAACAAGCCTTCAGGGAGAAAACTAGATTAGAACTGGTTGCTTTCTGACTAACAAGGGAATGCACACAGTATATCTAGTAGAAAGTCAATTAACATAAAACTGGTAAATTCATTTATGAGAGTGGTTAGTTAATTAACATCGGACTGGGGAGTTCATGTATAGCTCAAGTAAGCAAATTCAATTTTCTATAGAAACAATTTATGGCTTAAGTAAACAACTGCAGTTTTTCCTTACCTGTTTTCAACATTTTTGGTTATCAGCTTTCTAGTTAAAACATCACTTTTCCAGGAAGTAAAATAAAAATTATATAGTTAAAAAAATAGAATGACGTAGGAAGCATTTTGCTTCTTCTCCTGGCATGTCAGCAAACATGAAGAAAGGAACCACAATCAGCCCTAGCTGGGTAGTTCAGTTATTAGAGAATCGTCTCAGTACACCAAGGTTGTGGGTTTGATCCCCAGTCAAGGACATACAAGAATCAACCAATAAATGCATAAATAAGTGGAACAACAAATTGATGTTTCTTTCTCTCTCTCTTTCTCTCTAAAAAAAAATCAATCAATAAAACATTTTTTAAAAGAACTATGACCCATGATAAGAAACAAAATATATATAGATTTAAATTTTAACAGGAGCATGTAACCCTACTAGGCTAAGACATTAGTCCCTTCCTATCCACGGTTTCACTGGCCACAGTTTCTGTTACCTGTAGTCAACTGTGATCTGAAAATATTAAATGGAATACTCCAGAATAAACAATTCATAAGTTTTAAATTGCATACCATTCTTAGTAGTTTGATAAAGTCTTACACCACCCCACGCCATCCCACTCCATTCCACTCAAGATGTAACTCATCCCTTTGTGCAGTATCTGTGTCCTGTCCCTCAGTTACTTAGTAGCAGTCCTGGTTATCAGATCCGCTGCCATAATATTTCAGTGCGTGTGTTCAAGTCATATTTATTTTACTTAATCAATACCTTAAAGCACGAGAGTGGTGATGCTGGTAATTCAGATATGCCGACGAGAAGCTGTAAAGTGCTTCCTTTAAGTGGGAAGAACAATACAACGACATACTTTTAGAGAGAGAGACCATGTTCACATAACTTTTATTACAGTGTATTGTTATAACTGTTCTATTTCATTTGTTACGAGTAGCCCTGAGCACGAATCTCTGCACCAGTAGCTCTCTGTGGGGCATGGCTGCTCCACGCCCACGGCCCAGAGGCTCTCTGCAGCCCAGACGCCCATCCACGGCGACACAAGTGTTCCCTCCCACCCCACACACACACACACACACACACACCCTCCACTCCATGCCTGCTGCCCAGAGGCCCTCCAATGAAGCAAGCATTCTGCCAGGACACTCATGCTGCCCACTCTCAGTGGCCACCCCTCTCCAGGATTGGGGAACACCAACAGGACTGAGAGGACTGGGCGCTGCCATCTTGTGGCTATGGGCGCCACCATCTTTGTGACAGAGTGACGGTGAATTTGTATATTACCCTTTTATTCGATAGGATTTTTGTTACTCTTTTATTGTGCCTAATTTATATATTAAACCTTTTCAAAGGTATGTGTAGGAAAAATCATAGTATATAAAGGGGCTGTACTGTCCAAGATTACAGACATCCACTGGGGATCTTGGAATGTATACCCCATGGGTAAGGGGGCACTACTGTATCTAAGGAGTCTTTGTTCATTGTACTCTGTGGTTAACAAAATGTAAGATACTCTTATCTTCTCCTGTTTACCTCATGGAGAAATGCAATGCAGCAACCTGAACTTAAATTTCCAAAGGACTTCCTCAACAACATACATCCTGTCAAGGCTTCCCATAAATTAGAATTGATTCCCATAATTTTTTTTCTAATTTTATGTAAGATTGATTCAAAGTTATGTTTTTGGCCCCTTTTGAAGCTTATAATGCCACTTCTATGGTTCAGTTACACTTGGAGAATGGAAACTTTATATAAAAATCATATATCCTGTTTTCTATAATTAATTATTTTACATACACACACACATCTATCTATTTAGAAAAATGTTCGAGGCGAATAGCACTGTAACAAGTTAGCACTGCAGGGAGCAGCATTAAACTGTTATTCATACAGTGCTTTTCTAATAATTACAAAAAAGGGCACACAAGTAAATACAAGAATAAACAATTTTTTTCTAAAAGCTAATGTCATCATTAACATAATTACAGATTCACTGAAAATGTTTTCGATAACATTCATAGTCAGAGTCTCTTCAACTGCTGTTCACATTTGGTTGCTCATCTTTGCTTGTACTCTTTGCTCTATTGTGTTTGGTTGATGCCCTGTAGCAGGGAAAAACCAATTTCCTTGCTTCCTCTCTTACCTACACCCTCCTAAGGACACAGAGTAATGGGGTAAGTTAAGAGGTAGAAGGAGCAGAATGGCTCCCATGGGCCCACACATCCAGGGATCAAAGTTACCCAAGACACCCCAGAGCAGGGGTCCAAGCACCTGAGAATGCTGGACCCAGAACAAGACCAGTTTGGTCTGTGAAACGAAGGAATGGAAACACCTTATGCACACTGGCATTGCCCTCAGTGCCCAGAACAGGATGCTGCCCCCTAGTGCCACTGAACTTGTGTTTGGTAAATTGATCTGAAGATTGGACCAGCAGGAAAATAAAACCACTTCCTTCAACACTGCCTAATTCTGCCTCCTGCTTCCTCCCCTTTCTCCAAAAGCTGCTTACAGAGGAGACTTGAGACCACTTGTGAATGGAAAGGTGAACCAGAGGTAATTGAAAACACCTTTTATTATATAACTAGAGGCCTGGCACATGACATTCGTGCCCTGTGGGGAGGGTCCCCCTCAGCCTGATCTGTACCCTCTCGCAGTCCAGGAGCTGTCAGTAGGACATCCTCAGTGCTGCTGCGGAGGTGGGAGAGGCTTCTGCCACCACCACTGTGCTCACCAGCTGTGAGCCCGGCTCAGGGCTTCTGGCTGAGTGGCACTCCCGCTGTGGGAGCACACTGACCACCAGGGGTCAGCTCCAGCATTGAGTGTGTGCCCCCTTGTGGTCAGTGTGCATCATAGCGACCAGTGGTTCAGTGGTTCAGTCTCTTTGCATATTAGCCTTTTATTATATAGGATGATAATGAACTCTGTGATGAAAAAATACTCTGAATCCTGTTTGAAAAGTAAGAGGAATTACCACAAATATACAGATAAGTGACTTAAAATTTATATTTAGAGCAATTCCTTACCCTGTCTTTTAACAGAGCTGCCAAGAGTATCAGCAGTTTTCAAGTTCACATGTTTATAGTCAGAGACCAACTACATACAAAGTACATAGAGCACATGTCCAGGAAGATGGGGATGGGGGGACCCACGGGTGCCCAAGGTCTGTCTGAGGCAGGGTAACTGTGAGAGGGGTGAGGTCAGGAGACTCTTCAAAGTCAGTCCCTAAGCCAAAGAGATTTATGACCTTAAAAGTACCAACTCCAGCCAAAACCGGTTTGGCTCAGTGGTAGAGCGTCTGTCTGCGGACTGAAGGGTCCCGGGTTCAATTCCGGTCAAGGGCATGTACATTGGTTGCGGACACATCCCCGGTAGGAGGTGTGCAAGAGGCAGCTGGTGGATGTTTCTCTCTCATTGACGTTTCTATCTCTCTATCTCTCTCCCTTCTTCTCTGTAAGAGAATTACAGCGTGAAGGTTAAGGAGAGGTGGGGGAGATAAGAGATCAACCGAAGGACTTATTTGCATACATATCAGCATAAACAATGGATGCAAAACACTGGGAGGGTGAGGGCATGTATGGGAGTAGGGTGGGGGAGCAATGGTAAGATATGTACACATGTAATACCTTAATTTAAAAATGGGGGGGGGGGAAGAATCTTACCTCTTTCCTATGTAATCATGAGGTCCTTGAGGGCAGGCACCACTTGCTTCACGTCTGGCTCTCTAACATTTAGAACAATGACCAGAGGCTCAGACTTTGGGGTCAGATAGGATGATGTTCTAGCTCTTCCATTTCTAAGCTGTGTGACCTTGGAAAGCTTTCATTACTTAACCTCTCTAAGCTGAGTTGCTTGATGGGACGATTATTGAGACTTATTAAGATAATTATAATTACTATTATTAAAGCAAGTAAAGCCTTTAATTCAGCCTTTGGCTCAATCAATCAGTTAAATAAATGGTTGAAAGTTCATAAAGGCTCATGTTTCACCCTCGTCTTGCTTGTTACTGCCTTTTCCAGGAAACTGCTCCAAGAAAAGGTACGTATGGCTAATAATTCTAAAACTCTCTTTTCCTGCTTTCAGATCCCCAGACATTCTAAGTCCTGGCGCTCCGAATAAGTGAATCCTGGATTTCAGAGTTTCTCTGGCTTCTCCTCACTGCAATACCTCCGATGACAACAGTGGCTTGTTGGTGTCCTCCGGCTGAGACTGGATCCCTACCACAGCCATTGGCCCAGCACGATGTCACTTATTACTTTGCCCCTTACATTTATGTCATGTATGTTCCTGTCTCATTCCCTTCTCTGGCCAAAAACAAAAGCAGCACAGTCCATCCTAGGGAATATGAAAAGTGTAGAAACCAAGCTAGGAAATTTCAATTTATCTTGAGAAATCATTGCAGCATGGACTTTGGAAGGATTACTCAAACCTCTATAGAAAAAAGAATAACCCACACCAAAAATGGAAGGTACATGAAAATGTTTAAGATTGTGTTCTACTAATATGTTACAGTGCAGAGATAAATGCACACAGAATAAGTTCAGTTCTCCAGGGGGAAAAAATAGGATTTTCTGTTATGAAATAAAATCAAGCCAATGAATGAAAGAAGTTATAAATTAAGACTGCAAAATACATTTTTAAATAACCAGAATAATTTCTAAAAAGAAAAAAGTCAAACCACAACACTGGAAAATAAAGATGTATAAATAAGCATTTAATAATTCAGCCAAGGAAATAAATTAACTGCTTTTTTTATTATTGATTGATTTTATAGAGAGAGGAAGGAGA
The DNA here is from genome assembly GCA_963924515.1 of Vespertilio murinus. Lineage (NCBI taxonomy): Eukaryota > Metazoa > Chordata > Mammalia > Chiroptera > Vespertilionidae > Vespertilio > Vespertilio murinus. Next base: position 15,081,365 of record OZ004707.1, read on the forward strand.
GAAAGAGAGAGAAAAAAACAACAACATTGCTTTCTTATTCCACTTACTATACATTCATGGTTGATTCTTGCATGTGCCCTGACCAGGGATCAAACCCGAAATCTTGGCATATTAGAACAACACTCTAACAAACTAGCTACCTGGCCAGGGCTTGACATTCTATAAATCTCTGGATTGTGTATATGCTAAAGTGTCAATTTCATCACAGTAGACAAGGCAGACAATAATTCAAACCGAAAAGAATCTGCTTTGCTTCCCGAATGACCCAGAGAGTGTTGAACCTGTTTCAACACTCCCTTCCCCAACCTGATCCCAGTGACGACATGTCACCAGTATGTACCTGCAGACTTTAAGGGCCCAGAAAACATGAGCTCAGAGCCCCTCACCCCTGTGCTCCCTACTTGCCACCCTGCTCATCACCTTCAATGCTACCTAGGCCAACACTGTGGGTGAATGAAGCTACTGATGATGGTTAATGCGGGTGTTTATCCCTGCAAGTGCTGAAAGTCAAGTTTGAATGGGTCGAGTTGCGACAGCTATGAACGTAGGGTCTTACTTCGTCTGCCTTAAAAGGCCTCATGATTGTGGTAGTGACAAATGTCAACAGGCTGCAGATGGCAAAGGCACGGTGTCAGGTTCTGACTCATTTAACATTTTCATTAGTGATCCAGGAGAGTGTAAATGGCATGTTAATAGTGTCTGCAAATGGCACCGTGCGGGACAACGAGCACATAAGAAGGTAATGCAGCAGACAGTCCCAGGGGCTGGAACAAAGGGAGAAAACCCAAGTCAACTCGGCAAAGAGGGATGAGCTAATAGGCTTAGGAAGAATGAGACAAACCACAGATAATGGGTGGGCTGAGTGGCCGGCGCAGATGGTGGAAACTCGGAGAGTGAGTCATGCTCCTCACCCCTCAGAGGTGAACTGCTCCCGCCAGGCCACTGTGTCCGCTGAAGCTCATACCACGGTCAGGGCGGAGCGTGTGTCCTCAGAGTAAAAACAGCTAGAATGATGAGTCCAGGCGGGGTGGGAGCACGGATAGGAAACTGGGGAATTCGAGGAAGAAAAAGCCAAGGCCTTCTGCGAAGGACATGGGTACAGGGCAAGCGTTCTCTCTCCTCCTTCCGCTGCTTAGCCACCCTGACTCTGCCTTCTTCACAAAGTGAGCAGAAGCCCGAACTCCAGCTCTCAAATCAGTACAAGCAAAGCATGGTTTGGAGTCCATGGATATTTAACCAATAATAAGGTTAGCCCAGGTTCTCCTGCACCTGGCTCTCCATTTCTCAATTGTAGGCTCTGTGCGTGAAGAAGACCTCCCCTAGATGAAGAAACACACCTCCGGGATTTTCCAGAAGTCTCTTTGCCTTTTATAATCAACTAAAGAACACAGAGCTTCTTCTGTGAAGGCTTGTGAGCAAAGTGCCAACAGCTACTGCAAAAAACTCTGTATAAAGAGAACGGATGGGGAGGATGTGGGTCTTGGTGGGAGCCAGAGGCAAAGCAGCTCCAACCTGTTTAATCTGAGGGTCTACAGATTTCACTGATGATTTGCTATGAACACTTTTTGAAACTCCCTATTGTGATTGGTTTACTCCCTTTCCACGTCCTTATCACCAAGCTCTTCCTTAAGCAATATGCCATCACAGAAAATAAAAGAAATAAAATTGAAAAATGGTAAAGGCAAAATGTTATGAATTCCAACTTGACCTAGAGATAGAGAAATGATTTAGCAGATTAGCTGATATCTAAGTATCATCCAGAATAAGCATTTTATAGTCCTAGCTAGTGGCTCAGTGGTTAGGGCGTCAGCCTCTGGACTTAGGGGTTGAGGGTTTAATTCCCAGTCAAGGACATGTACCTCGGTTGCAGGTTTCCCAGCCCCAGTAGGGGTTTGTGCAGGAGGCAACCAATGGTGTCTCTCTCACATCAATGTTTCTCTCCCCCCCCCCCCGCCCCCACTCCCTCCCTTCTATTCTCTTTATAAATCAATGGGGGGAAAATATCCTCAGGTGAGGATTTAAAAACAGGAAATAAATAAATAAAATAAAATAAAATAAGCATCTTAAGGTTCTAACCATTGAATCCTCCTTAGAATCAAGGCAAGCAATAATGTGTCATACTTTTTACTTTTACTTTTATTTTTATTTTTTCTTAGCTGTTTGTGTTATTACATGACCCTTGAGGCTCAGAATCTCGGGATATTACTTACTTTAATAATAACCCATGCCTAATTTATAGAAAGAAATGTGAACTGGATGAATTTTTTGTTATCCAAACTTTATCTCTGCTTAAGGTTTTTTCTGTTGGGAATCTGCAATGTTCAGATTCTTGTGGGTGAGAAGATGAAGGAAAACTTTTCTGAATCACCACAAGGAACCTGGGGAAGTTCTAGAAAGACACCCAGGCCCACAGTATTTTAGTCATCGCCACTTTGCAAATGAGGTAGCAACAACAGTGATCCACTAAGAAAATATAAGAGCTTAGGAGGCAGGCAAAGACTCCCATTTTGAATTAGGAAAAAGTCCAGAAGTCTTCTATCAGCTGTCAGATTGGCCCAGTCTATGCTGGAATGCTTGATGGAGACCAGTTCGTGAAAATCACAGCTGAAAGAAGTCCATTTTCTCCAACGTGAAACCAGCCTTAGCAAATATCCTTAGCAAATTAGGATGCTTATGTGAAATGAAAGGGGCAAGTGGAACATGCAGGACCAAGGATGGATTTCAGGACCTCAAGTCATGGGGATATGTAAGTTTAGTTTCACAGCACCACTTTTCCAGATAACAATCCTCCTTGACATAGTCATGAAGGCTTCTGGTTTTCAAACCCCTGACTCATTAAGATGTTGAAAAATCATCTGAAATTTAACATGTACAAAATCAAATTCATGTTCATCACCCCCAAGCCTCCCAATCTCAGCAAATGGCAACCTAGTTGCTCAGTTGAAAATAATGCGCGCTCTCTCTCTCTCTCCCTCTCTCTCTCTCTCTCTCTCTCTCTCTCTCTCCCTCCGTACATCCAAGCCCACCAGCCCATCCTGTGGTTCAACTCCCAAGCTCCCTGACATTCCCATTGTGCACTTTCACCACCTTCTCACCCCCACCTGGATCCCAGTGGTCTCCCTCCTTCCACATTTGCCCCAAGAAAGTCTACTCACTGAACAGAACGATCCTTTAAAGACTTAAGTCAGATCATGTTGCTTCTCTATTCAAAGACTCTCCAACGGCTTCTCATTTTCTTCCGAGGAAAATACAAAGTCTCGACCATGGACTATAAAGACCTGGCAATCTGACCCGTCTGATACCGGTTCCATCTCATCTGTCACCATGTTAATCTTGCCCTTCCCATGCCCCCTTGCTGTTCCTAGACCTCACGGGCAAGCACCCTCCTCGAGACATTTGCGCCCCTCTCCCCCCTCCCCCAGCACTCCACATCCTCCAGTTCTCTGCTTACATGACAGCTTATTAGAGAGCCTTCCTTTCACACGCTACATGGAATAGTGGCCACCCACCCACGCTCCCTATGCCCTTTACCAGACTTCACTTTTCTGTGAAACATTTTCACCACCTAGTGTTTCTGATTATGTGTTTCTTATATGCCTCCCCCACTACAGAATGTGAGCTTCATCAGGACAAATACTTTGTTTCACGGCTGTATCCCCAGAACCCGGGACAGTGATTGATGCATCGTAGAAACCCAACAAATCCTGGAGTGAGTAATATCCCCTATTTCTCTGTCTATACGGTTTCCTTGCTATTTCCTTAGGGTTATTTGTTTTTATCCATCAGAAAAGTCCTTTTGAAAAATGTCTACCTTATGCAGGCTGGTCTAATGGGACAGGTGATCTGTCTACTCTAGGTCTGAGAACAGGAAAATAATTCTTGAGAGGCCAAGCGTGGTGATGGCAGGACCATGCCAGGCTGAGGTTCAAGAAGGAATGAATGGAACTGGAGGCAGGTCCAGAGAGAAAACACAGAAGGAAAAGACCTGGCTCAGCTCAGGGTTCTAATCTCGCCTTCCCATGGTTTTCCGCATAATGTTAAACTCAGAAAGAATAACCGATTTGCCCAAGGTCACAGAGATATATGTTGACAGGACTGAAAATACAAATCAAATTTCCCCACTGTGTCCCCATGTTCTTTTCCTCTGAAGTGCATTTATGAAGAGGGGAAAAATGTTGTTTAAAAAATGTGAAGCTTACTTTATTTCTGGGTGTTAATTGATGAATCCAACCCTTATCCTTTTATGTCCAACCTTTTTTTTTTTCCATGACTCACATGAAAAGAAAGAAGTGGAGTTTATCTAATTTGCATGTGACACAAATCTGGGGAAATAGCTGACATAGTGCACGGCAGAACCATGATCAAAAAGCTGTTGATGAGCCATGAGCAATGAGCCAAAACTGACAAGATAAAATTTAACAGGAGTCTAAAAATCTAACTACAAAAACACGGGAAGGGAACATGATGTAGCAGCGATGCTCCTGAAAAGTGTGGGTGCTTCAGGCCACAGCAGAGGTTTAACCAGAGAAGCCCGATGGAAAGACAAGCCTGCACCCCAACCCTTGGCTCGGGGAGATTCTGACTCAGTAGGCCCAAACACCTGCCTGCTTTTAAAATGTCACTAGTGGTTCAGAAATACGCCCCAATTTGAGGCCCACCCGTCCACAGCAAGATCAGGGTCAGCCACAAATGTAACACGGCACCCACAAACATCAATGTGTTCTTGGGCTGCATTAATAGAAATATAGAGCCAAAACTGGTTTGGCTCAGTGGTAGAGCATCGGTCTGTGGACTGAGGGGTCCCGGGTTCGATTCCGGTCAAGGGCATGTACATTGGTTGCGGGCATATCTCCGGTAGGGGGTGTGCAAGAGGCAGCTGGTTGATGTTTCTCTCTCATTGACGTTTCTAGCTCTCTATCTCTCTTCCTTCCTCTCTGTGAAATATCAATAAAATATATATTTTTAAAAAATAGAAATATGGATTCTAAAATAAAGGTGATCATACTGTCTATTGAACATAGATCAGACTTCTTATTCACTCGTTCATTCATCGTGTTTTGATTAAGTGCCTACTCTGAATCAGGCACTGGGTTTGCTACAGTGAAAAGACAGGCAGAGCCCTGAGCGCACAGAGCTCACAGCCTAATGAGGGGAGGCCACAGCTGTGTGACTGGCTTCACCGGCCTGCGAGTGCCAAGGAGGGACGTGTGACACATAATTCTCCACATCTTGATGGTCCTCATCTCCATGTGTTTGCCTCGAGAGAAGTCAACCCATTCCTAGGATTCCTTACCCTAGAGATTTCTAACCGTCTCCAGGAGGGTTTGTAATGATCCACAATTCACTCTAGATTTCTTCTCACTTTTTGGCAGGAGAATGGAGATTTATGCTTAGCCCCAAAAGCCAGACTCTATAGCTAATAGTTTCAGTTCTTAATTGCAAAGGAAATGTCCCCCACAGCCATCTCCACCCACCCACTCTCGTCTGGCTAGGCCCGGAGGGGCTCCCTATCCGTCTCTGACTCTAAGCCCTTTATGCCTCCGGACCTGACAGTGAGGGTTACTTACAGCTCAGCTCTTCCTCGCGGTGAGTTCCTCTTGGGGCCATACTCCTTGTCTGAGTCACCTCAGTCTATCAGGTGCTTTTATTATTTTTTTAAAATATATATTTTATTGATTTTTCACAGAGAAGAAGAGAGAGGGATAGAGAGTTAGAAACATTGATGAGAGAGAATCATCGATCAGCTGCCTCTTGCACACCTCCTACTGGGGATGTGCCCGCAACCAAGGAACGGGCCCTTGACCGGAATCGAATGTAGGACCTTTCATAGGCCGATGTTCTATCCACTGAGCCAAACCGATTTTGGCTATCAGGCGTTTTTGTATCTTTGGGCCACATACCCTCCTCCTGGGGAAACTCTCCAGCAGCCTATGCGAACAAGCAGCTGCCAACAGCCTCACTTTCCAGCATCAGCTCCTCGTCTCCAATCCCCTTCCCAGCCTGTGCAACTCAGAACGCCAACATCACTGTAAGGGCTCATGAACAGCAGGACTTTTTTTCAAAAGAGGACAAGAAAGAATGATCAAAGGAAAGAGTTAGACGTGGTAAACCTGGTCCCTTCTGAATCCATGATTCTCTGACTGGCAGGAGAAAGCAAATTTAAAGGTATATAGTCTGGCCGACTGAAACACAGGATTTAAGCTGGGAGAGTAGGAAACAGAAATGAAAGGAATAGTTAGGCCTAGGAAAGCCCAAGGAAATCTGTTTGGGGTTTGAAAGATCATGAGGAGCTCATGGAGTTTCTGTGCAGAGACCTGATCAGAGCTGGGCTGTGGACCTCTGTCTGTGGACTGATTGATTGGTGAGGAGCAGAGACTAAAGACAAAGCAGACTATTAGGATATTGACAAAGTGACCAGGTATCAGGCAGGGAGCACCTGAACTAGATGAGGCACAACGAGAACAAAAAAAAATTGATTGAAAGAAAGGTATATCACAGAGTAGAATTTTAAGAACTCAGCAATTGAGGGAATGGGGGAAAGGAACGAGGAAGAGATGGAATCAGATTGGACCTGTTATTTCAAGTCCGGGTCTATGGGAGCAAGGTAACATTATCATCAGAAAATTTAAAATGAGTCAAAGCTTTAGGGTGGGTAAGGGGTGTGGGGAGGGACCGAGACAAATAAGTAAAGAATATTTATTCCATTTTGGACATTTTGAGAATGAGGTCCTGGTCGCACCCAGCTGAAAAGGTCTAGAATAGATGATGAGGCAGGTAGAAGTGATTTCCATGAGGTTGAAGTTAAAAACAAATAAACAAACAACAACAACAACAACAAACTACATTCAATAAGCAGGTGACCTTTCAACCCTGGAAAGAACAAGTTCAGAAGAGACCTGGTTGTGGAAGGTGGAACCCACGGGTTAAAGAGGCAGTCAGAGGAAGTGGAAAGGTAAAACAAATAAATAACAGCATGCCCCTTTTCTGATTATAAAAATTTATACCAATTTATTGTAAAAAAAAAATCTAAACACTATTAACATCTTGGGATAGAACCCTCTGAACATTTTTCTGTGCACGCATTAGGGAAATTTGTATTTTTAAGCTGGAGTCGTACCTTATATGCAGGCTTATTCCTGATTGTTTCATTTAAATTATATTTGGAGAATTTTCCTATGTAATTAGTTGTCAAATGCTGTTTTTAATTTTTGAGTAACATTCCAATTTTTGCCTACGCCAAAATGTATGCAAACAGGTAGAACAGTCAGGGTTCTTTCAAATCTCTTAACTGTTATAAATATCCATCTTTCTTGATTTGGAAAGAATGATAATGAGAGGAAGTTTGCTCCGGGGTATGGCAGGTGGGAGGAAGAATGATTTGAGGGGTTTTGTTTGTTTCCGAGGTGGAAGAAACCTGAGTTTGTAGATAAATTCAAGAGAAATTGAGGCAGAACACTGAAAGGGGAAGGCTCTGGAGAAGGCGTGAGTACATGGGAAAGGGGTGCTCTCGAGCCTTTCCACGCCCCACAGACGACAAGCCCAGGGAGACCCCACACATCAGGGCCCAGTGCGCCCTCAGAGGGAAAGATGGCCCGCTTCCTCCAGCCCCGCTGCCCTCGCCTTGTGGGGACTTGACTTCCTGCTCGGGAGGCCGGTGGCACGAGGGGAGTTGGCCTCTCTGAGCTGCCCTCCGGGCTCACGACATCTGTTTCTGACTCCTCAGAGAAAGAGGCCACCAGGATTCAGGACAAACTGTTGTTTTAATTATTTCTTTAAAAATATTTTTTTATTGATATTTTACAGAGAGGAAGGGAGAGCTAGAAACATCGATGAGAGAGAAACATCAACCAGCTGCCTCTTGCACACCCCCTACCGGGGCTGTGCCTGCAACCAAGGTACATGCCCTTGGCCGGAATCGAACCCGGGACCTTTCGGTCCGCAGACCGACGCTCTACCACTGAGCCAAACCGGTTTCAGCTGTTTTAATTATGTTTTTAGAAAAGAAAAACAAGGACCACAACTTTACCTCTTGCTGTCGATGATCAACCTGACTCCAGCTGCTCCAGGCTGTTTCCTTTTTCCCCATTCACCATCCCTCCTAGGAGCCGGGTGTCTAGTCCTTCCTCGCCTTCTTGGCCTTCCCTCTGTTCCCTCCCGAGCAGTCCCCATCCCGATCCACCGTAAGGTTTAAAATCTCTGACCTAACCGGTGTGGCTCAGTGGTAGAGCGTTGGTCTGTGGGCAGGTTCCATTCCGGTCAAGGGCATGTACCTTGGTTGTGGGCTCATCCCCAGTAGGTCGTGTGCAGGAGGCAGCTGATGGACGTTTCTCTCTCATGGATGTTTCTAACTCTCCCTCTCCCTTCCTCTCTGTAAAAAAATCAATAAAATATATATATTTTTAAAAATAAATAAATAAAAATAAAACCTCTGAAAGCCAAGGTCTGGTCAGCTCCCGTGCTCTGCAGTATAATTTTCGTAACGCTGAGTACACCTCTCAAAAAAAATGGATGTATTTTATTTTTTTTAAATATATTTTTTATTGATATTTTACAGAGAGAAAGGGAGAGAGATAGAGAGCTAGAAACGTCGATGAGAGAGAAACACCGACCAGCTGCCTCTTGCACACCCCCTACCGGGGATGTGCCCGCAACCAATGTACATGCCCTTGACCGGAATCGAACCCGGGACCCTCTAGTCCTCAGACTGACGCTCTACCACTGAGCCAAACCGGCTTTGGCAAAAATGGATGTATTTTAATAACAATCAAAATATATTTATATTTTATTTTTTTGGTACATACACAAAATAATAATAAGTGAAAATAAAATTATTCATAATAAAATATAAATAAAAGTTACATTATAAATAATATTTATTTGCACACCGGACCATCTCACACCTCACAAGACTGTCTTGACTTGACTCATGAGAACGTAGAATTAGGCGCAGCTAAGCACGGTGCAGTGCATATTCCCACCAAACTCCGGTGCAACGCGTACCCCCACCAAACTCTTCCCGTGCCCCTGGGGGTATGCGTCCCACACTTTGGGAAACACTGCAGAGCAATCCCTGCTGTTTGCTTTCGCAGCACAGACCCCTCCGCAGAGGTTTGGTTTGAGTGAACCCCACCTGGGGGTTTTAGGGTATCCTCCACTGAAGCGTCTTTTTGAAATCTTTTTTCTTGAGAGCACCCAAGGAGAAAAGTAAAAGGCACACAAGTCTCCCAAGGATAAACACCCCTTTGCATTTCGGTTGCCAGAGAGCAAATGAAGCCAATTGTACAGGGCCAAGTGGGTTGGGGCCCTCAGCCAGTGGCCCTGAGACAATGCCAAGGAAAATTGAGTGGGAAGGCAGCGCAGAGCTATTCGGTAGCCACGAGCGCCCTCTAGTGTGCAGTCGGAGGCCTTAACGCTTCCACAACCCTACAAACTGAATAAACACAACATGAAGATATTTCATGTCGTAGTATTTTAATTTTTCAGTGCATTACCATCACCGATCTAGGTCTCACAAAGAAAAGCTATCTATTCTCTTGACAGATTATTCAGAGAGAATAAAAGGGAAACTTATTCAAGGGAAACCTGGTACATTTCATTCACGATCCAACAGCAGCAGTTCCCACGTTTAAACACTGAGCAGTTATCATCTATGTCTACTGTGCTAACCCCACAAACTGTTTTGATGGCAACATCCAATTCTGTCAAAATGTAGGAAAACTGGTAAGTTCATACTTTGCTGGCAGCACTGAATATTGGAAAGCTGCACGACAATATGTTTAAATATCATGAAATATATCATCTTTGGGTCTTTATTCCAGGAAAGAATACAGCTGAATTTTTAAAGTTATGTAGGCAGGAAGGTAGACCACAACTGTATTTGCAATCGCTTTTCACTATTAAATTACTCCCACTGGAAAGGTTGACTTTAAGACATCTATCTATATGTGGTTTGATGCAAAATGAAAAGAGCAGTTTATAAATTGCCCATACAGTACAACTGCAGATTGTAAAATGTGTATACTGTATGGATATGTACTAACACTAGATTGGAATATAAAACGATGAAAACAGTTACGTTAAAGTACAGAATGACTGATAGGCTTTTATTTACTGCTTTGTTTTTCCACTTTTTAACTATTTTTTTACTGCTTATCCTATCTAATAAAGATGGGATAAGCAAATTGACCATCACTCTGTGACAAAGATGGCAGCGCCCACAGCCAATAAGGAGGGAATATGCAAATTGACACAACAAAGATGGCAGTTGCTATAGCTTCGACACAGGTGTTCTGCACCGCCCCAGCAGCTCTGGGCTTCTGGGCAGTGCATGCCTGCAGGCGTGGAACAGCCAGAGAGGGGTGGGACACCTGCTATTGGGGAGGGGAAATCTGGGGGGGAGGGAGCTACAGGAGAGTGGCAGAGCCAGAGTGAAGGTGGAAGGCAACTCTGGCCAGAACAAAGACAGAAGGCAGCGGCCAGAGTGAAGGCTCGGGTCCCAGGTGCCAGAGGAAGGAAGGCCTATTCTCGCATGAAACTTCGTGCATCTGGCCTCTAATTAACAAATATCCAGCTTGGAATAAAATTTGTAGGTCTTTAGCCCTTTCTTCAGACAAGACTAAACTAATAACTCTCAGCTTGTACTTTGAGGCCAAATTTCAAGGCTTTTGTTCTTAAAGCCCAAGAACCCTATTCATTGGAAACAAAACACAATAAATGCACAATAAGAAAATAATTACTAAGACAACATGGCCTAGTAATAAAATCCCGTTATATTAATTACAAGTATAACGTTGATAAAAATAAACTGGAATAGGAATCTCAAGAACAATATTAGAATGCAAACTTATATATTCACCCTTCTTAACCTAATCATTGGTGTGTGTATATAGACCAGATGTAAATTTGAAGAGCTTCATGTGGATGAAATTGTTACTGTTTTTTTGTTGTTGTTGTTGTTGTTTTTGCTATAAAGTTTCTGTGATTGAGAATTTTTTTATGGCAATTGACCTTGGAGATTAAAACCACGGGGGTCCAGCAGATTTGGGCTCAGTCTTGCTTACTTTACTGCTCAGGAGAAGTTTCTGTCTCAGCATTTCTCAGGGTGTTTTCAAACAAAACAAGGTGATTGTCTAAAAGGCCACTTCCTAATGGCCTTTTAGAGAGCATTAGTAACACCTTTTAGAGAGCATTAGATTTCTGACAAAGAGGAAAATTTCAGACTGGTTTGGGTGTGTCCTTATAGGCTTGGTTTAAGCCACTGAAATGGTAATAGGACAGATCTGAAATCACAAGTCATGCTCGTGCCCATACAGTCCAATGACACAATGACACAATACTCCTGGTATCTCTAGACACATGACATGCAGATAGAGATCCAGCCCAGGGAATGTTTCTGAAACAGCCAAACCATTCAAAGGAAGAACGAAGAAAGGTAAGGTATGCCCTTGAAGCAGGCCAGGGACAAAGAAACAAATATTAGCAAAAGGTATTAATGTTCTCATAGATGTCTCCCTGGATGAAATTTGTATATAAATCATTTTAAGAGCAGAAAGATAACATGGGGAGGGGGGGAATTATTATTCACAATCAAAGTAAATGAAAAGTCTTCACAAAGATGAACATATATATTAGTAGAAGCCAGGTGCACAAAATTCGTGCTGGGGGGGGGGGGGTCACTCCTTGAGGGATGTCCGACTGCCTGTTTAGGCCTGATCCAGGACTGCTGGCTCCCAACTGCTCCACCTGCCTACCTTCCTGATTGCCCCTAACCACTTCTGCCTGACAGCCTGATCACCCTCTAACCACTCCCCTGCCAGCCTGATTGATGCCTAACTGCTCCCCTACCAGCCTGTTTTCCCCTAACTACGCTCCCCTACAGACCTGGTCACCCCTAATTAATTTGCATGCTCACTCCTGATTGGCTGGTGGGTGTGGCTTGTGGGTGTTACTCCCCTACTGGCCTGGTCTCCCCAAAATGTTCTACCCTGAACCCCTGGGTCCCCCTGCAACTGCCCTTTCCTGCAGGCCTGGTCTCCCACAACTTCCTTCCTCTGCCAGCCTGGTCACCCCTAACTGCCCTCCCCTTCAGGCTTGATCACCAACAACTGCCCTCCCTTGCAGACCTCATCCCTCCCAACTGCCCTCGCCTGCTGACCATCTTATGCTGGCCATCTTATGGAGGTCATGGGGGCAGCCATCTTGTGGGTTAGAGTGATGGTCAATTTGCATATTATTCTTTTCTAAGATAGGATTAGGTAGGATAGAGGCCTGGTACATGGGTGGGGGCTGGCTGGTTTGCCCTGAAGGGTGTCCCGGATCATGGTGGGGGTTGCCTTGGAGCATGGGGCAGCCTGGATGAGGGGCCTATGGTGGTTTTCAGGCCAGCCAGGCCCCCCAGTGACCCAAGGAGAGGCTCTGGTATCTGGAATTTATTTATCTTCTAAAATTTAAACTTTGTAGCCTTGAGCAGAGGCCTGGGCTGGCCAGAGCAAGCAGAAAGCTTGGCTTCCTCCATTGCCAAAGAAACCCAAGTTTCCTGCTCTCTTCAGCTCCGTGGCCGCAGCCATCTTGGTTGGATTAATTTGAATACTCGCTCCTGATTGGCTGGTGGGTGTGGCTTGTGGGTGTAGCGGAGGTACAGTCCATTTGCATGTTACTCTTTTATTAGATAGGATATACTCATAATATTATACAGGTAATAATTACATAATAGTTAGCAATTACTGCTGTAATATATGATAATATCTTACTAATAATACAATTAATATTATATGGAGATATAACATGTGTTATATATTATTCCTATTTATATAAATAATCAAATATGGAAAATTTATATGTTATATATAACATGAGATAGTCTCATGTCATTTTCATGATTTCAACTCAAACAAGAACTAGGGATTTAATAGAAAAATTGGGGGTGAGAGAGAAAGCTTGAAGGAGTCCTAAACCTTGCCGCTCCCTGGGCCTTCCCCACAGTGCGGCCCTCTTGGCAGAGCTTCACCAGCAGTCCGAGCGCTCTGGTCGCCAGGAGGGCTGCCCTTACCTTGTGCTGGACCACGAACGAGTTCCCCTCCACACCCGTCCTTCTGTGAAAGAAGTCACGTCACTGAAATATGTGGTCCCGCCAAGGTGAGTGGCTCCCACAATGCACCTTGTAGGTGATTTTGATGCTAGCAGGCCAATGAGATAGCACAAAGATAGAGCACAATGGCAATCATAGATTATGTGGGATTTTCAATGGTTGTTTGGGGTTTTCATGCAACAACCAATTCCAACTGAAACCAGTTAAAACTCTCTGTTTTCTATAACTAGCCAGCTCCGCTATTGTACCAGCCACCACGCTCAGCAAAACTAATCACCTGATTTCAAAAAGGAGAACCAAACACTAGGGAAGTGCTGCCCTGTCTGGAAATTCTCAAACTCATTCTCTGACTTAAACCAGAAGAAACAAATCAGCAAAAGCCCATTGTGTGACTCTATGAACATTGCGGGGGGGTGGAGGGGAAAGCAAACATATTTACCCTTTCTTTAGAGCAATTACTAAATGTTGTTTCTGTTGATTAAATTGGGTGTTTGGGGTCACTGTCCGCCTACCTAGAGCCCAGAGCTAACGGGCAAGGGGAAGGCATCCATCCGAGCAGGGGCGCGGGTTAGGCTTTGGTTGAAGGTTTCCTTTCTGCAGGCAGCAGGGAGGAGGTGCCCCCCAGAAGAGAGAGTTTGGGGAATGCTCCATCTACACCTCGGAGGACTGTCTGGGAGAGCTCCCAGAAGATCTCCTCAGCAGCCTAAGGAAACCCAGAGGAGGTCCGGGCCTTGGCGCGCCGGCAGGGGCAGCCTGGGAGGGGGGCTGGCCTCCGGGTTCCAGCGCCAGGGGTGTGGGCAGGGGGGAAGGAGGAGGCCCTTTCCGGCTGACTCACCTCCTCCCCCGGCACCTGCTCGCTCTCTCCCGCCCCGCCCTGCTCCACTCCCACCCTTTTCCTGGTTTGGGTTCAAACCTTAAACTAGCTCCAGCAGCTAACAACACCCGCCCACTCAAACACCTGGCATGCCGTCAAGGGACCCGCACAGACTCCACTAGTGTGATACCTTTCCTTGAAGCCAAGATGTGAGAGAGAGAGAGAGAGAGAGAGAGAGACAGAGAGACAGAGAGACAGAGAGACAGAGAGACAGAGAGAGCCCAGAGAACAGGCTCCTGGCAACTGGCAACGTGGTCACCTAGACGCTCCCTTTGCATTTGCTTCCGTGGGCCCCATCCCCGCACGTCAGTGGAGCGCAGGTGGCAGCAGATGCACCAGCTCGCTCAGTGTGCTCTCAGCAGATGCAACATCACTTTCCTTGCAGGTTTCTTGGCACTTTGTGGCCTTTTCCTGAGCCAGCGCCTCACAGGAGCTTGCTTCCTGGGGTGGCATCCAGACCCTTTGGCATAATGATCCAAGACCTGCCACTCACCCCACAGGGACTAGGGGGCCTGCGTTTTCTGAGTCACAGAAACCTCGGCCTCCGTGTAGTCAATGCCGGCAGCTCCCACAGGGCCCAGGGGCACGAGGTACAGGGAGAGGCCGGTTCACGGAGGGACCAGAGGAGGAAAGTCATCGTCCTGAGCAGCGGCAACTGCCCGAAAGAGGGCTGAGGGCCCCTCTGAAAATGAGGTCTCCAGTCCTACCCACTTGTTGGTCTCAAGCCTAATGAAGACCTATTTTCACACAGGTCTCCCTGCACTCACATTGTCTGTGGCTTAAACAAATGTGGTTGTTGTTGTTGTTGTTGAAATGGCTACTGAATGTTAGATTTCAAATCACTGGGACTTTCTGTGTATGAGGTCAACTGTGTTTTAGTAGGGTTGGGGGGACTCTAGGTAATATATGTGTAGCTGGATTATGCAGCTTCATGACAGTGGGGATATAAAAAATGCTTGGATTATTTTATTTTTTTTTTAGTCAAACTAAATCTAATGAGACCCAGCTTTACAAAGGTAATGTAAGGTCTAGGGTCCGTCATTTCAGAAGATACTTTCCCCTTCATGAGAGCACAAGAACCATCATGTGACTCATGATGGAGCATATGTAATCCCCCCAAAAAAAGGATTCTGATTGTCACTTCCAGATGTATGTCACGTATATTCAATGACAGGCAGTTTTATTTCTCCCACCGTGCCAAGGTCAGCCATGAGGGAGAGTTTCTCAATAACCACTTTATGACCCTCACAACCCTTTTCCTAGCCCTGGGTTCAAATAGCACCTCCTGGCACTCTGTCTCACAGCCCTGTCATACCTTCTTCAGAGCTCTAATCACCAACCTAAACCAGTGGATTTATGGAATATGTTGGTTTCCATAACATAAATTCCAGGAGAGCAGAATCCTTTCCAACCTTATTTGCTGACATATACCCAATGCCTGGGAAAGTGCCAGGCACGCACCAATGACAAATATCTGTTGAATAAACCACTCAATATGGCAGGTCTTCAGCCTCCTCTTTTTCTTTTTTCCTTTTTAAATATATTTTATTGCCGAAACCGATTTGGCTCAGTGGATAGGGCGTTGGTCTGCAGACTGAAAGGTCCCGGGTTCGATTTCGGTCAAGGGCATGTACCTTGGTTGCGGGCATATCCCCAGTAGGGGGTGTGCAGGAGGCAGCTGGTCGATGTTTCTCTCTCATCGATGTTTCTAACTCTCTATTCCTCTCTCTTTCTCTCTGTTAAAAAGAAAATCAATAAATATATTTTATTGATTTTTTTTACAGAGAGGAAGAGAGAGAAATAGAGAGTTAGAAACATCGATGAGAGAGTCATTGATGTTTTATCAAATATATATATATATATATATATATATATATATATATATACATATATATATAATTGATTTTTTTTTACAGAGAGGAAGAGAGAAGGATAAAGAGTTAGAAACATGGATGAGAGTCATCGTCAAGCTGCCTCCTGCACGCCCCCTACTGGGGATGTGCCCGCAACCAAGGCACATGCCCTTGACAGGAATTGAACCTGGGACCTTTCAGTCCGCAGGCCAATGCTCTATCCACTGAGCCAAACCGATTTTGGCTGGACCCTTTGCTTTTTATTAATACAAATTGTCCTAAGGCAAAAGCCAAGGTTTGGTATACAGTAGGTATTGTTAGATTGGGGAAAACTGCCTGTAGCTGTTTAGGTGTTTGACCAGTAGGAGGCAATAACATGTAGATTGAAATGCTCTCAGCTGCCTGGCAGCAAGAAATCACTTATGCATCCTTTTCAGGGTTGGGGAAATGCCCTTAGCCATTTCCAACAGGCAATAACATATGTAATTCAACTCTTGCTGAGTCCCCATGTTCCATCAACCTTTTAATGAAACTCTTGCATTTATCTCATGCTGGAATTAGCTTCCGGCAGTAAAGCCCCCAGAATTTATTGGTTTCATCATGTCAAGTAAAATAATGAATCTATAAAAATAGAAGAGCCCAGAATCTGAGTTCATTGACTTTAGTAAGAATTCCTAAGCCATTTAAGAAAACTCCTGCTGCATGAGTATATACATCTACACTCTGTTTCTAACGGCACCAATGGACCAGTTCAGGTGTGGGACACTAGGCCTGGCCACAACCCACTATAGGGATTATGATAAAGAATAGGTTGGCATCATCAAAAAATAATAATAAATTATTGGGTTATTACATTGCTCACTTATAAATTAAGTCTTAGATGAGTCCATCTGATTAAAAACCCATCTGGGTTATATGCTATAAGAAAGAATCTGGGTTATATAGCTACAAGAAAGCCTGGTGTTGCAAGTTTTCTGCCATCCCTCTTGTGAAAGCAAGATGTAGAGAAAATACTTTGAGCAATGGTAAATGAAGCATGATCATACTAAAAGGAACAAACAATTCACAGATAATGAAGTCCACATGGCCAGTAAATCTATCCAAAGTATTGTATACTGGAGGTTGTGGGTTTGATCCCTGGTCAAGGAACATACCCTGGGTGCAGATTCCATTCCAGGTCAGAATGTATATGGGAGACAACTGATCCATGTTTCTCTCTCCTCCCACCCCCATTCCCTTCCTCTCTCTCCAAAAATCAATAAAAATATATCCTCAGGTGAGGATTAAACAAGTAAACAACACTGGGATTCTGAATTGGTTGAGCACTTACTGTCTACAGTAGACCCCTCTTATCTGTGGGAGATACATTCCAAGATCTCCAGTGGATGCCTAAAACCACAGATAGAAAAGAACCTTATGTACACTGTGTTTTCTCCTATACCTACGTGATGCGGTTTAATTTATAAATTAGGAACAGTCTGAGATTAACAATAACTGATAATAAAATAGAACAACTATAACAATGTACTATATAATCAGTTATGTGAATGTGGTCTCTCTCTCAATATCTTTCTGTAGTGTACTCACCTTTCCACTTAAAGGAAGCACTTTTTGACTTCTCTTTAGCATATCCGAATTTCCAGCATCGCTACTGTTGCACTTTAGGGCCATTGTTAAGCAAAATAAGGGCGACTTGAACAACAAGCACTGTGATTCAGTGATAGCCGATCTAATAACCAAGGCGACTGCAAGGTGACTAACGGGCCGGGAGCATCCGCAGTGTGGAGATGCTGGACAAAGGATGAGTCACATCCTCGGTGGATGGAACCTTGTAAGATGTCATCACGCTACTCGGAAAAACACGCAATTTAAAACTTGTAAATTGTTTATTACTGGAATTTCCCATTTAATAGTTTCAGACTGTAGTTGACCTCAGGTAACTGAAACTCCACAAAGCAAAACAATGAATCAAGGGGGACTTCTATACATAGCAAGGCTGACAAATAATTTACCATGCGTGAAGGACCTTGTTAATTAGCCTCTTTTGACAGCTACCATGTTTCCCAGAAAATAAGACCTACTTACAGGTTTCCTTCTGAGTGAAATATAAGGCATCCCCCCGAAAATAGGCCCCCAGGCTCTGTCTCAGAATGATAATTAATTTACCATAAACTGGTCGCTAGGGCCACCCTGACTGGCGTCTAGCAACCAGTGAAGTTACGCGGAATCCTGACGTCACTGCTGTGTGAATGGAGAGAAATCAGCATGGAAACTTTGTGAAACCTAAACTGCAAGAAGTTGTGACTTGGGTCAAGAATTCATGGGAGAAAATCACTGACAGTTGCATTGCAAATGCACCGCGAGCAGGCTACCTTGACAAGAAGTACTCATTTAAAGACAGTGCTATTGCTAAACATGAGAGATTTGGTCCACTGATGCTGAAAGAAATGGAGTCACAAGAAATTCACCAGGAAATTCAGGAATTGGATTGTTATGATAATGTTCCAGAAGATGATGACATGATTGTCATTGAATAAATGAGTCAATTCTAGATACTGTCAATTCTAGATACAGTTTGTCTGGTTTGTGTTGACAACTACCATACTACCGTACCGTATACAGGTAATAAATTTCCTTTATTTTCATTTAACAATAAGTGTGTACCATATTCTTCTTCATGGAAAAATAAGACATCCCTGAAAATAAGACCTAATGCATCTTTGGGAGCAAAAATTAATATAAGACACTGTCTTATTTTCGGGGAAATAGGGTAACATTTTTAAGGGATTTCTGGAGCCCACGTTTGACCTGAAGACCTCAACAAGCAGCAGTTCTTAGAGAGTAAAACTTAAAAATGTCCGTGTATCTCCACTGCTAGTGACCCACAATACCAGGTGGTGACTTGGTTCCTGTCTTCAATAACACACCCTCTGGTCAACTCCTTTGTCTTCAGAGGTGGTGGAATGCTGTACCAGGCTTGGGAATGGGCATGTGATCAAAGTTAAGGCAAAGAGACCCTTCCTCTTCCAGGATTATTCATCTAAAGTGGAGTGGCACCCTGGCTGGTGTGGCTCAGTGGAAAGAACGTCAGCCTGCGAACTGAGGGTCCTGGGTTGTGTGCTCAATCCCCAGTAGGGAGCAAGCAGGAGGCAGTTGGTCAGTGATTCTCTCTTATCATTGATGTTTCTCTCTCTCTCTCTACCTTCCTCTCTAAATCAATATAAATAAATAAATAAATAAATAAATAAATAAATAAATAAATTGGCTTAAGGACAGAATAAACTTTTAGAGCTTATTCATGCATGCTGGATTTTGAACACTCTTTTTTTTTTTTTTTTTTTTGTACATTTGACATCTCGTTTTTAATTCTCATAAGAACTCTAACGTAAAGGCCTTAGCTCCATTCCACGGATGAGAAATGGGCGATTGCAGGGGGCCGAGCCGGTGTTTTTTCCAGAATGCTCAGTTGTTTCAGCAGGAATGTTGTGCCCAGATTTCATGATCCCCAAGGACCACAAGGGAACCAAATCCGATGCAATTAGCAAGAGAGTCTCTTCCATGCTAGCATGGGCCCTGTTCCACTCACACCCGATAGCATGGCGGAAAAGAGAAAGAATGTAACATCTCAATGGGTTTTATACAGGGGGGGGATATGACCCTGATTGGTTGGGTTAGGGCTAGGGGATATGGACCCAGATTGGTTGGGCTAGTTGAACCCTCTTCTTGAGTTAACCATATCCTCTGTATTACTCTACTCATGGTACCATAACAAAATGTCACAGAATCGGTAGCTTAAAAGGAAGAAACTTATTTTCTCACACTTCAGGAGACTGGACATCCAAGATCAAGGTGACAGCAGGAGTCCGATCTCCAGAAGCGGGTGTGGGTAGGAGGCAGCCGATCAATGATTCTCTCTCATCGTTGACATTTCTCTCTCTCCCTCTCCCTTCCTCTCTGAAATCAATGAAAATCTATTCTTAAGGATAAAATAAATCCTTTTAATAAAAGTTGTTATTGGCTTAGAGATGTGGGTCACACCTGTAACACTCCCCTTGTCAGTAGAGTCAACATTTAGCCCAGGCACTCGGTGAGCCAAAGTCTTGAGAAGATGATATGGTTACAGAATGTAATAGCTATGTCCTGACTGGCCCTCTATCTCAAGCTTCTCCCAGAACGGACTTAATTGTTACTATCTTCTAATGTACCTTCATCATGAAAACTGAGTTGGAAAGGTTACCTAATGGCTGATCTCTAAAAAAGGAGTGGATTCAGCCGAAACCCGTTGGGCTCAATGGATAGAGTGTCAGCCTGCGGACTGAAAGGTCCAGGGTTCGATTCCGGTCAAGGGCATGTACCTGGGTTGTGGGCACATCCCCAGTGGGAGGTGTGCAGGAGGCAGCTGATCCATGATTCTCTCTCATCGATGTTTCTAACTCTCTATCCCTCTTCTTTCCTCTCTGTAAAAAAAATCAATAAAAAAATATATTTTTTAAAATAAAAAATAAAAAAGGAGTGGATTCAAAAGGAGTCAGATGGCATTCAAAAGGCGCAGGTGTGGGAGGGTTTACATCCTCAGACCCACTTTTCTTGTCAGTGAACCCCAAAGTCAGATCACTGAATAAAGCGGCAGGAATTTGGCCAAATGCCAAGTCCTGGTATGGGAAGGTTATTCACCTGCCTTCAGGCATCAGTTCTCTGCTTGGCTACGGACATTTCTTCTAATTATGCATTGCTCCCTGCAGGCCACCAGCAGGACCTTTACCTCCTCCACAGTTATTAATCAGCTACCCGGTGTTAACAAGAAGGCCTGATCTGGAAGTATGCAAATCCGCTCTCAGTTCTCTCCTAGTCACGCAGCAGGCCACCTGAGGAGCTCACTAACGAGATGCCCCAGCCAGCTAAGAAGTTCTTAATGATCAGTTCCAAGATGGGACTTTCTGTTTCAAACATATGGGCCAACTGAATACACTAAAATATAGAACTTTTCTGCAACTTACTGATAAAACTGAATCTAAATCAGAGAATGTTAAAATTGAGTAACCACGGTACAATAAAGTGAAATGCCCAGCCAATGGGGATTCTCAACTGGGCAAAATATCAGCCCCTGGGGGCATTCCTGTTGGTCCCCAGTGACTGAGTCCTCATCTGTGTTTCTATTATCAAAACTTCATCCTGGCCGGGACCGGTTTGGCTCAGTGGATAGAGCATCGGCCTGCGGACTGAAAGGTCCTGGGTTCGATTCCGGTCAAGGGCATATACCTTGGTTGCGGGCACATCCCCAGTGGGGGGTGTGCAAGAGGCAGCTGATCGATGATTCTCTCTCATCGATGTTTCTAACTCTCTATCCCTATCTCTTCCTCTCTGTGAAAAATCAATAAAATATTAAAAAAAAAAAAAAAAAAACTTCATCCTGCCAAAACCGGTTTGGCTCAGTGGTAGAGCGTCGGTCTGCAGACTGAAAGGTCCCGGGTTCGATTCCGGTCAAGGGCATGTACCTTGGTTGCGGGCACATCCCCGGTAGGGGGTGTACAAGAGGCAGCTGGTCGATGTTTCTCTCTCATTGACGTTTCTGGCTCTCTATCTCTCTCCCTTCCTCTCTGTAAAATATCAATAAAATATATATTTTTTAAAATAAAAAAATAAAATAAAATTAGGAACAACCAATGAAGAGCAGAAACGATGTGTCATTTCAGGACAGAAGGTTTAAGAGCAGTACATGATTTCCTACACTCTCTTCCCTCTGATGCAGCAATGGCAGCCAAAAGGAAGATTCAATCAACCGGAATCCCTGAGTAACTGTGACGAGCCGGAGCCCCTGCCAATATGTAAAACATTTGGTGTGAGCTATGTGTTGATTAAGCTAGTGAGATTTGAGGGACTGTTATACAGAATAACCTAGCCTATCCTGACTAATGAGTAAACTTCAAGAGTAGACCTCACTAAGGTGACAGATGATGGGATAGTGGCTTGAACCTATATGTCAATAGGAGAAAAGAGCCCTAGCTAGTTTGGTTCAGAGGATAGAGCATCAGCTTGCAGACTGAAGGGTCCTGGGATCAATTCCAGTCAAGGGCATATGCCCTGGTTGCAGGCTTGATCCCCATAGGGGGTCTGCAGGAGGCAGTCAATCAATGATTCTCTCATCATTGATGTTTCTATCTCCCTATCCCTCTCCCTACCTTTCTGAAATCAATAAAGATATATATATATTTTTTTTAATAGTGGAAAAGATGAGAACTCATCAGAATCTGGATATATCTTTATGTATAGAAAAGAATTAAGTCCTCTATGACTGAAAATGTGAGAACAGTGACAGCAGATCACATTGGTTCCACTAGTATGTCAGGAACATCTTGCGTGACATAGACAAACCTTATATTCTGGTAACAGTCTGAAAGAAAATAATCTATCTAGTAGGTACAAAACAGCATAAATAACCCATTAAGTATTTGGGGGTGGGGGGGCTGTTACCATTTATTTTATTTTATTTTATTTTATTTTACAAATTAAGGAAAGGTCAGTGCCCTTGACCAAATAATCAGAAATTATATATCTTAAAAATTCTTGAGGTGCACACCAGTTGAAAATAGTTAATTAATTAACTCCTTCACGGCGATGTAGAAAGCTAATTTTTACCTCTGCCTAGATAGCAGAGATTTTGTCTTACCAGAATAATTTTCCTGAGCTCTCAACATTGACTTTTTCATGTCCTTAATTAATTTTTTAAAGGAACAAAGTTTCCTCATTTGCTAAATATCTAAAGCCCCTTATAATCATGTTACATTCTTTTGTATTTATTTATTGTACATTTAATTAAATAGGTAACCAAGTGTTCTTTCTAAGGCACCTTTAATCCTATCTTACTCAAGATATCATCATTCTTCCCATCTCTTTCGATTTTTCCTTACCATGGTCAAATTTTGAATTTAGACAAATTAAATTTCAGGATATATTTTACACCTAAATGTATCCTTGAAATCTTCTTTGGCCTCCTGTAAAATCACAAAAACTATTCTTTCACTTTATAAAAAAGAAAGATAATAAAAATAATTACATGTTTCCAATGTGTTACATCTTTTTTTTTTTTAAGTATTAAAAGTAAAAAGAGATTTTGGTGCCCATTAACTTTGAATAGTGGAGCAATACCGCCCTCTAGTGTTTAAAAAAGAACTTAATTTAGAAAAGGCTAGAAAGTGGCAACCAATATTGCAGAGAAATACATATTTTGAAATTTTGGGTTCTCTTTATGCCATGACAAGATACTTTATAACAATTTTTGATCAGGATGTATAATAAATAAATTCTATATCTGGGAAAATAAAATCTGGCATTGCTCTTCAAAGTTATCCATAATGTTCAAGAAAGCAAGAATCCTGAAACCCTTTGACTAACCTACCATGACTATTATATGTGTAAGATTTAGTAGTATTTGTAGTGATATAAACTACTCAAATATTTTCTTGTCATCTAAAAAAGAAACATGATGAAGTTTAACAAATATAACTGGGAACTTCTGAATTTATATTTTTGAGATTTTTGTTGTTTAGTCAACTGAACAAATGCAGGATGGTGACAAACTTCCTAGCTATACACAGAGTGGTGTTTTTATCCTGTTTTAGTTTTAAATAATCTTCCAAAACTCAATACAAAGCAGTCGAGATGTTACTTCCAAAAAGACTGCAATGATAAAATGTTCATACACATCAAAGAAGTAATAAACCCACTGAGCTTTGTATTGGCATACCCAGTATAATTTAATCAGCTTGAGGAACAAATACCGGTGCATCTCTTATTTTTTGTAATTAAACTGGATCAGAACCCCAATACTTTTGATTAGCTGGAGCCATTCTGCCTCTCCAAGGACCTCGTTTTTTACTCTCACTTACTCAAGAACCCATGGACATTGTCCACAGTAGCTAGACATATTTCTTAAATGCCTTCTGGAAAGCAATCTGAACATCTGAATCACTTACCACCAGACCAAATTTTCAGCTACCATGTCTGTTGCCATATTCTGAAAACTGATCTTGATATGTTCTTTTCACTGTTCCTTTCAGTCTCTATTCTCATACAGGCCACTGTGGTCCTACCTCTAGACTTCCCAAGTGATAGCTTTTTAGTTTGAGAAATGTTCTGTGAGTCTTTCCAAAGCACTCATTGTGCCCTGTTGTAAGATCTAGGGCAACCCCAGTTCCAAATATAGCCACAAAGCTCATTCAGAACCAGATTTCCCCTAAGACCATCTTGTACAAGCCAGGTTCCCCAGTCTAAACTCATCCCACCATCCATCAGTAAGAGCTATCTCTAACCATATAAGAAGTACTTATTCATGAGGTACTCTAACACAAGAGTGGAAGATTTGTAAGTTATCTTCCAATAGCCACCTGATCTCCAAGGGATTACTTACTTATTCAAGCAACATTTGATCTCTACATAATAAAAGGTATTGAAAGAATTGAGCCTTCATCAAGACATTTTGCCTGGCCGATGTGACTCAGTGGTTAAGCATCAACCTACGAACCAGGAGATCACGGTTTCATTCCTGGTCAAGGCACATGCCCAGGTTATGAGCTCAATCCCAAGTGTGGTGCATGCAGGAGGCAACCAATTGATGATTCTCTCTCATCGTTGATGTTTCTATCTCTCTCTCCCTATCCCTTCCTCTCTAAAATCAATAAAAATATTTTTTAAAGACATTTTAAAAGTCATGTTATACAATACCCTAAGAGCAGTGGGTGGCTACTTACCCTGTATTTATTTACTTAAGAAGAGCCACAGAGTCTTCCCAGAACCAAGCTCTGCTTTAGTGACTCCCTTGATCGATGCGGAAAGATGGGGGACGATGTTTAATGGCAGCTCCCCTTACAACCATGTCTGAATTTCAGTCTGGATGCCACATTTAAACATGGATCTTCTCAATTTAGAAATATATCAAACAAATCTAAATGCATACATGTCAAAGATCTAAACTACAATAGTGAGTCTATTGTTTGGGCGGGGGTCCATCCTATCTCTTTGTAGCGTGACACAAACACGTGTACTAAAGCTATCTTTTGATGTTCAGTATTGCATTGTTGAAAATAAGAAAATTTCTGAAAACATGGCATCATCTATCAATAAAGGAACTGGCAGATTGAATTATGCCAGTTATCCATATGAGAAAATACTATGCAGCTGTTAAAAAAATAAAGCACATCTATTCTATGTGGGGGCAAAATCTGAATATGACATATTATTTCTAGAAAAATAACCCAAAACAGTTAACAGATGTTATTTCTAGACAGAGAGGCCACATTGAAAAGACCGAGGACTGGCTATATGGGGCAGTACAGATACAGATTTTTTGCTTTTCTTTTTTTTTTCCCGATTATTCTTTTTTTTTTATTAAGGTATTATCTGTGTACATAGCTTATCATTGCCCCCCCCCAAGATTTTTTGCTTTTCTCTATATATCCTTCAAAACTACTTTAATATTTTAGAAAGAACTTGTGCTAATTTTATTTTTAATTATGTATGATATGTGTGATTATAACCTAAAATTATTAAAATGTGTATAATTGCAAATTACTTTAACTATATCATTAAATTGAATATAATTTAAATAATTTAACTTAATAAATATTCATAATCTTGAATGTTTAATGTAAGGAGAAAAAATGTTTCTTTTCTCTTCTAGAATTATAAGGAAACTAAAAAAGATCATGCTAGGGATAAAAAGATAATATCAAATCTAGAATGAATAGATGGTGGGGGTACCTAGAAATTAAATAAAGAAATGGCTGCAGATGTTTTGAATGTCTACCTCCGGGGAAAGGTAGAACTATCTTCAAATATGTAAAGTAGGGGAATCCCATTTTCTAGTAATAGAGGACTGGATGATTGGGACCAATCCTATACACGGGACAATAAAGGACCAGGGGACAATGAAGGCCCCCATAAAATATGTGGGTACAGTTCACTGCTGCACTTCATCACTATGAAGCAATGCAATTCGGAAGAGTGCCATGCTTACTAAGGCATTCGTTAAGCCCACATATCGTGTATTTTACAAGAAGCATTTCCAATGGGAAAGGCAAATCCAACCTAGAGTAAATGTCTATTCCAATGACAACAGTGATAGAAGTGATCTAATGGAATCAGGCAACTAATTCCTTGGTCCCACCTCCCCGCTCCTCCGGGAAAGGTACCACAACCAGAGCTCAGTGTGGGTCCCACTGTTCAAGACTGGGCCCTCAGCATGGCTGCAGCCAGATCAGTTTCAGAGGGGGCAAGTCTCTGCTGATGAGTCTATCAATAACCTTCATCCCCTTTACCACTAGAAATAGAGTCAATTTAATCCAGTTAGAAAATATATTCCAGAAAACCGAGAACCAATTCAAAAAACACATCCTTAATATCCTGTTTCTCCAGAATCACTTCTAACCCCAAAATCTGTGTCAGTCAGGGTTCAACCAAAGAAACAGACCCAATAGCAGACATATATGGAGGGATTTATTGGAAGGAACTGGCTTACACAATTGTGGAGGCCAGCTAAGCAAGTCCAAAATCCGTAAGGGAGGCCATCAGGAAGAGTAGGTGCTAACTCTATTGGAAGCTGCCATCCCCGGGTACTATTTCCTCTCTAGGAAATGTTGGTTCTACTCCCAAGGCCTTTGACCGACTGGATCAGATTACCCATATCGGTTGTCAGTAAACTGCAGCTGGAGAGCCACATGCAGCTCTTTGGCCCCTTGAGTGTGGCTCTTCCACAAAATATCATGGCCTGGGCGAGTCTGTTTTGAAGAAGTGGCGTTAGAAGTCTAAGTTTAAAAAAATTTGGCTATCAAAAGAAATTTCAATCATTGTACTGTTGATATTTGGCTCTGTTGACTAATGAGTTTGCTCACCACTGACCCGTATCATAAAGGATAATTTCCTTCACTTAAGGTCAACCAATTGTACACATTAATCACATCTTCAAAATACCTTCACAGCAATTCCTAGAATAGTATTTGAATAACTGGGGACTATAACCTAGCCAAGTTGACACATAAAACTATTATTCCTATTAAATCAGAAACTTGGGGCCGGAGGGTAGTGCCAAGCAACCTATACTCAAAACCCTTCAGTGATTCTGATGCTCTTTCCAGTTTGAGAACCATTGGTTTAGAGACCAAATCAACAGGGTAGAATAGATGTTGAGAGTCAACCACAATTAGCCGGAAACTGTTGCTGAGAATTAAATAATCTTAGGAGACTCACCTTACATACAAAGTTTTTCATAGCCAACAAAATGACTCTAGTAAATTGGGCAGAAAAGGGGTTTATTAACATGTATATCAAATACTTCACAGAGGGATGGAAAGGCTGGCAAACCAGGCTTAGGAAGAGGCAGGTTTTCAGGCAGGGGACCCCACGACCCAGGTGAGACATACAACTCACAGCAGCTACTCAGTTCAAATGTCTCCCTAGGAACCACCCCTGGAAATAATCACTTAATTGTCCTCAGGTCTTTGTGCCACTACCGTCAAAGACCTGGAAGGAAAAGACTCTAATGGACAAGATTTAGTCACATGATCATACCCTCCCTGCAAGTAATACCATTATAACTTGGTTATTAGTTAACAGGAAAGAAGCAAAGGGGAGAGATTAGATAATATAGGTATGCCATTTATACAGCTTTGCCAGGAAGCTGCAGTTAATATTTCCCATGTCAGCTCCCTGCAGACCACTAGGGGAAGGGACTGGACAATAGTCACATGCCCAGAAAGGTCTGGGTGACATGGAAAGATGCTTACGTCAGTCACCCCTGGGAGTCAGTGGCCAGAAAAGGCATGGCCACTGCAAGGGTTTGAAATCTGAGATACTTAACTCCTCAACAAAAAAGCACTCTCTTGCTAGCACCCGACTCCTGGTTTGTGGGACTCATTTGCTGTGCACTTGCCCCAGTAGCCCACAGCCATGTGGATCCCAATGGGCTGATGGACTAGAGCTAGCCTGATGCTCCGCCGGAGTTAGCGCCCCCACGGAAACTCTGACATTGGCCCTGCTGTTAGCTCACCTGAGCCCACAGCTGCTTATTTTCCAAGACTGGATTAAAGACCATGAGACTTTGCCAGCGGAGGGATATAATTCCATGCAAACAAAGCTTTCTACCACATCTCATCCTCCCGTGGGGGGCTCCAGAAATTCTTATTCCAGCGGTACCCCAAGAACCCCAGTCCCACTAGCAACAGAACTCCACCCACCCAACCCTCCGGCAACACAATGGTAGGAAGAAGTAATATTTGCTTCCTTTCTGTAAGGAGCTCAGAACAGTTAGACCTACACTGAAAGGGTAATTACAGGGGAACATACCGAGTACAATGGTAAAAGTGTGTACCATGTGTTACGGAAGAGCAATAGATAAAATTTAAGCCAGTCTTGCCCTAGCCGGTTTAGCTCAGTGGATAGAGCGTCAGCCTGCGGATTGAAGCGTCCAAAGGGTTCCATTCTGGTTAAGGGCACATGCCTGGGTTGCAGGCTCGATCCCCAGTTGCAGGAGGCAGCTGATCAGTGATTCTCATCATTGATGTTTCTCTCTCTCTCCCCCTCTTTTCCTCTCTGAAATCAATATATACAGTAAGTCCTCAGAGATCCGATTTTTGTCAGAACCCACCTACATAAGCACCTACGTCACTCTCATGGAGCACATACACAGCAGTAATGAAGTGAAACAGTAAAAAAAAAAAAAAAAAAAATTAAAAGCAAGATAACAATTCCTGACCTTTACTTGTGGTAAATAATAAAAAACATAATGCATATATGTACATATGTCAAAATGACATAACTTTTTTTATATATAAATAAGAGGGAGATGACGATGTAACCACGAAACCACATAGGTCAAGTCCAACTTAACCCGAGGACTGTCGATATTTTTTAAAAGACTTAAGCCAGTCTTGGAGGGCAGGGTCAGAATGGTAGAGATCAAGGAGCTGCAGAGGGAACCATGCCCAGAACTAGAGTAACATAACTGGTTAAAAAATAAAACTCTCACCCTAACATCCAAAAGTTCCGCTGCATCCTCGTGAGTAAAACTTATCTTAGCTCCCTTTCACCTCCCTACTTCCTCCTTCTCATGCCCTCCCACTGAAGGACTTCCCTGGCCATCAATTCCCTGAGGGCACCCAAACCGCCTTTTCGTCTCCGAGTCTTAAGATTTTTTTTAAAATGTATTTTATTGATTTTTTACAGAGAAGGATAGAGTTAGAAACATCGATGAGAATCATCGATCAGCTGTCTCCTGCACACACCCCACTGGGGATGAGCCCGCAACCAAGGTACATGCCCCTCACCTGAATCGAACCTGGGACCTTTCAGTCCACAGGCTGACGATCTATCCACTGAGCCAAACCGGTTTCGGCCCGAGTCTTAGATTTTGAGGGTAATACCTCAGAATCTTTTCCATTAATAACAAGGAAGTAAAACATATGTGGGGGGGGGGGGTGAGGAGAGGATTTTAATTAAGCCCCACACACTCAGCTTCTTTCCCTATCTTCCCTCCAGGCAGGCTCTGAAAGAGCCTCAAAGACACCCTAGGATTCCTGAGAGGAGGCCAAGCCACCAATTTAGTTAACTCTGTATTCACTCATTATTTTCCTATGATCCAAATGATTTACAAGAACATATTCAAAATAGAAATCTGAGCAGAGTGTTTTAAGAACAGCAAATGTAATGTGCAGATCACTATTATCAACCCAATTTATAGCAGTTCTAAATTAAAATTTTTCACTTTGCTCCCAAGTAAAATCTATTCAATGCAAGATTATCAATTCCTGTAGCAAAAAAAAAGTAAGAATAAGCAAATGGGGGGGAGGTAATAAACTGGATTTTCTTTTATTGCACATCTTTCTACTAAAAAAAATAGGATAAGGGTTTATTGCAATAAACCTGAGGAAAAATTATTTCCTCTAAAACATAAATAAAAATTTCTACTGATGAAAAAAGGATAGCTCTATTCACAGTATTCCTCCAACTACTCCCTAAATCACATTTTAAAGTCTAAATAAGGATTTGTTCTTAAATGGTTCCTAAAAAGTAAAAATGAGACTTTTAGGTTACAGCTTAACTAAGACAGACTGTGCAACCTTTGGTAGCTGGGAGATTTAATTCTTTCTTTTTAAGCAATTGTTAGCAGAGGCTTCCTTCCACACAATTTCCAAATTACTTGTTTGAGAACACTTACCAAATGATTGGTAACTAAGGCTACATTTCCATAGGAAATTACTGTTTAGGGGGTTAGAACGTCTGCATGAATTATTTTGGGGGGAAATTGTAAAAAGGTAACATCAGTTTGTGTCTAAAGCAGGTAAAAAGAGTAAGAGTAAAACCCCTTGTTGTTTTTGTCACTTTAATGGAAGACTGAAACTGCTACAACAATAATTTGAGGTTCCACACAGAAATCATGCTCTGGCTATTAAAGACGTTGGTTGAAGCATTTGATCTTTACTTCTTGAGAAATGAATGAGGAGATTTCCAGAATTTTTATCAGCACACAATCAGTCACAACAAACTTCTGGATACTTATTTTTTTCCTACCTTTACCTAACAAAGGTAATTCTCAACAGAACCCCACCACCATGGAAGGATTCAAAGCTCCTGAACTCAAAGTGATCAACTCCCACAAATTAGTATAATAGTTCGAATCCCACAAGTTAGTATAGGAGTTCAAAGCTTGGTTTAAATATTTGAAGAACAGCAAACAGCAAATACTGACTACCAAATATATTACTGTTTCTATGAGGTTAAGAATCATGAACAAAAACCAGATTGAAATTTTATATACTCAGTGTCTGTTGCTATAAAGCCTTCATTCTTAATGCTTCTCATGGCATCAGTTTTTAGAAATTAAACAATACATTTTCAGCATTCTACAGTAATCATCACTTTCAAAAACTATAACATCTGCATGTTACACTAATACAACTTTCAACATAAGTATTTTGTCACATTATTTAGGGGGTTAGAACGTCTTAGTTTCACTAAATGATAAAATACAAAAAAGCTACACAAGACAAAACACCACACAATGTTTTAATATTCCCTTTCCCAGTTGTTAGCTGGTAGCACTTTTTAAGAGAAAGTGATGAAAAATCGGAAATTTTGCATCCAGTGTTTGACTTCAACTTTTTGCTTTCTCATCGTCTTTTGGTACCGCCATATCCTAAATGAGAAGAGTAAAATTTATATTATTTTTTAAATGCACTAGAATTGCTTATAAGATTACAACATATTATATAATACATTTTATTGTTATCAGTGAATAAGAGAGACGCGCGGGAAGGAATGTGAGCCCTGGTGGAAGAGGGCTATGCACGATCAAGTGCAGCTCCTCCCCAAACAGCCCTCCATCATCCTTCCATCACCACGTCCTCTCAAGTTGCCTGCAGAGGATAACCTTTAGCCAGTAAACCAAAGACGTAGTCCATGTTGGGGCCAATGCAGTTCAGACAATACTCAAAGTCTAAGCCAAAAAGCAGGGAAGCAAATGAGCCCAAGCCATGTTCTACCACCTCTCACAGCTCCAGGGATAAATAGAAATAATGTGGGGAGAGTTTCGGACTCTCCAATGGCCACACATGCACACGTGCTAACAGGTTACAAAATGACAGTGTTCCCACCTGAAAAGTCTCTTGATTTTTTTTAGGTTTCCTTTAAGTTATTTGGTAATGTTTTATGGTTTTCTTCATATAAGTCCCATACATTTCTAATTGATATTTATGGTTTTTATAATTTTTGTTTCCACTGAGAATGAGTTTTCTTTTGTTATGTCCTATGTAGTTACATTTTTATATATCCTCCCAATTACTTTAGCATCTAACATCATAGGTTAGTTTTGCTTGTTTTTAAACATGTATATTTAGAAATATGAATGTTATAATCCTACATATATATTCTTTTGTGCCTAGTTTCTTTCTTTCTATTTGGCAAACCCACCCACATTATTGGATACAACTATATATTCATTCTCACTATTGCACAGTAGTCCATAGTATGAATAATTTAATTTATTCGCCATTTTATTGCTGATGGGCAGTCCAGGTAGAGGCTATTATGAATAGGGATGCTATGAATATTCCTGTATTTATCTATTGGTATACAAGCATATGCATTTCTGTTACTATAAATCTGAGAGTGAAACTGCTTAGTTCAATTAGGTAATGCCAAACAGCTTTTCAAAGTGATTGTATTAATTTATATTCACAGCAGCATTACATTTCAAATCATATTTAAATATATTTTGCCAATTTCAAGAATGAATCATTGTTCTATAACTTCCCCCTGCTGAAGAAGACACTCAATACACAGCATTCCATTATTGCCTCAGTACCTATCACTTCCCATTCTCTGATAATTAGCTGGATGTTTAACTCTAAATAGTTGTTTTTAAGAATCTTTGCTTTTTTGCAAAATGTCCTCTTAACAACTGTAGCATTATAATCAAAATCTTGACAATTACTTAAAATATGGCTCAATTTTTATTGAGTTTTACTGAACTTTAAAAGTTCAAGTTTCTACTTTTCCCTAGATATCACAGAATTAAGCAAATATGGAAACCAATGTCCAGGAAGGTTTCAGTTAAAACTGTGGTTAGTGGCAGAAGTTTAAATCAAATCTTTGTTTGATTTTTAAAGAACATTTAGAAGTGCATGAAAAGAATGAATTTGATTATATTTTAATTTCAGTTAATTGTGCTATTAATATTTCTGGTGTGTATACCAAATAAAACCATGATTGCTAAATATATATAGTTAATCATCTTCTGAACTTCTAAATGTTTGCTCTTACCTGATGCTGTTCTGGTTTTTGTCTCTGAACTTGAACATGCTGAATAGTTGCGGGAGTCTCCACAATGCGGGGAGTGAGCGCGGCTACTTCCTGTGCTGAAGTAGGAGGGATAAGATGGGCGGTACCATGAGTCTGAAAAGGGTGTTGCTGCCCTATAAAGACATAAAAGTGTATCAAGTATTTTTCTTGTGCCTTTAATTTTTAAATACTTTCCTATCCCTACACTATCAGATAAAAATCTTTATTGTGTTTTTTCTTCAATATTCTGGTACGTTAGGATTAACACGAATTAAATACTGTTTTATATTCTGATATTGTTATGGTCATTGCCACAGGGGAAGAAAATGAAAGGGAGAAACAGCTTTCTTTTTTAATTCAAACTTGAATAAAATCTAAACTTTAACTACCAATAATATTGAAGACATTCCAAAATCTGGCCCTAAGTTTCTTCTAACCTTATTTCTATCATTCTCCTACCAAACCAGAATTGCTAACAATTCCCCAAATATTGTTTTTTCCTGTCTAATTATTTTATCAGATGTCAAGTAAAATCTTTTTCCTATCTCATGTTATCTTTAAGAATGACATAGGAGCCCTAACCGGTTTGGCTCAGTGAATAGAGCATTGGCCTGGGAACTGAAGGGTCCCAGGTTCAATTCCAATTAAGGGCATTTACCTTGGTTGTGGGCACATCCCCATTGGGGAGTGTGCAGGAGGCAGCTGATCGATGTTTCTCTCTCATTGGTGTTTCTAACTCTCTATCCCTCTCCCCTCCTCTCTGTAAAAAGTCAATAAAATAAAATTAAAATTAATTATATATTTTTTTAATTATTTTTTTTTAAAGAATGACATAGGAAGAAGAAATACAAGAAAATAACATACACAATACTGACCACGGCACATATAGTATACCTTTCCCCATTGCAAAAACCTGGTTTAATAAGGGTAATTCATCATAATTTATTTTACTTATCAAATCCAGTCAAACTATAAGCAAAATAAAGAACTCTCTACAGAAAATTTGAATTAAAGACCAAGTAAGATAAACGCAAAGCATACCTATTGTTGCCAAACAAATATCCTAGTATTCCTCCAGTTCCCAAGCCAGTCCAGAAGCCTGGTCCCGAATTTGCATTTCCTTGTTGCCCTGTGAAAGCACTGCTAAAACCGTAAGTTGGACCAGGCATTCCTAGAAATAAAAATTATTTATTAAGTATCTTTATTTAAACAAAACATAGCCTATAGAACCAAAGAAAACGGGATATTTCAGTTACTTCATCTGCACTCCTTTTTATTGCTGGCACTGCTACAGATGTCCCCCAGGCCCCACTCCACTCCGCCTCCACCCCTCCCCCAGCCCT
The DNA here is from genome assembly GCA_963924515.1 of Vespertilio murinus. Lineage (NCBI taxonomy): Eukaryota > Metazoa > Chordata > Mammalia > Chiroptera > Vespertilionidae > Vespertilio > Vespertilio murinus. The sequence continues at coordinate 15,115,349 of OZ004707.1, forward strand.
CCACCACACTGTCTGTAGCACTATTTTTTACTAGTTCTCAGGCCTCAACCTATAAACAAGTTGCATTTAAAAGGTGTTTTAGTAAAATATAGGTTTATAACATTTATTTTAGGATGAGGTGTCTTCCTATAAGGTCACATTTGCCCTGCTTAAGATGAGCTACTAGAAGATGACTCCCACTTATCAGTTACTTCCTTCTGCATCGTGAACATTTCTAAAAGCTCCAGGTAACAGCTACGCTTGAGTGTCTAATGGAGGAACCCAAGTGGAGACAGCCAGATATTTGTATCAGTTGGGAAGTCAGGTCTTAAAGGAACCAAAAAGGTATCTTCTGCTCAGAGGAACTTTTTTAAATTAATGTATAATATAAAGTATGCAAATCAAATGTGTGAAATGTAATAAACTTATACATATGTACTTACACATGTAACTACTACTCACATCAATAAAATATTTCTAGCAGGCATAAGGCTTCCTCCTCATGACCATTCTCAATAGATATCCACCCACATCAGATAAGCCTTTCTCTGACTTTTTTCACCAAACTTTAGTTTTAGCCATACGCTCACTCTTTATAAATGGTATCATATGGTAGGTACTCATTTGTGTCTGGTAAATCACGTCTATGAGAGTCTATCTCACTATTGTATATATCAGGTTTTGGACTTTTAAAAAATAATGTGTGGTATTTCATTATGTTAAAAGAAAGCACAATTTGTCTCATTCTAATGTTTCTGGACATCCCATTTATAATTCTTCAGTTACAATGCATAAAACTGCTATGAACATTCTGGTGCATGATATTTTGTGTATGTATACGTGCATTTCTCTTAGGTAAGTATCAAGGAATGGAATTGCTGGGTCATAGAGTAGGTGTACATTTAGGAGATATTGAGTTTTCCAATGTGTTTTACCATTCTAACTCCTACCAGCAAGTACAGGCTGACTACCCTCAGTTGACTATTTACTATAAAATGTTAGCCATTACTAGTAGAGTGGTTAATAATGAATTCACTATGCTTTTAATCTGCATTTTCCAGACTAATAATGCTAAACACCTTTTCATTTTTTTATTGGATATCTGGATATCTTCTTTATTATAACATATCTGTCCAAATCCTATCCATTATTAAAAGTGAATTTCTTAGATTTGTAGTTCTTTATATATTCTAGATATGTACCCTTTGTTGGATATGTGTCTTATAAATGTTTTCTCCAAGTATGTATTTCATTGCCTTTTCACTCTTAATTTAAATAGTCTAATTTACACATCTTTTCTTTCATGGATAGTATTTTTTTGTGTTCTAAGATACTTTTGCCTATCCCAAAATCATGACAAATATTTTCCTACAAAAAACTATATGTATATTTTTCCTACATTTTTATCTAGAAACTTAATCTTTTTATCTTTTATGTTGAAATCTATAATACCTGAATAAATTTTTATGTATGGTATGGGACAAGAGTTCAAGGTAAATGTTTAAAGCCCTAGCAGGTTTGGCTCAGTAGATAGAGCATCAGCCTGCAGACTGAAGGGTCCCGGGTTCTATTCTGGTCAAGGGTGGGTACCTCAGTTGCAGACGCCTCTCTGGCACTTTGAGATAAATGCAAAGCATACCTATTGTTGCCAAACAAATATCCTAGTATTCCTCCAGTTCCCAAGCCAGTCCAGAAGCCTGGTCCTGAATTTGCATTTCCTTGTTTAATAGGAAATTTGAACTTGAACATGCTGAATAGTTACGGGAGTCTCCACAGAGATTGGTGCAGGAGACAACCAATCAATATTTCTTTCACATCAATATTTCTCTCTGTCTTTCCACCTCTCTTCTACTCTCTCTAAAAAAATCAATGGAAACACACACTCAGGTGAAAATTTTTTTTAAAAAATTTAAGGTAAATGCTTTTTACCAAATCTGATCAAGTTTTTCTGATTAAGATGATTTATAATTTAATCAAAAATCCTTGAAATAGTAATCACAAATATCCTTATAGAGAAACAAAACAAAAAAGATAAAAGAAGTTGAACGTAAAAAATAAAATGCAAAGACAAATCTGCTTGGTTTCCCTGTGGCAACCATTTTCCATTTCAGAAACTGCACAGGATCCACACCTCACACCTCCCCTCCTCAGTGCCCCTGCCTCAGCGAACATACCTGTGAACCCTGTCTTAAAGCCTGGAGGAGGGGGTCCCGCTGAGTTGGTGAATCCCTGAAAACCGGGAGGAAACGGAGGGCTCTCGGAGTATGGTGGAGGAGAATCTTGGCCACCACCAAGGAACAACTTATAAACTCCAAAGGCAATAGCAAGTAACACCACGATGGTAACCAGTCCACTGATGCCACTGGAACTGCTTTTATAATAATCAGAGAACTGGTTAAAGCCACTGTTTTTTCCAGACTCTCTCGATCTCTTCAGGCCAAGTTCCGTGTAATCTAGGTTATACTCCAAGCCACAGGAGCCCCTCAGCACATACTGGTCTTCAGAGGATTCGTAGCCTTCACAGCTCACCACAGTTTTTCCAAATTTGTATGCAACATCTAAATCAGTCTTACATTCCCACTGTGAAGAAAAGCAGAAGTAAGTTATTAGAACCAAAAGATTTTTTTTTCACTTAATATATTATCATTTGGGTTATCTAACTGCCATAAAACTGCAATATGAAGCAAAGAAATGATAAAGTTCTGGACAATAAATATTTCTGTGTTGGGAGGAGAGCAAGCTAGAGGCCTTGAAGATACTGGTGATGCTAAATATTCTACCTCTTAAGTTAGGAGGTGGGTACCTAAGTGTTCATTTTATTATCATTCCTTCATCTTCACATTTAGATGTGAGGAATTATTTTGTACATATTAAGGATTCCCTAATTTACAAATTTTAAGCAAATTTTCTAAATTTGAACTTTTTACCACTATTGTTCAAGATGCTTTTAAAATAGGTTTTAAATGATGAGGCTCAAAAATCAGCATCATATATGAAGCTATGGTAACTGCATACAGTATTGGAGATAGTATACAACCTTCTGAGAAAACTTTTCACACAAATTTTTTTTAAAACCATACACTAATATTTCAGGGTCCAATCCTAAATAACTCTCTTACTTTTTTTTAAAGACATCTCAAAAAATGTAAAAAGAATCCACACTACTCTCAAAATTTTTCACCTTAAAAAATAGCCCAAGTTAAATTAAAGTCCATAACTATATTTTGAGCTAAATAAGTAACATGCTTCTTTTTAACATTTAAAGAGACACAAAGTAAAATAGATTTGATTGGTTCTATTACCTGTCTGTAAGTTTTTCTGTAAGAGAAAGACAAATGACCTCTCAAACTTCAAGTACATTCTTATTTTTTTATAATAGCTTTATTGAGATGCTGGAGGCCTGGTGCACAAATTCATGCACATTGAGAGTAAATTGATTAGAAGGTGGCCGGCAGGGCAGAACTGGGCGAGAGACGGTCTGGACATGCCCTGGAGCCAACCTCCCATGGTTTCTCCCCAGTCGGCTGCACCTGGAGCAGCGCCAGGGCTCGAAGGGCATCTGCAGAGTGAGCAGAGTCCCTCCAGCAGGTAGGGTCCCTCAGCTCCCTCCTCTCTGGTTCCAGGGTGCGTCACACAAAAACCATTGCTGCCAAGTCACTGCAGCTCTGCAGCTCCTGCATTGAGGGTCTGAGCGTCTGTCCCTTGGTGGTCAGTGTTAGTCCTACCTACCAGCCTGGCAGCTCCCAGGCGGCCCTGGAGCAAGGACTTGGCAGCTCCAGGGCAGCCTGGGAGCGGGGACTTGCTGGCTCCCAGGCGACCAGGAGCAAAGCCAGGGGAAGGAAGGCCTATTCTTGCACGAATATTGTGCAACAGGCCTCTAGCTCTAGATAGTCCTCTTTCAGATATTGCAAAAGCTTTCTCCATTGTATAGGTTGTCTTTTCACTTTCTTAATGGTGTCCTTTGAAGACCAAAAGTTTTTAATTTGAATAATGCAATTTTTCTATTTTGGTGTCTTTGTTGTTGCTACATTATTTTTTAAATAATTTCATTTGGAGGAAGATTTATAAGCTTGCTAATTTAGGTAAATAAAATAAGCAAAATCTCTATTGGTATTTCATGCTAATTGTCACTTTCTTACTAGTGAATATTAAAAATGGCTCTAATTATATTTATACTTTTGGAACTGAAAGAGGCTCTCTCCTGCTGCGATACTTATGTTAATTTAAGATATCCCCTATACTACACTTCTTTGCTCAGGCTATTTATTCCCTTCTCTATCTCTTTAGCTCTAAAAAGTCTTACCCTTCCTTCCTAATGCAGCACGTACCTTCTTTAAGTCTTTCCCAACCCCTTCAATGTTATAAATGACATAACTTTATAACACTTGGTTGGCATCTACATGTAATTTGAGTGTTGGTCTTAACTCTTCTACTAGGAAGAGAGTCTCAGAAGCCATTCATTAAACATGATTTTTTCTATACAATTTCAAATGTTTAATAAATGACTTCTCTATTAGTATCTTTTGTGCAACAAACTGTAAATACAAAATGAAAGTGGGGCTCTGCTTTAACCTGATGATTCTGTGATTCAGTTAGCAATATTAGGAAAAAATGTTGTGAAATAAGTATTACCTACTAAATATGAACTCTCTCTGAACTGCACAGACCACTGGATTTTTATGTGTGTGGGTTTTTTTTTCCCCCTCGATATATTTTCATTGATTTTAGAAAGGAAGGAAGAGGAAGAGAGAGACAGAAACATCAATGATGGACAGAATCACTGATCAGCCACCTCCAGCACACCCCACATTGGGGATCAAGCCCAAAACCCAGGCAATATACCCCGACTGGGAATTGAACTGTGAACAGCATGCATAATTACCATGCTGATGCAAGTGGCAACTGTCAACACAAGTTTCTTGCAAATAACCAACTATCTTAAATTTTTTGAAAGCAGACAGAATACAAAGTAGAAATATATTAGTACTGATTTAAAATGAATTCATTCAATAAATTTCTAAAGAATAAATGTTGGAACTTCAAAAAGATGGTCCAACCTAAGTACAAAATGCCAGAGTCCCAAAGACAACAAATAAAGCCCACGGAAATGCTTTTGTTCAGGAGCAGCCACCCTCAGCTCTAAAGCAACTTTAGAATCAAGTGTGTGAAGCAAAAAGGGACACATATACCCCATTTACAACCTATAATTCCTTATCACCTTAGCTTTACTTCTTAAGGGCAGGTTGGTATTCCTAAGAAATGACATAAAAATGACACCCAGGAGAAATTCTCTACTCCCCCCAAGGATGTGAAAAGCTTTGAAAATTTACTAACTTCTTAGAAGAAAATTATGGGACAATTACAGTGAATATTTCCAGGCTTTAAAATTAGTTCATTTCTTGGAGCATGTCTCTTCCAGAGAATAAATGACTGATTTATGTCTATATATTTTAGGTTAAACTGAGATTTTCTATATATGCTTCCCCAAAATACTGAATAATGCCCTAATAAACACTGTATTAAATAAAAATCCCACTTAGACGGACATCAATGTAATGAATATTACCTGTACATCATAACCATCCCAGCCTTTGTTCTGGCACTGGATAACTTTTGGGATGTAAGTATCACATCCAGCTGTGCCTCCAACACATTTCAGCTGTGGAACTGGATCCAGCCTACGGGAGGTGGTATAGCGATCATAGTGGAGGGTAAGAGCTTGTATATCCCGCAACAATATTTTGTCTGAAATCATAAGAACACAGATAATCATATAGTAAATATCTTGCCAAACTTAGAAAATTAATCAAATAAAACTCTTGTCATATTAAATACTCTGAAAAGTAAGGGTCTTTCTCGCCTTTTGAGGATGACTAAGAAAGAGATGAAACACTCTCCCAAAGCCATACCAACAACTTTCAGGCTTCTTGCACAAAATTCAGGTGGTCACACCCTTAAGGCCCCCTTCATCATTCAGGATGGATACCCCCTAAGCTGCTTCTATACTGAAATATACTATTGTGCAACAACATCAATGGTTAATTAAAATAGCAAAAAATGTACATCGGTGTTCCTGAAGCACATTTAAAGACTTAAATGTTAACAAGTGAATGACTTAATAAAATGTTGCCTTATTCATCATACCTTGAATATTTTAGTGAACTGGAACTCATGAATCAGACTAGAAATAGTAACAACATTTAAAGCAAAATGCAATTGCAGGATGTTTAGTATGACAGAATTTCAAAAACCTTTAAAATAGCAAAATAGCACTACATACTGTTAATGTTTACATAATAATGTATATATGACGACAGTATGAAAATAATTATAAGAATAATTTAACGCCAAATTCAGATGAGTATCTCTGAGAAGAAATGGAGAGCAGCTTTAGCTAGCTCTCTATCCCTAGTGTTTTATTACTGTGGGAGTGGGGTGATTTGCTGCCAATATGATAAAATGTGAAGATTCAATAAAAATGGGTGGTGGGTATAGATAGGTGTTCATTGTGTACATGTTTAAATATTTAAAATATTTCACAACTTTAAAAGTAAAAACATTTAAACTGTTTTACAAATTAAAAAATCACACTGACAAAGAGGTTTAAGAATAAAAATCAAGGCAAGGAAATTATGTCTGGAGATCATGTACATAAATGAATTTTAAAGTGTTATTGGAAAATAAATAGTCTTCCTACTTATCACCCTTGGATTATGATGAAAGATTACTGTGTACTGGTTCAGTGGTTGGCAAACTCATTAGTCAACAGAGCCAAATATCAACAGTACAATGATTGAAAGCCAAATTTTTTACACTTAAACTTCTTCTAACACCACTTCTTCAAAATAGACTCGCCCAGACCGTGGTATTTTGCAGAAGAGCCACACTCAAGGGCCCAAAAAGCCACATGTGGCTCGCCAGCTGCAGTTTGCCAACCACAGGACTGGTTCATTCAATATCCATTTCATCCTCAAACTGATAGCCTCCTTGCAAAGCTAAAAGATTCCAAAAACTCTTAGCAGCTGTAGTTCCCAAAACAGAAACTCAAGGCAGGTGTGGCAAGCAGACTGCTGTGTGCGTCCTTAGGCGAGGAAGCAGCCGCGGGGCTCTGGGCTTTCCGGACAGTGTCCCAGTACCCAGGATTAACTCCGGGGATGTCAAGAGGCTTGATGTGAGCGACCCACTTTTCATTGCTGTATGTGGCAGGCATCACTTTTTTTTAAATATTTTTTAATTGATTTCAGAGAGGAAGGGAGAATGAGAGAGACAGAGAAACATCAGTAACACGAGAGAATCACTGGTGGGCTGCCTCCTGCACCCCCCAACTAGGGATCGAGCCCGCAACCCAGGCACATGCCCTTGGCCAGAATGGAACCGGGGACCCTCAGTCCGCAGGCTGATGCTCCCTCCACTGAGCCAAGCCAGCTAGGGCTAGACATCGCTTTCTCCCATTTTGTTAGCACCTAATTTCCCATATTCAGCATGTCAAATTATCAGAATTTGCTGCCACCCAAATTCCACTAAAACTATAATAAACTGATTGTTTTGATGATGTGAATGAACAACGTTAAGTAAAACAGAAAAGGAGATGGCAACAGAATTTAGAAAGGTGCAAGCCTGCGGGAGGTGGTATAATGGTAGGTGAGCAGACGGAAATAAAAGCCAAATGCCAGACAAGGAGGGAGTAAAACTGAGAACCAATCTGACATAAATAATAGAAGCCATAAAAATAAAAAAATAATGATAAAAACAGGAATTGGCAGGTCAAAGCTTCCTGAAAAGAAGCTACATCCCCAACGCTGTGCTGCTGCCACTGCCCCTTCTCCACTCAGGAAAACATCCGGAGAGGGAAAACCCTAGGGCTCTGTATAGGGTGTCTGGCAAACAGAGGGCGAGGGCAGAGGTACAAAAACATAAAAGGGATTCCATGTAACTGCATGACTCTGAATGCTGAAAGCATGAACCTCTTTCCCCACAAAACACTAGCAACCATTCCCTTTGTGACCTAACAAAAAAGAAATATTTAAAAATACCAACACCAGGAGTTCCCAAACGAAGAACTACCCAAGCATCCCTAAAGTGACTAGGTCACCCCACAATAAAGTTCAAAGTTCAGAAGCAGTAACCATACACTAACAGCTTCCAATCAGCTTTTTGGTTCCCACCCTGGATTTAGAGCAGATAGCCAGGAATTGCTAAAAATCATGAGGAAAGCCCCGAACATGGAATGTTCAACATTCCCGAACAACCACCACAAAAACACTTTGGAGGAAAGAGAGACTATACTGAGAGAAGAAAGCTTTTTAAAAATGTTTTAAAGCTATGATATCCTCAAAGTTATTTAAAAAAAAAAAAACTCAGAGAACAAGAGCTCTTGGAAATTCAAATCAGGGCAGCTCAGATGAAAAACTCAATAGTAACTATTAAAAGTTAAAGAAAGAAAATTTCCTAGAAAATAGAGCAAAGAGATGGGAAGGGGGGGGGGTGGAGGGAGAATCTGCTGCTTAAGTTCAAAAATATAGGCATTTCCTATCACCACCAAATCACAAATGCAATATTGGTACACTTCCCACCAGGCCTTAACATCTTGACTCCTTAGAACAAAAATGGAATTTTAAACATCTAAACATCATACTTTAATTCCAATTTAACAGCACACATCATTTATTAAGTGGAAATCTGTATGTATGTGATAGATATATATACCATGTACATATATTCATTACAATATTATTGACCCCACAAAAATTCGTTAGAGAAGTCTAATAACATAGTAATATAAAAGAACCTTTCCCCTAGAAATCACTTATCATGTGCCATCACACACACGAAAAAAACTGGAAGATGAAAATACTACTTAAATCCCAGAGCATGGTGAAAAACAGTAGGAGCCAGCGTAACGCAAGGTGCTTCACTGTAATGGTCGCAATAAGAAGCATGGGTTAAGCTCAAATCTACGACCCGCTAATAACCTTCCTACAGGCTTGCCGTCCTGCCCCTCTGGTGTGACTCAGACTCAGACGCCCGGTGTCAAGGGAACTGCAGCCTTGGCAACAGGCAGCGTTGACGACGCCGGCGACACCAGGTAGCCATGGCAACCGCGCCCGCAGCGCAGGTGAGCCCCGCGCGGCCCCGCCAGACACCCGGATGTGGGCCGCGGCCCGAGCGCCGCGACGCCGCTGCCGGACGGACTCCGGAGGAGGAAGGAAGGGGACCCCGTTCAGAATACAGAACCGTCCCGTCCCACCAAACTCCCCTAACTCCCCCAACAGTCCCCGCTCTCCCGGCGGAGGTCCGGGGAGAGAACCGGCGCCTCGCAGGGCAGCGGTGAATAAACAGTGAACGGGGAAGAAGAAAAAAATGAGGAATTAGGGCAGCAAAGCTCCGGGGAAGGAAAAGGGCCGCCGCGGGGCCTCCCGGAGCAGGAAGCGGGGAGTGGAGGGAGACAGCACTCACTGGGGTCGTTCCAGCCCCGGGCGGGGCCTGCGACCAGAAGCAGCAGGAGGAGGCCGAGGAGAGGACGGCGTCCGCCCGCTCCGGGCCCGCCGGCCGCGGCCATGGCGCTGGGCGCAGGGGGTGCCGCCGCGGCTGCCGGGCGCTCGCGGACGGGAAGGAGCCGGGGCTGTGGAGATCCGCGCGCGGGCGGGCGCTCGGAGACGCCGGGAGCTCCAGCCGCCGAGGAGGGTAGGGGTCGGTCCGCTGAGCCTCAGCCGCTGCGAAGGTCCGCGCCGGCCTCACGTCACTGTCGCCGCTGCGCGCGCGGGGGAGCTTGGGTAGGAGCTGCGGGCCCCGCCCCTTAATGTGACGGGGCCCCGGTGTTGGGGGCGGGGCCAAGCGGATGACGCAACGCTGTGGGCGGGGCCGGGGAGAAGGTGCAGTTGCGGTGGTTTGTTTGGAGTGAAACCATCCGTTGCAAGACAAACATCTAGGAAAATCTCAGTTACCTTCCCCAGGGACGTTATTGTGCCTTATTCGACTTTATGTCTTCAGCATCTAGCACAGCTCCTGGCTCGTTATCCGTGTTCTGTTACTGTTTGCTACGTACAGAGAGAACTTGAGCGATTAGGTGGCATGGAAATATAGTCTGCTTTCAGCCGCTCAGAGCCTTTTTTCAGAGCCTTTATATATATTGCGTTGTGCGTAGTGGCAGTAAGAATTTACAAAATGCCAGGAAGAGAAACTACTGCCCAAATAAAGAACTGGACGGAGAAAGCAGTTCTAGGAGTGCAGAGGCAACGTCGGTCCGACAGGCAGGCCTAGGCTTCTCTCATTCATTCAACAACATATACAGATTGAATGCCTCATATGTGTCGGCTACTGTTTTAGGCACGGAGGCAACAGCCAAGGTCCCTGTACTCGTGGATCTTATGCTGAAGTGGTAAAGGGACACGAAGATAGGCAATCCTATATACTAAAAGGCTAATATGCAAATAGAACGAACAGTGGAACAAGTGGCCACTATGACGGGCACACGCAACGCAGGAGCTGCCCCCTGGTGATCAATGCGCTCACAGGGGGAGCACAGCTCAGCCAAAAGCCGGGCTCACAGCTGGCAAGCGCAGCTGCGGTGGCGGGCTGAGGGGGACCCCCCCCACCAAGTGCACAAATATATTAAAGAATTTAATACAATTGTATTAAAATCACTTTTCAAGTGGGATATATGTATTTTGACTTATTTTTAAGAATCCTTTCAGAAATACTGAATTATTAAAGATAATTATATCTGGAATTTCCTTCAAAATAATATGGGCGAAATAAGATAATAGGTGGGGAGAAGTTGATGGGGAGTGCAGATAAAACATTAACAATGTGTTAACTATTAAGGGTAGGTGGTGGAACATGGAAATTCATTATACTATTTACACTACCTTTTATATATTTAAATTTTTTCCATAATATAGAATGGGTTTTTTTTAACTAAAAAAAAAAATACTACAGCCAAAACCGGCGCCGAGGCCTCCTCCTCCTCCTCCTCCTCCTCCTCCTCCTCCTCCTCCTCCTCCTCCTCCTCCTCCTCCTCCTCCTCCTCCTCCTCCTCCTCCTCGGAGAAGAAGAAGGAGCACGGCGGGGTCCCGGAGAGGAGCTCCGGACCGGGGCTCCCGCCCCCGAGGAGCAGGAGGAGCGGGCGGGCCGGCGCCGGCACGCCCCGGAAGCGGGAACGGGCTGCGGGGCGAGCCTCCGGGGGCGGCGATCTGCCTGGGCCCGAGCCGGGAAGGAAGGGTCGGCCCGCCGGTCCCCAGCCCGCGCGCCCCCCGCGCCCCCCGCGGCCCCGCGCGCGTGCGAGCCGCCGGCGGAAGTCCTGCGCCGCGCACTTCCGGGTGTTGTCTGGTCGCCGCCGCCGCCGCCGCCGCCGCCGCGCGTCTCTGGTCTCCCGGCCGCCGCCGCCGCCGCCTCGGGCCCCGGAGCCAGGAGCGACGTCACCGCCATGGCTGGCATCAAAGGTGGGCCTGGGGCGCGGGGCCCCCGAGGGCCGGGTGGCCGCCCGCGGCGAGGGCGACGGGGAGGGCGCCCCCCACGGCCCCCCGCACGCCACCGCCCCGGCCGCGGCGCGCGCCGCGGGGTCCCAGCGCCGGAGGCCGACCCCGCACCCCCGGCCCCCGAACCCCCGGCCCCCGCACCCCCGAACCCCACCCCGCCCCGCCGCTCCCCAGCCGCTGAGCGGGGTGGGCGCGGCGCCCTCCCGGGCCGGACGGCCGGTCCCGGCCCCTCGGCCAGCCCCCCACGCTCAGCTGGTCCCCGCCGCCCCCTCTCCCTCTCCCCACCCATCGCCCCCGGGCGGAGATCGAAGTGGTCCGCGGTCTGTGCAGAGTCCCGCGGCAACTCGTTTTGCAGGAGTTTGCATCCCAGATTGGGGGGGGGGGGGGCAGAGTGTGCGTTTTTGGGGGGGGGGGCTGAGACCGCGAGAGATGCCCGTGACTGACGGGAAAATCAGTGTCATTTCCCACTTAAAGGCACCGGTGCCGTCGTGGGGCGCCGAGCCGAGCCCGGCGGCGCCCCCGCAGCGCCCCGGAAGGGTTAAGGCGGCTCTTCCCGAGACCTGGGCGACCTCATCCTCCCCGGACCCGGGCTCGGAGCTCATCCTCCCGGACCCGGGCTCGGAGCTCATCCTCCCGGACCCGGGCTCGGAGCTCATCCTCCCCGCACCCGGGCTCGGAGCTCTCCTCGCTCCCGCAGCCGATGCATCCTGATCTGTGGTGTGTGTGCGCCCTGGGCTAGACCCTGGAGGCCGCCCCGGAGTGTTCCTCCTCTCTGCCCGTGTGTGTGTGTGTGTGTGTGTGTGTGTGTGTGTGTGCCCCCGGCTAGACCCTGGAGGCCGCCCCGGAGTGTTCCTCCTCTCTGCCCCTCTCCACACTCGCAGGTTGAGGCTTTTTCACACTTCAGAGTTCTCGTTCAGCTGGGTTTTAAAAAGATGACATGGTTTAAAACTTAGTGGGAGAAATGCGTCGTTTGATCGTGCCTTTCCTTTAGAAATGGGAAGGTTGCATTCTTCCCCGCTGGTAGTTTTGTCCATGTGATCAGAAGCTGATACCATTAACCGCGTCTCCAACTTGACAAGGAAGTTCATTGATTCCCTGACCTGCGGCTTTATAAAAGGGGCAGCAAACAGGAAGAGAAGAACTTCCATAGCAGTGTTTTTATTCCTCTATTTTATTTCCTTTAAGGACAACTTTTTAAAAATATATATATTTTATTGATATTTTACAGAGAGGAAGGGAGAGAGATAGAGAGCTAGGAATGTTGATGAGAGAGAAACATCGACCAGCTGCCTCTTGCACACCCCCCACCGGGGATGTGCCCGCAACCGAGGTACATGCCCTTGACTGGAATCGAACCTGGGACCTTCCAGTCCGCAGACCGACGCACAATCCGCTGAGCCACACCGGTTTCGGCTAAGGACAACTTTTGAGCTTCTTTCCCAGAGTCACTTAAAAAAACAAAACAAAACTGTTTCTTGTTTATTTTTCATTTCTGGAAACATTTTGTTTCCCATATGAAACGTTGTCATCTGAGCAACTTGAGAGCCTTTACAATGTCCTTTTGAACCATAACAGACTCTTTTAAAATGCTTGTGTGAAAGGCAGTGAGGGGAGAAGGCTGTGGTTTTTAGGATGTTGCCAAGTTCCCTGTTCTTCCCCATTTCTTCGGCGTCCTTAATGCAGGAGCCTCTTAAAATAACTACTAATTCCTTCCTGTAAACCTAAGTAAATAAATATTAGCTGGGTGAAAGTGTCTTAGATGGAATTGTACTTAACATTTTTTGTTTCAGTAGATTTTCTGATTGTTACGATTATGACTATCAAGATTATTTTCTTCCTGTTGGCCTGTTTTATTAAGGAGTGTTGCTATAATTGGAATCAATTGTTTGTTTCTTGAGCCACTTGCCTGTTGCTTTGTTATATATTGGCTTTTTGTGGTAACTGCTAAGTTAGGGACCAGGTCCCCTTTTCTATCCTAATTTCTAATCACAGAACCAGCACCCTGTCTCTAGATGTAGTTTAGATAATTGGGCTGTTCTTTCCATCACTACTGTGGAGGCTTTGGGAAGAGAAATCAGCCTCATCTAAGATTGCTTCCAAATGTTGCATCACTCAATGACAGTATACATTCTTGTCTTGCTGATGTCATCCAGGACAACCATTTATACACAAATGATGAAATTTGTATATAAATCAGCCTAGTTCCTGATTTCATAATACTGGAGAAACTTCAAAAGTTTGGGGAACACTTTTTAGCATTTTATTTAAACCCCATTGGTTTTTATCCAGTATGACTAGGAGGTGACATGTCACATAAAATTATTTTTTTATACCTGAATCATATCTTATTTATTTTTATTTTTTTTAAAATATATTTTATTGATATTTTACAGAGAGGAAGGGAGAGAGAGAGCTAGAAACTTCGATGAGAGAGAAACATCGAACAGCTGCCTCCTGCATGCCCCCTACCGGGGATGTGCCCGCAATCAATGTACATGTCCTTGACCTGAATCGAACCCGGGACCCTTCAGTCCGCAGGCTGACGCTCTACCACTGAGCCAAACCGGTTTCGGCCATATCTTATTTATTTTTTTAAATATATTTCTTTATTTCAGAGAGGAAGAGAGAGAGAGAGAGAGAGAGAGAGAGAGAGAGAGAGAGAGAGAAATATATAAATGATGAGAGAGAAATATCAATGATGAGAGCCCACAACCCAGGCATGTGCCCTTGGCCAGAATCGAACTTGAGACCCTTCAGTCAGCAGGCTGATGCTCTATCCACTGAGCAAAACCAGCTAAGGCAATCATATCTTATTTTAGTTTCTTGATTTTTTTTAAAAAATAAGTTGTCTTTCATTAAGTTTTTAAGAATTTAGATTTTCTTTTTTTATAAGAACATAAATAATTGTTCTCTGTCACAGAACAGTTACCCTCAGAAACCAAGTCCTAAGACTCCTTGCCACTTGGCCAACATGACAGAAAACTAGTATGCTTTTGGAGAATTTTTCTGCCTGACTTACTTTTTTTTTTCTTTTCAGTCTCCTCCCTCCTGTCAGAGGCCAGATCTTGCTTATATGCAGTTCTACCTCCTCTTTCTCATTTGTTTTGATAGGGGAACAAGGTAATCAAAGGTACAAAATTTTACATCACAAGATGTGGGTAACTGATCCTTTCACTTAATTTTGCTCTGGACACATGAATTGCTATTGAAAACATATATGCCTGGGTGATTCTTTAAAATAAACATGTTTTGCCCAGCCAGCATGGCTCTGTGGTTGGGATTGACCTGTGATCCAAGAGGTCACCGTTTGATTCCTGGTCTGGGCACCATCCACAGTGGGGGGTATGCAGGAGGCAGCTGATCAATGATTCTCTCTCATTGTCGATGTTTCTGTCTCTCTCTTTCCCTTTTCCTCTCTAACATCAATATAAATATATTTTTAAAAAATAAAAATGTTTCATTCTGCCAAAATTCACACACAATAATTGTATTCCAAAATATGAATAAATAACCTCTGAATAAGAGCCGAAGAGTTTGTTTATAAAAAATGTTAACTTTATTCCCTGGCCGATGTGGCTCAGTTGGTTGAGCATCAGCCTGTGTACCAAAAGGTCACTGGTTTGATTCCCAGTCTGGGCACATCCCCAGTAGGGCGTGTGCAGGAGGCAACCCATCGAAGTTTCTCTCTCTCCCTTCCTCTCAAAAATCAATAAAAACATATTTTTTTAAAAGAATATTAGCTTTAGTGTATGGGTTTTGTGACATATATTTTGTCTCTTTAGTGACCTTTGTGTCCCAAAGGATCCTAAGCTATATATATATATATATATATATATATATATATATATATATATATTCTGGGTAATGGGCTTCTGAATGATAAAGGGGTTCTTGTATAGTATTTATAGTGGTGAACTAAGCTATTTGGCAACGACATTTAAAAAAAGCAGAGATGACAAATATCTCTAGTGTTCAGAGGATTATTTGCATTTCAAAATATATATTTTTTATTGATTTTTTTTTTTTTTAGAGAGAGAGGAAGAGAGAGGGATAGAGAGTTAGAAACATCGATGAGAGAGAAACATCGACCAGCTGCCTCTTGCACACCCCCCACTGGGGATGTGCCCACAACCAAAGTACATGCCCTTGACTGGAATCGAACCTGGGACCCTTCAGTCCGCAGACCAACGCTCTATCCACTGAGCCAAACCGGTTTCGGCTCAATAGCTATTTCTTGAATGAATGAATGAATGAATGAATGAATATAATAGGAGGTTTGGAAAAAATTTACTGGGGAAGAAATAATTGAGCTGAGGTCTGAAGGAAGAGTAGGAATTACCTTGGAGGAAAGAGGAAGGAGTAAGAGGAGAAGAATGCAGGCTCCCTGAGTGTGAAAGGGCCGATCTCATTTACTAACATATCCCCAGTGCCCGTTACATAGTTGGTGCTCAGTAAGTATTTTTTTTGAGTGAAATGAATGAATAAAGCTCTGAGGTAGAAGACACAACACGTTCAACGAACACATAGGTGAGGGAACCTGCTGGTTCCCAGAAAAGGAGAGGGCCGGTGCCCCTGGAGGGCAGAGGCGGGGTGAGTGGCCTACTGTGATCCATGCGTGTCAGGGGAGTAAACAGGGCAGATTATGAAGACATATTTCCCTGAGCAAAGCAGATGGTGACTTCAGTAATTCCCTGATCATTTACATTGTATTCCCTTGTACTAATAAACTTCCTCATTTGCTGTAAAATTAAAATGCAAATTTTTCTTTCAGTAACTGAATATATTATGACATTAAGGACTAAGTAAATGTGTTCAAGGTTGTTATGACCTACATCAGTGGTGAAAACTAAATGTGCCAGGCTACCACGTCAGTGGGACTCCTTGATTTTGCTCACTTTATTTTATTTTTTTTTAAATATATTTGATTGATTTTTTACAGAGAGGAAGGGAGAGGAATAGAGTTAGAAACATCGATGAGAGAGAGACATCGATCAGCTGCCTCCTGCACACCTCCTGCACGCCCGAGACCAAGGTACATGCCTCTGACTGGAATCGAACCTGGGACCCTTCAGTCCACAGGCCCATGCTCTATACACTGAGCCAAACCAGTCAGAGCGATTTTGCTCACTTTAATTCACAGAAGTATATCAGTAGTATTTGGCAACATTTAATCCCTTTATAATTAGTTTTGGTTTGTATATGTTAGATTTCTGTCTTGACAACTTTCAGGCTTTCTACAAATCTTTGGGATTTTAACTACATCACTAAAAAAAGACATATTATTATTTTAGGCACATAGTTGCAGAAATGCTGGTTTTATAGAGCTGGAAATAAATTGATCGTTTATTTATTTGCTTAATTCTAGGCTATTGATTAACTATGCCTATTCACGAACGTTGTTTCGATTCACTGATATATGTGAAAACCCTTTGTAAAATATGATGCTGAGTATAAGTATGTGTGTATAACTGGAGAAACTGTCTTAGCAGTTTTGTGTGTATTTGCGATGTGTGAGAAGCAAAAGCTGAGCCAAACAGGTTTCCCAAAGGAGGAGAGCCCAGCAAAGCTGACGGTGCGGTGTTCCTCCACAGAATTGCTTTTCAGAACTGCAGTGATCTGTGGAGTAAATATAGTACTGATGTCCGCAGGAGCATCAATCTTGTAGATTGAGAACAGAATCAGGAAATTCAGAGGTGTGCTTGCAAAAGGTCAGGGCTTTGAAAATCAATATTGCTTCATTTTGCCTTGAAGATGCTGCAGAAGACCTATTGTATGACTAGGTAACTTACACATTGAAAGGTAACTCACTTTCTGTGCATTTGGTTTTGCGTGTATTGTTTTGCTTTTTGCTTCTGGGATTACAAGTAATGTTCAGACCACTAATAATAATAATAATAATAATAATAATAATATTGATTTAGTTTAATTACTATTTCTACTTGATTTTTTATTTCCTTTGCAGCCTTGATTAGTTTGTCCTTTGGAGGAGCAGTTGGGCTGATGTTTTTGATGCTTGGATGTGCCCTTCCAATATACAAGTATGTAAAATGTTTGTGGGGTTGTTTTTTTTTCATATATAAGAATAACATTTTTCTGCTTTTAAAGCTAAAAAAAAAAAACTGATTTCACTGCTGAAGAAGTAATCCTGAGAAACCATCTTAAAAAGAATGAGGAAGCGCTGTAATTGCTAATATGTAAAGTTCAAGATATATTGTTAAATGGAAAAGTGCAGTGATTCATTTATAACTTTAAAGTGTTTATCAAGGAGAAAGATGGCAGGGTCCACAAGAAGCTTAATAGGAGAGTAGGAAGGAAAAAGCAGAGGAGATGTGGGCAACTTTGGGTTTTCTCTTTTTGTGCTTTTGTATTGTTTGAGGGTTTTTTTCTTAAGCATAGGTTCATTTGTGATTTTTTTTTTCTATTCTCAAAAATATGTAGGAAGAGATTTTTAGTAAAAGCATAGATAAATCTTTGCTGAGTATAAGCCTATATGAATGAATCTTCACTCTGATGTGTATTTTAGCTTAACCTTGTATTTTAAAATAATTATGGACTATCAGAATTTGTAAAAATAGTACAGAGCAGCCCCTGGAACCCTTCTCACAGTTTCCCCTCAGTAATACTGTCTCATATAGCTATAATTTTATTATTATAACCAGAAAAATGACAATTCGGTAGCTGAACTACAGACTAAGAGCCATCTATCTTTATTGTAATAAATTCTATATTCTGGTTTAAAGTTTCCAATATTACTTTCAGTTCATTTTCTCTACTTAGATTCTTTATATTTGGGTAGTGCCTAGTGACCTAAGAAAAGTTTGGAGGTGTTCCAGCTCTATGCTGAGGCAGGATACCATTGAAGTCAAGGGCATGACTTGTGAATTTAAAAATCACTGCGATAACATTCCCATTTTCCTATGCCTCTTTATTTATAATTTAAAATAAAATATAGTTTAAATTTTTTGCCTTTATTCCATCTGTTTTAATTTATAAAGCATTTTCTTTTAATATAAGAACTATTTTACTAATTGTATCATAATTAACATTGGGAACACTATGATTCTGAATGTTCCTCTTTTTGGTGTTCAGGTTATAGCTTATGTTTAAGTTGTATCATGTTTTGTACATTGTAATATTCCTTTGGTCCTTATTTTTAAAAAGCATATTTTATGTGTTGAAAAATGACGTAAATAGCAAAACTACATTAACTTGTTTTTTTCTTTTTCTAGCCAATACTGGCCCCTCTTTGTCCTGTTTTTTTACATCCTTTCACCTATTCCATACTGCATAGCAAGAAGACTAGTGGATGACACAGATGCGATGAGTAACGCTTGTAAGGAACTTGCCATATTTCTTACAACAGGCATTGTGGTCTCAGCTTTCGGACTCCCTATTGTATTTGCCAGAGCACACCTAGTAAGTGAACACGTTCTAGGTATTGTTTTGCTTTTTGCAATCACTAATGTAAAGTTTTTTTCAGGGAAAACTTTTTGTTAAAATGACACGAAAAAGTGATGAGACAAGGGAGCCTCTAGGATAGAGATTTAGAAACGTGCTTTTGTTGTTAACTAATAAAAATGGTATTGGAGAGCACGGCTCAGGTGTGCAGCACGGTTGGCTTACCGGTACAAAAGCTAATCAGCCAGGTGCTGAGCAGCCACAAGCCTGTGCTGTGCAAATCGAAACAAGACACAAGGAAATTGGTATTCTTTGCAGGTGGGGAAGTACCAAAGAGAAGGCGGGGTTACGTATTCTCATCCTTCCTCCCAAACTCCCAAGTCAGAGGTTCCCTCTTTCGTCTCTGGGCAAGTAGAGAAGACAGAAAAGAGGGGACTGGCCACCCTGCCATACTGCCCCTGTCCCTTTAAAAGAATGTGATTAGTATGTTTTCACCTCTGATACTGTCAATATCATCTGCTCTCTATATAACAGGTTTTTTTTGTTGGTTTTTGTTTTTTAATCTGCTCTCTAGATAAAATTTTAGATTCACTAAAGAAGAGTTGGAGCAAATTTCTTTATAAACAGAAAATTGTAGAACTCTATGCTGCCTCCTCATAGCCCAGAAGGCAACACGCTTGTTTTGAATAGTGAATCATCTTCCCATGACTTTCTCTTTTTAAAAGAACTAGAGATAAATACAAACAGTAAAATAGAGGTACTGTTAAGTGTTCTGTTAAGAGGTACTGTTAAGTAGTATTTTAGGTCATGATTGACACATAACTAGAGCCTTGCTTTGCTTTTCATTTTGTTTTCATATGTCTATTAACTGAATGTTTGTATCTTATCTCCATAGATTGCGTGGGGAGCTTGTGCACTTGTTCTCACAGGAAACACAGTCATCTTTGCGACTATACTGGGCTTTTTCTTGGTCTTTGGAAGCAATGACGACTTCAGCTGGCAGCAGTGGTGAAAGAAATTACTGAACTATTGTCAAGTGGACTTCTTGTCATTTGTCGGCCATCCATGCACACAGGAGATGGGGCAGCAGTGCTGAATGGCATAGCAAGCCTGTTGGGTGTTCTAGGTACTCCCTTCTCCCTTTTATTGTAAGCATACTATTTTCACAGAGACTTGCTGAAGGATTAAAAGGATTTTCTCTTTTGGAAAAAAAAGCTTGACTGATTTCACACTTATCTATAGTATGCTTTCTGTGGTGTCCTGCTGAATTTAAATATTTATGTGCTTCTCCTGTTCAATTTCTTTTTTTATCAATATGCAGTGTTAAATTTTTTTTTTTATGTAATAATCATTCACATTGGTTAGGAATTAGATTTCTGCAGGATATTACTGGGCTAAAGTATATATTTCAAAATTATTAAACCTTCATTATTACAAAAAGTTAAAAAAGTAAGTTTCAATCAGTCAGGATGACATCACTCCCAATTTTATGCAAACATTCGGACTGTTGGCATACCTTATAGACTATGTACTCAGTGCAAAGATAGCTGCATTTATACCTCAGAAGGGCCAAGCATTAATGCCCGTGCTGGTTTTGCCAGTAAGCAGATGTTTTGTGAGTTGAAAATTATTTTATGGAATTGTTACAAAGAAGTGCTTTTCTTCTCAATTGTGTGAAGAATTTTTTTGTTAAACTTTAAGGTAAGGGTGTAAAAACAGATTTTTGAGATAAGGTTTTTATTTATGTTTTATGATAGTTAAAGAGTTGCATTGTGGAAGGAAATGATGTTGAAATTTCATTTTTTGAGTCCTATTTCTAAGGAAAATTTTTGATCTTTTATCAGCCTTCCATATTTTACCATAGGTAAAATGGACATTTGTGGAACTACTACTGATGAGGGAAAGATGTTTGCATCATGTATACAGAAAACCTCTCCCTGCTCCCTCCTTTTAACTTATTTTATACAGTGAATATAGTAAGAAAGATAACTTCAAATATAGTTTAATAACACTTTAAGTCAGAGGTGTTTAGCTCCCCTGGAAAGTAATTGCTATGCCACACATCCGGTGCCCCTGCCCCACAAGGCCTTGGCGTGATTAACAATTGACTTATTAATCTGCAGATAATTCATGCATTAACAATTTAAGATTTAGACTGCGGTCATTGTATTTCTTATTCTCTAATGTTATATGTAATCTAAAACTAAGACAAGTTTCCCGTGTACCTCTCACTTGTTTTTGTTTTTATTCCATCACGATAGAGCTGCTGTTTCCTTTTAAATGGCATTTATTGAGTGAATTAATGCCAAGTAGCCAAATCCAGCTTCAGACACAAACCCAACCTGAAAATTCCCAGTAACCAGGCATGGTCAGATTGCGGTGGTTATTTGCAGCTCACAGTTATCAGTACTTTTTTCAGGAGCTTGTTATGAAAATGGCTAAACTGGTCTGACAGTGGTTTTTTAAGGATATTTGTTTGTATGTTTATTCAGTATACTTCCATAAAAAATTGTCTTGCCTTCAGACAAAACTGAATAATCATGACATCTATCTTTTGTTATTTTATAAAGTCTTCAAGAAAATGGGAACAAATCTTAGGTTTGGTCATCTTTTTACTAAAGGCCACAGGTTTATAAAGCTGCACCCAAGTTATCAGCTGTGAGATGGGAGGCAGAGTGAAATATCTGCATGTGGTTGTCCCACTGACACATCGGGCTGAGGATGGGAAGCAGTGTTACAGTCCTGTAGTCTTAGAGAGGGAGGTACAAGTTCACGTGAATTAGCCGGTGAAACCGTTGGGAACTCAGTGCCTATAATCTCAGTTTCTTTTGGCAGGAAGTACATTCTTTAGTCATTCCCCACTTTCTGTTCTAGAATCTCAGCACAGTGCACTGCAACTGTTTCAGTCATTTGGCCATAGACTCCTTTTCTAACAGCTGCATATTCTTTCTGTATGCTGATTGCGTTGGCGGCATTGTGTCTTTGATCTTGCACACTAGCCTGACATAGTGCTGTCTCTGATTTCTAAGCTAGTTACTTGAGGTATGAATTTTCCATAGAACATGCACTGATACTTCATTGCCATTCTTCTATGGAGAGAAAACTTTTGATGATGAAACAATAAAGATTTTAAATACCATTTTTAGTTTGTGGGTGTTTTTGAAATGAAAATGTGTACTACACACTTCAGTTTCTGAAGCGCATTATCCATTTTAATAGTGTGATAGGAAGCAAGAAAGACATTAGTTATAACAGACTTTCAGAAGTTTCAAATTGAAATCATAGTAATAAATATTACAATGAAGCCCTATGAACATTGAGCTTTAGTAATAGGATTGGTAATCTGGGCAGTAGAGTTTTTACCCAACCTTTTATAAAAACAGCAATGGAAGGTTTTGTTGACATGAAAAGATTTACTGATAATCTAAAGTCAAGGTTGTACTTGGCCTTAAATTTTGAGGACGTTTTTATGACTGCATGTTTTAATATCTCTATTACCACTTATTATTAGAGTATTTTGTTTTTAGTAAACCTTTCAAACAGTGAAAAGTAAAAAATTAATTCATATAGTACGATTTAAAAAGTGAAAAGTACTTCCTTTTATCAAAATTGAACCTTGTCCCAATTATCCTAATTATAGTCTCATTATGTAATTTATAAAGTTCATATTATAGGTTCTTAGTGTCTGATATGATTTGGGAGATATTGTCAGAATAATCCAGATTTCTAGAGGAACTCTAGAATATTTATATAAAATTTGACTAGATTTTATAAGTCTCAAATAACTTTTAGCTAACGCAGCAAATATAAAAAGCAGCCATGCAGCATTACTATTAGTGATACGTGTGTGTTTTAGATCCCAGAATGCTTTGTGATGTATAAAATTGGTGGGACATGCACATTCCTATTTCGTCATATACTCATGTATTGCCCTTTCTCTCAGTAAAGACCAGAAAGCTCTTATTCTGTTACAAGCCTCCTGATTTTCTGTCATTCCAAGGAAAGAACTATCATTTGCTAATTGGAAACCTGAACAAAAGCAAAAGATATTCATCGTCTGCCAGCAGTGGTGTGAGGCTTTGGCAGAAGTGAGTTTTTTCAGGGGTGGACAAGATTCTGCACTCCACTGCTTTTAACCAGTCCTAGGAGATTTGTGACTTTGGCAGTGCCTCCCTGACCTTGGGGGGGTAGAGGAAACTTTCTGACCTCAGGGTTTCAGATAGGAGGCCCTGCTAGTGGAGACCTCCCCCAAGCACTGCAATGATTGTTGTTGTTATTGTTGTTGTTGTTGTTGTTGTTATCTTTAAAAATCAACTTTAGGTGCCAAGATAATTCACTGGGGCTAAGAATAGTATTTTCAACAAACGGTGCTAACCCAACTGGATATCCACATGCAAAAGATTGAAATTGAAATCTTACCTTGCACTGTATTCAAAAGTTAACTCAAAATGAATCGTAGACCTACATATACAAACTAAACTATGAAAATCTGAGATTTAGGTAAGTATAAATCTTTATGACCTTGGATTAGGCAATGGTTTCTCAGATATGACAAGCAACAAGCAGCCAAAGGAAAAATATATAAATTGTGCTTCATCAAAAACGTAAGCCTTTTGTACTTCAAAGGACACTATCAAGAAAGTGAAAAGACAACCCTCAGATAGAAGGCATTTTCAAGTTATATATTTCACAAGGATTACATATACAAATATATATAAATAGCTCAACAGTGGAAAGACAACCTGATTAAGAAATGGGAAATGTCCAAATAGCTATTTCTCCAAAGAAGATATAAATGCCAGTAAGCACATGAGAAGATGCTCAACGTTTATTAGTCATTAAAGAGATCCAAAGGCAAACCACAAAGAAATACCATTTCACATTCCCTAGGCTGGCTAGAATGAAAAAGATAAGTTGGCGAGGATGCAGAAAAATTGGAACCTTCAAACATTATTTGGGTTTTAAAATGACTTAGCTGTTGTGTAAAACGTTTTGCAGTTCCTCAAAAAGTTAAACATAGCCCTCGCTGGCTTGGCTCAATGGATAGAGCATCAGCCTTTGGACCAAAGGGTCCTGGGTTCAGTTCTGGTCAGGGACATGGGCCTTGGTTGTAGGCTTCTCCTGGCCTTGGCCCTGGTTAGGGCTCACGCAGGAGACAACCAATTGATGTGTTTCTGTCTTTCCCTCTCTTCCACTCTCCCTAAAAAAGCAATAGAAAAATATCCCTGAGTAAGGATTAACAAAAAAAAAGGTAAAAATTAAAACACACACACACACACACACACACACACACACACCTTTAACATAATTACCATATGATCCAGCAATTTTACTCCTAGACACATACCCAATAGAACTGAAAATACCTACACAAAAGCTTATACATTGTTTATAATAGCCAAAAAGTGAAGTATTTTTTTTTGTGAAGTGTGTATTCAAATTTTTGCACATTTTTATGGTATGGCCTCACTGAGTTGTAAAGTCCTGTGTCAGATTATATGTATTATATTATTCCCATTTCTAAGGTTTGTATTTTGCTTTCATATAGTCTTAAAAAGCAGAAGTGTTTTTTTCCCTTTGATAAGTCAATTACCAAATTTTTTCTTTTAAAAGTTGTTACTGCTTTTTCTGGGTTTTAAGCGTTCTTTGACTACCTCTAAAGTTATAAAGTTTTCTCTTTTTTTTTCTTCTTTTTAAAATATATTTTATTGATTTCTTACAAAGAGGAAGAGAGAGGGATAGAGAGCTAGAAACATCGATGAGAGAGAATCATCGATCAGCTGCCTCCTGCACACCTCTTATTGGGGATGTGCCCACAACCAAGGTACGTGCCGTTGACCGGAATCGAACCCGGGACATTTCAGTCCCCAGGCTGATGCTCTATCCATTGAGCCAAACCGGTTTCGGCAGAGTTTTCTTCTGTTTTCTTCTAGAAGTTTGATAGACTTACCTCTTATAGTAAGGCCTGTGATTCATTTCAAGATAGGTCTGTGTGTGGTATGAAATAAGAGTTGAGGCTCCTTTTTTTCTCCACATGAATTTTCACTTCCATCACTTTATTGTTAAGACTATCCTTATCCCTTTCAAGCAGTTAGGCACTTTTGTAAAAAATTATCCATGTACATGTGAATCTACTGATGCTTTTTTAGTAAGCCTGCCTGCTCTTCAATTTTTCCAAAATTATTTATCTGTGCTAAGGTCTTAGCACGTTCATTCGTATAAACTTTAGAATTAGCTTGTCAATTTCTGTTTTTAAAAAGCCTCTGGTATTCTGATTGGGATTACATTGAATTTATCGATCAAATTGGAGGAGAATTAAAATCGTAAGTTAACTATTGCTGCATAACAAACCACCCTCAAACCTATTGGCTTAAATCAACCATCAATTAGCGCACAAATCTGCAATCTGGGCAGGACTTAGCAGTGAAGGTTCATTTCTGCTCTCTGTGGTCAGGCTCAGTTTGGGACTGGTGGGTGCATCCTCTTCCCAGATGGACTACCTACGTGGCTGGCAGATTGGTGTTGGCTGTTCATTGGGAGCTCAGACAACACGAGGGCCAGGCGCCTTGGTTTCCCTTTCTCTCTATGGAAATTTGGCTTCCTCACAACATGGTGGCCAGACTAGAACAGATGTCCCAAAGCTATTCATAAGTGTATGGCAATTTTGTGACATACCTTGGAAGATATATAGCATCACTTCTGCTATAATCTGTCGGTCAAGCTAGTCAAAAAATTACCTTCCCCTCACCCAGTTTCAAGGGAAACAGCCATAAACACTCAATGGTAAAAGTGTCAATGTTATTTTGTATAAAAGGCATATGGAAAGGAATATATTACGGTATCCATCTTCAGAAAGTATAATTTGCCACAATATTTGTTTTTCAGTTGATGAGCACAGTATATCTTGGTTTTTAACTTTTCTTAGTAAATATTTATAGTTTTTACTGTACAGGTCTTTCACATTCCTAAAATGTGACTTTTTTTTTTTAACAAATATTATACCTGGAAAAAAATTAAAAATAATGCTATAAAATCCAGTTAGTGCCGAAACTGGTTTTGGAGCGTCGGCCTGGGGACTGAGAGGTCCCAGGTTTGATTCCGGTCAAGGGCATGTACCTTGGTTGTGGGCACATCTCCAGAAGGAGTTGTGCAGGAGGCAGCTGGTCGATGTTCCTCTCTCATCGATGTTTCTAGCTCTCTATCCCTCTCTCTTCCTCTCTGTAAAAAATCAATAAAATATATATTTTTAAAAATCCAGTTAGTGTTCTAATTTCCCATATAAATGCCCTTTTAAAGTTGGCTACTTTGAATCAGGATCTAAACAAAGTCCACACATTTACATAACTATAAATAGAAAAAATAGAAAAATAAAAGGTTCACTTAGGTTCACTTCCAATTTAAGAAATGAGGAATTTATCTTTGTTCTTTCCTTCTGTCCTGAACCATGTGACCTTGAATTCAGATCATTACCATGAGTGTCACCCAGTAGGAGTCAATATAATGTTCTTTCTATAAGAAAATACAATCTAAGTTCCAAACAATTTAGAGGCAAAGTTGTAGAAAATATCCCATTAATAAGTCGAGGATGCCAGAAAATGCTACCCATATAGCTTCCCACTAGTGAATTCATCTAAGTCACTCAATTTAACATACTCAGGTTGGCCATGCAACTAACTAAGGTTTATATACATAAATATATGGCTTTCAATTATAGCTTAGCAGGTGGTTATAAAAAAACAGATGCAGTAAAAACCAAGCGAGGCAAAGATACCTCCTTAGAAACAGTCTGGGATCTCAAGCTATTCTTGCACATTGTCCCAGGACATGAGGCCCAAAGCAGATTAATATTATTAGTATTCAACAATTATCATCTGCCAAATATAGGCTGAAAAATTAAAACTATTAACTGAGGGAAGGAAAGTCAGAGTAGTTAATGGTGTTTTATTGGTACTAGAGAAATACTCCTTCAGGTTTTTAATGAGCCACAAAAATATGACTTTGTTATTTTTATATGGAAAATAAGTGTAAAATTATATATGCCAGTTGTTTATGAAGAACCTTAGGCACTCAGCAAGTTTATTTCTTCCGGCAAAATTCTTGCTGGGTAAGTAAATGCAGGTTGGGAGGAAAATGCCTTACTCCTTCCCGTGCTGAAAAATTGACAAAGCACTGCCGAAACCGGTTTGGCTCAGTGGATAGAGCGTCGGCCTGCGGACTGAAAGGTCTCAGGTTCGATTCCGGTCAAGGGCATGTACCTTGGTTGTGGGCACATCCCCAGTGGGGGGTGTGCAGGAGGCAGCTGGTCGATGATTCTCTTTTGTGGATCCAATAGAATAGCTTGTTAAAGCAGATGCACAAATGTAAATAGCAAGACATCAGGTATAGTTATCCAACATTAAAAAAAAAAAACCACACTTTTATTATTAAAAAAAAGTTCAAATATTTGCATCATCAACCACCATCTAGCACTTCCCAAATTCGGTTTCATGGGTGTATACAATGAAGGCTGGGGAAAGATGTCAGTGCACTCTATGCTTTCTCTTGGCTAATAGAAAAAGCAGAATGCAGTATACCGCGGGAAAGACACTGCCGTAAGAATTGCACAGCCGCCAGAGAGAGGAGAGGCTCCTGCCCTCCACGGCCAGCATCACGTAGGCGATGATGAGCTGGGTGTGGGCCCAGGTGAGAGTCCTGTAGAGTAGCCACATCGGCCGGGACCTGATAGACACCCTGGCAGAGGTGTGAATCAGGTAGTCCGCTTTCACCATCACGGCCCAGCACAGGAAGCCAAACACCTGTCCCGGATGGAGGCCGTGCCACCAGGCAGAGAAGGCGAAAGTCTGCCACAACGGCCAGGCCCTGCCCTGCTGGAACACGAGGCGTCTGAGCCACCGAGCCGTGCTCTGGTTCCATTTCCTCGCGAACAAGGATATCCTGTGGGTCGTTTCCAGCATCCAAATGTCCGCATCGGGGAGGTACCCCTCCTCGCCGGGGCCCTCGCCAAACTCGGACCCGAAGCCCGCGGCGCAGAGGAGGGAGTCATCCAGGAGCCAGCGGGCGTAGTAGGTGAGTTTGAAGAGCCCCGCGGTGGACCACATGACATAGATGCACTGGAGTCGATGGCAGTCCGACAGGCCCGCTCCTGCGCTCACCACCCGCCTCGTGACCACCGTTAGGCACTCCAGCCCCAGGAGCTGCAGACCCTTCCAGGCGAAAGCCCAGACAGAGAACCTGGGACGCAAAGAGCCGGACCCTTGAACACGAGCCTGGAATCTCTGGAAAGAACACAGAGGGCCTCCGAGGAGGCCAGGAAAGAAGAGCAAGTAGCTGAAATAGGGCAGTGCCTTACACAGATGCTCCGACAGAGAGCTCCCGCTTCTGAGGTCTTGGGATGCTGCCTCCACCTTCCCCTCACAAATGTCCAGAGAGAGGGATGTGACCCTCTGGGTCAAGAGCATGAGGGAAGAAAGGGTGATGCAGAACCTGGAAGAGATACAGTTTTTCATGTAAAAAACATTCCATATTTATTTTTATCCCATTCCAGCCCCCTCACACATGACCCCATAAGCAATTGGGGGGAGGGGGCGGTGTTCTAAACAATTAAGACCAATCTCATGGCCTGGAATACCCCCACAAAGACTCTTGAGTTAATTCAGAACCACAAGCTACTCCAGGAAGAATCAAAAGATAAATGGGGAAATTAATCAGTCAAAGAGGCAGATAAAAGAATGGCAAGGAATGTTGTGGGGAGGTATCTAACCTAAGAATAGCGTACTGTGAAAATTAACCATCACTCTGCTACACAAGCCACACCCACCAGCCAATCAGAGCGAGTATGCAAATTAACCCAACAAAGATGTCAGTTAATTTGCATACACGGAGGGAGGAGTGAAGACTGAAGACAGCATAGAAGGAAGAGGGAGGGAAAGTGGAAAGCAAGGCAGCTGTGGCTGCTGGAGGGAAAGCACTGGCAGCGCATGTGGGGTAGGGCGTGCAGGGCGAGGCAAGCAGCAGTGGTGGCAGCGCATGTGCGGGGCCTTGGAGCCGGTGGCAGCGGGCAAGGTGGGGATGGTGGGATGGGCGGGGCATGCCCCTCCTGCTCTGCCCTGCCCACGGCAGCAGGAGAGGTGGGGGTGACGGGAGGGAAGCCTACCAGAAGTATTGCAGGAATATTCCTGCAACAGGTGCCTAGTTGATTATAATATTTCTAAGAATGGCTTCTAAAGATCAGGATCAGGACCTGGGAGAAATTTGCCATAGAAGAAACAAAAAGTAGTGAAAAGATTATAGAAAGTTGAAGATTATAAAAATGAACCAATTCCTGACCTTTTTAAAAAAATATATTTTTCGCCGAAACTGGTTTGGCTCAGTGGTAGAGCGTCGGTCTGCGGACTGAGGGGTCCCAGGTTCGATTCCAGTCAAGGGCATGTACATTGGTTGCGGGCACATCCCCGGTAGGGGGTGTGCAAGAGGCAGCTGGTTGATGTTTCTCTCTCATTGACGTTTCTAGCTATCTCTCTCCCTTCCTCTCTGTAAAATATCAATAAAATATATTAAAAAAAATATTTTTCTGATTTCAGAGAGCAGACGGGAGAGGGAGAGAGAGATAGAAGCATCAGTGATGAGAGAGAATCATGATCGGCTGCCTCCTGCACACCCCTACTTGGGAGTCAGCCTGCAACCCGGACATGTGCCCTGGCCAGGAATTGAACAGTGACCTCCTGGTTCATGGGTTGATGCCCAACCACAGCCATCCAGCCAGGCCAATCCCTGACTTTTGCTGGTGATTTGTGCTGAGGAAAGATGAATCAACTTAGAGGTTCATTGGGTGTGCTGAGTCATTAACAACCAAGGTGTGTTCCTAACCAATCATCTAAACTGTCCCTGCTTCACCATCACAAGGTGGAGAAGATCCCACTGGCAAGATTATTGTGGAGAAAATGAAAATTACAGTGACGTACTTGACAATCAGGAACGCTGTCCTATGGAGAGCAAATAGCATGTTTCCTAATCCCTGTTGTTTTTATCTGTGTGTCAAGAATTAAGGACAATGATCGCCTCATTTGATTTATCCTAACAATAAGCCAAGTAGCCTCCAAATGCCACCAACCCCTGGTCACTCACTTTCTGGTAAGTGCTGAATGTGTCCTTTACAGATTCACGTGTTGAAGTCCTAACCCTGGCAACTCAGAATGGGACTGTTTTTGGAGGAAGGGTATTTAGAGAGGTAGTCACGTTAAAATGAGGTCATTAGGGTGGGCCCTAATCCAATACGACTGTTATCCTTGTAAGAAGAGGAGATTAGGACACAGACACACAGAGAAGACCATGTGGAGGCACAGGGGGAAGGTGGCAATCTGTAAGCCAAGGAGAGATGCCTCAGAAGAAGCGGAACCTACCAACACCTTGATGTTGGACTTCCAGCCTCCAGAGGAAATACATTTCTATTGTTTAAGCCGCCCGGTATGTGGCACTTTGTTGTGACAGAGCCAATTAGTACACCTTCCATTTCAGCTCCGGCTCAGCCTTGCTTCTGTCAGGCCAGATCCTGTTCAACTTGTTCCTCCTACTGAAATCCTACTCCATCACATCCCCATCTGTATCCCCACCCCCACCCCCACCCCCATCCACCTGCCATCTTGCCTTTTCTTCAGAGAAGCTAACCCTGAAGCTTTGGTAAATCAAATAAAGAAAAGGATTCTGCCCTGGCCGGTTTGGCTCAGTGGATAGAACATTGGCCTACGGACTGCAGGGCCCCAGGTTCGATTCCTGGTCAGGGCACATGTCTGGGTTACAGGCTGTATGGGGGGTGAAGAGGGAGGTGCAGGAGGCAGCCAATCAATGACTCATCATGGATGTTTCTATCTCTCCCTCTCCCTTCCTCTCTGAAATCAATAAAAATATTTTTTTAAAAAAAGAAAGAAAGAAAAGAAAAGAAAAGGATTCTGGGTTTGGTAGGGTTGGCAAAGTGAGTGAATCAATGACAGGTTGGAATCAGAGAGGTGACCCACCTCGACAGGTCAAAGCCCCATTTCTCTGACTGACCATGGATACAAAGCAATTGTGCTCACAGGGGGAACCCCAAAATACAGGCTCAAGACTACAGAGATATTCTTCCCCCTAATCTTGGTGATGTCAGTGGCGCATGAAAACACTTCTCTGGGCTGTAATTATCACCGATTTTTTTTTCTTTTCTAGATAGGGTGCCTTCCCTTCTTCTGAGAGGATGGAAAGGTGAGTCCCGGTGACAGTACAACTCTTGCACAGCAGGTGCCATGGTTTACAGTGGACTTACACCTCCCCTGAACTGCTAAAGGGGAGGGCAGGCTGCTGGCTGCGTGTCTAAACCGCCCACACGAGGTGAGCACACGGCGGTTAGTCACTGCCAGGCAGCCTCGCCTGTGTGCCCGGGGCCTCCTGGGTCAACCTTCTCTGTCCCAACCTTCTCTGCAATTACAGCTACGGGCCAGGCTGTGCTTCATGAGTGACACCTGGTAGTCATTAACAGTCATATAATTACATTTAGTTCATCATCGCTAACATAAAGGGTCTTGAAAGATAGTTTTTTTTCATGTTCCACCACCACCACCACACACCTTTGTTTCTTCTTCTTCAGAAAAAGAAACAGAGGCTGCGAGAGGTTCAATGGCTTGCTCAAGGTCACACTGCTCAAACTTGGAAGGATTTGGATTCAAGCTCAATACCCAGTCCTGCCACCTCAGTGCCAACATACCCCTTTGAACGGTTCGGGACCAGCACATGGCTGAACTGCTTTACCTCGTGGAAGGAGGTTCCTGGAGATAATACTCCGTGTAGTGCAAACTCAGGTGGCAGAGCGTCTGCCAGCTCATCTGAAAGAGGAACGTCCACCTGTGGACCTCCCGTGGGCCGAAGGAGTAGATCAGAGCCACAGCGCCCAGAGCAGGGATGAAGACAAGCACAGCGAAGGGGCCCATAGCAGCCACGGCCAGGGCCCCTCCTCCGGCCAGGAGAAAGAGGTGCCTGGAAGAAGAAGGACAGACGGCCCGTGAGACTGCCCGAGAGCAGCTCCCGGCACGCTGGGGGACTCGGTGGAAGCAGGCCTCCCGGAGCACCCGGAGAACTCATACTGTCATCACCCCCACCCCTTCCTTCAGTCCTTCTGAAGGGCAGGACCACGGGAGAAAGAGCCAGAGCCCATTTGTGGACGATTACCCTAGGAGACTCATCTTGTCTCCTGCCTTAGTGACCCTGGGAGCCTCTCTCTGATGTCCCCCCGTTCAAGTAGGAATGCCGCCTGCCCCCTAACAACTCTGTGGGTGACCGGTCCAGGAGGTTTCCTGCTGGGAACGTCTTCAAAATCTGCGGGTATGAAAGTGAGGTCAACCTTGTGGTGAGGATCTAGGAGATCTCTCTAGATGTCTGACAGCTCATCAAGGAGTACAAACTGGTAGTTACAGGACAGCCATGGGGATGCAAGGTACCGCATAGGGAATATAGTCAATAATATTGTAATAAGTATGTATGGTGTCAGATGGGTACCAGGTTTATTGGGGTTCTAACTTAGCAAGTTATATAAAGCCTAATCACTGGGTTGCACATCTGAAACGAATATAATATTGTATGTCAGCTGTAATAAAAAAATAAAATAAAAAATACCTAAAGTAAAAAAAAATGATTCTCATCATTGGTGTTTCTATCTCTCCTCTGCCTTACTCTCTGAAATCAATAATAAATTTTTTTTAAGTGATTATAGCCGAAACCGGTTTGGCTCAGTGAAAGGTCCCGGGTTCAATTCCGGTCAAGAGCATGTACCTTGGTTGCAGGCACATCCCCAGTTGGGGGGGGGGGGGGGGTGTGTGCAAGAGACACCTGATCGATGATTGATTCTCTCTCATTGATGTTTCTAACTCTCTATCCCTCACTCTTCCTCTTTGTAAAAAATCAATAATATATATATATATATATATATATATATATATATATATTAAATGTGATTATATTTAATCTGCACTGCAATCTATGCTATTTGACCTACTATAACATTCATAGATATCTAGACAAAATCAGCCATCACACCTACCTGGCACGAGTGGAGAACGAATCCATGCTGCAGAGGTAATTAAATAGAAGTGCAAAGGGAAAAGCAGTCCCTTGGTAAAGTGAGACGGGGTGGAGGAAAAACAGCCGAAGCCAGCCCATCAGGAACCGGCACAGAGGATCCTGTCCTTTGCCGAGTCCTTAACTGGTGTCTTCCTGCGGCAGAATCCTCAGCTGGGCTCTCCGATCTCTTTATAAGGTACAGGAAGGCCTGGGTGAGCAAAAGGCAAACAAAAAGCTCTAGGGATGGCAGCATCAAAGTTGGTTTTCTGATAAAAGGAACTGCACTATAGAAACCAAAACATTATTTGTGGTCATGTTACTTAATAATGACATGGACTAAAAACACTGCTGTCAAAAGGTCTGGTTTTGTTTAGTTTACGTATCACAGTGTTTGTCTTTCCAGCCATCTGACTGTCATATTTTCTTCACTAAGTTAAGGGAAAATCCCATTTTCCAGCTGCGGACAGACAATGCTGCAGACTGGGGGAGGGGAGACCAGAACATGAGCATGAGGAAGGGAGGAGGGTTCTCAAAGAGTAAGAAGGTCCCTCCTCCCAACTCCCACTGTCCTCTTCATGTTCTTTTTTTCTTTTTCTTTTTTTTAAATCCTCACCTGAGGATTTTTTTTTTTTTTTTTTTTTTTTTAGGAGTGGAAGGGAGGGGAAGAGAAAGAGAGAAACATCAATGTTAGAGAGACCTATCAATTGGCTGCCTCCTGACTGGTGCTGGGATGGAGCCTGCATCTGAGGAAGGGCCCTTGACCAGATAGAACCCGAGACCCTTGAATCTTTAGGCCAAACCGGCTAGGGCTCTTTTTTTTTTTCTTTTTTTTTTCCATAGTATCTGTTACCACCCCTTATAAATCTACTCAGTTTACTGCCTGTCCTCCTGCTACAAATGTGAGCGCTACAAGGAAAAGCCTTTGTTTTGTTTATTGCTGTCTCCCCAGCACAGAGAACAACCCCAGGCACATACTATGTATTCAGTAAATACTTGTTAAAAAATAAAAAGGCAGCCAAAACCGGTTTGGCTCAGTGGATAGAGCGTTGGCCTGCAGACTGAAGAGTCCCGGGTTTGATTCCGGTCAAGGGCATGTACCTTGGTTGCGGGCACATCCCGAGGAGGAGGTGTGCAGGAGGCAGCTAATCGATGATTCTCTCATCGATGTTTCTAGCTCTCTATCCCTCTTCCTTCCTCTCTGCAAAAAATCAATAAAATATATTTTAAAAAATAAAAAATAAAATAAAAAGGCAGAGAATCTTCTCACTTGTCTGCTTCTGCGTGAGACCACCTGCCCGCACTGTTTCCGCCCCCTGAGCCAGCCCTCATAAAGGAGTTCCAGTCCTGTTTCAACCAACAGGACTGACGTTCCCCAGGCACAGTTCTGACCAATGAGAACGGCTCCAGGGTTTCATTTTTCACCGAGGACTCCCTTTCCCCAGGGGGAGCGGAGCAGACTGCCTGGCTGAAAGCCGGCCTGACCTCAGGGCCTCCTGGCCCCCAGCAGCCTCACCACCTTGCTGTAGCACTACTGAGCTGTTTCACAGCAGCGCCTTTTTCACAGCCATGCTGAATTGCCTTGGAGCTCTATACAGTTTCCTTCTTCACCGCACCCCAAATTGAGGATTCTTGTTGGCTTTGAATTGGCACCAACTAACTTTGTCAGTAGCCATAAGGCAGTGTTTCCCAAAGTGTGGTGCGCGCACCCCCAGGGGTACGGGAGGAGTTTGGTGGGGGTACGCGTTGCACCGGAGTTTGGTGGGGATATGCACTGCACCGTGCTTAGCTGCGCCTAATTCTACTTTCTCATGAGTCAAGTCAAGTCAAGACAGTCTTGTGAGGTGTGAGATGGTTCGATGTGCAAATAAATGTTATTTACAATATAACTTTTATTTATATTTTATTATGAATAATTTTATTTTTCATTTATTATTATTTTGTGTATGTACCAAAAAAATAAAAAATAAAAGTATTTTGATTGTTATTAAAATACATCCTTCTTTTTTTTTTTGACAAGGGATACTCAGCGTTACAAAAATTATGGAAGAGGTACACATATGTCAAAAGTTTGGGAAACACTGCCATAAGGGATCTAAAATTCCTCATTCCCCACCCTTCTAAACTTTCTTTTCCCAAATCACATGTCCAGGATTTTAGCAAATCCTGCTTCACTGACACCAACTATAATGGAAAAAAAAACTGGAATACAGAGTATGTGACATCTGAGACATAAAGGGTCCAAAGGGAGTGGGCAAAGGACAGGTGGAAGCCATCTGGGGTGGAAAGTCAACTTGCCTTCTTTGAGAATCAAAGTGTGATTAGAGAAAGAGGAAGAGGAACATGAAATTAAAGAAAAGAGAAGTAGGCAAGTGTAGGATCTAGCCCAGAGATCAGTTATGGGAAGAGTTTGGATTTTAAAAAAAATTGATTTTAGAGAGGAAGGAAGAGGGAGAGATAGAAACATCTATGATGAGAATCATTGATTGGCTGCCTCGTGCATGCCCCCCACACAGGGGATCAAGCCCGCAACCCAGGTATGAGCCCTGACCAGGAATTGAACCAAGCTGGTCAAGGCCCAACCCAGGCTGGCCTGGATTTTATAAGGAATAGGAAGTAAAAACCATACTGGATTTGGTCTTTAAAGGATGATTTTAACTACAGTGAGGTGTGGGTGGGCGTGGTGGGGTGACTTTAGAGGTGAAGGGTGGAGGGAGCAGACAATAGGGGAGCTGAGATTATACTAGAGAGGTGATAGAGTAAATGATGCGAAGTGGAATGACAGACACCAGATAGAGGACCAGCAGAACTTGCTGGTGAATTATATAGATGGAGAGGTGAAGAGTGTCTAGAACACACATGTGAAATTCGTGGCCCACAGGCCGCATGTAGCCCACAACAAGTATTTTTTTCGGCCCAGCCAATATAACGGTATGTACAAAATGTTTTAATAAAAATTTTGTAACTTAATTTTTACAATATCCTGTTATACATAATTATTTTTAAAAAATATATTTTATTGATTTTTTACAGAGGAAGAGAGAGGGATAGAGAGTTAGAAACACCGATGAGAGAGAATCATCGATCAGCTGCCTCCTGCACACCCCCACTGAGGATGTACCCGCAACCAAGGTACATGCCCCTGACCGGAATCGAACTCAGGACCCTTGAGTCCGCAGGCTGACGCTCTATACACTGAGCCAAACCGGTTTTGGCAAGTTATACATAATTATTAATAACGAGCTACAACATTCGCTAATGACTGATTACTAGAATCATATTGCATTCATTTTCTGCCTTATGTGCAAGCACACCATTTCTCTCCACTAATACCAGCAGTGAATATTTTAGCGGCCAATTGCCATGTCATTTGTCTTGTACTGACGTGTTTGGTGTACACAAGAGGAAATACCTCGCTTTCAGAGAACAAGAAAAATAGGTTGATTTGCATTACGCTTATTTGTGCAGTTATTCAGTATCTGGTGAGTTCAAGAAAAAAAATATTAATTTTTATTAAAATGTTCTATTATTTTATGTTAACGTTGACTTCAGCCCTTGGTATTCAGCATGTCTCTATAGAAATAAACCTGTGTTTCTATGAAAATTGAAGCTTTTGTTTTTTTGCTGCCCACATAAAACTTAAACCTTGTTTATTTGGCCCGTGTTAGCCTTTGAGTTTGACATGGAGATCAAAGGACCAGCTGCTGGTTGAAGAGAGAGCCAGACATGAATCGAAAGCTCCATTCTGGACTCTACAGTAGGTTTGATGAGACTTTGAGGCAGCAGGCAATTGAATAATCAGGTGTGAAGTTCAGTAAAGGATTAACCCGAGAAAGCCAGCAAGTAAAGGTGCTTAATTTATGGGATTGATGAGCTCATCGAGAGAAAGAGATAAACTCACTGGACAAGAAAGGGGCCCAAGGGCCTCGCAGGAAGAATCTTTTTTTTTATTTAAATATATTTTATTGATATTTTACAGAGAGGAAGGGAGAGAGATAGAGAGCTAGAAACGTCGATGAGAGAGAGAAACATCGACCAGCCGCCTTTTGCACACCCCCTACCGGGGATGTGCCTGCAACCAATGTACATGCCCTTGGCCGGAATCAAACCCGGGACCTTTCATTCCGCAGACCGACGCTCTACCACTGAGCCAAACCGGTTTCGGCTAGCAGGAAGAATCTTAAAGAATGGAGGAGACTAGGAAGAAGACTAAAATGAATGGTGGGGTATAATGACCTCATAACGATGTATCTTGGATTGGATTAAATGACTGTTTTAAATCTGAGCGTTGAAATCAGCGGGTGGCCATACACCTGCGCCCAGAACTAGCTGACTCACCCAGGCAGCAGGGGAGGGGCCAGCCTCACTCTGGCCCCGCCCCCGCGGGCGTGCCCCACTCTGGCCCCGCCCCCTTCCAGCCCCGCCAGGTTATCCAATCGCTCGTCGAGGTCATCGCTTTCCCCAGGCGCTCGGGTCGATCCGGATTCCAATTGGAGCCGGGGCGGAACCATGGCGGAGAAGGCTCAGAAGAGGTGGGTCTGCTGTCGGAGGAAAAAGCCTGCTCTCGGCTCTCTGCAGAGATGGAGCCTGCTCTAGTCGCCACGGGCGGGGACCGGGGTGGCGCGTTATCCCCGGCACTCGGCCTGAGGGCTCCCTAAGGCCCAGGCCTTGCTTCCGATGGGATCGGGAGGCCGGGGAAGAGATGCGGAAGCGGGGCCGGGAGGGCCCGTTCCTCCATCGCGGGCCCACCTCGCCGGCTCCCCCACGCGCCTGCGCAGAGGGGTCGGGGCGGGGGCGGGGTGAGGGAGGGAGGCGGGGGCCGTGAGGGGAGAGGGGTCGCCGCCGCTTCCCTTCCTTCCGCTGCGCTGGGGCGGCGGGTCCCGGCGGCTGGGAGCTGCCTCCTCGGGTGTGCGTTCCTGGACACCCACGTCAGGGCGCCGCCCCCGCCCTGCCCACTCGCCGGGGCGGTGTGGGCGTGAACTGGCCCACGGTCACCGCGCCGAAGGGGCCGCCCCGGGGCTGGAACTGAGACTTCCTGCCCCGCGGGACCCGCTGCTCCGTCACCGCGGGGCCCGGAGCTGTGGCTTCCCCGGGGCCCGGAGCTGCGGCTTCCCCGGGGCCCGGAGCTGCGGCTTCCCCGGGGCCCGGAGCTGCGGCCTCCCCGGGGCCCGGAGCTGTGGCTTCCCCGGGGCCGGAGCCGCGGCTTCCCCGGGGCCGGAGCTGCGGCCTCCCCGGGGCCCGGAGCTGTGGCTTCCCCGGGGCCGGAGCTGTGGCCTCCCCGGGGCCGGAGCTGTGGCCTCCCCGGCGGCCGGAGCTGTGGCTTCCCCGGGGCCGGAGCTGCGGCTTCCCCGGGGCTGGAGCTGCGGCCTCCCCGGGCCCGGAGCTGCGGCTTCCCCGGGGCCTCGTTGCCGGGAGCTGGCGGCGGCGGAAAGGGACGGCTTAGGGGACAGATGCTTAGAGTTAAACTGTGTCCCAAAGCGGCGGTGCTGCGCACCCTCCGCTGGCTCTGGCTCTCTCTGAACAAGAAAGCCTGCACACTTTGTTTCTGGTGCCGTACGTTTAAAATGTAGGTTCTTCTACTTACGCAGGTAACTAGTTCATTGCATAAGCCACAGGGGAACAGATCTATGACTCTGATGTGCAGTATACAATCGTGTGTGTATACGGTGGAGATGAAGGTATTTCTTGTTGACTTATTTTTAAAAAATACGTTTTGATGTTTTTTTTTGTTTTTGTTTTGTTTTTTTTTACAGAGAAATGGAGAAAGATAGGGAGAGGGGTGATAGAGAAACATCGATCGATCAGCTGCCTCTTGCACACTCCCCGCCGGGGATGTGCCCCAATGTACATGCCCTTGACCGGAATCGAACCTGGGACCCTAGAGTCTGCAGGCCACGCTCTATCCACTGAGCCAAAGCTGTCAGGGCTGGTTGACTTTATTTTAATAGATCGTGGCTGCCTGCTGCTTCTCTGCCCCACCACTGAGGGGCAGTGTCTACCCGGAGATGGTTGGACCATGTTTTTATTTTTTAGTGGATATAATGGTGAATTTAATGACTACCTGCAGCATGAAGAAGAATGCTGATTGTGACACAAACTCTACCTGGGCCGCTTTGGCATAACACTGAAGACAGAGGGGGACTTGTGGATTGCTCCTGTCTTTACTTGTCCAGGACAAATCAAATGTTAGATAATGTTCTTGTCATAAAAAATAGAGGGAGGCTGAGGGAATGGAAAGTTGGGATGGGAAATGAGGTCTAAAACGAGAGGCATTTATATATAAAGCCTCGTTTATTTGACCAAGGCTTAATCAAATACCTAGTTTAGCACACAAACCCACTCTAAATGAATGGCATTAGATAATTGTCACCTGCAAAGGCTGATCCATTCAAGGATCACATCTCTCAAAGGAAAACTATCCAAAATGACAGGAGCTTTCCAGAAAACTTTCAACAGAAAAGAAATGATTGGTGCTAGGATAGTGATGCCCAACCAGTGAGCTTTGCTTCCAGCCTCTGCGTTTCAGTTTCCTCATCTGCAAAATGAGAGGTTATTTTCTGAGTTACATTACTGAAGTTTTTCTTCTCTTACTTGGTAGAAAGGTTCTATATTTTCTGTGATTTCAGCAGAGTCAGGTGGCACCTAGTAACCCAGATAGATCATTTTTCAAGTTTCATGAACTTGAGCCTTGTTCAAAGTCAGTGAATGTCAAAATGATGGAAATACATGTAGCTGTGTCTAGTCTCACAAACATTTTAAAAAATATATATTTTTTTGATTTTTTTTTACAGAGAGGAAGAGAGGGATAGAGTTAGAAACATCGATGAGAGAGAATCATCCATCAGCTGCCTCCTGCACCCCACCCCCCACCCCCCACTGAGGATGTGCCGCAACCAAGGTACATGCCCTCGACCGGAATCGAACCTGGGATCTCTCAGTCCGCAGGCCGAGGCTCTATCCACTGCGCCAAACCGGTTTCGGCTCACAAACATTTTTTGAAGTTAGACCCAGGGATTATTTGGTTTTTTGTTTGGTATATAGACTTTTTGCCTAGAGCTTAAAAATATTTTGTGGTAGGAAGTTTTGTTCACTGAAATTTGTGGAAGAAGAATTTGTGTATGCATACAAATTGGAAAAAGAACTAAAACTGTCCCTATTCTCCGAACACAAAAGTTTTTACATGGAAAAATCTAGAGAACCTACCAAAAAAGCTACTTGAACTGAATGGGTTTAAGCAAGGTCACAGGACACAAGGTCAATATACAAAATTATTGTATTTTTATAATGTTACTAACAGTAAACAACTAGAAATCAAAAATTTGAAAAATCCAAATAGAATTCTAAAGTCAAAATATCTAAAATGGTATTTCATAGAAGCTGAGAGTAGATTTAATGCCATGAATAATAACATTGCCACTAAGAAAAATTCTTTGCTTAATGTGAAAAAGTTACTTACTGACTGTCAATTTCATGGGAAAGTCATTGGTACCGTTTAAGAATTTTTCTTAGTGGCCTCCCATACACACCCCTACGGGGCTGGGGAACCTGTAACCAAGGTATGTGCTCTTGACTGGGAATTGAACCTGAGACCATTTATTTGGTCTGCTAGTGGATGCTCTAACCATTGAGCTCCCAGCCAGAGCTGGCTTTCCTTTTTTTATTTCTTTTAGTCTGGAGATCATTTTAAATCTTTACGTAGAGAATTATTCTTTTTATGATTGTGTATTAGTCCACAGTATACTATAATTTATTAACCAGTCCCCTACTAATGGATATCTATGTTTTCAGCTTTTTGGTGCTGGTGTTGAAAGAAAAGGATTCAAGCCTTTTTCTCTCTCTCAAGCACTGTAATTAATAATAAGGGCTCATATAAGATTTTAGCCTTATGTATAGTATGCCAGCTGAAAAGTTTATAATATATTAAACCTTACCCTCTTACAATTTACTTTGCATTTACTAGTATCCATCAATTTTTTTCTTAGCCTTTTTTCTTCACAGTGTGGGATGGCTTCTCTAACAATATTTGTAAACCTCGCCCATGCTAAATGTTACCTCTTTTCTTCCTTCAGTGTGAAGATTGCTCCGGGAGCCGTGGTGTGTGTAGAAAGTGAAATCAGGGGAGATGTAACTATAGGTAAGAAAACAGTTTACTAGTGTTGTTTCTCAAGAAGCGAGGTGATTTAATTCCAGTGTTTTACAGTAATTAGGTGTTCTGTCTTCGCTTCACTGATGTCCTACTTTGGCCCAAACAATCTATTTCCTCCCATAAGAGTTTTATGTTTCTAAAAGAATGTAAGGTGATGGAGTCTCTATTTTATCTGATAGACTAGTGAAGCAAGTTAAGTTACTCACTTTACATCTATTGTGTGCTAGCACGGGGATCCAGCAATGAATATAGCAGAAAAACGTACTGCCGGTTTGGGAGCTGACATTCTTCTGGGTGATTATCAACAGTGTGACCATGAGGAGTGACAGACTTCGTGAGCATCCTTGCACTTCACGTGTTGGGTTAACTGGGACATATTACTTAACCTCAGGAGCCTTCCTTTTCCCCATGTGTGTCTCAGAATGCTTTCAGCTGCATGGAGGGGGCGCTTAAACATGCAAAGGTTTGCCTTCCCCAGGCGGCTCAGTTAGTTGAAGTGTTGTCTCATATCCCAAAAGCGCTGCGGGTTCAACTCCCGGTTAGGGCATATACCTACCGTGTTTCCCCGAAAATAAAACATCCTCCGAAAATAAGACCTACTCATAGGTTTCCTTCTGAGTGGAATATAAGGCATCCCCCTGAAAACAAGGCCCCCAGACTCTGTCTCAGAATGAAAATTAATTTACCGTAAACTGGTCGCTAGGGCCACCCCGACTGGCATCTAGCAACCAGTGATGTTACTCGGAGTCCTGACCTCACTGCTGTGTGAATGGAGAGAAATCAGCGTGGAAACTTTGGGAAACCTAAACTGCAAGAAGTTGTGACTTGGGTGAAGAATTCATGGGAGAAAATCACTGACAGTTGCATCGCACATGCACTGCGAGCAGGCTACCTGGACAAGAAGTCCTCATTTAAAGACAGCGCTATTGCTAAACATGAGAGATTTGGTCCACTGATGCTGAAAGAAATGGAGTCACAAGAAATTCACCAGGAAATTCAGGAATTGGATTGTTATGATGATATTCCAGAAGATGATGACTTGATTGTCATTGAATAAATGAGTCAATTCTTGATACTGTAGGATTCACAGTTTGTCTGGTTTGTGTTGACAACTACCGTACTACTGTACCGTATACAGGTAATAAATTTCCTTTATTTTCATTTAACAATAAATGTGTACCGTATTCTTCATGGAAAAATAAGACATCCCCTGAAAATAAGACCTGGCGCATCTTTGGGAGCAAAAATTAATATAAGACAGTCTTTTTTTCGGGGAAACAGGGTACTATTGTCTGATATCTCTACAGACATACATGCACAGACAAGTATACCTATATATGTTTGTGTATGTATTTCAGATTTGAAATAGCTCCTGTTTTTTGCAGAAGCTTCTCTTAAATCGCAGTAAAGGCTTTACTCCATGAAAAGAATGACCACTGGAGCACTGCATAGGATTGGGGCATGAGGGTCTCAGGAGTCAGCACTCCCTCTTCTGTTTCTCCCTCTCTCTCTTACTACTTTGTAAAAGCTCTTCCCCTTTCTTTATCCGTATTATCCTCCTACTTCCCCTAAATGTTGAAATTATCTAAGTCAATACAGTAACTAAATCTTTCCATATAATATTTGACCACTAGCTGATAGGAAATCTGATGGTTAAAATATAAAATGACAAGTTCAACACAGATTTTCAGTAATGGACTGTAACATAAGAAGTAATAATGTGCCGAACCGGTTTGGCTCAGTGGTAAAGCATCCGTCTGCGGACTGAAAGGTCCCAGGTTCGATTCCGGTCAAGGGCATGTACATTGGTTGCGGGCACATCCCTGGTGGGGGGTGTGCAAGAGGCGACTGGTCGATGTTTCTCTCTCATCGAAGTTTCTAGCTCTCTTATCTCTCTACCTTCCTCTCTGTAAAATATCAATTAAAAAAAAAAAAAGAAGTAATAATGTTTTTTAAAATGGACCTAAGTTAATATTTATTATGTTTACTTTGTCCCTTTTTTAGAACAAGAAAATTTGCTCAAATACTTTATAAAAATATATCTATTTTAAAAATTAAGGAAAAGATTCAGAAGTAATATAGTTACCCATTGTCTTGTCTTCCACAATTCTGGTCTCATTTTCATTATATGCGTTTCTTATCTTTAATTGTACATATATAAATATGGAAATTTCCCAGAATTGATAT
The DNA here is from genome assembly GCA_963924515.1 of Vespertilio murinus. Lineage (NCBI taxonomy): Eukaryota > Metazoa > Chordata > Mammalia > Chiroptera > Vespertilionidae > Vespertilio > Vespertilio murinus. The sequence continues at coordinate 15,158,615 of OZ004707.1, forward strand.
TTAGATAGTCATTTCTATCATTAATATATTTGGTATAAAATATCTTATCCTTTGGCTACTATTTTTAAAATAATTTTAAAAATTGATTTTAGAGAGAGAAAAAAAGGAGAGAGGGAAAGAAAGAAAGAAAGAGAGAAGCATTGATTTGTTCTACTTATTTACACATTCATTGGTTGTTTTTTTTTAAAAATTTGTTTTTAATCTTAACCCAAGGATATGTCTTTTTATTGATTTTTAGAGAGAGGGGAAGGAAGTGAGAGGAAGAGAGGAACATTGATTGGTTGTCTCCCATAGGTGCCTGATCCAGGTTCAAACCACAACATAGGTATGTGCCCTGACCTGGAATTGAACCCCAACCGTTTAGTGTACAGGACGCTCCAACCAATCGAGCCACCTGGTCAGGGCCATTGGCTGCTTCTTACATGTGCTCTGACCAGAGATCACACCCACAACCTTGACGTATCAGGACAACGTTCTAACCAAGATAGCTGTACAGGACATCCTTTGGCTACTATTAATTCATCTTTTTTATATAATACATTAGGTTAGAAAGCTCCTGGGCAATATATAATATATAAAAGCCCAAGTGATCCTCCGACTGGTGGCTGTAATGCACAGTGACCACCAGGGGGCAAACACTCTACGCAGGAGGTGCTGAGCTGCTGTGACTTGGCAGCTGCAGTTCTCGGGTGACTCACTGGGAACCAGAGAGGAGGGAGCCCGATTCTGGGGTGCCTCACCCCAAAACTGCCCTCACAATCTGGGGCCCCTCCGGGGGTGTTGGAGAGCCAGTTTCTGCCCCATCACCGCATGCAAGGCCGAGGGACCCCCACCAAAGCATGAATCCGTGCACCGGGCCTCTACTATCATTATAGAGTTAAATCAAAGCACAGAGTAGAGATAAGTTATCTAATTAAAACTCGATTTCCCTGCCATGTTTTATTTTTCATTTTATGGCTTTTATTGTTTTTATTTTGTATTAATTTGCCAGAAGAATTAGTTTGTCTTTTTTCTGTTGTGCTGTGGATATGGAAATTTGAGCATTTAATACAGCTATTTTCTGGGTTAAGTGGCAATTAATTCAATTATAGTTTAACTTATAGATTTTTCAGGAGGTTATATATAACTTTCTATATCCTCATTGGTTATATACTCTTACTGTATTATACCATTCTGAAATATTTTTTGGGGGGGGAGGATTGTTTTCCTTTGCTGTGTGTGTCAGTGTAGTAGAACCCAATCTTCTATTTCCTTAGAAAATCAGGTATTTGGTTAAAGAAACTAGTCCAAAGCTTTGAAGTATTTTCCTTAACCAGAAACCCCATGACTGGAGGTGGTTCTGGAGCTGCTTCATTAGAGGCAGCCGAGAACAGACCTTGGGGAAAATAACAGCTCTCTTGTTAATTGTAATGAAGTTTCATAACACCAAGCCTGTTTTTAATTAGGCTGCCTTGATTTATGGACCGTGCGTTACTTCCTGTAGATTTTGTTTTGAATGCTGAAGATATTTCAGAAAAGTGCCATTAAGCACAGCCCTGTAGCCCCCTAACAGGGTGAGAGGCCTTCGTCTCCTTGGTTGAGACGTATAGCGTGAAGGCAGAACTTGGCACAGCGTGAAAGCCTGTGATGGAAGCACTTTGTCCCACTTTATTCTGTCTTTCTCTTCATTATAGTTTTTAATTTAGATCAAAAGCTCCCCTTTTATAGTGGAAATCTTTTTCCATCGGGCAGAACAGTGGCTTTGACTGGAGAAATTCACGGACTACAAAGCAGTTCTTACAGGTACTTCAACGTACAGGTCAAAGGGATCGTTTTAATTTCCAAAAGAGAGCTTGTGGCTTTTTCGACTATTTATTGACATATGAAAACGAACTCAGAGATTGCTTTCTGTGGCAAGGATAGAGAGGAAAAATGTCCTTAACCATATGAGGAGAATGGAAATTTGATGCAAGGAATGTCTCTCTGGCTATGTTGCATCAAGCCCAGCCAGCCATTTAGAAAAACATTTCATCAGCCAGTGGGGCAGCTCCGACTCGAGACACGTTTATCCAAACAAGGAGATAAGCCAAATAGGGCCGCACCACATGTGGTAAGAAAATACACAACCTACTCGGCCAGAAAGAGCCCAAGAAGGTTCACAACAGCCTTTTTTTTTTTTTTAAACTTTCCATGGTGACATTTTTATTTTTAAAGCATTTTAACCTCAAGACCCTTAAACTTGGTTTGAATTCAGACCCATTCTAGGTAAAAGTGCTTCTTGCATTCAGAAAAGCGTGGCGCAAACGGTGTCCACAGGTCAGCATGCTGTCGCTGTCCGGGTGCCTGCCCCCAGCACAGAGCCACGTGGAGACAGATGCATTGGAACCGTCACTCACCTGGGTCAGAGCTTTCCTTTAAGAAGTTCACCACCCCAACATGTCGTCACTGGTCCGAATGTACTACAGTGAATGATATCATATTTATTATCAGTTTATCAGCTGGAATGGAAACGCCCACGAGCCCGGGGTTTGGCTGGTGAGAAGCAAAGACAGTCTTATGTGCTGGACAGCAGTAAATCCACGCTTGGGTTTGCAATCCTCTCCAGCTGGCCCTCCAAAGTCAAGGCGAGAGCTCTGCTCTCTGGGCATGCCACCCAGGGCAGACACGGACTGGCCCCACAGTTCTGAGCACAGACGTTGCAGACTTGCCACAGGGGCTGGTGACTGCCCCCTGGAGTGCTCACTAGTGCAGGCCTATTTGGGGGGACGGGGGGGGGGGGGTGGAGAGGAGACAGGGCCTGTGCTCCATGCAAATTATGCTGTACGTGGGCAAATTTAGACTTTCTTTCAAAACAGGAGAGACCGTTTAAGCTTTCTTTCCAAATACGATAATAAGTGCGTTCATCCAGTACAAAAGAAGTTCACCAAACTAATATTTTAGCAGTCACATTTACTGAAGTTCACGTATTCTAACCTTTCTAATCTCTGCCCACAAAAGATCTACACGAGGCTTAGGGGAACGACTCAGTTTTTTGTGGCCCACAAGGACATTTCCTGTTACTTCACAACTCAAAGTTGGTGGTTTGACCTTTTATGTTATGTCAGCCTGGACGCACAGGACTTGTAGTTTGGCAGTGCCGCCGCCAGGTGGAGGTAGTGTCTCAGCGCAGATCTCACCCACGTTTTTGATAAATAAAGCTGTACTCCCAGGGCAAGGCCCTCGGATATAAAACCAGCTTTCTAGTTATTTACTAACTCATTAATAATGATTACAATCATAATAAGGAAACACCTGGCTAAAATAGTCCAGGCATTTTTTTTAAATATCGTGTAAGAAGACATGAAATGGGATTAGTTTAATTTTTAAAAATTTGTGTTTGGAGAGAACATCCAAGATGGCGGCCTAGGCAGTCTCCTAAGCTGCCGCCTCATCAACAATTTAATTAAAAAAACAACTAAAATCAAAAAGGACTTCACCAAAACCTCAGGAAAGCTGGCGGAGTGGAATAGCTACAACTAGAAAGAAAGAGAGAGGCTCACGGATCGGACTGGGAGCCGAAAAGCACTGAGGTAGGGAGACGCTCGCGCACGCGGCCGCCGAATACCTGCCTGGCGGTGGGAGGGGAGGAATCCCCGATTGCACGGAACCCTTTCGGACTGTACTGAACCCCAGCCCCGGCTGAAATTCCGTGGTCCCAGGCTCATACGGGTGGAGTCTGGACTGCAGAGAAAGGCACCCAGAGACTCAGAGACTCAGAGACCCAGAGACCGGGGACCGGGAGCCGCAGTCGCAGTCTGCAGGGTCTACAGCCTCGCGCGCGCGAGCTAGTTCGCACTGAGGTCTGACCGCCGCCTCTCCCCCTCCGGAGCGGAAGGAGTCAGAAGCTCCAGGTCTGACCACGAAGGCTGCCGCCGCCTCTCTGTGCAAGGTGGCGGCATCTCTGTAGCGGAAGGAGCCAGAAGCTCCAGGTCTGACCGCGGAGGCTGCCGCTGCCTCTATGTACAAGATGGCGGCCTCTCTGTAGCTGAAGGAGTCAGAAGCTCCAGACTACAGAGACCAGCCCAAGTCCGGGCGAGCCCCTGCGGCACCCACGCTCTTGCTTGGGGAAACTGGGACAGTCAGGCGGAAACTCAGGCGAGCGCACAAGGGCAGGGCAGAAGCCAAGACTGTCAGTTCAGCCCTGAGACTCCGCCCCATCCAAGCTGAGCAGAGGTTTCTGCAGTTTTTCAAGTCTGATCCTATAAGACTGTCTCCAATACAGAAGTTATCCCAGAGTAGACACAGCTGATACCCACATCCAATTGGCCTGAAGGTCAATTCACAACAATAGAGACTTAGCTACAACAAGGCTGTGCACGCAGTCCACAAAGGGGATCACCAAGAGTGTCTACCTCAGGTAACTGAGGAGGCTGACCCACTGTGCTATATAGGACACCAAACACACAAAGCCATCCTACCAACTCTGAAAAATAGTGATAATGCCGAGACAAGGAAATAGATCTCAAACAAAAGAGATGGAGGATATAGAATTCAGAACTACGGTTCTAAGGTTATGCAACAATATCCTAGAAAAGCTCGATAAACTTCATGAGACCCAACTAAAAAGTATAGATAAACTGACTAAATTGGAAAATATTATGCAGAGATCCAACAGCAGAATGGAAGAACACAAGAATCAGGTCAAAGAGCCAAAAGACACTCCACTGGAGAAGGAAGAAGAAAAGAGGATCCAGAAAGTTGAAGATAGTGTAAGGAGCCTCTGGGACAACTGCAAGCGCACCAACATCAGAATTATGGGGGTGCCAGAAGAAGAGGGAGTGCAAAATACTGAAAACATATTTGAAGAAATAATATCAGAAAACTTCCCTCACCTGGTGAAAGAAATAGACTTACAAGTACAGGAAGCCTACAGAACCCCAAACAAGAGGAATCCAAAGAAAAATTCTTCTCGACACATCATCATCAATATGCCAAGGGTAAAAGACAAAAAGAGGATCTTACAAGCAGCAAGAGAAAAGCAGTTGGTTACCTATAAGGGAGCACCCATACGACTATCAGCTGATTTCTCAACAGAAACCATGCAGGCCAGAAGGGAGTGGCAAGAAATATTCAAAGTGATGAATAGGGAGAACCTACAACCAAGATTACTGTATCCAGCAAAGTTATCATTCAGAATTGAAGGGCAGATAAAGAGCTTCACAGATAAGAAAAAGCTAAAGGAGTTCATCACCACCAAACCAGTATTATATGAAATGCTGAAAGGTATTACTTAAGAAGAGGAAGAAGGTCAAGTGAATTAAAAATCTCAGGAATAGAATAAACTGGTGAATATAATAGAATTAGGGGCAAAGAAAGGGAGTGGATAGATAATTAGCAGGGTGAAGGGGTGTGGGGTGCAGAAAGAGACTGGATTAAAATTGTATAACCTATGGATGAGGACAATAGTGGGGGGAGGGGGTAAGGGCAGAGGGTGGGGTGGGAATCAGGTGGAAGGGAGCTATGGGGGAGAAAAAGGAGAAACAATTGTAATAATCTGAGCAATAAAGATTTAAAAAAAAAATAAAATAAAATTGAAAATGTTAAAAAAAAAAAAAAAAAACATCGATGAGAGAGAAACATCGATCAGCTGCCTCCTGCACACACCCCCACTGGGGATGTGCCCGCAGCCAAGGCCGGTATTGCTCAGTGAGTAGACCATCAGTCTGCAGACTGAAAGGTCCGGGTTTGATTCTCGTTAAGGGCATCTGCCCGGGTTGTGGGTCCAATTCCAAGGAGGGAACCTGTAGGAGGCAGTCGACCAGTGATTCACATCATTGATGTTTCTATCTTTCTCTCCCTCTCCCTTCCTTTCTGAAGTCAATAAAAATATAACAAAATAAAAAAAAAAAAAAAAAAAAAAACCTGCAGGAGGACATTAAGGGAGAGATTAATAGCAATACAATCATAGTAGGTGATTTTAATACCCCACTATCACCTTTGGGGTGAGTACTTCAAATGCATGAGCCACTGTAAGATACATTTGTAGAGGACCAAGAGACCATGGGTCCCAGGCACTGGCTCTTCAGGTACAAAGCAGCTGACCAATTAAATGCACTAATCTACTCAAGAGACCAGGGTTCCACTGAACAGTATGTCTAATGGAGACTGACTGTGGCAGTGGTGGAGGGGTGAGGGAGAAACCTCCATAAACAAAAAAAGAATCTGAATATCTTGGCTGGTAAAGAATCAGAGACCTTATCCAGCAGTACATCCAAATAAAGACTGAATATCACCAGGTTGAGGAAAAATCCCATGTTTGTGTCAGTAGTAGGGGGCTGCTTCTAGCTCCCCTGCCTGGAGGGCCACAGCTGCCAGAGTTTTTCTGCACAGACATGGGCCTTCTTATATCAGGATAACTGTGATCTGGAATAAGAGGCAAGTGTCTGGAGAGGCTGGTGGTCCCAGGTGCTTGATCATGGCTGGCCACCCAATGGCCCCCCAAAAAAAAAAAAAAATAAATAAATAAAAATAAAAATTTGTGTTTATCTGTCTTGTTTTTTGTATAATTAGCATGTATTATATCGTCTTTGAAAGGAGATAAAGCAAATTCTAAAGAAACACAGGGCCCCGTGGTGCCTTTGTCTTGTTAGTCCATTCTGGGAAATCTTCTTGCAAGTCTGTTATCAGAAGCTACCACTTGAGGACCAGTTGAATATCCAGTGTTTCCGGACTTATCTCACAGAGGCAAAGGATCTGCTTTTCATCACAGACCCGATGATTTCTGTCCTGTCCACGATTTTTATACCAGTGTAAAAGATACCCGGATGACTTTTTACCACCTTAAAATAAGGGGCAGAAATTTCTCTCCTGGTTAAAAGGATGTGTTGCCCTGATGACCCGAGTGAGGGAGTAGAATAGACCCTTTTCTTCTGTGTCCCTGACCAGGAGTTACTTTGCTGACCATGATAAAGCGATTTGCTAGCTCTCAGTGTCAGATAGGGATGAACCTCTGTTTTTTAAGAACTATAGACCAAACCCCATGATCTCTCTTTCAAACATTGTTTCCTATAATTCACACTTCAACCCCATGATGTGGTTATAGATCTCATCTTTTTGTAGATGGGAAAACAGGCTTTTGAGAGATGAGGCTAGAGTCTAGAGACTTTCTAGAAAGGGGGTGGGGTGCTGGCTGGGGCTTTCATTACAAAGGAAACTCAAAATAGGTTGTGTCCCTTTACCATAGAGCATTTGGAAGTAAAATGTAAATCTAGGATTGTGCAAACTACATGTTGAAATTGGTTCAGACAGCTGGAATATCTTATTTCTAAGAAACCCAGTGTTTGTTTCAACATGGTTTAACACTTCACCCAGAGTGATAACATCTAAATGCCCATTATGAAGGAATTGGTTAAATAAATAAATGATGGCATATTTGTATGATGTGAAATACTATTCAGCCATTAAAAATAATATCTACTTGGGTGTACTTATATGGGAAATGACCATGACTTATTAAGTGAAAAAAGCCAATTATAGAATAGGTACTATTCCTTTTTTTTTTTTTTTTTAAGTTTTCGCTAGTAATCCATATTTTTTCTCCTTCCAGTTGAATTTACTTTTTACCTGAGATATGGCTTATATACAATAGCACTTAAGTCTGGAATATACCTCAGTCTTCTACCTAAGAATAGTTACCTCTAGAGAATGGGATTGATTAGCATGAGAGGATCTTTGTACTCTTTGCTTTGTTTGAATTGTAATGAGCATGTATTCCTTTTATAAATTGGGTGTATTTTCTTTTAATCCTCACTCAAGAATATATCTTTTTTGTTGCTGATTTTAGAGAGAAAGTGAGAGAAACATTAATCAAATACCTCCTATACATGCCCCAAATGAGGATCAAACCCATAACCAAATTGTGTGTATTTTTTAACAACAACAACAACAACAACAAAAGACTAAGATGCTCACAAAGTTGGTCAAGTTTGAGAGACGCCATCTTCTATCTGAAATCTGTCCCGAGGAGGGAAATTTACTTCAGCAGCTGAAGGTTTGGGAGCCGGGGTTGATACTGTTGTAAGTAGCTGGTTATTAATAACAGGAACGAAGCAGAGGGAAGGCCAGACATTATAGGATTGTTCCCTGCAACCATTGGGACTGGGCAAAGGGGAGAAAGACACATGCCCAGTAAAGTTGGGGTGACAAGGAAGGTGCCTGTCAGTCACATCTGGGAACAGAGGTCATCGGCCAGAATGAGCGTGGCCATAGCAAGTGTGTGAAGAGTTGGGATCCTTAATTCCCTGAAAAAGGAGTTCGCTGCCTGTGCTCTGGCTCTCTTGGGACTCGTGTTACTCGGTGCTGGTGGGGCTTTTTTTGCTCCTGCTTTTGCACAACCATGTGGACCCACCCACAATGGACTAACGGACTGTAACTAGTTGAACTGGACCCAGCTCCACCATAGAAAGAAAGATCTGGATGCTGGCTATGGTTTATTATTATTTTTTAATTCTTACCAAAGGATATTTTTTCCATTAATTTTTAGGGAGAGTGAAAGGGAGGAAGTGGGGGGCAGAAGAGAGAGAGAGAGAGGAAGACATCTATATGAGAGACCCATCAATTGGTTGCCTCCCACACACCCCCGGTCCAGGGCTGGGGATCGAACCTGCAGCCCATTCACATGCCCTTGTCTGGGAATTGAACCCATGACCCTTTGGTGCCCAGGCTGACACTAACCACTGAATCATACTGGCCAGAGCTGGCTGTGGTTTTAGCTCTACTACATCCTCAGCCGCATATCTCCCCGGACTGGATTAAGGGAAATGGAACTCTGAAAACCCACAGGTGTAACTCCATGGAAATAAAGCTTTCTACCATATCTCCTCCTCCCGTGGGGGCCTCTGGATATGATTATCCCAGTGGACCCCCAAGAACCCCACTCCCGCTAGCAACGGGGGGAGACAAGGCACATTTTTCTCCCATAACAGGATGACAGAAATAGCGAAGCCACTCTCTTGTTACATCTTACCAGATAGTGTGATTTGAGTGTGCATCCTGTGGCAGCTCCCCCCCCCACCCCTCTGTCAGTCTCCAGCCCCTCGCTGTCGGGGAAATAAGCTGCGCTGATTTCCTGCCGGCTCTGGGCACCTCGCTCACTCCAGTGCCCTTGTGAGTGAGCGTGAAGTCCTCCCAGCTCTTCAGATGGCAAGCTCAAAGGGCAAAACAAAATGTCCTTTTGTTTCCGCTTAACATATAGTACCAAATCTTGCCTGTCACAAGCAGATCATGATTATGGAATAAATTAGCAATTTATACAATTGAATTTCATGGCCAGTGTCTCCCTCCCCACTTTCTGTCAACACTGCGTCTCTCTTTTACTCTCAGAGTCCGTTACTTCCTGTCTGCTGGTTTACTAATAGAAATAGCTCTGGAATTGGGGATGGGTAGAGCGGGTGTTGGAGGGCGAGGCTAAAATGAGGTTGTTTCGTTGTTATCACCAGCTTGGGGGCCTGCGGGTGGACAAGAGCCGGGAGAGGGGGTGTGATGGCAGTGGGAAGGTGGTGTGTGAGAGCCCTCTCCTGCCGTTAGAGCAGGGATCACTGCCTCCGGTCTCCTGGCATCCGAGTACAGGGCTCCAGTAATCCCATTCGGCTCCTTCCACTGTCTCCCTTCAACCTTTTACTGGTTAAAAATCACGTCCTGGACCACACCAGACTACAGAAGCTCCGCTTCCTTCCCCGGGGTAAACTTGTAATAGGGATAGTGGCAAAGTAACAAAGCTCAGGGTAGTTTCCGCAGTTTCTGACTCCCCCCCCCCCCCCCCCCCCCCCCCCGTTCCCTCTGAATCATTTAACCGACAGCCTGACCCTGAAGTGCGCTGGCCTAAGAACGTGGTAGGTGGTTCACCTTTGAGAAGGAAAGAAAGGAAGGAAGAGAATTAACTTTTATTGCCAACTATGTGTCAGAAGACCGGGTCTCCAAATATTATCTCAACGAATCCTTACAACAAACAGCAATGCTGGCGTTTTCACCACCTCCCCGTTGCCGCTGAGATAACGGGGCCTCAAAATAGAGGGCGGGCCGGGGCTGTCTGGCTCCAGCGCCTGGGCTGTCTCCACTCACCGTGGTCTGAGATTTGGCACCCACTGCTGCTGATAACCGCCGAGGAGATAACATGTGCAGAGTGCCTTGTGTGGTGCCTGGCACATACTTTAGAAAATGTTCCTCCCACAGCCTCCTCCTCCCTCCCCCCTCCAGACACCTCCTGTGCTGTTTGAAGCAGAGGCTCCACTGATCTTTTCTTCCCACCGTCCTTTGAACAGGACCTAGGACAGTGATCCACCCTAAAGCACGAATCATTGCGGAGGCCGGGCCCATAGTGATTGGCGAAGGTAACCTAATCGAAGAGCAGGCGCTGATCATAAATGCGTGAGTAAGACCCTCGCACGTACTCCAGACGAAGTGCCACAGAGAGTGTTTTTGTTAAATAACTTCACCTAACTACAGGAACCTTTCATAACTGACTTCTGGAAAGCCCGCTGTTTTAGGACTAGGGAAGCATTAAGGATCATTTGCACACAGGGGATCAGTCAATGAAGAAAGGAAAGACCAGGTGAGAGAAGAGACTGGTCCCAGTGAGGCAGCTCGGTGGTGGGTGGCGGCTGACTAGACTCTCAATCCAGGAACCTTCCCCTCACGGATCACTGCCTCCTCTACTCCTAAGCAAACATTTCCCAGGTGCCTCCAATGTCCCAAGTGCTATGCCGACCCCCTTGATAAGAGTCTTTTGTTTGGATTTCTTGGTTCCAGCTGAAATGTTATCTTCATATTCTTTGTAGGGGTTTTATTTATATTTGAAAAAGTTGGGGTCCTAGAGGCAATTTTAAAGGTTAAAAAAGATAATAAAGTACTAGAACATGTGCATGATCTTAGCGAGCTAGAGTGTAATACCTGTGAAAATTTCATAAGCATGTATAAAGCTTTCTAGAAAAATCTCGGCAGGAAATTCAAGCTTATACCTAATATATAGCAATAATGTGTGGAATTTTTTAACAGAGACCTTGGGAAAATATTTAACTGATAAAGAGATTTTTTTTGGAGGGGGTTCTTAAAGCTTACTTGGGATTTTGGAGTTTCTTACTATATTAAGCAGTTTCTTTTAAAAATATATTTGGGCACCTTTATCATGAGTCAATAACAGCTGTATTCTGCAGTAACTCAGCTGTTGGAGATAAACCATTTTAAAATGACTTCCTTCTCTTAGAGCACAAATTGTACACGCACGCACCCTGACCCAAGACCGAACCCGAAACCTAGGCGAATCCAGACGATGCTCTAACCAATTGAGCCACCAGGGCTTAGACCACAAACATTTATGTTCCAGCATTTCAACTAACTACCTGACGGCATAAAACAATTACTTTATGCAAACATCTGTTTACGAATGAGTATTAAGAATGGAAAATGTTCAACTTAGGCAAGATTTTCATTCCAATTCAACAATGTAAAAGTCATAGCCAGTATCTTCCTTACCTTGTCCTGGAGAAGAACCTCTGAGCTTTGAGTGTGAAAAATAAAAGGAAGCCTGTCCTCCTGTATCCTCCTGTGACTTCTTTGCATTTCAGTACTTCTTTTTTGACTCTGAATCAAGTATAAGGAATAAGTAATTCACTTGGATTAAGAAGTTACTTATTTTAAGCTTGATTAGGTAAAATTGAGAGAATGAATCCAAATTCTAAAACTGGAGAATGACATATTCCATTACTGAGTGGATGATTTGTCTCTTCTTTTTACAGTCACCCTGATAATATCACACCTGACACTGAAGATGTGGAACCCAAGCCTATGATCATTGGCACCAATAACGTGTTTGAAGTTGGCTGCTGTATCCTTTACAGCAATTTAGGATAAACCATTCCTGGCTGCTTTTTAATTCCCAAGACTTTGTAGAAATTGTCATAGTTTATCAATCAAATATATTTATTATGTATATATTAATTACATTTTAGGGGTTCACTATCCAGTTCTTTGAGAAGATACAATTACAGTGTATCAGAAAAATGATTCCCCCTCTTTTACTGAATAACCCAGGAGAGTAAAGGAAGAATGCCATTTTCAGACGTGCTTGCACACAGGTGTACACACACAAACACACCTTTAGCTCAGCATTTTGAAGGCACCATCTTGTTCTTGTAACCTGTTGACAGGTAGCAATGACTAAGTGACGATAGACACAGAAACAGTAAACTAGCTTCTGTCCTGATTGAAGAACCATGGTTGCTTCCATTTGACTCCTATATAGCTTCAGGGTGACATACATCGTCTGATGCAAGGAAATGGTGGATGGGGATGAAAATATTTCATTCTTTGTGTTTCCCCCTGAGTGTCAGCAGTTCTTGCGCTTGATTGTTTTTGTATTCAATAAAGATGGTAAAGATTTTTTTTTTATGTTGTCAGAAAAATATTATTTTATAATGGAAAATACTTGGGAGGGAAAAAAGCTAAATGTTTAACAATAGCAAAATATTTACGTAAAACATAAAATGAACTATTGTGACCATTAAGCAGTCACTTAAAATTATGTTTTTAACAATTTTAATGGTGAGTAATAATGCTCATAAATTTAAAGGGACCAAATAAAGTGAGCCGCAAACGCTTATACAGCTTGATTTTGTAGTTTGATTCCCAGTTATATAAAGGGAAATATGCATAATTATATAAAGATATATCAAACCATCAACAGTGTTATCGTTAAGTTACTGAGTGATAGGTATTTATCTTTTTAAAAACAATTATGGAAGTATGTTACTCTTAGAATTGGGGCATGATGTGCTCATTTCTTTAAAAAACATAGAAGGCATTTATTTATTCTTAGAGATACTTATATTGAAAGATTAAAACTTTACTTTCAGTCACCCCTGAGCAAGGAATTCTGGCCAGGCTGAGCATGCATGGCCCTTCCCACGCCTGTCCTCTGCCCAAGGCAGGAAAAGGTCATAGTGGATAAGGGGGAAAAGGAATATATTTAATATTTACTTAACTCTGGTTACAGATTCCCAAGCCATGAAAATGGGAGATAATAATGTTATTGAATCAAAAGGTAAGCTTTGTTGGCAGTTTTATTGTGAAAAGTGATTGCCTCCTTTCTGTTTAAGGTATCTGGAATGCAACCTAAGTAACAGGCATACCTCACTTTCCTATGCTTTCCAGATAATGGGTTTTCATTAACATCTAGGCAAGACCCTCTACCAACAAAAAGATTACAGCTTGCTGAAGGCTCGGATGATGGTTAGCAATAAAGTATTTTTTTAATTAAGGTGTGCACATTTTTTTTCTTTAGACATAATGCTGTTGCACACTTAGTAGACTACGGTATAGTGTAAACATAACTTTTATATGCACTAGAAAGTCAAGAATTTTGTGTGACTCATTTTATTGCAATACTTGCTTTATTATGGTATTCTGGAACCAAACTTGCAATATTTTCAAGGTTTGCCTCTACAAACTATGGCAAAGTGGTGTGCGTGGAAGTGGACTAAAATAGCTGTGAGATAATTCCGTTCTATGCCTTTAAGGAACCCAATCCAGTAATGAATTTCATACATTAAATTAAAGATTCAGCTGTGTATATTTAAATCAGAACTGAAATTTATGGAAAGTGTAAATGGAAGTTTGGGAAAAGATTTCTACTAAATAATGCACTAATGTCAATGATAATTTAGTGGATTAATGTTATTGTAAAAATCAGTTTGTCTTTCTTTATTTAAAATTAAGAAAAAAATATATTTATATTTTATTGATTTCAGAGAGAAAGGGAGAGGGAAAGAGAGATAGAAACATCAGTGATGAGGGAGAGTCACTGATTGGCTGCCTCCTGCACGCCCCACACTGGGGACCGAGCCTGAAACTCAGGCATGTGCCCTGACTGGGAATTGAACTGTGACCTCCTGAGCCATCCCAGCCAGGCCGTTGCTTTCTTTAATTTCAGGTCTACCACCCTAGCCAACCAGAATCAGATCTAAGCTGCATATCATAAACGGGGCCAGGCAGGGGTTCATGCAAAGCCACCACCACGACTGGGCAGCAGCGCCAACAACTTGTCCCACAAAGGTCCAGAAAGACGCTGCACAATGAGACTTCTTTAGGATAATGCTTTATCTTCCTTGGCTCTCATTGGCATGAAATAAAAAATGCTTCTCTTTTGAAATAATGAAATTAGATTTTTCTTACTCTACTTAGTGGTTTTATTTTAATTTGGTTGCCAATTATTATTACCATTGTCATTGTCACTTTCTATTTATTATATACTTACTATGTGTCAAACCTGTGCTCAGTCCTATACATTTACTATCCCATTTTATTTCTTACAACAAAATGAAAAACGTTTCCATTTATTGATAAGCTTGCTCAGAGAATTTACAGTGACTGCCCAAGGTCACCCAGTAAATCAGCGGCAGAACTCGGTTTTGAATACTAATCTGGTACATGCCTCTGTGTTACTCAAATTCTGAAATGAAGTGTTTTCTTAAATTTTTTTTCTTAAGCCAGTTTGCATTTTTATACCTAAATCATCATAGAAAATAAGAGTGCTCTGATCAGTTAATGCCTTAATTGTAATTCTTCCTTTGTTTTTCCTGCAGCATACGTAGGCAGAAACGTCATCTTGACAAGTGGCTGCATCATTGGGGCTTGTTGCAACCTAAATACCTTTGAAGTCATCCCTGAGAATACAGTAATCTATGGTGTAGATTGCCTTCGTCGGGTGCAGACTGAGCGACCGCAGGTACCATCACCTCTTTCTAGAGAGTTCTTTCTAGATGCTTTCCCCCAAAATACCACATAATTGTTTTAATGGGGCAGCAGTCCACTATTTAAAAAAGCACATGATTACAACAAAACATCATAGAAACATTCCTAAAACTAGAATTTATCTGCAGTGGAGTTATGCACTCTGTAATTAATATAAAAAATATGCACAATATAACAACAACAAACTGATTATAGGGAAAAAAAATTCAGGGATGTTATTCCTAAATGTATTTCCTTATGTATTTTCACTGAAGATTTATCACGAAATCTTAAAAAAAAAAAGTATTGATTCCTCCAAAAATATCAATCTTAAAGGGTTAAGACTGACTCTACCCAATTTATACTGGACAGTCAGCTGGGGTTCATCCATTAGTTTACTAACAAACAGTGGTTGAAAATAAATACAGCTTGTGAATATGCAGGTGTGTTTGGATAATTTCCTGGCTTATGAGAAATTGTCCCCTCCTAATAATCAAGAGTAACGAAGAGCACGTATTTGGAGTTTCTTGTTAGAGATGAATAAGAAAGGGCATTTGGAACTTCCTTTTGACATCTGACCGGAATCCGGCGCCTCATTGGTTGGCACACTCAATGTACTTTTTTTAGTTACCCAACCTCCTTCCACTCCTCCAAAAGAAAATATTTTTCAAGACATTTATCACTTTGCCTCTGATTCTTAGCCATATTTTATCAGAAATTTAAACTCAAGTGTTTTGGGGTTATTCTATTTCTGCAATGTTTGCCTTTCATTATTACTAGTAGAGGCCCAATGTACGAAATTCACACAAGGCCCTCGCGGCTCTGCGACCCCCGCCCACTGGTTATTTGGAAGGTCGTTCTGCCATCCAGTCTAATTGGCATATTATTATATATTAGCATATTAGCTCTTTATTATATAGGGTTATTATTAGAAGCAAGTATTACTTCTGTAGACTGAAAGGGAAATAACCAATCCCGTATTTTTTCACTATCTTCCTACATAACAGCGAAAATGACTAAAGAGGGAGAAATGAAGCTGGAGCTGGGGAAGGGAGATTAGAATTGAGTAAGAATATCTGATATTTACTACACAATGCTATGCAACACTGTTTTTCAAATTTCAGTTATCTTAAAGATCATGTAGAGGTCCTCATTGAAAAGTGATCCCCCGGACTCCGTGAATCAGAGTGTCCAGGGCAGTGGTCGACAAGCTGACTAGTCCACAGAGCCAAGTATCAACAGTACAATGATTGAAATTTCTTTTGAGAGCCAAATTTTTTAAACTTAAACTATATAGGTAGGTACATTGTTAATAACTTAATTAGGGTACTCCTAAGCTGGCCTTTGCTAAAAACTCAAGGGGACAAAGAGCCATATTTGACTTGTGAGCTGTGGTTTGCTGACCACTGGTCTAGGGCAAGGGCCTAAAAAAAATAATATTTTTCACAATTACTCTTAGGGAGGTTTACAACAGGGAAGCTTGGGCAAAGCTAGCATATGAATAGTGAAGATCAGATGAGTATTGCAGATGTGTGCTAGGTAGGTCTTGTGAGAAGCTGTGTACTCTGGATATTTTACTTATGTTGTCTTCTGTAACTGGAATTTTTTTACATTTTAGAGGCCAGGGTGAAATCTATAAAAAGCAGTGTTGAAAACTGAGTCATTTACATATTTTTATATATAAAACTAGAGGCATCGTGCATGAAATTCGTGCGGGGGAGGGGGATTCCCCCTCAGCCCAGCCTGCACCCTCTCCGGGATCCCCTCAGGGGGGGACATCCCTCTCACAATCCTGGACTGCTGGCTCCTAATTGTTCACCTGCCTGCCTGCCTGGTCACCCCTAACTGTCCCCCATGCCGGCCTTGTCCACCCCCAACTGCCCCCATCTGTTGTCCTGGTTGCTCCCAATTGTGGTCCCCTCCACCCCTGCTGGCCTAGTTGCTCCTCACTGACCCCCTGCCGGCCTAATTGCCTGCAACTGCCCCCTCTCCCCCCGATGGCCTAGTCACCAACTGCACCCAGCCTGGTCGCTCCCAACTGCCCCCCTATGCCGCCTGATCACCCCTAACTGCCCCCCGCTGCCAGCCTTAGTCACCCCAACTGCCTCCCCTTGCTGGCCTGGTCACCCCACACAGCCTGCTTGCTCAGTCGTTTGGTCATCCCTCACTAATCCCCCTGCCAGCCTGGTCACCCATGCAGCCTCATGTTCGGTCGTTTGGTCGCCCCTCCCCTGCCAGCCTGGTCGCCCTACGCAGCCTGCTTGTTCAGTTGTTTAGTTGTCCCTCACTAACCCCCTGCCAGACTGGTCATAGGCAGCCATCTTGTGAGGGCATAAGGGTCAATTTGCATGTTACTTCTTTATTATATAGGATATTTTGGCTTTTCTAATGATCAAGTTTAATATATATGTTCACTGTAAATTTTCTTAAAAATGGGGTAAGCAATAGTAAGTCAGTGATAATCATCTGTAATTCCATAATCTAGTGATCATCATTTCTTTTTTTTTTAATGGTTATGCTTATTTATTCTTTTTTATTTTATTTTTTAAATAAATCTTTATTGTTCATATTATTACAAATGTCCCTCATTCCCCCCCCCTCATGATCATCATTTCTATCTGTACTCTTAACTTTGCTTTCTGCTAGTTCTTAATGATCTTTTCATTTCAGCCCCAGACACTACAGCTGGATTTCCTGATGAAAATCTTGCCAAACTATCACCACTTAAAGAAAACTATGAAAGGAAGCTCAACTCCAGTTAAAAACTAAGAACAAGTTGTGACATCAAGATAATATTTTGTCTTTGACCACTGTCTTTTGAAAGGGCCACAGTGTTTATGCCCTCTTAGCAGGTCACAGCATAATACAGGTTGATTTTATTTTGTAAAACAAACTTAGAAAGGAAAGTGATGGATTTTCATTATAACTGTTTTCTATATTTTAATTAAAATGTATTATTTTCCTATATCCCTGTTCCTTTTCTGATAGTTTACAGATTTTGTTTCTTTTGTTATATAAGATGTTAGCTACAGATTTTATTTACACAAAAGACTACCTGTGATAAGCAAAGACATATTGTTATGTATTTATATTCTGCCCCATACTGAACTAAATAAAAAAGTTGATGACAGGACTTTTAGTGAGCTTATTTTAATCAATTTTTCTATTTACATTAGCTTTCCCAAAAATAACTCTCTTAATTTTTATTATGTACTGGCTGTATTAAAGCTAATGTGTTTGCCTTTTCACTTGGTGGATTTGTAGCTTTTTAAAATGAGGAATGAAATGTTAGCAACTATTGAATTAATTCATTTTGTTTCCAGGAAAAAATATCCTTTTTCTTTTTTAGTAAAACAAAAATGGTCAGGGAAAGATACCGTATTTAATAAAAAAGAATGATGTCTGATGAAAATGACAAGTGACCATTAATTGTGTGGACAATGAAACTAAAAGAGATTTTGATATATTTATGAAATTATTTTGGCATATTACTAGTTATTGAGTTCATTATAATTCTATTTAATTATAAAATGGGTAAAACAATGACGATTTTGTTGTAATTTCAAGTATTTTCAAGTGCACACATTTAATGGAACATACTTTTCAACTTTGAATCAATAGATATTAACCAATACTATTAAATACTAAGATATTTTCTCTTGAAATTTAATTTTTAAATGTGGATAGTAAAACCTATTTTTAAATTTCTGAAACTGACAGGTACAAATTAGCCTAATTGTTCCAAATTTGAATGAATTGATTTTGCTAAGAATACTTATGACTCACGTTACAAAACTGTATCACTATATACAGTGTCTGAAAAAGGAGAGCATCAGATAAAACTCTAGTTTTGATAACTGGTATTTATTCATTTTCAGTTCCTGGTGCTCAACTCAGGATTTTGTTGATCATGAAAATTATGTTAGATAAAAGATCTGAAATTACAAAACTGCCTTTGAAATGCTATGCCAATTCTAAAACACTTTGTCTGGGCAAGCTCTGATATGCTAATAAGTAACTTCTGTTCCAAACTATCCAAGATTTTAACCTAGTCTTTAAAGTTGCTCACCATCATTTCCACTTCATTTTAATTGTTAGTAGCAGGTCACTAAATCCATCTCACACTCAAAGGGAGGGGATTAGGCTTCACCTTTTGAAAGGAGACACATCCAAGAATTCATATTCTAAAGCCACTAGCATAAACAAATACAGCCATTTAAACTAGGTTCCTCCCAGTTGGCACCTCTAGGGGTCTCCACATGGGAAGAGGGCTGTTTATTAATGGGCATAGCGCATGATATCATCAAAAGTCATCATCTTAAAATTTGTAAACCCTATCTTCTTAAAAACCTATATTACTCATCCCTAAATACAGGGTGTCCCCCCAAAATGTATATACACACTAAATAATTGTAAAGGCAATGTTTGTTAAAATAAATTTCATTTTCAAAATTAACCTAGCCGAAACCGGTTTGGCTCAGTGGATAGAGCGCAGCCTGCGGACTGAAAGGTCCCATGTTTGATTCCGTTCAAGGGCATGTATCTTGGCTGTGGGCACATCCCCAGTAGGGGGTGTGCAAGAGGCAGCTGATCGATGATTCTTATTGATGTTTCTAACTCTCTATCCCTCTCTCTTTCTGTAAAAAATCAATAAAATATTTTTTTAAAAAGAAATCAATATTTAAAAAAAATTAACCTATCAGCTGTTAAAGTGTGTATACATTTTTTGGGACACCCTGTATATATTTCATTATCAGTTTAACTCAGCTTAGTTACAATTATTATAAGTAAAATTTTTGAAGGATAAGAATGCTAAATGAATGTTGAAAATAATTTGAAACTATTCTTAACACTAAAATATATAAACTTACTGGTATTTTTAAAATTTGCACTCCTTTATTAAACTTGTATGGAACTTACTGCATGCCAGGCACTATAAAAAGCAGTTTATACATAACTTATTAATTACACATTAACTCATTTAATTCTCTTAACAGTCAGGTATCACTATTCTATAGATGTGGAAATTAAGGCACAGAGAGGTTACATAACTGTCCAAGGCCACTCAGCATTATGACTCCATCAGTTCATGATTTTAACCCCATTCAATTCTGCTTTTTTGAGCTAAACCTTTTAAGATAAAGATTCCATAATTCAGTGGGCTTCCTAAACACTAGTTAGGAAAAGAGCTATGGATTTGCTTCTCCCTCTCTTTTTGTATGTGTGTGTGTGACCTTTTAATTAATTAATTTATTTATTAATCTTTATTGTTCAGATTATTACAGGTGTTCTTCTCCTCCCCACCCTTAGCTCCCCTCCACCTGATTCCCAACCCCCCCACACACACCTTCCCCCCCCCCCCGCCACTGTCTTCATCCATAGGTATAAGATTTTTGTCCAATCTCTTCCTGCACCCCTCAGACCCCTTTCCCCCTGTGAATTGTTAGTCCAATCCCTTTCTATGTCCCTGATTCTATTATTCACCAGTCCATTTTATTCAGATTTTTTTTTTATTCTCTTGATTTTTAGATTTGCTTGTTGGTAGGTATGTATTTGATGCCTTTTGTTGTTCATAATTTTTTTTACCTTTACCTTTTTCTTCTTCCTCTTCTTAAAGAATACCCTTCAACATTTCATGTAATTCTGGTTTGGTGTTGATGAGCTCCTTTAACTTTTTCTTGTCTGTGAAGCTCTTTATCTGACCTTCAATTCTGAATGATAGCTTTGCTGGGTAGAGTAATCTTGGGTGTAGGTTCTTGTTGTTCATCATTTTGAATATTTCTTGCCACTCCCTTCTGGCCTTAATTGTTTTCTGTTGAGAAATCAGCTGACAGTCCCTTGTAAGTAACTAGTTGTTTTTCTCTTGCTACTTGTAAGATTTTCTCTTTGTCTTTTGCTCTTGGCATTTTAATTATGATGTGTCTTGGTGAGTTCCTCTTTGGATTCCTTCTGTTTGGGGTTCTGTGCGCTTCCTGAACTTGTAGGTCTATTTCTTTCACCAGGTTGGGAAAGTTTTGTGTCATTATTTCTTCCATTAAGCCTTCAATATTCTGCTCGCTCTCTTCTTCTGGCATCCCAAAAATCCAGATGTTGGTATGCTTTAAGCCGTCCCGGAGGCTCCTTACACTATCCTCACACTTTTGGGTTCTTTCTTTTTTGCCTCTCTGGTTGGGTGATTTTTGCTTTCTTATATTCCAGATCTTTGGTTTGATTCTTGGGGCATGTTGATCTATAGTTGAGTTTCTGTATATTCTTTATTTCAGACTTTGTATGCTTAATTTACGGCTGGTCCTTTTCCATTTTCTTGGTATTCTCATTAAGGTCCTTGAAGGTCTCACCAAGCTTCTTAGAGGTCTCCTCAAGTTTCTCAAAGGTTTTTAGAAGATTCTTGAGTAATCTTATAAATGTGATTCTAAACTGTGTGTCGTCCAGTAGTTTACTCCATATCTCCCATTCATGTCATGCTTCTGTGTTTCCTCATTTTGGCTGCCTCCCTGTGTTGATGGAGTGGCTTTGTGTGGTTGGTGACCTATAGGGGTCAGTAGCTCAGCTTCCCCAATCATCTGTGGTGGTCGCTTTTGCTATACCCCTTTGTGGGCTTAGTGCAAAGTCTTGGTGTAATTAAGCCTTGATTGCTATTGGTACACTGGGAGGAATTGACCTCCAGGCCAATTGTCTGTGAGGATCCGCTGTGTCTATAAAGGAAGAACTGCTGTGCTGGAGACATACTTTGTTTCAGTGGGGCTTTGGTGCTCACTCAGACTGTCCCCCGAATGTGTCACTTATGGGTGTGAGGGGTTGAAATGGAGCACTAGAACTCTGGTTTCTGGGTCTCAATGAGGTGCAGTTCAGCTACTGTCTGAGGCCAGTACTGTCGCAGAAGCTACAGCGTGAACCACAGTCCTGTCCTCCTTGGATCTGTTTGCCCCAGGTTGCAATTTTGCTAAATTGCAACAGAGAGGGCCATTCATATGCAAAGTCCTCTGCTTGGAGCTTGGATGTGTTGTGAGGGGCGGAGTCTCAGGGCATCACTAGGCTGGGTCGTGGCCAATAGCGATGGCTGCCTGTCTGCTGCCTCTCCAATGGCATTCCCAAATCTCCCCGAGTCTCGCACCACAGCACAGCAAACAACCTCAGCTCTGCAAGCAAGCCAGCCTCACTTTCTGGCCCGATGGAAGACAATCTAGCCTCTCCCCAGAAACGATTTCAGAGAGATCAGGCGCTTGTCTTTCTTTGGGTTGAAGAAAGCACTGCCCTCCGCCAGCCTGGATCCACCGCCAGCCCTTATCACGTCCTCACCCCCCTTCCTCAGTTTTTCAGCGCTTGTGCCCTGGATTCTCCTCTTTCTCTTTCAGTCTAGATGTAGGGCTTCCTCTCAGCCCTACATCTTTGGTTTTTGGGAGATACACGTTGTTTTATATATTTTTTTGAACTTGTTGTGCCCGGCAGCCATTTAGGAGTGTTGACCTACGCCGCCATCTTCGTTCTCAGTTCTGTCTTTGCTTCTCTTAAAGTTCTTAAATTGGCATAAGACAAAACAATAGGAAAATTGTAAAAGAATTGTTTGGTGTTCCCACTAAATTTAATAAGAATTACCCCAAAGGGTCCTTTGTTAAGGCTATAGGTCTTTTTGCCTAAACCTTTAAACTGGTTCTGTGTATGATTACTAATGAACTGTGGTGGTAAATTATGGTAGGTTTTTACTTATAAAAGCAATATAATTTCATTTTAGGTAATTTAGGGGGTGGGGAGGAAGTTTTCCTAATTCCATGGCCCACCCTCAAAGCACCGCCACTTTTATCATTCTGGGGGCTAATTCTTTGTGTGCAATCCAGCCATTAACGAAGGTAAATGAAGATCTCCGCAGATACTTTAATCTTGCAGCTTTGTAATCCCCAGTGTAGACCGGCTGTTTTACCACAGGAGAGCCCCAGGACACAGGGTAGGTTTTCCCCTGTTGGTTAGCAAATGGTTTCTTTCGGAGAATTTATTATCCTTGGTAATCTGACCCATATTAAGGCTACTTTAGGCTTCGATATTTTATTAAACACAAACTAGGAACAGTTCCTTCCCTGCCTCCTTCAAAGGGAGATATATTTTAATATTTTAGAGCATTTACCAGGAGTAGAGCCAGTGACACTAATCATATCCACATGGAGGCTCTGGCATTACACCCTCCCTCCCACAGAGAAGAAGCATCGCTGGTCCTGCTAGAGACTCCGCAAAGGGTCCTTCAAGTCCTTTTTGTTAGCATTCCTCCCAAAAGAATTTCAGCACTACCTGCATGTGCATTTGAGTGCTGAATTTAGGTTTTTTTGTTGAACTCACCTTTCCTGTGGTTCAGACTTTTGAACCACACTCTGTTCTGTGTGGATAATATGCCTGTAGCTCAAGGCCCACCCAAATTTTACAACGAGGAAGTAGGCCAGTTCCTGATGGATTAATCACTTCTCTCCCTAATTGAATTGTGTGTTTTCCAAAAGTCAGTCATTTGTTCCCAAATGGGTTCATTCAAGTTGTATTTAGTTATTATAGAATGTAAGTCAATATTAGCAAAACCATGTAAACGTGAGTGTAAAGAGAATGGTAATCTCTATGAAAATAAGTTGAATGCTTGGAGGAAACATGATAAAGCCAGGTCTTTCTCAAGGGAAGGAGAAAAAGGCTATGGAATTAGGTGTGAGTTGACACGTGAAAGTTTGGGTGGAGAAAGGGTTGTGAAAATCTAGAATTCCATCAGCTTCCGTGGCAGAGTCTGGGGAGGGGTGGCAGGCATCGTGTCCAGCCATGAAGGTGGCAAGAGGGAACCTTGAAGTAGCCCAAGAAGGAGGCCAAGGGGATGGTTGAGATAAAGTGTTCCAGAAGCAAAAAGAAGCAGAAGAAAACCGAGGTGCTAAAAGCAAAGGCCAAAGGGAAGTACCCCCAGGCCACAGGTAGAATGAAGAAGTTTGGCAAAAAGTGAGCGTTCCTTGTGCCTGGGCAATGGTGACCTTTAGTCCCATTCATGTTTTAACGCCTGGGCTCCCTGTCATAACATATCTTGTCACCTATAGCTAGAGTAAAGTGTTGTCTTGGAGCCTGTTATACATTTAAGAATAAACTTTGGCCCTAACTGGTTTGGCTCAGTGGATAGAGCATTGGCCTGTGGACTGAATGGTCCCAGGTTTGGTTGCGGGCACATCCCCAGTGGGGGGTGTGCAGGAGGCAGCTGATCTATGTTTCTCTCTCATTGATGTTTCTAACTCTTCCTCCCTCTCTGTAAAGAAAAAAAAAATCAATAAATAAAGTATATTTAAAAAGAATAAACTTTGTATAATTAATAATAATAATAATAATAATAATAATGCAGTGGCTCATCCGTTCAGTTCTTCTCACTCTGACATTTCAACCTTAGCTGTGAGGTCAGAGGAAACCCAGTCCAGAGTCCTGGCAAAGTGTGTTCTTCAGAATTTGTTCTATCCCAAATTCAGTACCACCTGGGGTTAAATCAACTCATTTGAAAACAAAGCAAAAAAAAAAAACTCTAGAAATCTGCTCGCAGTTTACAAGCATCTTGAGTCCTCACTCCACTGAAGCTGGAGCGAACAATGCTCCTTGCTGTGTTAAGGGAGGTCTGATGTGCAGTCCCCATTCAAAGAAAAGGCTTTAGCCTGCTATCAAAGGAATGATGGCGGAATGGACTTGTGTATATTAATAAAAATAAAGTTTTAAGGCTATTTATTATAATTTTGAGATTCCCTACTTTAACTGACAAACTACAGATTTTGACTACATGGGGGAAGAGAGCCTCCTTCAGAAAAATCCAGGGGCTGCCAAGCAGACATGGGTGTGGGGCAATGACTTGTCTGGACCACAGCACTTCCCAATGGCTCACGAACTTGCAAATGGATAACCTCACATTTTAAAGATTACGCATAAAATCCCTTATCTCTGGGTTAGATGTGCTTTATTTTTAATACAGCAGGTTTGTAGAACTTGATCACCTATAATGTGTCTAAGCCTATTAAATGAAAGAATGGTTTTAGGTCTTTCAACTTACCCTGTAACTGTGCCTGTAACTGTGCCTAAAATGTGTCCTTTTGACTTAGAGCTGGCTGGCATCATTGTAGACGTGTGATCTATATAGTTTAACTTCTTAGAAGCCAAGAGGGAAGAAGGGCTATCCTCTTCCTTCCTTCTAATCTACAGTAATAAAGGAGTAAGATGCAAATTGACTATACCTTTGCAACACCCACCAACCAATCAGGAGTGACTATGTAAATTAACCCAGCAGAGATGGTGGGTTAATTTGCATATGCAGGTGCTGAAGAGGCTGGCAGGACACAGGCATTCCGCACCGCCCCAGCCACTCCAGGCCTCTGGGCAGCATGGGAAGACAGAAAGGCAGCTCCAGCCTAGAGCAAAGGTGATGCCGGCAGCCAGGGGAAAGAAGGCCCATTCTTGCATGAATCTCCGTGCATCGAGCCTCTAGTTCTTTATAATTTGAGACAGACTGAAGCCTTCTTAATTAACCACTCTTTATAAAGGCATTCTGAAAATGTATTTCATTCATCAGAATACTGCCTCTTTCTAAGAGAAATTGAAAGTGGGTTAAGATAAAAAATGCATATGTGTTCAGTCTAATAATGTAGAAAAATGAGGAGAAGCAGTTGTGCTAACCCTGAGACCGAGCTAACCACTGTGACAGCATCAGGTTTGGCTTGAGGAGCAGGTATACAAAGCAGTTAGGAAAACTGGAGTCTGGTTACTACCCGGTGGCTAATATTATTATAATTCATAATCAGTCTTACATTGCTTGTCTCATAGCCATGTTATTTCACCACATGAGGTTGCCACTACATCCATTTTTAAAGCTTTAAAGTAATTTTGGAACAAGAAGCCATCGGACTGGCATCTTCTGTCCAAGCCCACCACCGAGCTCTACGGGGCTGTGTGTGAGCTCACTCAGGATCATTTGACTCTTGTGTTTCAGGAAATAAAAAAGAATGATTAAACTGGCAATGTGCTTTTGCCATATGTTTAGCTCTTTCATCTCTGACGGCAAAATGTGGAGGCAATAAAGTCCCCCATATTTTGGTCTGAAACACATCTCTGTGACTCTTGGTGGCCACGACAAATAAGAAAAAAAAGGGGTAAGTTAACATTGTTCTCATCACATATAATGGAAGGTCTCAGCTAGAAGACTTAAAAAGTATTTCTAGTGCCGGTCAGAGAGACTGGGGAATCCAACCAAACAGGATTTTCCACTTGTCCCTCATATGAGATGGATGCCCTTGAGAACCAACTTATAGCCCTGTCTGGTGTTGCTCTGGTTAGTGTCAGCCCGCACACTCAAGGGTGTCAGGTTCTATTCCCCATTGTCGAGGGCATGTACCTGGGTTGCAGGTTCAATCCCTGGCCAGCCCCACAGGGCAAGTGCGGGAGGCAATAAATCAATGTCTCTTTCTCTCACATCGATGTTTCCCTCTTCCCCTCTCTCTCCTTCCTTACCTCCCTCTCCCTCTAAAAAATCAATGGGAAAAATAACTTTAGGTGAGGATTAACAAAGAGAGAGAGAGAGAGAGAGAGAGAGAGAGAGAGAGAGAGAGAGAGAGAGAACCAACTGATGCAGTCCCTGGGAATCTCCAAAAAATGCCAAATGCCTGGAGTGAGAGTCCCATTACTATAGATGATGGTTGGTACCAATGGCACAATTGCAGACCTTAGAAAACACTGGCAGATTTCATCTGGGCACAAAGGCCAACCTTCTTTTCATATGCCCTCCTGTAGCTCTTCCTTTTTGCCTTCTGTCAAACCCTGAGGTGATTCCATTTTTATATTCGCTTGGGATGATATCAGAAGGCAGTGTATAAAATCATTACCTCCTCTCAGTGCTCCATAAGTAAATGAATGAGAACCCAAAAGCATCTAGAACAAGAGTGACCCTAATGGTTCAAATTCAGTTCAGAAAATACATTTTAAAGAGTGGAATGGGTTGTCAACATTCTCAAAATGAGACCCCATAGATTTCCCCATAGGCAGCCTTCTCCTTTGATCATAACTGTCAAAAATCCCTCAGTCTCAGTGATTATCGAATTCTCATCTTATCCGAAATTATCATCAACTATTATTATTTAGCAATTCTGTCTTAAAAGAAATTAAGAAGGTTTGGGGTGAGGGAAGGAACAGCAGACGGAATACATTCTATTTTCTCAGTTGATAAAAAGGGAAAGGAGGAAATGTGGACATGATCAATATCCTTAATCAAATAGAAAATACTAATTTTCTAAAAAGAAAATGTGTAGGTTAAATTTTTCTTGCAGAATCTGCATTTGGTCTCAGTCCACCAACATGAATGTAATTTTATTGAATTTATCTTGGGCTCATTACTATTCTGTCCTGCTTCATTCACTTATAGCTAAGAATCTCTACAACTACCTCCCATCCATTGGAATGTTTATGTAAACAAAACCAAAAAAAAAAAAGCATTATGACTAATAGATGTATCTTTACACTGCGATTATGTAAAGTAGAAAAAGAGAATGATTTGACTTGTAGAGCCTTTTGTATCATTGTTAAATTCTCCAACCCTGCTCCACTTTCAATGCTTACATTAAAAATCTTCAGATGATGATAAAACTTTATGCATGTATTTAAAAAGTCTAATTGTTGGCATATAGGATAGCATTTTAATAGACATGATTCTGCTTATTATGTGAACATAAGTACACAAACTTTTTATGGCATGATTACATATTGCTGCTTATTTCTTCGGTTACGTAAAATTTCCAGCTGACACATGGTAGTTGTTAGAGGTGCTTAACCATGAAGATAGCAGCTGGCTCGCCAGGATTAGAACATGCCAAAGCGGTTCTTCTGATAGTGAGGGGAGTGCTCCCCTCCCCCCCTTAACCGCTGAGTGTCGTGACCTTCATCAATCAGCCCAACACCCAATCTCTCAGCCAACAAGCACCAGATTCTTAAGAAGCTTTTTTTCTCTTATTTTTCTCCTGGAATGTTCCTACACAAGATCAAAGCCATGTGCAGAAATATCTCTGCATGGTATCGAAGCTGATATTTCTTCTCCGTGCAAAGCAAGAAAGAACAGCCTTCGCCCAGTGGTACAGAGATCTTATCCCAGAGATAAGTGAAGGGAAGTTATAAGTCCCTTCTTGCTTCACCTCTGACTCCGCTGTCTGAGCCCCCAAAGGTCAAGATGGTGGCCTTCCTCAGAGTCAGGGTTTTATGAGCTAAGAACTAAGTAAACTGGGCCTGGATTGAAAGAAGTTAGTACACAACAGTTAGGGGCACAATGGTCAGCTGTGGCTGCCTCACTTACAAAGCCCTCCAGGATTGATGAGCTGGCATGGGTCGCCTCTGCCCTCTCCTTGTCCTCTTCAGACCTCAATTTCCACTGCCACCCCTCCTCAGCTGCTCCCTAAGTGCTCAGTTTCCTTGGGTTTCTGCCCTGGGCCATCCTTGGCTAATTTCACCCCTGCCGGGAGCTTCAACCGCCTCCGGTATGCTAATTATTTGCAGCTCCTATTTCCACCCAAGTTATCTCCGGACATCCAAGCTCCAGCTGCCTTCTAGAGGGTTCCACCTGGATGTCCTTCTGGCATGGCTTTCAACGTGTGCTTTCAGCCGATGAGTCTCACGTGTGGAGGTTTGGAGTGAGAGTCCCACTGCATGTAGCGGACAGTGGTTGGCACCGATGGCACAATTGCAGAACTTAGGAAAAATAGCAGGTTCCACTGAAACTGGTTTGGCTCAGTGGACAGAGTGTCAGTCTCTGGACTGAAGGGCCCCGTGTTCAATTCCGGTCAAGGGCATGTACCGTGGTTGCAGGCACATCCCCAGTAGGAGGTGTGCAGGAGGCAGCTGGGAGGGGGGGGGGATTGTTTCTCTCACATCGATGTTTCTAACTCTCTATCACTTTCCCTCCTTCCTCTCTGTAAAAAAATCAATAAACTATATATATTTAAAAATAGCAGATTCTACCTGAGCACAGAGACATATGCCCTCCTTCAGCTCTACCTTTTTGCCTTCTATGCAATCTGTAGGTAATTCCATTTTAGATGTATCTGAGATGACAGCAGAAGTCAGTTTATAACAGAGTTACCTCTCCTCGGATATCCTACACCTGCGCATGGAAGGCACCCGCTTTCCCAGACTAGCAACCTTTCTATCATCCTTTCCTCCTTCCTGTACCATCAGTGAGCAGCTCAGTTCTATATCCTTCATGTCTCTTGACACCACCCTTCCCCTCCATCCCACTGCCTAAAGCAGGCTTCATCAGCTTTATCTTCTAACAGCTTCCAGATTCATTTTTATATTCCCCTCTCTCTAGCCTACCTAGTTATTTTCCAAAAGCGCAAGGTGCGTCACGCCTGCGTACATTTCATGACTTCCAGTTGCTTGTAAGTAAAGCCTGAGTCCAGTCTGGGCCTTTGCAGGGACTTCTAACTCCCTCTCAATCACTCCTCCCCGCCCCTCCATGCACACTAGCACCCAGGCCTCCAGCACACCACAATTCCTCCCGCCCAGCACACCATTCCCCGCCCAGCACACCATTCCCCGCCCAGCACACCATTCCCCGCCCAGCACACCATTCCCCGCCACGCCATTGGTCAGGCTCCCTCCTCCACTCGGCATGCGCTTGACTTTCCCTGTCCCGCAGCCACTTAACATTCAAAAGTCCAGTTCAGACAGAACTGCTCAGACTCCCCTGGGCAGAGGGAGTTCCTCCATGGGCAGTGGACTTACCCCTGGAGGACAGGACTGGGCTGTTCTTGCCTCGTCTGCACACCAACCCCCACCCCTCCCTGGTGCGATGCATGGACAGGCCACTCACAATGCCCATTGGTTTTGATCTCACGAGCATCAGAAAGCTGAAAAGTCACAGATCCTATGCCTAACAGTCTCATGACCTTTTAGTGATCTCCTCTCCCACAACACATACTACTTAAATGAGAATGGGGTGGATATCTATATGAATGGCATCTAGAAGCAAAGAATACTAGTCAGCGCTTACAAGAAACGTCTCCCCGTGGGAGCCGGCACTGAGGCGCTGGACATCTCCCCTTGGGTAGTCACAGGGTCTTCTCCTGGGCCAGGAGGTGAGGAAGGCGGTGGGAGGAGGAAACCTTGTCTCCATGGAAAGGAAAAATGAAATGGTGC
This sequence comes from Vespertilio murinus, assembly GCA_963924515.1. Lineage (NCBI taxonomy): Eukaryota > Metazoa > Chordata > Mammalia > Chiroptera > Vespertilionidae > Vespertilio > Vespertilio murinus. Next base: position 15,188,516 of record OZ004707.1, read on the forward strand.
TGTAAGACCTCCCCGAGTTCAAACCTCATCCCCACAACAGCATTTCTTAACCCCTCATGTGGGTGTACTAGTAAGGTCAAAGATCATGTCTTTTGCAACTTTAGACACCTTACCTTCACCCACACACTATCTAGTTCATTGCTTTTCAACCCAAGAACTTTCTAAAACATGCAGTACCTGCTATTTACTAGTAGTCAGGGGCACTGACCTTTTTTCCCCTTAGATTGTCAAATACAAAATTGACAACAGCCAACACAATTATAGCCATCTGGTGTGGATAAATCAAAACTATGCATATTTTTGTCAGATAATCAAAAAATATAATATATTGCCCTAGCCAATTTGACTCAGTGGGTAGAGAGTCGGCCTGCAGATTGAAGGGTCCCAGATTTGATTTAGGTCAAGGGCACATGCCTGGGTTGTGAGCTTGATCCCCAGGAGGCAGCCAATCAATGATTTTCTCTCATCATTGATGCTTCTATCTCTCCCTCTTCCTTCCTCTCTGAAATAAAATAATTAATTAATAAAAATAATATATTTTTTGGTGTGCTGCAGAATTTTAGTAATTACTTTATATGTGCCATGAGATGAAAAAGGTTGGAAATCGCTGATCTCGTTCACAGTGGGCCATCAGTAAAGGTTTGCTAAACTGAACCCAACAGTAATTCCAAGGCAGACCAGAAAGACTGGGAAACAGAATGGCTTTCACAGTGACTAAAGCCAAAATTTATTCTCCTCTCCAAATTTGGGGGCAAGGACAGATTGCAGCCTTACATGGCAACTGACAGTCATAGCATCAACTCACCACCACTTCAGTCTTAGACTCAACCCTGAAAACACACACAAAAAATTGTGCTCCTAACACTTAGCTGTTGGCTGTTACATTCAAGGCCTTTCTCCAGCTTGAGATGTTCATCAGAATACATGGAGTCCATGCCACTTCTAGACAGCCAAAAAGAAACGGCAAAGATGCTTGCTTAAAGCTTCATTTAACGCTTACCCCATCTATTTCCCATATGAAAAGCCCTCTGAAGGCAGAATCCATGTCCGATTATTCCTTATATTTCCCACAGCTCCTAGCAAAAACACTTTCAGTTTGAACAGCAAAGCACTGGAGAAGAAGATGGAGTAGAATGGACATCGGCCCTTTGGATTTTCCAGAAGAAAAAGTCACATGTGACTTGAAAATGTAATAAAACCTTGAAAGTAGTGGCACTACCTTATATAATTTGTATATAATTTGTGTATAATTTGTGTATAATTTGTATATAATTTACTTAATGTAATTAAACATCAATTCCAGCATCACATTAATGCAATTATTCTTTTAAATTTTAATTAACTCTATTTAATTAAAACACAATTATTTTCTTATTTTTTTATTTTGATAATTTATTGAAGTTTAATGATTTACTAGTTAATTTAAGTGTTACGTAATAAGTATGTACGCTACTTGATGTAAAGTCGGGGAACTCAGTTGTGTTTCTGTTTGTTCCACAGCTGTCTACACAGCTGTGTGGTCCGTTCGCTTGGGTCACATCGCAGTCAGGAACACAGGCTCTGGACCAGACAGCTCTGGTCAGAATCCCAAGTTTGTTACTTCCCAGGTGTCCGCCCTGGGTTAGCCTCTTGGCTCTCAGTGTCCTCGCCTGTAAAAAGGAACATAGCACAGACCTCACAGGGAGGGCGTCGAGCACTTAGCCCAGTGCTGGGTCCATAGATCGTGGTCTAGAATCAGTTGCTATTTTACTGTTGCTGTTCTAATTTCCTCAGAAAATTTAAAATAGTGGAGAGACTCTAAATTAGAGCAGAAAGCTATTAAAATACTGGTGGGGCCGTGTGTCCTAGGGGGCCATGTGCCCCAGGTGAGCCATGTCCCCCAAAGGAACCAGGTGTCCCGGATGAGACGTGTGTCCCAGGGGGCCGAGTGCCCCGGAAGAGCCGTGTGTCTCAGGGGAAGCAGTGGGACCTGGGGGGAGGGGTGGTGAGAACCAGAGGAGGAGCGGACTCTATTCATGTGGTCCTGAGATAGTCACCATAAAACAAGCAGACTGCCAAATGAGGAGCAGATTCTATTCATGTGATCCTGAGATAGTCACCATAAAACAAGCAGATTGTCAAATGACAGTGGGGAGGGGAAGGAGACCTGGGGGGAGATAAGAGAACAACCGAAGGACTGGTATGCATGAATATAAGTACAACCAAAATACTGGTGGGTTTGGCAATTGGAAGAGTTAGAAGGACAGAGGTCACATCTGAACATATATCTGTAAAAACAAATGAGTAGAGCAACTTGCTAAAGCCCAAGTCAGACACCTGGGCAGGACAATTCCAGGTGGGGTGATGGGAGTCTAGGCCTCCCGCAACCTGCCCACAGCTTTCCCCAGTCCGACTTGGTCCAGTCCCAGCTTCTGGTTTCAGCAGCTGGCCTCTTGGTCAGTCAGTAGCCCATGACATTACCCCAGGCCTTCACCCCAAGGATTCTAAAATCTATGGGGAAGCTCCAGGCTGGTCTCAATCCCCTCTCCCCACGCTCCATCCCACGGCAGTGGCTGCTCTGCAGGTCTGAACATGCTCCCTCATTTCTCCCATCTGGTCAATTTTCTTCCATCGAAACGCTTGATTTGGGTCTTGTAGGACGAATAGGAGTTTGCCAGTCATACCTAAATGATTGCTTTCCCTGGAAATTATATGCATTTACCCCATTCTCTGGACGCCGACCCATCTTCCTAGACATTTCAGTGCTGGGCCGAGGGCTGGGTTGACATACCGGTTCGCGTGGAACAGCCTTGTGGGGTCAGGGCCCCGGGGACTCGCGTGTGACCTACAATCTTGGTTTCGGTGTCACATCTTCCAAAGCAATTAAAAATACTTTACTCACAGATTGGCGCCGAATTCCCTTCTCTGCACCCAATTAAAAACATAATACTAACAGCCTTATTAGATCTAAAACAAGCCCCGAATAGAAACAGCCTGTTTAAAAAAATCAATAAACCGTCCTGAATGGCAGTGGAAAAAGAGACAGGCTCCTCTCTGTCTTCCCTAAAAAGTCAGTATTTATACAAAGCATTATGTTGCCGGCTTCGGAGACGCGGAGGTGCCCCGGCTCCCACCGGCCGCCTGCGCCCTCTGAATCCTGCCTGACTTATTTGGCCATAAGTAATCTCCGCTCCAGGCTTGCTTACATTTTTGGGTTTCCCTTTCTCCTGGAATGCATCTCGATGTTCTCATTAGCGCTGTCTGTCTTCCCAGCCCGGGCCCTCGCTCTCCTGGTGTTGCTGTTACTCTCTGTCCTGCCATTAGTAATCTTGACTGCTCCCAGCACGCAGCCAGGCCTGGTGTGTTCCCCATCACGCTGACACTCTGTTCCGCCAGGCCAGGGCTCAGGCGCCTTCCTCCTCCCCTCCCCCCCAGCCAGGCCGCCCCGGCCCTTCTTCATGCTTAGGGCAGGAATTGTTTTAAACGCTTTCTTTAGATGTATGGTATGCTTTTTATAGAAGACTAGAAAGAAAAACACTGAGAAAACCCTCATAATCCAGAGTGGAACACTGGATTACTTTTCTAGCATAATCCTTATTTAAAATATATTTCATTTAAAAAGTAATGTATCTCTTTCCCTTTTTCTTAATCCTCACCCAAGGGCATGCTTAGAGAGAGGAAAGGAGAGAGAGAGAGAGAGAGAGAGAGAGAGAGAGAGAGAGAGAGAGAGAAACATCGATTGTCTGCCCTCTGCATGTGCCCTGACAGGAATCATACCTGCCTAAACCCAGGCATGTGCCCTGACCAGAATTGAACCGGCAATGCTTTGGGTGCACAGGACAATCCCCAATCAAATGAGCCACTTCAGCCCCGTATGTATCTCTTCATGTGATACGATGAGAATGTCACTTAACTTTTGTGGTCTCTTTCCCAATAAATCATAACCCCAGTCTAATCATAAGAAAAACCCCGGGCAGCCTCAAATTGAGGGACATTCTACAAAATATCTGACCGGAATTCTTCAAAACTATCTAGGTCATAAAAACAAGACAAGTCTGCACTGGCTGGGTGGCTTGTTGGTTGGAATGTCATCCCATGTACCAATAGGTTTCAGATTCCATCCCAGGCTGGGTGCATAGGGGAGGGAACTAATCGATGTTTCTCACATCCCTCTGTCTCTCTGGCTCTTTCTCTCTCTTATCAATAACAACATATACTTGGGTGAGGATTAAAAAGAAAAAAAAAACACACACACACAAACAATCAAGATAAATCTGAGAAAAATGTCAGAGTCTTCTAGACTCTAGAGCAGGGGTGGGCAAACTTTTTAAAAAAATATATTTTATTGATTTTTTACAGAGAGGAAGAGAGAGGGATAGAGAGCCAGAAACATCAATGAGAGAGAATCATCGATCAGCTGCCTCTTGCACACCCCCTGCTGGGGATGTGCCCGCAACCAAGGTACATGCCCTTGACCGGAATCGAACCCGTGACCCTCGAGTCTGCAGGCCGACAATCTATCCACTGAGCCAAACCGGTTTCGGCGAGTAGGGGTGGGCAAACTTTTTGACACGAGGGCCACAATGGGTTCTTAAACTGGACCGGAGGGCCGGAACAAAAGCATGGATGGAGTGTTTATGTGAACTAATATAAATCCAAAGTAAACTACGGCCCGCGGGCCGGATAGAACAGCTGAACGAGCCGGATCCAGCCTGCGGGCTGTAGTTTGCCCACACCTGCTCTAGAGGCTCTTTCAGAGACATAATCACTATTTGCAATATGGTATCCTGGACAGGCTCTTGGAAAAGAAAAAGGACATTAAAAACTAAAAATCCTATCAAAGAATGGGCATTAGTCAAAACTAATATATCACTATTGGATCATTGCTTGTGGCAAATGTAAGATAATAACCATAGGGGAAACCGGATACTGAATACATGGGAACTCACTGCATTATCTTTGCAACCTTTCTATAAATTGAAAACTATTTTCCTATTTAAATTTATCATTAAAAAGGGCTGCATGATCGCTGGGAGGAAATTCAGACAATACGGAAGTCTATAAAACGAAAGGCAATAGCCCTTTGCTTCCATCTCCCCTTCCCACGGTTGGCACCAGCCTTGTTTTCTGGGAATGATTTCTCTTTATTGCATAGTTGAGCTCATGCTGCAAATGCAATTTTGAATCCTGGCTTTTTGTTTAGCCTTAGAGCATAAGCATTTTCCCATGTTCTTAAAAACTTCTTAACGACCATTTTATAGGCTGTGTAATACTCATTGCACTGTTTTCTTGCCCAAATTAGCTGTGATCCAGCCTTTAGGTTTCCAGGAGATTAACTTTCATTTCCCAGGCCTTAGAATGTCCCCTCCTGCAAAGAAAGGCTCTTCCGCTTTCTCCAAGCTACTAGATCTTCATCCATGTTCTCCCGGGGTCCCCAGAAAGTTTGTTGGTCCGATGTGCTTCAGCAGAGTTCTATGGGACAGCCTTTCCTTTCTTGATTTCTTCCCTTGCCTTTATCTCTCAAGATGTAGGGATTTATAATCCATTGTGATAACCCTGGTGCTGTTATTACTGATGACTAAAAGGTGGAATGTTTAAACCTTGATGTAGTTGGTTGAATAATGTCGCTCCCCCTCCCCCCCATAATTCATATCTACTCAGACCTCAGTCTAATCATGAGAAAAACACGAGTCCTTATTTCAAAATACCGGTAGGGTCTTCGCAGATTTAATGCTTTAAGATGAGGTCATACTAGATTAGTGTGAGCCCTAAATCCACTGACGGGTGCCTTAAAGAAGGCCACATAAAGACACAGGGACCCAGAGAGAGGAGAAGGCCATGTGGGAAGATGGAGACAAAAATCTGAGTCCCTCATCTACAAGCCAAGGAGCACCAGGTATTGCTGGCAACCACCTGAAGGTAGGAACAGACTCTCCATCAAAGCCACGAAGAGCCCTGGCCTGCTACCAGCTCATTTGGTTAGAGCGTTGTCCCAGTACACTAAGGTTGTGGGTTTGATCCTCGGTGAGGATACATATAAGAACCAACCAATAAATGCATAAATAGATGGAACAACAAATCAATATTTCTCCCCCTCTCTCTCTTAAAAAAATAAAAATTAAAAAAGCCCCTAAGAAGAAGCCAACATCTTGATTTTTGGATGCCCGGTGTCCAGAACTGTGAGAAAGTAAATTTCTGTTGTGTGTTTGTTATGTTTTTATTGATTTTAGAGTGAGAGAGAGGAAGGGAGAGAGGATGGAGAGATAGAAGCATCGATGAGAGAGCCTCCTCCTCATTGGGGAGAGAACCTGTAACCCCAGCATGTGCCCTGACCCGGAATCGAACGTGACCTCTTGGTTCACGGGTCAATGCTGACCCGGAATCGAACGTGACCTCTTGGTTCATGGGTCAATGCTGACCCGGAATCGAACGTGACCTCTTGGTTCACGGGTCAATGCTGGGCCACTGAGCCACTCCAGCCGGGCTCCATGCCTGTTGTTTTGAGCCACCCAGTTTGTGGTTATTTCCTGTTGTGCTTTCCACACTGGGCTACCCTGATCAAGGCGGTAACCGAGTTTAGCATTAAGTGAAAAATTCCAGAGATACGCAGTTCCTAAGTTTTCAATTGGGTGCCGTTCTGAGCAGCGCGATGAACTCTCGCGGGATCCCATCCCGGCCTCCCCTGGGCCGGCGTCCGCACGCCGAGGACGCTCGCCCTGCGCACGTCACGCAGCAGCACGTACGTCACGCAGCAGCACGTAGCGGTCTCTGACGTCAGGTCTGCGGTCTCGGCGTCGAGGCGCTTCCGTTCAAGGCACCGTTATTTCATCAATAATGGCCCCCGAGCACCAGCGTGGTGACGGGGCGACTGGGCCACGCCGGAGAGAACCCGTAAAGCGCCGCCGTGAAGCGGAAAGGTGACATTTCTCGACGTAATAGGGCATCTTATCGCCCCACAGCATCACAAGAAGGGTGAGTACCGGACAGTGAGGCATTTTGAGGGAGCGTGGCCACATTCACGTTAGTTTTATTTCCTCATATCGTTATGCTTGTTCTGTTTTATTGTTATAGCTGTTAATCTCTTGCCGTGCCTAGTTTGTAAATTAAACGTTATTGTAAGTATGCATGCATAGGAAAAACCACAGTATGTACAGAGTCAGGTACTGTCTGAGGTTTCTGGCACCCACCGGGGTCTTGAAACGGATCCCCCATAGATAAGGGGGTTCGTGCATCTTGCATACCGTGGGCCGTGGCCTCAGAGGGACCTGGGTCTGAGCAGTGCTCGGGGGCCTGCTGGGGACAGGGGCGTGGTGAGGTATCTACGGGGAAGCCACAGGCACCACCGGCGTCAGGCTTTGAGCAAAAGTCCAGTCCAGACGGCAGTGTTGCTGAAACCGGTGTGGCTCAGTGGATAGAGCGTCGGTCTGCGGGCTGACAGGTTCCAGGTTCGATTCCGGTCAAGGGCTTGTACCTTGGTTGCCGGCACATCCCCGGGATGTGCAGGAGGCAGCTGGTCAATGTTTCTCTCTCATCGATGTTTCTAGCTCTCTATCCCTCTCCCTTCCTCTCTGTAAAAAATCAATTAAAAAAAAAAAAGATTGCAGTGTTTTGTGTCATTTTCCTTCTCTTCAATCATCTCTACCTGGTGGCCATTTCTTCCTGGTCAGACGGAAAAAAACACAGTACTATGGACCCTTTTATCTGCATCCGTAGTATTTCTAGATGTATGTTGTCATTTGCCAGGATACGTCCTTAATATACAGAGCTTCCAGATTGAAAACACATTAATTTCAAAGCTTTGGTTATGACAAAATGAATTACTTCAGCCCTTCATTTCTTTTAAATGACTTATAGTGCATTTGCTTTAAGAACACGCATGCACCCACACCAAAACCTGAACAGTGATTGCTGTATTTCCCAATTTTTCTAAAAGGAGCTTATATTACTTTCATAGAGAAAAACATTTTTATCAAACTTCCTTTAAAAGAGGGGTGTTGCATCTGCCACAAAAACCACTTTGGGATGAAGAGATTCTTCTCAGAGGCTTAGGGTTGGTGAGAAAAATGTAAGCCATAACATTTTAATGTGTGTGAGAGCTGGGGACCACTCAGGCCCAAGGAGTCACTGTCTTTACTTTGCTAGGAGGTCCCAGGGGTCCTGAGGCAGCCTGTGGTGAGGGATCAATTCTTGTGGGGGTGGGGTGGGGATGGTGCAAAGTCTTGAAGGAGTTGAATGACTTTCAGTACAATTATGGTTGCATGTGTAGGGTTCATAGTATTTATAGGGTTCGTAAGAATGTATCTGTGGTCACAATGGCAAGAAAAAACACTTCTCAGTCTCTCGCTGGGTTGTTGTGAATGAAATCAGAGGAAGAAGGGTTGAGGAGTGTGGGCAGAAGAGAGAGCGCTGTGGTTGACCACAGGAAGGCGGGCCACACCTGCGGAGATGCGCCTTGGGGTCCTCTGGGGGCCCCAGCATCCCTTTCGGTGTTGGTTATCCACTGCAGCGGAATCTCACCACTTAGTGGCTTAACACGATGGTGAACTTTGATTACCTCATCGTTTTTGTAGGTAAGGAATTCGGGAGTGAGTTAGGAGGGTAATTCTGGCTTTTGATCACTGAAGAGCTCGCGGCCTATATGTCAGCCGAGGCTGCAGTCCTGTGGAGGGAGGATTGGCAGAGCCCGGAGGATCATTTCCCAAAAAGGTCGCTCACACGTCTGACAGATTGGTCCTGGCTATTGGCAGGAGACCTCCGTCCCGTGCCAGGTGAACTCCCCACAGAGGTCACACACTGTATCATTGCCATAACATCCTATTGGCTACACAGGTTGGCCCTGTTCTGTGTGGGAGGGGCCCCCAAACCCAGCAGCGAGGGCCTCTGGTGTCGTCTTGGAGGCTGGTTGCCATGCTCTACATTGGGTCCGTGGCTGTTGAAGTACCTGGAGCTGGGAGCTTCCAAAACCCAAGCAAAACTGTATTTTTTCCTTAACCTTCAAAGTGAAGCATTCCAAATATGTCCAGCCATATTGGGAACCTGGGAAAGATCCGGAGGATTATCCTAAAGAGGTCAGAACTCTAAGATAAACCTCATTCTACCCTTACTCAACATTTCCCACAAACTCTTTTTAACCATATGTTTCTTTTGATGTGAATTCTACATATCATCAAATGCACAAATTTCTTAGGTATTCGTTTGCTCAGTTTTGAATAATGCCTTATACCTTCATAACACAAACCCCTAGAGAAGTATAGAAAGTTCTCCCACCTCAACAATAAAGATAAATAAATTATATTTTAAAAAGTTACCTCACAATACTTCCAGGTAGCACGTACACACACACACACACACACACACAAAAAAAAAAAAAAAAACCAACAACACTGTTTTGATATCCTTCCACTGTAGAGTTTTATGTGGTTGAGAATCTATAATAATAAAAGCATAATATGCAAATTGACTGAACGACAGAACAGCAGAATGACCATCTGGTTGACCTTCTGGACTACCATGCTATGACACCCACTGGTGCCAAGGCAGGTACGAAGCGATTGGTCGGGGGTCTGGTCATCACCCCATGATCGTCCTGCAGAGGGAGACCCAGTCCACCAACTGGTGGGCTGTGGCGGGTGGGCAGGGCCTACCTCTTTGGGGTGATCCATCATCAGGCTCCTGGACTATGAGAGGGGACAGGCCAGGCTGAAGGACCTCCCCTTCCCAGTGCACAAACTTTGTGCACTGGGCCTCTAATTTCAAATAAGTGGAATTATGTTCTTTAGGTTTAGTTTCTTCTTCAGTTGTCATGCACCAGTAAAATTTCCCCCTGCATTATTTTTAAATTTTAATCTACAGAACTGAAAGATAGCACAATGAACCCTCATATACCCTTGACCTAGAGCCACCAATTAATAAAATGTTGCCACATTTGCTTTCTTTCAGTTTCTCTTTCTCTTTCCTGAACCCCTTGAAAATTGCAGATGCAAGACACTTCATCCTTAAATACTTCATTCAGCATGTGCTCCTAAGAACAAAGACATTCTCCTCCATACCATTATCATGCTCAAGACATTTGATATTGATACAAAAATATATAGTCCCTATTCAGTTTCTCCAACAACATTCTTTAGAAAAGTGCAGGTACATATTGTAGGAAATGTGGTAGGAGTTGGAGCTACAGGGTCTGTATCCTGACCTTGACCCCTCTTCTTCTCTCTCTCTCTCCCCCATTCTCTCTCCATCCCTTCTCCATGGCATCCAGTGTGCACTCAGTCCTGGCTTGGGTAGTCACCCAAATTCCTTCACCTGCTCAAGTCCTCTGGGCAATTTATTTCAGCATTATGTATAGGAACGTTCCTTCCTTTTCTTTGGTGGGCTGACCCCTCCACCGTGCATCCTGCACACTCACATGCCCCCCTCCCCAGGAGTGACTTACATGAACCTCTTATGGACAGGAAAGAGCTTTTGTTCATTCCTCAAGGTACCATAGACACTGGAAAATAGTCCTCCCTCCTCTTTTTGTGTGTTCAGGTCTAACTACTTACACAAACCTCCCTCCTCTCATCTCAGCCTTTCCCTCCAAGACACAGGCAAGTTTTCCTGGCTAAGAGTACACATATCTTTCCAACACACACACACACACACACACACACACACACACACACACACGTGCTACACTAGCAGCCTCACACTCAGGTCTGGTTCTCTCCCACTGCCAGCCGGACCCTCTGAGTCTTCAGTAGGGTCAGGCAGGAGCCATGGAGGCCGACCGGGTAACCGCCATGTTGAGGTGTAGATTCACAGCCTCCGCAGCTCTGCAGCCTCATTGCCCTGAGCCCTTGGTAAGCGAATGGGGCGTCCTACTCATCCCAAACCCCTGGGAATCCCTCCCACCCTCACTGCTCAGCTGGTCTCAGGGGAGAAATATGCACTTTGCTCCAGACAGTAATTGGTCACTCTCAGTATTGGCCATTGTGAGTATTTATACTCCGTTCTGCAGCAGTCCCCTGCGCTAGGGCATTGACAACATGCAGCAACTGACTCTCCGCAGCTGAGGGGCGGGCCTGGGTGTGGAGTTCAGAGAGTCGGTGATGGGCTGGTGGCCTGGTCCACCTGATAGAGCAGCACAGGAGCCCAGGGAGCCTGCCCACCTGCCTGCCCGAACAGTTTGAAGTTGTGCAAAAGGAGCTGCGTGTACATTTACTTGAAGACTTCACTCTAACCTTAGCTACTGCCCATGTCTGAAAGCCTGGCCTCATGAGCAAGTGCCAGCAGTCCCTCCTGCTCCTTGTCTGGTGGATGGAAGCAGGGAATGGTGCACAGAGGTGCGTGGCTGTCAAAGCTGATGCCAACATTTGGGCAGAAACCCTGGCCCCCACCTGTTGTAGCTGCTCTGGCTGTCCATGCAGGGAGAGCTGCCCTCCTGCCTCCAGCAGTGCTGAGCGACATCCACAGAGTTCGGCTCCCAGGATGGAGTCATGTGGTTAGATCAGGGGTGGGCAAACTTTTTGACTCGAGGGCCACAACGGGTTCTTAAACTGGACCGGAGGGCCGGAACAAAAGCAGCCTGACCATGCTGGCACTCTCATCTTGGGCTGCTGGTGAAGGAGTAGAGAGGAGAGCAAGAGAACCCTCTGCTCTTTCGGCTCCGCGGGCCGGATAGAACAGCCGAACGGGCCGGATCCGGCCCGCGGGCCGTAGTTTGCTCACGGCTGGGTTAGACCAATCTGGGGGTGGGTCACTATGTACCAGGAAGGTTCACCAGGTATTTTGAAAGCCAATTCAAAAAGTAGTCCTTTTGGCTCTGGCTTGTGTTGCTCAGTAGTCAGAGCATTTGCCTGTGCACCAAAGGGTGGCAGGTTCCATTTCCTGTCAAGGGCACCTACCTGGCTTGCAGGTTTGATCCCCAGCTTGGATGAGGTGCATGTAGGAGGCAACCAATAGATCTCTCTCTCTCTCATATTAATACCCGCCTCCCCCCACCCCCTTCTACTTTCTTTAAAAAAAAAATCACCGGAAAATATCCTTGGGTGAGGATTAACAACAACAACAAATAGTCCTCTTGTCATTTGCAGAGGCCAGAAGTTATAAGGAAAGGGCGACAGAATTGGCAGGGATGGGAAGGAGCCCACCTTGTACCTTCAAGGCTTCATCAAGCCCCCACCTGCCTGTTCCTCACCTCTCCTAAGGCCTTCACTCATTTGGTGCTCCCCTTTGTACAAGCCCGGGGTGCTTTTTAATCTGGGTCGTTCATTCTAATGTGTGCTTATACGTTGTATTAGAGATCTGAGGTGGTTTATAAAAACATAAAATAAAGATTAAAAACTCAGGTATGATATTGTCTCAGAGAAAAGCACAGTCTCATACAGCTGCTAAAGGGGCCAGAAAATTTCCCCAAGTCTCCTGGAGGCCAGAGATAAAGGGCAAACCATCCAGGCAGGGGCCTCCCCGGCCCATTAGGTGTGATCCGGCTGGTTTTTAGGATCAGAACATCTTCTCTCAAAACTGAGAACTGAGAAACATCTCCCCGGTGGGCCCAGCCAGAGAGCCCTGCTGCCCCATCTCATCTGAGAACACCGCTCCTTTTTATGACACTGGGGTGTTAGTTTTGTTTTGTTTTGGTTGTGGTTCTCTCTTTTTAAAAAAATCAAAGTCACAAGTTGACTCAAATAGCATTGCTATGGTAACTAATTCCTTTGGTAGAAATGAGAAAAGCATAAGTCAGTGCAAATGGATAAGAAAGAATCACAGGAAGAGGGAAAGGGTGGGAGAGGCATTTTACAGCTTATCAAGGTCAGAGGACAGAAATGCATCTGTAAAAACAATAACAACAAAAACACCCAAAAAACAAAACCTAAACTTCCAGACTAGGAATCACGTCTAGAGCATCCCCACTACAGCGCCCATCACAGTGATTGGCCCAGAGTAGTTCCAAATTGTTATTTATCACGTGGGCATTGGTCCTCCTAGGTGTAGCTTACAATGTGTGTTTAACAACTGCTCCCTTATCTCTTCACTTGGTGAAAGAATTACAGCTTGACGAGGCTGCAGTGTTTCAGTTTGCCAGCAGGTGCCGCCAGCTAACACGATTCAGAGCAGCCTGAACATGCCAAGGTCTTTGTCCCTATTTTAAAACTTTCCATGGAGCCTAAATGTGGGCAAAGTACAAATTCCTAAGTAAAACACTGCTTTAGATTTGATCTAACTCACTTTTTATGGCTTTAGATCTTACCAGTTCAGGCACCCATTCAATCAGCAGAGGTTTATTGAACATTTATTTTTTATAAGGTGCGATGCTGGGTGCTGGAGATAAAAAGATAACAGAAATTTCTTCTCTGCTCTGGATAAAATCACTGTCTGTTCCACCTAGGAAAGGGCTAAGCTGCTGTTAAAGAGACATTTATACACACACACACACACACAGGCTTAAGGATTCAATTTATTTACTTCCCCATCAGTTAGGTGGGCATCTGGCTTCTTCCCATCTTCTGTCATCACCCATAAGATAACTGTCCTTGTGTCATCATCCATAGCTACTGTCCTTGGTTGTGTGGTCAAAGCTGGGTCACAATCACTTCCATGCTTCAGCCTGGAAAGGGGAACAGAAAATGTGGAAGGCAAGCAATTTCCTTTGAAGCAAGAAACACAGAAGGTGGACTTACCTTTTTATTCACACTCCAGGGCATAAACCTAGTCATGTGGCCTCATCTAGCCGAAAGAAGGCTGGGAAATGTAGTCTTTAACTAGGCAACAGCATACCCACTTAGAAGTCTGGTCAGAAAGTATCTCTTTTTGACACAGTCTAACTTTACTTTTAATTAACTCATGAAACAATTTTTATATCTTCTAGATTTCCTGTCAATTTTATTTGCACTGTCAGGGTTTAAAAATTCATAGAAATTTGTGGTGAATAGAATGTCCTATAGCAGTTTTACTGTGCACATTTCATATTCCTGAGACATACTAATGCCCATCAGCAGTGACAAGTATTATCACAATGACAAGTGAGTTGCTAAAATTCCAGCAAAATGAAACTTAGAATCAAGTCTATTTTCTACTCATGAGAAAATGATATTTGTATTGGCTTCTCTATTCTATAAAAGGAGAGACTGGATATGGAGGAATAACTACCTGTCTGCCCCTAGGTGATTTCTGTAAGTTGCACCCGGAAGCTCCAACTTGAACTCCTCCACAAAGCTTTTCTTGACCTCTTCCGGCTGAGTTGACTTCTCCCTTTTCTGAACTTGATTCTTTAAAAAAAAAATTATTTCAGAGAGGAAGAGAGGAGAGAGAGAGATGGAAACATAAATGATAAGAGAGAATCATTGATTGGCTGCCTCCAGCACATCCTCTATTGGCGAGCTCACAACCCGGGCATATTCCCTTGACTGGAATTGAACCTGGGACCCTTCGGTCCTCAGGCTGATGCTCTATCCACTGAGCCAAACCAGGTAGGGCTGAACTTTAAGCTATGTCACTGCACAGCATTTATCCATTTATTCACTAATGTGGAAGAGACTGCTAGTTATTACCAATTTTTGTTCTTTCCCTCTTCCTTAAACTTACCTTCTCCTAACTTTGTGGTTGGCACATGGCTGAATGGAATAAGGTGGATATTTGTCAACTTCTCTTACTGCTAGTTGTGGTCATGTGATTCAGTTCTGGCCAGTGAGATGCAAGCAGAAATAATGTGTGACAGCTTTCAAGAAACCCTTTGCCTCTTCTCTTCCCCATTCCTGCCGGTTGGAATAGCAATGTAATGGCTGGAGCTATGGCAGCCACCTGAGACCATGAGATGATCTTGGGAATGGAAGCCAAGCACAACAGAGTAACAGGAAAAAAGTCTTGGCTCACAGTACTGTAGTGTGCCACACTAGCTTTGAGTTACTATGTACCATATTTTTCGGACCATAAGACGCACCTTTTCTTCACCAGATAGTGGGAGGAAAAGTGCCTGCGTCTTATGGTCCGAATAGAAGTAGTGCCTGCGTCTTATGGTCCGAGTTGCAGAGCGGCAGCGGGTCCCCCGGGACCTTCCGTGTCCCCAGAGACTGCATATTTGGTGAAGAAAAAGTGCGTCTTATGGTCCGAAAAATACGGTATATCATTTTTGAGAGAAATGTAAACTTCTGCTTTATTTAAGTAAGGTGTTGTTTTGGGCTTCTCTGTTACTCCCAGCCAAACCTAATTCTTACTATAAAACTCATGTCTTTGAAACTTTCCAGTAGACTGTGAGCCCTGGAGACCAGAGACTGGTTTTTTAATCATCTTTACATTTCTATTGCTCTTTCTTTAAACTATATTCATGTATATGAGATAGATTTCACTTGGAGCCTAACCAGATTGGTTCCACTCTGCAAATGGCCCCTTAGGCCTACTGACCAACACCCTTAAGCTTTGCCAGTTCAGCTATTCTTGTACTCGCACAACATGATTTGAAACAAACTCTCCTCTCCTCAGATCATCTCATTCGCTTACTGTACAGTGAAATAGAAGTGGTTGAGACAGCAGTTGCCTCTTTTACCCAATACCCAATGAAAAGCCAACCATTTTGTCTTGTATGGGAAGGGTGCTGTCCCTCCTACCAAAAGCTAGGCCCTCCATTCCTGCTTTGTATCTTGACCAAGAGTCCTTCATATGAACATAAAACTGCCCACTATCTGCTCCCCACTCCCCATTCTCAATCTCTGGCTCCTGGATCCTTTTTATTCCATAACATACACAAATAATTTATGAAAAGAACAAAACAACACTCTTGACATATCTTCTCCACTCATATCTCCTTTGTAACCAAACTTCTCCAAAGAGTGCTCTACACTCCCTGCCTCCGTGGTATCACTTCACACACCGCCCCGCCCCCCCCCCCCCCCAGCAGCCCTGAAGATGCCCCTGTGGCTAAAGCCGATAGATGAGCTTCCATCCTCTTCGCCACCTCTCCGCAGTGCTGACCCAGGCTGACCCTTCACCCTGGAGGTGTCTACCTTCTTGGCTGCCATGCATCCCACCTGTCACCCAGCTTCGTTCATCCCTCTGTGGACCCTCTCTGCTCATCTATTAAAAATAATGATTGCACTCTTTCTTACCTATCCTCTCTCTCATGTGACTGTCTTCATTACCAAAGCCTCTGCATGCTCTGTAGGTGGAAAACTGACGCATTTATTTCTCCAGGCCAGATGTTATAGCCAATTGCCAATCTGGCATATCTTCCTTTGCAGTCTATCAGCCATCACAAGCTGAACACTTTGAAATACCAAACTCTAGACCACATGCGGCTTGCGAGCCTCGGTTTGCCTCTCTGTTGACTAATAAGTTTGCCGACCATTGTCATATACTACCCTTTACCTCTTTGCACACAATATGCCACAATTGCCTAATCCTCACAGCTTCCAACTACACGGTAATATTTACCGTATTTGCCGGCGTATAAGACGATTTTTTGGCCCTGAAAAAAATACGTATTTGCCGGCGTATAAGACGACTGGGCGTATAAGACGACCCTCTAACATTTCCACTAAAAATACAGAGTTTGTTATATACTCGCCGTATAAGACTACCCCCCACTTGGAGGCATATTTTTCAGGGCCAAAAAGTCGTCTTATATGCCGGCAAATACGGTAGTATAGTCCAGTGGTCGGCAAACTCATTAGTCAATAGAGCTGCCAACCACTGCTCTAGACCTTCCCTCCAAAACCTGACACCACTATCCATCAAGTTGCACAAGCCAGAAATCTAGATGGTATTCTTAACACTTCTCTCAATTGCACATCCAGTCTATTCCTAAATATTATTGATTTTATCTCTAAAATATCTCTTGAATCTGTTTACTTTTCTACATTTCTATCACCATCACCCAAGTTCAAGCTCTCATCTTTTCTCTCCTGGGCTCTTATAATAACATTTTAACTGTGTTTACTAATACCCACTTTCACCTCCCCAATTCTGTTCTGAACTGTTAAAAAGATAAACTGAAGCATATTAAAATTGTAAAAGTTTATTTGAGCAAAAATAATTTTGCATTGGGCAGCATCAAATATAGCAGATAGAAAAGAGTTCAGAGGAGCTGTATAAAATGAAAATCTTTTATAAGTAGAAGGGAGCAGGAATAAGGAAGTCATACTAGGAAAAAATACGTTGGTTATTGCAAAATTACTCTCCATTAGGGGATGTCAGAGGCTTATCAGGCAGATGACCTAACTAGTACTGATTAAGTGATCCTGATGGACTAGTTTAAGATTCCATTTCTGGGAGAGCTGAAACTATGATTAAGTCTTGGTTTGCTGACATGGGATTTAGCATAAGTGACTCCATTTTGGGCCTGTTGTCTTGTTTTAATGCCGCACAACAGTGAAAGTGTGAGTTTCAAAACACAAATCAGAGCATAGCACCCTATATGCATGTATATGCTTAAGACACTTCAGGAGCTTCCCGCTGCTCTCGGGATTGAGAAGAGGCAACCCTTTAAGTGGCTCACAGGGATCTTCATGTTCTGTTCCTCCCTTCTCCTCCAGCATCCTTGCATGCCACACTCTTCTCCTACATTCCAACCTTTCTCATTACTTCATACTTGCCACGATTCCTCCCAGGCCAGGACATTGGCATGAGTCATGCCCTGCCTGGAAAGTGCCTCCCTCCCCCTCTTCACCTGGCAAACCCGTGACTTGGTTGTTCACATGTCACTTCCTCAGGGAAGCCTGCCATGAACTCTCTGGCCAGCCAGAGAGTCTGTGCCTGTTACTACTCATGTATGTAACTCTCCTTCATGTCCCACTTGTCACAGGTATAACCTTTCATTAGTTTGTGTGATGAGTTGATCGATGTCATATTCACAGTTACATCCCCTTTGTGATTCTTTCCTTCTCAAACTAGACTGGCCTCCAGTGCCCTGGAGGCTGGGGCATTTCTTACACTCCCTAGTCTCCTTCAAACGGCCCAGCCTGTTGCTGTGTCTAGTTGTGATTGGCATTGCTAGTAGGTTCTAAGCCCCTTTTCACAAAAGTATGGGTTTCCATATGCATAACACTCCTTGTGTGTATGATTGCAATGCTCCTGGCTCACCCTATACCTAGGTAGATTAGACAGCCACCTATTAGCCTGTAAGTCACTAGAGTCAGAGAAGAGGCCATTCCTCCATCCATTTGTGCTTTATACGGGTACTTAAGCAAAAAAATATTCATTGACATCAGGCAGAATGGTAGGCAATGGGGCATGCAGAGATGAATAAAACACAGTAGCTGATGACAGGGCTTCCCTGTATTGTACTACAAGATGTGCACCGCACACAGTAGCCAGCGAGGGAAGGAGCACAAGCCAAAATCCAGCTCACATTTATAGGCAAGCCCCAAAGCAAAAGGCCTTCCTATGCCCAGAGGGAGTGCCTTTATCACTTGCTTAACATTGTGGGAGAGAAGAAGAATGCACTATGAAGTAAGTGCTGGAATTAAGAGAAGGCTCTAAGGGCTCAGAGGAAAGAGCAACTCAAACCAATGGAGAGCCTGAGCAGGCCCTTAAAGGAATGAATTACCAGCCTGAATCCCTCTGGCGCAAGGTAGGCATGGTTATTCTTCTCTGACTCAGGTGATCCGTTCCAGAAAAGGCACCGGCTACCAGGGGGCACCCAGGGAGAGTGGGTAGAGAGGAGGAAAAAGGGGGAGTCATTGACAGAAGAGAGGAGGCCCCAGAGCCATTTTGCTCTGGTTTGACCCTGAAAATATTTATATTGCAAACATGCTCTCTATGGAGACACCTAATCAGAACTGAAACCACACAGGCATGGAGCTTCCAGGCCCTCAGGTGTCGTAGTGATAACGCTAATTCATAATCACCTCCTCCCAGGCTTTCCCCAAGCCCAACTGCAATGGGCCACCAAGGCAGGGTGCTGGAGAGGCAGTTCTGTGCAGCGGAGTTGGTGAAGAGGAGAGAGGAAAAGGAGATAGGGCTGAGGTTTGCCCCACATTGCTCCAATTTGTGAAGGCTTTCATTTCTGGAGCCAGAGATTCCACTCACATATTGAGCCCAGAAACCACAACCCCTTGCTAGGCCTCTAGCAAAATGTGTTTTAGATCTTTAAGAATGATTGATAACATTACATATATTCATTTTATCGAGTAGAGCACCTCACACACATTATACAATTTGAGACAGGAAACAACTCAGTGAGGTGAGTGACTCTGCTGAGGTCACACGCACGGTTGGTTAACTGCCAGAGCTGGGATGGAAATCCCTGTCTGCTTATTTCAAAATAACTGGACTGGTTTTTACCCAGAGAAAGGGCATAGCAGCAACACCTGCCTCGAGGGGTGGTTGTGAGAATGCAAGGAGAAAAGCTACACATGATGCCCAGCAGAGCTCCCGATGCATAATACCCTTAATCCCCTCAGCCGAGAGTGACCAACCCCTGATAAACCGGATCACAGAAACTGGCCTGGTCCTGGGCGAGAGCTGGCCTGTGCGCCTGCTTGATGCTCAAAGATAACATCCTCTAGCCGTCCACGCTCCTTGTTTTGCATTAAGTATGATGAACAGTAAATTGTATATTATTTGCAGAATAAGAAATGTATAGAAGCAGATATTTTGTTTAAACAAATAGGTTAAAAAAACTAATCTTAAAATTGATTTGTGTTTATAAGTATTTTTGTCAAATATTCCACTTAGAAAATTTCTCATTCATTTCAGCTGGGTCTGTTTTTGTTTATTTGTTTGCTCATCTTGTTTCGTTTTGTTGATCTTTTCCCCATCGCTTTTTCAATGAATGATCCTGTAAGTCCACAGGGAGGAGTCCCACCCACAGCATAGCCAGCCTTCTTCTCTCGCTTGTTCTGCACAGTTAGCATTGATTTCGAGAATTTAAATTTTCTCCTCCAATTATAAGTAAATTGTCCCAAAGGGGGGAAAAACTGCAGGAATTGGGAGGTTTTATTTCTAGAGATATTGAACTGTAAAGGATTGGGTTTCTGGTGATAGTAGGCACCGTGGAGGACAGGGATTAAGCAAAACTTAAATTAAAATATTAATTTTAAAAAATTAAGTAGATGCCCTAGCTGTTTTTGGCTCAGCAGATAGAGCATCGTCCTGTGGACTGAAGGGTCCCAGGTTCAATTCCGGTCAAGGGCACATGCCCAGACTGTGGGCTTGATCCCCAGTGGGGGCATTTAGAGGGCAGCCAATCAATGATTCTCTCATCATTGATGTTTCTACCTCTCTCTCCTTCTCCCTTCCTCCCTGAAATAAATAAAATTATATTTTAAAAATTAAGTCCACACTAAATGTACTCTCTGCTATTTTTGAACACCATATTTAAACAATGTTGATGGAGTGTTCTAAATTATAAATAAGAAGAAGGGAAAGTAGGAGAGGGAAGGCAGATCTTTTACTACTTCTGAAAAGAACACTAAGATTTAAAGTGATAATTTTACAGCCATGTGAAATATAGAGAAGTGAGAAGGATCTTTTAGAACCATTTCTCGTTAATAACACTACAGAAATCACAGGCAATGCTATGAAGTTCATACGCTCACTCACAGATGGACAGTGCTATTTCCTTAGTTTCCCTCACCGTTCAAAGCACAGCCAGTAAGGGCTGCTGTGGTCTTCCGTTCACCTGGGCAGGCTGTGACTGGCAGGAGGCTCCTGGAGCTACTCCTAGTCCCAGATTTTCCTGGCCTTTTTTTCAGACGGGTGTGCAGCTCATGTGGACTTTGTCACCTGGAAACTGGTGGGCAGGTAGACCAGCCAGCTGGTAAAGCCAGGGCTGAATGCTAGCAAATTCTGTGAGGCTGGGACAGAGCTCCCATGGATTTCAGATTAGTTCCAAACTGTGTCTTAAGGAATGCCCCTATGGCACAATTTCTGACAACAGTCAGAAGGCCTGTGGGACAAGAGTAGATACCTTCCATACTGGTAACTGAGAGTCCTGATTGGGAGAGGTTCACGCTACTGCAGCAGCACTCACCAGCCGTGAGCCCTGCATCTGACACCATCCTAAGGGGAATGGCCTATGGGATTGGGCTGAAAGCAGGTCTCCAACATCCCCCAAGGGGTCCCGCATTGCAAGAAGGTGCAGGCTAGGCCAAGGGACCCCACTGGTGCAAAATCAGGGCCAGGGAGGAATTACAGGAGGGCTCCAAGGCATTTCCAGCCCCTTCTCACCCAGAACCAATCAGCTGGACCCCAGCAGCAGCAAGCTAACCTATTGGTCGGAGCATCTGCCCCCTGGTGGTCAGTGCCTGTCATAGTGAGCAGTTGAGCGGCCTCAGCATATCATTACACTTTGATTGGTTGAATAGTTGACCGGTCACCGGATGCCCAGACACTTAGCATATTAGGCTTTTATTACATAGGACTAGAGACCCGGTGCACAAAATTCATGCATGGGGGGTGGGAGTCGTGTCCCTCAGCCCAGCCTGCACCCTCTCCAATCCTGGAACCCTTGGGGGCGACAAGTCCTGCAGGGAGGGCAGTTGGGGGTGATTGGGCCCTTAGGGAGAGCCTTTGGGGGTGATCGGGCTGGCAGGCGAGCAGTTAGGTGTCAATCATGCCAGCAGGGGAGTCCTTAGGGGGCTATCAGGCTGGCAGATAGAGTGGTTAGGGGCAATCAGAGAGGTTAGGCAGCCAGGCAGGTGTGTGGTTAGGAGCTAGCAGTCCCAGATTCTGAGAGGATGTCCAACTGCCAGTTTAGGCCCAATCCTGCAGGACATCCCCTGAGGGGTCCCAGATTGGAGAGGGTGCAGGCTGGGCTGAGGGACACCCACTCCCCACCCCAGTGCACTAATTATAAATAAGAACAAAGATGCTCATCCCATCATAACAGTCAAACAAACAGCAAATGCCTAGCAGGTTTCTACAAAATATAACGTTCTAGATTAGGTATTGCCTTCTAAAAAGGGGACTCTCCCAAACTCATATTTCTGCCCCTCTATGTGTCCCTCTCCCATCTCTGCTTTACGTAAAGGGAGGGAGAATTTCTGATTCATTATGAAACATTTTAAAAGTTGTTATTTTCACCTTGGAGTTCAGTAGCATCATGGCATTCCCCCTCACCTTTCTGCTCCCTTGGGTTGACCCCCCTCCCCCAGGCCTTTTACCCTTGAGGCAGTTTCATGCCCTGCCTGCCTTTTGTATCCCAAGATAATAAGCAGGAGTCAAGGTCAGTTTCCCCGGCAGTCGAGCCTGGCCTAGCCTCTCTGTTCTCCTCTGCCTTGGAGGGACAGGTCAGCTAGCTTGAGGCTGCTCTGCAGATAGCCACGTTGGATTCAAGAAGATGGAATGCATTAAGTCCCACTGTGTCTTCTTGGCCACATCCTCCAATCCATTTCCACCAAATGACCCACATTTGGGAGCAGAGAGATCTTGGCCACCTGTTGCTAACTCATACTTTACCCCTAACCCCCATTTGACTCTTCTTCCCTGCATATAAACCATTTGTAAACATGGCCCACGGGGTTTAAAAAGTCCTAGGCTTCTGGCCATAATACAGTAAAACACTGGCAAACCTCACTGTTAACTTTTAAAAATATATGTTTTTTAAAATCTGTTTTTAGAGAGAGAAAGGGAGAGGGAAAGAGAGATAGAAACATCAATGATATAGAAAGACTGATCCACTGCCTCTTGCACTCCCCCTACAGGGATCGAGCCCGCAACTCAGGAAAGTGCCTTAATTGAGAATTGAGCTAGCAACCTCTTTATGCATGGATGACGCTTAACCCACGAGCCACACCAGCTGGGCTCACTGCTAACTTTTAATACTACCTTTGTTTAAGTAACATGGAATCTTTATAAAGACTTTGCATGCCTTTTATCTTAAAATTATTTATGAACAGAATAACCTCTGAGTTGTTAAGAGCAATTTAAAAGTTTTAGTTTAAAACGAATAGCATGTAATTGAACAGAAAATATTCTGGAATGTACTTATTTCAGACCTGTGATCCTTCTGCCCCCAACCTCATAAAAAAAATTCTAGAAAAAAGGTAAATTGGGTCAATGGTAGTCTTGGTGCACAATACAAGTTCAGAGACACAAAAAATTTTGCATTCTGTTTGGGGGCACAAAGCTTTCTAGGTTTGGACAGCTATTTATAAGCAAGAGCCTGTGGCAAGGGGCAGCTCCAGTGGCTTTTTTCTTTCAACCTCACACTGTTTTTGTTATTGTGAGGTTCTCTAGGTCTATGGGATTTCTATGTTACTATTGGCAAAGCTTTATTCCAATTTTTTGAAAATCTGCCTACAGTTTTCTAAGGCATCCTAAATGTTGCTTGGGTGCAAACAGACACAGCTTTGAGGCCATTGGAACTGAAGGAGGCATGAATAACGGGAGGCTCACAGATCAGCTGGAACTGCCGGTGCTGATGCTGAGCTTGAATCCAGCAGCACTGAGAAGGGTTCTTCACTGGAAAGTTGCTGAACAGACCGAAGCCGAAGGTGCTGAGGACCAAGGAAAGCCAGGCAGGGGACAAGGGAAGCCACGGATCCATGTCTTCAAGAAGCTAGTGTCCTGTGAGAATGAGTTGGAAATGGCAAAGCTTGAGGAGAAAGGTCTCCAATTCTCAAAACTCTTGGAGATGAATAGAGAAACTGTAAAGGTGAGAAGGTGCCAGGCGAAGGAAGAGGATGGTGAGCCCGCTTTTGACTGCTGTCTTACAGACAAACACATTCTGGAATCAGTTCCCTGGATAATGTGATAATTGTTGTACTTTTGGACTTAAATGTAATTCGAGCTACACATTCAAGAATAGGATGCTTGATTAATGTAGGAAGAATAAACATTAGAAAGGGTTATGGATGCTATCCTCTTGCTTTATTGTATTGACCAAACTTTTTACAGTGAACATGTAGCTACTATTACCATTTTAAAAAGAACTAGTTTTGCCTTGGCTAGTGGCTTTGTTGATTGGAATGTGGTTTATTTCACTTTTAATGTTTTCAAGGTTCAGCCATGTAGTTAGCATGTGTCAGAATTTAAATCCTTTTAAGGCTGAATGCTATTCTCTGTTGTATATATCAATCACATTTTGTTTATTCATTCATCCATTGATAGCCACTTGGGTTTCTTCAACTTTTGTAATATTGTGAACAGTGCTGGTTTACAGGTATTTGAGTCCTTGCTTTCAATATTATTTTGGGTATATTCCTAATTGATGAATTATATGGTAATTCGGTGTTTAATTTTTTGAGGAACCATCACACTGTCTCCCACAGTGGCTATACTATTTTACATTCCCACAAGCCATAAGTAAGGTTTCCAATTTCTCCACATCCTCACCAACATTTGCTATTTTCCAGTTTTTGGATAACAGACATCATCATGGGTGTGAGGTGATATCTTGTTGTGGTTTTGATTTCTCTTATCACTAATGATGCTAGTATCTTTTCATGTGCTATTTGACCATTTGTATATCTTCTTTGGAGAAATATCTTTTTGATAGATCCTCCCTTCCTCCAGTTGATTGACAGATGTAAACCCCACCTGTGGCCGTACATTCCTGAGCACTGAACCACCAATCAGCACCTGCCAAATACCCTAAGCCCCCAATTCCTAAAGACCCTAGGTCCCTAATCACCAATCAGCGTGTGCTGATACCCTAAGCCCCGTCTCCTATCCTCCCCTTAAAAGTAGACCCCTGGTGTCTTCGGGCCTCTTCCTATCTCTGGAAGCAGCCGGCGGGGGTACCCTCCCTCCAATAAAAGCCTGTGTCCTGGCCTCCCAGTCTCAGCTACCTTCTTTAATTAATCTATCACTTTTCAAACCTTTTTCTAGTTTTGAATGATTTGTTTGGCTTTTTGTTGTTGAGCTGCAGGATTTTTATTTTATTTTATGTATCTCTCTTATGATATATGACTTGCAGTATTTTTCCTCATTCTGTTGGCTGTCTTTTCAGTCTCTTGATAGTGTCCTTGAATGCACAAAAGTTTTTAATTTTGATGAACTCCAGTTTATCTATTTTTTGTTGTTGCCTGTTCTTTTGATGTTGTATCCAAGAAATCACTTCAAATTCAGTGTTATGAAGATTTGTAGTTGTCCAAGGGCCATTACTCTAAACCTTCATTCACATGTCTTAGAGGAGTGTCTGCATCTTGCCTGCTTCCTTTCAAGAGGGTCCTAGAAGATCAACCTGAGATCTTCCATAGACACCCTGGTCTCTGGCAAAATGTCAGCACAGCCAGCTTCACAGCTGTCTTCCCAGACGTTTCTAGTCTGTTCTCCCTCTATACCTCACTCCACAGTGTCTGTGGTCTGCAAGCACTGATATCTGTAGACTTCATAAAATTTCCTAGCTCATAGACTCATGAAAATCTAGTTATTTTCCTTTCGGTGTTCACAGTGAACTTTTGTTGCTCTTCATTTATCACACGGTGGGGAAAACCCAAACTCCACAGTGGCTCTGCCAACCCTGTGCTACTGTGGGGTCCTCAGAGCTTCATCCTTGGATGCTGCATGGAAATTGTCAGAGTAAGTTCATGGGGGAAATAAGTATGCACATATGTGTGTCTGTATCTAGATGGGGAGGGAAAGAGGGAGAGAGAGAGAGGGAAAGACAGTAGACACAGTAAAATGTGTTAATCTTAGGGCAATTTTAATATATATTTTATCTTAGTATTTGTATGTTCTCCAGTGTTTGTATATTCTGTAGGGTATTTTAGAAATATATTTAATATATATACCATATCTATTTTTTTCAACCTCCCCACTGCTTCATCTTGCCCTTCTTGCCAAGGAGATACTAGTAGGAGCTCTATCTCTAGAGATTAGCTCTGCCTGCTCTTGAAGCTTATATGAGTGGAACTATATACCATGTGCTCTTCTGTCTCTGACCTCTTTAACTCAACATTATTCTTTCATTCATGTACTCTACAATCCACCACTTTTTTCCAAGAGTAAAAAAATTGCAAAAACTTTAAGCGTCATGTTTTAGGATCTCGATAATCAGTGTTTATACTTATTATACTTGGTCCTAAATAGTCACAATTTCCTTAGGGATATGAACAGAAAATTCACATGTGACTAGTATATGTTTAATTAACTAAATATAACTCATTATCAGGCATGGAAATGTTCAGTCGCACTAGCCTGAGAAATACAAGTTAAAAGAAAATACCATATTTATTTTTCAAAGCATTAAAAATATTTAGTAAATTATTTGATGCTAGCAAGATAAAATGGGAATACTCTCAGTGAGACTATAAATTAGTACAGTTCTTAGAGAATAAACTCCAAAAGCCTTTTAAATAAAAAAAATATCTTCATTCCCCTTTAATATTTCCCTCTAGTGACTCTAGCTAGCATAAGGAAATAATCTTAAATATGGAAAAAAGGCTTTTGAACCAAAATGCTCATCCAGCATCATAAATAATAGGAAAAGAAAGAAATAATCTAAATATCCACCACTTGGGAAATGATTATAAAATTGTGGCAGCTTCACTCAGTAGAACATTACATTGTCTTTTTTAAAAAATATATATTTTATTGATTTTCCACAGAGAAGAAGAGAGAGGGATAGAGAGCTAGAAACGTTGATGAGAGAGAAACATCGACCAGCCGCCTCCTGCACACCCCCCACCGGTGATTTTCCACAGAGAAGAAGAGAGAGGGATAGAGAGCTAGAAACGTTGATGAGAGAGAAACATCGACCAGCCGCCTCCTGCACATCCCCCACCGGGGATGTGCCCGCAACCAAGGTACATGCCCTTGACGGGAATCGAACCCAGGACCCTTCAGTCCGCAGACGGATGCTCTATCTACTGAGCCAAACCGGTCTTGGCACATTACATTGTCTTAAAGTGGCAGCCAGCACATCTAGTTGACTTTGGGACAAAGAGCCAGGGTTGGAGAAGGTTAAGCAACTCTCCTTACAGTTTGTTTGGGCAGCATTGGCTGTTCTGTTTTTCATACCTCACAAAGCTGAAATCTCTGGAATCCAGGGATTTGTTTATAACCAAACAATGGATTTATTAAACTATTTTTAGTTAATTAAAAGATGAAAGGCATGTATTTGTGGTAAGAGAAAACAGCGTAAGTTTATCATGGTTTCTAGCCCATTTCCTGTTCAAAGTGGTGATAATGATCATCGTCATGGTAGTAACTAATATTTTGGTGAGTTCTGACGATATGCCAGAGGCTTTACTAAGTGCTCTATACCATCTCATTTTCTTCTCATTTGGTGCATTTTTGCAAGGCCTGCCCATACATGATGTTGCATTTTGTTTTTCTCTTAGGTAGTATGTCTGCCCCTGAAGGATGGCGTCTTTTGAGTTATAGTCTGGGGATTGTAGCAGGTGGGTTCCAGGTTTTAACGCACTTCTGCACATTAAAGAGAAGGACTTCGTGGGTCACCCCCACCCCCACTGCCAAGCCAGGATTTCCAGACCCCGGAGGAAAGGGGCCTGCAGGGTCGTCACTGAGCTCAGAGCCAAGTTGGCCCTGCCCACTGAAGCCAGCCAGGTGCCAGCACATCCCCCACACGGGCCCAGCACAGTGCAGGCTGAGAGATCACAGGAAGGCCAGGTCGACTTTGTGTGTGGAATCTGCAAACATGGAACATAGAAATGCCTGCAAAGCAAAGGAGATGCAAAGTCTCCCGCTGGAGCTGGCCTCCTACAGGCCCTTCTCCTGCTCCCCCCTCTGCCCCCCCAAGATCCGCAGTTTAGCGTCGGATAGATTTACCTCAGGTGTGTCCCCTTTGAAGCCAAACAGGAACAAAGGGGAATTCTGTCTTCGCAAGCATACTTCTTGGGGAAAACACTGGCAGGGCTTTCTGCTTTCCTCTCAGGGGTGTGGTGGAAATAGTTCAATGGAGTCAGTGTCTGAATGGCTGAGGCTTGAGAACAACCCAGTTGAGCCAGCCCTGGATAGAACCCTGAAAGCCAAGGCATTTCTCCTTTATTCCTTCTCGTTTCTTTCACATTATTGCATTTTAATTTTTAATGGGAAAAAATTACATAGTTTGAAAATAATTTGAAGGGAAAACAACTGTCCTTATGCATTCCTCTACTTAAAATTAAAAAAAAAAATTATTTCAGAGAGGAAGAGAGAGGGAGAGAGAGAGAGAGAGAGAGAGAGAGAGAGAGAGAGAGAGAGAATATGAATGAATCATTGATCAGCTGCCTCCTGCAAGCCCCACACTGGGGCTCGGGCCCAGGGAATCAGACTGTGACCTCCTGGTTCATAGGTCAGCCCTCAATCACTGAGCCACGCCTGCTGGGCTTCATTCCTCTACTTCTAACCCCCTCTCTGGTAAGTAGCTTTTTCTGTGTTTACTTCATATTTCTCAAACACAAGCCACCTTCTCAGCCCTGTCTGTGTTCACATTTAGGTTTTGGCTGCTCCCTTTCTCCAATGGAAGGTGAAGGTCCAGAGCTCTTCATCTGCACCGCCTGCTACACACCCTGCCCTCCTCCCACTCACACATGCCGATTAAGCCAGTGTTTAGGGCTTTCATTATTATTGTTCTTTAACTTCATCCACAGCTGGGCAAAGGCATGCGCTCTCTCCTCTGTGTCCTCTTCCATTCGCTTTATGCCCCATTTCCTTCCTTTGCTCCATTTTGGTGAATGAGGGCTTGTGATCTATCTTCCATTTTCACCAGCCAGTCCTCTCTCCTCCAAAGCCTTGATGGGTACCCGTTCTTCAGAGTCTACGAGCTAATCAAAGAAAAACTTGTCATTTCCTGTCCAAAGGGTTACTTGCATAATTTTATGATAAAAAATATTCAGGCTCGCCCTAGCTTGTTTGGCTCAGTGGGTAGTGTGTTGGCCTGTGGACTGGAGGGTCCTAGGTTCAATTCCACTTAAGGGGCACATGCCTGGGTTGTGGGCTCAATCCCCAGGTGGGGACATGCAGAAGCAGCCAATCAATGATTCTCTCTCATCGTTGATGTTTCTCTCCCTCTCCCTTCCTCTCTGAAATAAAACACATAAAATAATCAGTCTCCAAGACAGAAGTTTGTAGAGCAGAATTTCAGGCTGCCGAGTTTTGGACCTGGGCACGCAGGTGGCCTGTCTCCTATTCTATCTGTTCTGCGGGTGTTTGGGGCCGGTAGGCACACGAAAGGGTTAAGAGTCAGCCGGCAGGAAGGAACCGGAGGGGAGGCAAAGGAATCCAGGCGTGAAGGAAGGCTGGTTGGCTGGAACCGGCTAGTCCCTTCCCTGACTTGCTAAATATAACTGTTAAGTAATCCGCAGTCACGGGGTCATTCTAATAGGAGAAACGAGGCAGGGAAAGAAGTGGTTGTTTGCAGTTCCAGGTCAAAGGTACCCTGGAGCAAGCACTACCAGCACATTTTTCCCCCCACAGTTCAGTCCCATGAGTTCATTGTCATTGTTTTCAGGTTTCAGCTGAGTTGTTTGAATAGCACGCCTGCCCTTGCCCGCCACGCCACGCGATAAAGATCCGCTGTCATTGGGTAACTTTGATGGCGGGCCTGCATTCCTCTCCGTTCTTTATCTGAGGAACATTCCTGGCTAACCCGGGGCAAATCTCCGGGGAGTGCTGATGGACGGGGGATCTGCTGACCGCACGGGGTGGGGCGGGCAGCCCCACCACCACTCACTTCCTTCCCCGGACCCGATTCCCTGATTCCAGAGGCCCGAGCTGGAGCACTCTGGTGTCTCCTGACTTGTTTGTTTACTGGGGCAGCCAGAGGCCCGTGTGACTTGTGCAATGCTCAGTGGAGGAGCGGGGCACGGACTCTGTCAAGCGGAAACTTATGTTCTCCGTTAAAAAACAACAACTGACAGAAAATCTGTTGGGGGCAAGGCAAAGACAAAGGGGGAGCTGGGTTCAGAGACCAGCTACATTCCGAGGAAAGCAAAAATCCTTTCCATGTCTTTGGAGTCAGGTTTTTGTACCCTCCGAAGAGGTCTTAAAACAGTGCTTCCTTTTATGCAGTCACATTGGTTCTGTTTATGAAAGAAAGCAGACGCTTTTCCCGACCATGCGTGCTATGGGAGGGTTGTTTACACACACGCATATGCACACTTACACGTACAGCACCGGACGCTTTGCAAACAGCCTGTACAGGCTGACCTAGCCTTTGGTTGCTTTGCTCTTGGTACTTCATTAATTTGCTTCCCTAAAGTGTTTCATCTGATTTTCTGAAGCCTCAAACCACCAGGCATTGCTGAGTGTTGGTAAGGTCTGTCCCACTCTTTTCCATGTGAATGGCCTTCCCTGAGAGGGGCCATGAAATGTAGTTGATTCGGGGGCAGCCAGCCTAAAGGTTTCTTCTTTGACCATCACCTCCTCTAATTCACTCACCAGAAGCAACAGGAGGGTTGTGAGCACTCCTGCCTTAAAATACAGATTCTGATTCCAGCAGCTCCATTCAAGTGAGGGCTGAGAGTGAGCATTGCTAACCGAGGAATGCCAGCACTCTGGTTCAGACCACACTTCGGTAGTGCAGCTGAGGGGTGGCGGGGGCCTTGTTAAAGACACAGAACAAACCTAGGGACACCGAAGGACTGTTCTCCGCCCTGGTTTGTAAAGTCCCTCTTCCTCGCCAGGCCGTGGGCTTCCCTAGCATCTTGGTGCTCCTAGTGTACAATCTGCCCTCAGGGACTAGGTGACACCACACACACTGCCTTCCCACAGACAGTTTATTTACTCTACAATAATAAGCACTGTGTGTGCGCGCGCGTCCATGAGCAACCTGCTCAACTTTGCAGCAGGTGCTGTGCTAATTGCATCTTCCATGAATCATCACAAATCAGGCATATGATCATCGTACTGATGATTCAGGTAGGAGCCAACAAAAACTCAACTTGCCAAAGGCCAAACAGCCAATGGGTAGAAATCCTACTCATTGCACTGTGCTGCTGATCCATTAGTGACATGGATGACAAATGCCCAGTCATCTTCATGGCTCTGGGCACAGCTCTGGGACCCATGCCCTGTTTATACAACTCGATTTTCCCCAAAGAGGACTCCCTGCATCTGGGGCAGTGGAACTGGGGCCACCCCAAAGCACTGCCAGGTGGGTTTGAAAATGCGTAGGAGAGGGTTATCTTATATCCATGCTGTGGGGAGAAGCCAAAGCCTCTTCAGATCATGAGGCTTTGGGAAGGAACCACAAAGGGAAAATAGACTTTATTTCATAAGGTGCCCCTCAGACAACCTCTGCTTCTACTTTCTGCTATTAGATTTGACATTTCTCTCTATCCTTTTTTTTTTAATACCCACAAAGATTGAATAAGAGCGCCAAGGAAGCTCCTATTTGCTCTGGGATCTTTTACACTCAGCTGACTATTGCAGTGATCAAAAGAGGGAGCACAGATCCCTTATCTCCAAACATAGCAAGATTCAGTGAGCCCTTGTCATATTGCATGCACAAACACATGCATGTACACACACACACACACACACACACACACACACACACCTGCATGTGTATACACAGGCATGATTTACCAAGCAAATAAAAGACTCAAGGATGGGAGGGAGCAATATACTCATTTGTGAAAACAGTCTTTTAAAAAGAATTTTGGGGAGAACTCATCTTCTTATATATGCTTCCTTATCATTACTATGAGTCTTAAGCTACCTCTCACTTCATTAAACTTACTATGGAAAGTCATCAGCAGTGCTCATCTTTCTTATGCATTCTTTTTTTCCCCCACCTAATATCATAGATGTTTTTTTCTTCTTCTGTGTTCTTGTTTCTCTGTAGCTCTCTTCAGGGCACCTGGGGAAACCAATCATCTTTTGGAAATAAAGCATCCCATATCATTAATCTTTACTTCAAATTCTTCTTTCATCATTCCCCTTCAATCAAAATCCGTCTTTATCTGCAGGACACTTTCCTCCTTTTTTTGCACAGCATTCCACCCACCTGCCTCCCATCCCCCACTTTCCCCATTCCAAATTGCCACATCATTAAGTGCCTCCTCTTATTCCTTGTTCCAAATTTCCTTCTCCTAACTATTTTTTTCCATCATCAGCTCTCAACAACCTCTGTGAAGTCTCCACCATTCTGTTTTCCAACCCTTCTTCCTGCCTACCTCTTTTGAGGATATTCTTCAGATGTTCTAGCCTCTTATTCCTCCCCATTCTAGAAACATCTACATGTAACCTAATAGTTCCTCACTGCCTCAGGCCTGGAGACCTTTATCTCCACTGATCTTATGTCATCAAGACACAAGAAGACCAGACGGAACCACCCCAGGCCTGCACTCTGGAGCCCTGAGGTTCTCCTTTCGGAACCTAACCCTACTGAACTGGTGATCCCGGCGCTTCCCTTCTCCCTGTTTTCTGAGTGTCCTCCTGGTTTTGCTTGTATCCTTACCCAGGCTACAGACTTCCCCACTTTTAGCCGTGCAACCCCCTGGATAAGCCATTCATGGACTCAACCATTTCTGTAAGGTTGTCCCTCCTGTTCTTTCCCCTTCACAGATTTCATGAGGTCCCACTCCGGGTAATCTGCACCTTCCACTTTCTCTTCTCTGCTGTGAGGCCACCAAATTGAGGGGCCTGGTTGCTAGTTTTACTTCTGGTTCTTATTATTTAACCTCAAGAAAGACTTCAATGGTCCTTAGTTACCTGTGACTTCTCATAGGCACCCCACCCCCTCCCTCACAGCCTATATCTCACTCCTCAAGTTTCCATTCCATCACTGTCTCCTGCTTTTCAGATATCATTTTTCCCTAAAAATACTATCTGAAGTAATTTTCTCATTTCCTTCCCACTCACTGTTGCCCGTCTCCTACTTAGAACATTTATTATTTTCATCTCAGAACGCTGTAGTAACCTCCTAACTGCACACGCCTATTCCTTCCTCCATTTCAATCCACTGTTGGATTTATTTTTCCAAAGACCATATTCCTCTCTTGATTAAAAATCATCGGGTCTCCCCATTGCTGCTAAATGAACTTGACCTGCCAGGCACGGCTGTTTCCCACACATTCACCAGTTTTTCTCCTGCCAAATCTTTGCTCATGTTATCTTCTCTGTATCCAGGTCTTTCCCTAATTCCCTTACCTTACCTGAGAGGCAAGCTCAAAAGTTCTCTCAGGCAATAAATTGTCCCCAAACCCTATTATTAGAGGTCATTTATCCCAACCTAACTTTCTTTATAGCTCTTGAATCCCCTCCCAGCATTTATTACTTTCTACCCTCTATTACAGTTGGTTCACAAAACTGTAAGGTCCTTAAGGGTAAAAGCCCTACTCTGTCCATTTCTATATGCCCTTTAGCAGCAGCACAGTACATGGCATACAATGCTGGAATATTCAGGATATTTTTATTACAAATTACAGGAACATGGCTATCATAGGCAAAAACAAAACACAAGAGAGGGAGAGAGAATTTGTCAGGTAAATATACACGGCAGTTCACACAGCAGTGGGAAGCATAAGGGGCTGCTGAGCCTCAGGGACAACTGGAACTGGGGTCTGGAATTCAACAGGACACCGCTCTATATCTTTGCTTCTCTCCAAATGTTAAATTTGTTTTCCTGCAGTAGCCAGGATCCCTCCACATGGCATGGAGAACTCCTGAGGCTTACATGCAGACTTTCACCTCTGATGAGAACCTGGACTTAAGTTTGTTTGAAAAATACTATCTTAGAAAGATATTCTGAATGGTCCAGCCCGAGTCAGGTGTCAGCTCCTGAACAATCAGCTATGGCCAGGGGATTGAATGACTCAGTCTATTAGGAACTCACTTCTGAGTTTGAAACCATTTTTAGAAAAGAAGAATCTTTCTGAGCTAGGTAGGCACCCCAAGAATGATAGCATATTTGTATCCAATACATTTATAAAAAATATGTTTTTAATATTTATAGAAATTGATAGGAATTATGCATCAGTGTCATATGAAGTTAATCACTGCTTAAGGTGGTTCTTTGTCTTTTTAACCATATACCTTATTCTGACCTATTCATTAAAGTAGGACTTTCAGTAGTTTGATTGCTTGATATGATTTCAATTAGAATATATACTTGAAGGGAATAAAATTGATTCTGTTCTAAAGGACCTTTAAAATCAAACTTTACCCTAATTTAGATGGGCCTTGCTTCCAACTAAAATGGATTGGTGGCCCTAGCTGGTTTGCGCAGTGGATAGAGCATTGGACTGTGGATTGAAAGGTCCCGGGTTCTTATTCTGGTCAAGGGCACATATCTGGATTGCAAGCTTGATCCCTGGCCCTGATCAGGGCACGTGCAGGAGGCAAACAATTGATGTATCTCTCACACATCAATATTTCTCTCTGTTTCTCCCCCTCCCTTGCACTCTTTATAAAAATCAATGGGAAAACTGACTGACGAAGTTTCCATGTATACATATCTGATCCCCAACAACAACAAAAATGGCATTAAGCCTAATTATAGCTTTTTATTTTACAGATACCTATGTATTTTGACCAATTTCCTCTTCTCTACTTCTAACATTCTATACTTTGGATCCTAGCATTTGTGAATATAGAGAACACCTTTGTTTCTTTTGCCCACATTGGTCATTATTTATTATGAAAAATTATGAACATGTTCCTTAAGATTGGCTTCTCTAGCATGGTCCCTTATGACCAGGGCTGTGTGATTGGAAAGTATGTCAAGGATGAGTTGGTTTTGTCACTTTGAACTTTTTCACACTTTGAGATCTTTAATATCCAGAGTATTCATTCTGACCCCTTTTATCAATGTCACCTCCACTGAAAGTCAATAATAACTGAATTACCCAGAAACTCTAGTCATTGAGTCCTTGAGAGTTGGGGGGATAGCAAAAAAAAAATATTTTGTTTCAGCTGAACACTTATGATTAAGGGAGGAAAGGAGCAAAGAGATGTAAGAATAGGAGAAAGTGGGCTTTTAACACTTTACACCAGCAATTTTGACCTTTCTCCTCTCATGGTACACATAAACTACTAAAATTCTGCAGCATACCAAAAATATTTTATAATTTTTGCCAATCAGACAAAAATAGGTATAATTTTGATTCATTTATACCAAATGGTTATTATTATGTTGGCTGCTGTCATTTTTTAAATTTTACAATCTAAGGGAAAAGAGGTCATTGTCTCTTACTAAATAAACAATCAGGTATTGCATGTTTTAAAAATTCTTGTGATGAGGAGGAGGCCAAATTGGCAGTGTACGTAAACACACCTAAACTGCTGTCATGCACAACAATTTCAAAACTACAACTAAAAGACAAAACATCTGTCACCCAGAACCACGGGAAAGCTGGCTGAAAGGAACCTCTACAAGACTGAAAGAGAAAGGAGCATTCAGGGCACAAGCGCTGAAAAACAGGTACAGGGGCGCATGCACAATACGAGCTGGTGGCAGATCCTGGCTAGAGGCAGGCATTACTTTCTTCAACCCAAAGAGAGACAATCTCCCAATCTCTCTGAAATCCAATTTCTGGAGAGAAGCTAGACTGTCTGCCATTGAGTCGGAAAATGAGGGTGGCTTGCTTGCAGAGCTGTGCGCAAGAATAATTGTTTGCTGTGCAGGGACACGAGATGCAGAGAGACGTGGGGATGTGGTCAGAGAGGCAGAGATGGCTATTAGCCATGTCCCAGCCTAGTGACGCACTGAGACTCTGCCCTGCACAATCTACAAATATACCCAAGCTCCAAGCAGCAGCTTTTGCATATGAATGGCATTCTCTACTGCAGTTTAACCTAGCAAACTTGAAACATGGTGCAGACAGCTCCAAAGCCTCCAAACTCCAAGTAGGGAGGAGAGGACTGTGGTTCTCACTGTAGCTCCTGCAGGGTGGCCTCAGATAACAGCTGAACTGCCGCCCCCTCTGGAGATCCAGAAGCCAGTGTTCCTAGTGGGAAGTTTCAACTCCTCACACCCATAAGTGACACATCTGGGAGACGGAATCAGTGAGCACCAAAGCCCCACTGAAACAAGGAGTGTCTCCAGTGCAGCAGTTTTTCCTTTATAGACACAGCGGATCCTCACAGACAATTGGCCTGGAGGTCAATTCCTCCCAGTGTACCAACAGCAATCAAGGCTTAATTACACCAAGACTTTGCACTCAGCCCACAAAGGGGTGTACCAAGAGCAACCACCTCAGGTGATTGGGGAAGCTGAACTACTGGCCCCTATAGGTTAACTACCACACAAAGCCACTCCATCAACACAGGGAGGCAGTCAAAATGAGGAGACACAAAAGCATGCCACGAATGGAGAGATGGAGGAAAGTTAACTGGATGATGCAGAGTTCAGAACCACATTTATAAGGTTACTCAAGAATCTTCTAAAAACCTTTGAGAAACTTGATGAGACCTCCAAGAAGCTTAGTGAGACCTTCAAGGACCTTAATGAGAATGCCAAAAAATGGAAAAGGACCAGTCAGAAATTAAGCATACACTGTCTGAAATAAAGAATATACAGAAACTCAACTGTAGATCAACATACCCCAGAGTCAAACCAAAGATCTGGAATATAAGAAAGCAAAAAAAAAAAAAAAACAACAAAAAACAGCAAACCAGCCGAAACCGGTTTGGCTCAGTGGTAGAGCGTCGGTCTGCGGACTGAAAGGTCCCGGGTTCGATTCCGGTCAAGGGCATGTACCTTGGTTGCGGGCACATCCCCGGTAGGGGATGTGCAAGAGGCAGCTGGTTGATGTTTCTCTCTCATCGACGTTTCTAACTATCTATTCTCTCCCTTCCTCTCTGTAAAATATCAATAAAATATATTTTCAAAAAAACAAAAACAAAAACAAAAAAAACAGCAAACCAGAGAGACAGAAAGAAAGAAGAATCCAAAAGTGTGAGGATAGTGTAAGGAACCTCTGGGATGGCTTTAAGCATACCAACATCCGGATTTTTAGGCTGCCAGAAGAAGAGAGAGAGCAAGATATTGAAGGCCTTTTGGAAGAAATAATGACAGAAAATTTTCCCTACCTGGTGAAAGAAATAGACTTACAAGTTCAGGAAGTGCACAGAACCCCAAACAAGAGGAATCCAAAGAAGACCACACCAAGACACATCATAATTAAAATGCCAAGGGCAAAAGACAAAGAGAGAATCTTGAAAGCAGCAAGAGAAAAATAGTTAGTTACCTACAAGGGAACACCCATACGATTATCAGCTGATTTCTCAACAGAAACCATGCAGACCAGAAGGGAGTGGCAAGAAATATTCAAAGTGATGAACAGCAAGAACCTACAACCAAGATTACTCTACCCAGCAAAGCTAACATTCAGAATTGAAAATCAGATAAAGAGCTTCACAGATAAGAAAAGGTTGAAGGAATTCATCACCATGAAACCAGTATTATATGAAATGCTGAAGGGTATTCTTTAAGAAGAGGAGGAAGAAGAAAACGGCAAAGGTAAAAATTATGAACAACAAAAAGACATCGAATACATACCTACCAACAAATGAATCTACAAATCAAGTGAATACAAAATCTGAAGAACAGAATGGACTGGTGAATATAATAGAATCAGGGACATAGAAAGGGACTGGACTAACATTTGTCACGGGGAAAGGGGTCTGAGGGGTGTGGGAAGAGATTGGACAAAAACCTTACACCTGTGGATGAAGACAGTGGCAGGGGTAAGGGCATGGGATGGGATGGGGAATCAGGTGGAGGGGTTCTATGGGGGGAGGGGGGAAGAGGAACACCTGTAATAATCTGAACAATAAAGATTTATTTAAAAATAAATAAATAAATAAATAAATAAATAAATAAAAACAGAAAATTCTTGTGACACACCAGTGTGCTGCTGGACACTGATTGAAAATCACTGCTTTTCATGTGTCCCAGGGGGCCGTGTGCTCCGGGGAAGCAGTGGGACCTGGGAGGAGGGGCGGTGTAAACCAGAGGAGGAGCGGATTCTATTCGTGTAGTCCTGAGATAGTCAACATAAAACAGGCAGATTGTCAAATGACAGCGGGGAGGGGAAGAAGACCTGGGGGGAGATAAGAGAATAACCGAAGGACTGGTATGCATGAATATAAGTACAACTAACGAACACAGAACTCTGGGGAGGGAGGGCATGAATGGAAGGGGGGGGGCAATGGTAAGCTATATACACATATAATACCTTAATAAATTAAAAAAAAAGAAAATCACTGCTTTACACAATAGCCAAACATCTAAATGAAAAGGAAATTAATTTATCCAGATGATACAAAATCTAATATTTAGATAATAAACCAAATATTTAATTCCATAGATTTGGAATTGCCAAATTTAGCTAGCAAAAATATAAGATTCCAGTAAAATTTGAATTTGAGTTAAACAATGAAATATTTTTAATTTAATACTCAGGATATACTAAATAAATTATTTGTAGTTTATCTGAAATTCAAATTTCACCACATATTCTGTATTTTATCTGGTAATTCTACTGAAATTCGATAAATTCACCTTGTATAGACACTGTCTGAATTTTAAATCAATAGTGATTACATATACACCTTCCCATGGTTTATTTTTTCACTATCTTTGAAATTTAAATGTAAACTGCCCTTCTCTAGTCTAAACTTTCTTCCATATGGCCCATATCCTTAGCATGGATCACTAAAACATCATAGTTTAATCAATGGGTAAATTGAGTTAATGATAGTCTATTCTGTTAGTATGCCCTTTGTTAATTGGATTGCCTCTAGCTTTGGATACGTTGCATAGTGATGATGAAGCCATCTATTCAAGAACCAGCTGTCAAGCACATATTTTATGTGATACACATTTCTAGGCTCTATGAACTGTACAAAATTCATTCAGTTACTCTTTATGAACAGCCTATTGTGACAGGCACTATTCAGAGTGCTAAGGTTGCTATTGAGTTCCCACTCTTGAGGGACACTCAGTTTATTGATGAAGAACAACACATCAGCTAGGGTGGTAAAGGAACCAAGATCCCTAACACCAGGGACATGCTATTCTGCAAACTACCAGGGTTTTTGTTTTGCTGAATAGAGTATACAAACCAAGGGCAAAGGCTGAATTTCTTTTAAAATATGTTTTTATTGATTTCAGAGAGAGGAAGGGAGAAGGAGGGAGAAATAGAAACATCAATGATGAGACAGAATCATTGATCAGCTGCCCCCTGCATGCCCCCTACTGGGGATCAAGCTCGCAACCTGGGTATGTGCTCTGACTGGAAATGGAACGAGACCTCCTAGTTCATGGGTCAATGTTCAACCACTGAACAACATTGGCTAGGCTAGTTTCTTAAGATAACAAAGAGAAGTTTTACAGTTGGGTGGGTGGAAAGGAAGAAGCAATAAGAGGCAACTGGCAGAAGTGGGCTTTTGGTGGAAAGAGAAAAGCTGTCTGATAGGGTAATGGATTAAGTTTCTCTTAGTGATATAAAAGGGATGTGAACCTTCTTTCAGAGACTCCAAAGAATCTTCAATGAAACATTAATTTTCTCATTAATGTGTTGTGGTTTTGGATGTGTTTTGGAGGATATGACAAAGTGGTGAGTAGGGCCTCAAAGAGAGTATAAAGTAAGAGCCAAGGCCTGCCATGGGAGGCTCCCCATATGGGTTACATCTTGGTGATCCTTATCTTGTATATTTGATAGTAGTTAAAAAATCCAGCTGCGTTTCAGGTTAAGTTGTTGCTAAGAAGACAACTTCACCATTCGTGCCAAACATTTGGATTTTTGTGTAAGAGAATGAAGCTACATCTGGCATAAAGCCGCAATGATTCTTGGCATCAAGTTAAATTCTTCTGTTTCAAGGAAATCAAGGCTGATTAAGCAAGAAAAAAAGGAGGATTTGGGGGAAGGGATTGATGCTATAATGTATTGGAAGCACGTGGCAGAGCTCACAGACCAGCTTGGCCTTGGGAAGGACAGTGGGACAGGGGCCAGCACTCTGTCAGGAACCTTAGGGGGACACAGAGCCATAAATATTTTTTCTGGCTGCTACTGTCATGAGTTTCAGCCCATCTCTGTTCATGTTCTCAAGCTCCTGTGAGAGAATCTGATTAGTACAGCTGGAG
Source organism: Vespertilio murinus (assembly GCA_963924515.1). Taxonomy (NCBI): domain Eukaryota; kingdom Metazoa; phylum Chordata; class Mammalia; order Chiroptera; family Vespertilionidae; genus Vespertilio; species Vespertilio murinus. The sequence continues at coordinate 15,228,390 of OZ004707.1, forward strand.
TCAGGGATCTCTACCCTTTATGGCCAGCCAGATAGTGCAGATGTGACCCATGGCAGAATCATTTGTTGGCCAGTCTGCTCTTTTCATGTCTCCAACATACTCAAAATTAAATGGAAGTGATGTAGCCTTGGATGCTCATATTGTTGTATCCTTTTGGTTTAACTGATAGTTTTAAATTATTCCAATCCCAGGCCCCAGACCCCCAGCTCCCTACACACACTAATTGGAGATTATTCAAACTATTATTTTGGTGGTTACTCCAGAATTTCCAATTTGTTTACTTAATCTATTAAAGTCTTTGTTAATCAGCATCTTTACTCTTCCTCCCAGGCAACATAATGACCTTAGTATACCTAAATTCCATTCTCCCTTACCTTCTTATAAGTTGATATTTTCATATTTTAATTCAATTGTCAAAACACCACCAAAAATTATTCATGACAGCTTTATATTGTTAATGTTCATTTGCCTTAGCCACTTTTCTTTGCTCTTCACTCATTTTATATCTCATGCATTCTATATAGGATCATCGTTTTTCTGCCTCAAGTACGTCTTTTAGTATTTTATTTCAATTGTTAATGGTGAACAATTTTTATTTCTATGGAATATTTATTTTGTCTTTGATCTTGAAATTTTTTCCCCACTATATTATACACACTTCTGGGTTGGCAAGTGTTTTTTTTTTTTGTTTTTTTTTTTTAGGTACACAGAGGTATATGTGTTGTTTTAGCTTCCTTTGTTTGCTGTAGAAAATCTGCTGTGGGTCTAGCTGCGCTTCTTTGAAGACAATCTTTTCTCTCTTTTTTTCTGGCTACAGTTAAGATTTAAGTATATATAAAGATGGAAATTGAGAAGAAACCAAGATGGCGGCATAGGTAAACACCCGAACTTGTGCTTCCTTGGAGATCCAAGAGCCAGTGTACCCAGGGGTCAGAATAGGACCATTATGTTACAACTCCTCAGATCCATAAGGGACATACTCAGGAGGCAGACTCAGTGAGCACCAAAGCCCCACTGAAGCAAGTCTTGTCTCATAAGGGTGTCTCTAGCACAGAAGTTCTCCCAGTGTGGACACTGCTGATCCTCACAGCCAATTAGCCTGAAAGTCAATTCCTCCCAGTGATACCAATAACAGTCAAGGCTTAACTATAACAAGACTGTGCACAGAGCTCACAAAGGGGTGCACCAAGAGTGCCCACCTCAGGTAACTGAAGAGGCTGAGCCACTGGGCCCTATAGGACACCTCGTACACAAAGCCAATCTTTCAACACAGGGAAGCAGCCAAAATGCAGATACAAACAAGTCACAAATGAAAGAAATTGAGGCTGTAGAGTTTAAAACCATGGTTATAAATTTTTTCAAGAAGTTTCTAGGAACCACCAATAAATTTAGTGAGACCCTCAAGGATATGAAAAAGAACCAACTAGAAATTAAGCATATGCTGACTGAAATAAAGAATAATATACCAGATCCACCAGCAGATTAGAGGATCACAAGAATCAAGTCAAAGATTTGAAATACAAAAAAGAAAAAAGCACCCAACTGGAAAAGAACAAAGAAAAAAAAATCCAAAAATATGAAGAAAGTATAAGGAGCCTCTGGGTAACTTCAAGCGTCCCAACATCAGAATTATGGGGTGCCATAAGAAGAGAGAGAGCAAGATATTAAAAACCTATTTGAAGAAATAATGACAGAAAGCTTCCCCCATCTAGTGAAAGAAATAGACTTACAAGTACAGGAAGCACAGAGAACCCTAAACAAAAGGATTCCACCAAGACACATCATAATTAAAATGCCAAGGGCAAAAGACAAAGAGAGAATATTAAAAGCAGCAAGAGAAAAACCCATACGATTGTCAGCTGATTTATCAATAGAAACTATGCAGGCCAGAAGTGAGTGGCAAGAAATATTCAAGATGATGAATAGCAACAATCTACAACCAATATTACTCTACCCAGCAAAGTTATTCAGAATTGAAGGTCAGATAAAGAGCTTCACAGACAAGAAAAAGCTAAAGGAGTTCATCACCACCAAACCAGTATTATATGAAATGCTGAAAGGTATTCTTTAAAAATAGAAGAAGAAAAAGGTAAAGATACAAATTATGAACAACAAATATATATCCATCAACAAGTGAATCTAAAAATCAAGTGAATAAAAAATTTGATGAACAGATTTAACTGGTGAATATAATAGAATCATGGGCATAGAAAGGGAGTGGACTGACAATTCTCGGGGTGGGGGGTTGAGAGTGTGGGGGATGCAGGAAGAGACTGTATAAAAATCATATACCTATGGACAAGGACAGTGGGGGGTGTAAGGGCATGGGGTGGGGTGTGAACTGGGTGGAGGGGAGCTATGAGGGAAAAAGGAGGAACAACTGTAATAATCTAAACAATAAAGATTTACTTTAAAAAATATCTGCATTGGTCTTTTTATGATTCTCTGTTTTTCTGTTGGTTTCCTTGTATGCTTGGATATTTAAATTATATGCTGCTCATTGCCCTTAGAAAATTATTTGTGAAGAGCCCTTGGCCTAAGATGAAGGTGCCCTTCTTCAAGCTTCTTTTAGGCAGGTAGGTACCCTCTGTCTGGTACCACTTTAAAGTTTGTTCAGGGTATAAGATTTCTTCAGACCACCCAAGCCTTTTGAATCCATGAGAATAACTACCTGTATTTTATGGATTTTTAAAATCACTTGCCAATAGGTTTTTAATATCTTGATCTCTCTCTTCTGACCTAGTTAAATCTCTTCAAACTCCTTGGGGACTTCACCTTTGAGAGTCCCACTTAATGTGGAAGCTTCCATTAAACCTTTAGAGTCCTGGACTTCAGTCTCTGTTCCTTTCACACAGAGAGTCTGTGAAAACCACAGCTCACTTTCTCAGACCCAGGTAGCAAACACTATCAAGACAAAAGTACTTAAAAGGTGCTGCTTATCTCTGGAGTTTTGCTTTCTCTTAGCTTTTGACTTGATTTTTTTTTTTCTATTTGATCATTAATTTGAAGTTTTAATGAAACATTTATTTATTTATCATTTTTTAAAAATATATATTTTATTGATATTTTACAGAGAGAAAGGAAGAGAGATAGCTAGAAACGTCGATGAGAGAGAACCATCGACCAGCTGCCTTCTGCACACCCCCTACTGGGGATGTGCCCGCAACCAATGCACATGCCCTTGACCGGAATCAAACCCGGGACCTTTCAGTCCGCAGACCGACGCTCTACCACTGAGCCAAACCGGTTTCGGCTATTTATCATTTTAGATGCTCTTACCCAAAGGGTATTGCTGAATAACCAGACATCAGGGACAATGTCTGGCCACATAAAGTGAATGCTCTTCAGGCCTTCAGGGAGTTTACTCTCCCATGAAAGTTAATTAACACTGCATCCTCTCCTGTCAGGCAAGGGTCCCTGCTCTGTGTCGGTCAAGTGCTTAATAATCTTTGGAGGACTAAAGGTTTCTAACTGTCTCGAAGCAAATAATTCTAAAGAGACTTGCAGGTGAGCAAAATTTCCATTTTGGGGTGTTTGAAATACTTCTTCTGTCCTGCACCACTTCTATCCTTCCTCTTTTCACATTGGAAAGAGGAAACACCCATGGTCTATTATAGCTCTTCCCCCCATTGTCTCCGGCTTCCATCATGGTAGCTGTACAGGGTGTTCACCACACTTTATTCCTGAGGGCGGAATCTGCCTGAAGAGAGATGGGCACTTGCCCTGCCAGAATCAAGTTCTGGGAATCTGGTGTGCTCAGAGAGAGGTTGTACGGGAAAGAGAAGGCAGAGAAGTAAGGTAGCTGACAGGGAAGAACTCCGGAGAGGAAATGGAGAATTTGATGGTTTCTTCTCTTGGTATTCATATGCTCTGACCTGTTTTCCCATAAAATTTTGTGTGAATCGACAATTTCTCATTATTGTTGTTGAATTGTCCGTTTGGGGGAGGGTGATACAAAAAAATCAATGTCTGTGATGTCAAGATTGGTGTTAAACTAACCATGGAAAACCAACCCTAACTGCTTTACTACTTTGTGCGCCTGCTTGGCCCCTGTAGCTATTTGAGCTTGCAGTCTTGATGAGGATAATGTTAGGTACCCAAGAGAATAAGTATAAAATAACTTCCATACAAGTAGCTCAGGGGAATACAGCCTTTAGCCAGGGAGACTTTGAAATCAGGTGTTGCTTAATCTGGATATCTTAAACAGAAGACAGACATGATCATCATGTAGCTGTAGACTCGGGTTCAACTACTATTTATCAAGGGCATATTATGCACTAGGCTGTAGGCTAGACATTTAAAAAAAAACATAATCTATTAAATTCAGAACAAAAGAAGCCCCTTCTTTGGTGTTGAGTCAGGAGATGTGAAAAAAGAAAGCTATTTTAAGATTAAGGGAGGACGGTTCTCACTAGACATTATTCCATGTAGGGAAGAATATTTCAGGATTATTTTCTGGAGGCTGAAGGGCACATTTTAAAGCTTAAGTCTGAATAATACACCTTTCAGCTAAGCTTTTAGTTTCTCTAAAGAATGTAGTAAGAGTCTTGGACATGAGATTTTCTCCATATTAGTTTTCCATATTAGTTCATAGTGAACTTCAAGGACTGGTTGTGCAATGTGCTATTTCCGTGAACCCTCTGTCCCCGAGGTAAGGATTCTCAGACACAGGGCAACAAGTGGTGTCCGACCATGCTAAGGAAGGGCACCATGTGTCTGTATGGGGAGCTTTTCTACAGGGAAAATATCCGGCATTTCTTTTTAATGGCATATTACATACTACCCTCTAGCTATCTGTGGATGCCTCCTATCATATATTAAACCTCTGCTTTCTTGGACATTCAGGGGATTATTTTACCTCAGTACCTGGCCAATGAGTTGTCCATTACAGGCAATAAATAGTAGGAGGTAGTATGGAGTGTAGAAATATAAGTACGAGGCCTGGCTTTTCCCCTAAAGACAGGTTAACCTCAAGTGTAACACATGCTTCTGCTTTCTCTCCTGTTTTTGTTCTTCCTTCCTTTCAATAACAGAATTGCAACTTTCAAATTTTTTATCTGTCATCCATTCCTTGCTCATGCAGTCAATGCCCTTTGGGAAAATCTGACCCTACTGTTGGCTCCAGGGTTGTGTTAGTCAGGGTTTTCCAGAGAAATTGAATAGACAGACAGACAGACAGACAGACAATGGGCTCATGTGATTACAGAGGCTGAGAAGCCCCACAATCTGCTCTCCACAAGCTGGAGAACCAGGAGAGCTGATGGTTTACGTTCCAGTCGATGTACAGGAGGAAACCAATGTCCCAGCTCAAAAGCAATCAGAGAGAGCAAATTATTCCTTTATAGCATTTGTCACATGTGCAGTTTTATTTTTATATGTGTGGATATTTGATCATTTGTCTCCTCAATAGCCTATTGGCTCTGAGTCTGGGAATTTTGCTCACCATTGCAGTGCTCAGAATGTAGCGAAATGCTTGGAACAGAGTAGCCACTAGAGGAAGTGCAGAGGAAGGCCAGAGAGGACACCCTGAAGCATGAGTGTAAAGTCAGTACTGATTTTAGGTGCTGGGAACAAGTGAAGAATATGAACAAGAATCTCCACCTTTCCTGACTGATGTGAGTGGTTGAGCTTTGATCTGTGAACCAGATGGTCACAGTTCCATTCCCAGTCAGGGCACATAATAGGACCACTCAACACCTGTTAAGAAATATAGCAGTTTTATTTCATGGAATTCCAAGGACTGTACAAATATTATATTTTATAATCCTAATCCTATTTTTCTGTCACCCATGCCTTTTAGACTAGAAATGCCACTCCTGAAAGTTTATTGAGAAATTAGTCCAAAAGAATATTTTTAAAAAAGCTTCAGATACAGAGATGCTTATTATAGTATTATTAAAAATAACAAAAATTGGAAATAACAGCTTAAATATGGCACATTAATTTAATAGATTATTAAGAAGTTACTGAAAATTATGACAAAATAGGAAATATTTAATATGTGAAGTGGAAAATAAATATCTGTCATTTCAATTTAGAGAAACCTAATAGCTTTTCCACAAAATATCTTTATATATATTTCTTAACATTAGTAACATATCCAGCTTTCAAAGGACTTGTGAAACCTAGGTATTCAAAATATTTTGGTAACCAGTTACTATTCTGAGCACTGTTAAAATCACATTTTTATACACAGTGAACTTTGGGGTCCTTACCATAGATGGGAAGCATACAGGTTCTTTAACTAGATTATTTGATAATGTACCCTATCAACTTTTCTCTACCTTACCCTGTAAGTTATTTAGTAATTCAACAAATAAGTATCGAGTGCTTCAATGTGTGAGGGATTAAGTTACAATTAAACAAGTAATCAATGCACCCAGCCAGAGAGGCTCCATGGTTGATTATCAATCTATGAACCAGGAGGTAACAATTCTATTCCAGGTCAAGGCATCTGCTCAGGATGCGGGGTTGCTCTCCAGTAGGGAGTATGCAGGAGGCAGCCAATCAATAATTCTCTCATCATGTGATGTTTCTCTCTCTCCCTCTTCCTTCCTTTCTGAAATCCAAAAGAAACTCCACCTTTATGGTACTTCCATTCCAGTGGAGAGAAACAGATTATAAACAAATACATAAGTAAGTAGTTATTTGCCAATAGTAAGTGCTCTGGAGAAAAGTAGGGGTAGAGAGAGTGCAGTTTAAAATAGTGTGGGTCAAGGATCGGGCTACTGTAATGAAGTACAACAAACTAGGTGGCATAAATAACAGAAATATATTGTCTCACAAAAGTCTCAAATCAGGGTGTTGGCAGGGTTTGTTCCTTCCGACGACTGGCTGTGAAGGATACTTGGTTCCATGTCTGTCTCTTGGGTGCCTGGTAACCTCAGGCTTTCCTTGCCTGGTAGATGGTTGTCCTCTCCCTGTGTCTTCACATCATCTTCCCTTTGCATGTGTCTGTCTCTGTGTCTAAATTTCCCCTTTCTAAAAGACCACCAGTCCTACTGGACTAGGGCCCACTGTAACAACTGACTTTAACTTGATCATTTGCAAGCAATTTATTTCCAAATAAAGTCTTATTTACAAGTACTGGGGGTTAGGGGTTCAACGTCTTTTGAAGAATTCAGCTTCTAACAGGTTTTATTGTGAAGGTGACATTTGAGCAAAAGCCTGAAGGTGAAGGGCTAGGGCGTGAGTCATGACTCACATGACTTATGTTGAGATCTGGGGAAGAGCAATACAGCAGAAGAAATAGCAAATGCAAATGGCCTGCTTGCTCTCCCCCCAAACAACATTTTAGTGAGTTAATGTAATGAGCCTGGATGGTCAAGGAGAGAGAATGCAGTGTAATAATACACTGGGCCAGCTGTGGGTGAACTATGGCCTGCGGGCCAGATCCGGCCCGTTCAGCTGTTCTGTCTGGCCCACGGAGCCGGAAGAGTGGAGGGTTCTCTTGCTCTCCCCTCTGCTCCTTCATCAGCAGCCCAAGATGAGAGTGCCAGCATGGTCAGGTTGCTTTTGTTCTGGCCAGTTTAAGAACCCATTGTGGCCCTTGAGTCAAAAAGTTTGCCCACCCCTGCACTAGGCCCATGGTTGGCAAACTGCGGCTCTCGAACCACATGCAGCTCTTTGGCCCCTTGAGTGTGGCTCTTCCACAAAGTATCATGGCCTGGGTGAGTCTATTTTGAGGAAGTGGCATTAGAAGAAGTTTAAGTTTAAAAAATTTGGCTCTCAAAAGAAATTTCAATCATTGTACTGTTGATATTTGGCTCTGTTGACTAATGAGTTTGCTGACCACTGCACACTAGGCTCAGACATGGCCCGTCTGCCTCTCAGTGGGGTCCTCCATAACTTCATGGTTTATCCATTTCAAACATTGGAGACTCTTACATTTCCCAAGAGCACAGTATAAGGTCACTGAATGCAGGAAAGTGTCTCCTACGTCTTTTCACTCTTAGGTGGTCAGTGAATGTTTGTGGATGATGCTGAGGGTGCATTTGCATTACCCTCCTTCACCTACACCCCAAGAAATGGCTTGTACCCCAAAGCACAAGAAGAGCCCATGGGACACTAGGAACTTTGGCTGGAGGCAGATAAGGTGAAAGAGACAAGGGAGTCAAGTTAATCACTCAATGGTACCTGTAGAATTTTGTCATCATCTATTGCTGCACTCCTGTCAAGATCAGCCCCAGTAAGATGACCATCACTGGCAGTTTTAATTAAACATTTCTTAGCTTTTTTTTTTTTTTAATAAATCTTTATTGTTCATATTATTACAAATGTTCCTCATCCCCCCCCATTGCTCCCCTACACCAAGTTTCCATTCAATTCTCTGCCCTTTCCCCATCCCCCATTGTCCTCATCCATAGGTGCAGTTTATGTTCAGTCTGTTCCCGCCCCGCTCCACTCCCCATTTCCCCAAGAATCATCAGTCCACTCCCCTTCCATACCTCTGATTCTATTATATTCACCAGTTAATATTGTTCATCATGATTTTTACTTCCCTTGGTTTTTAGACTCACTTGTTGATAGTTACGTGTTTGTTTATAATTTTTATCTTTATTTTCTTCCTCTTCCTAAAGAACCCCTTTTAGCAATTCATATAATTCTGGCTTGGCAGTGATGAATTCCTTTAGCTTAAATTTATTTGTGAAGCTCTTTATCTGGCCTTCGATTCTGAGTGATAACTTTGCTGGGTAGAGTATTTTTGGCTGTAGGTTCTTGTTGTTCATCACCTTGAATATTTCTTGCCATTCCCGTCTGGCCTGCATGGTTTCTGTTGAGAAATCAGCTGACAGTCGTATGGGTGCCCCTTTATAGGTAACTACCTGCTTTTGTCTTGCTGCTTTTAATATTCTCTCTTTGTCTTTAGCTCTTGGAATTTTAATTATGATGTGTCTTGGTGTGGTTCTTTTTGGATTCCTTTTGTTTGGGGTTCTGTGTGCTTCCTGGACGTGTAAGTCTATTTCTTTCACCAGGTGGGGGAAGTTTTCTGTCACTATTTCTTTCAATATGTTTTTGGTATCTTGCTCTCTGTCATCTTCTGGGATGCCCATAATTCTGATGTTGGTTCGCTTGAAGTTGTCCCAGAGGTTTCTTACATTATCTTCAACTTTCTGGATTCTCTTGTCTTCTTGCTTCTGTGGAGGAGTGTCCTCTGGCTCTTTGTGTTCCAAATCTTGGAGTTGATCCTTGCAATCTTCCAATCTGTTTTTAGGACTCTGTATAATATTATTTATTTCAGAGATTGTATTCTTTATTTCTAGTTGACCCTTCATTATTTCTTGTTGATCCCTTATCATATCCTCATAGGTCTCATTTATTTTATCGGCCTTTTCTAAGAGATTGTTGAACAGCCTTATAAGCGTGGCTTTGAATTCTATATCCAGTCGCTTTTTGTCCTCCATTTCTTTCGTTTGTGATCTCTTTCCTCGTTTCGGCATTTTCGCTGCTTCCCTGAGTTGGTAGGTTGGGAGGATCAGCTGTGTCTATGCCAGGAGACAACCTTATTCCACTAGACTTGGAAACCTGCAAAAGCCTCTCTGAGTTCAGCTTGGATGGGGCAGTTTCTGGGTGGAGCCTACAGCCTTGGCTTCCGGTTAGCCCCGCCCTCGGAGGTTCCTGAGTCTCAGTGTTCCTCAGTGTCCTTTGGTATTCGCTGCAAGCACCTCTGAGAGAAAGGCACTCTAGAGTTTCGCCCGCTACCAGACAGTGTAGTCTCTCCCCCAACAAGCCCACAACTGGGGTTCAGAGCAGTTGGAAGTGGGGTTAAGAACAGTCCGGAGCTTATGTCTCCTTCCTGCTAGGGCGATCTCGCAGCCCAAACAACAGTCTGTCCTCTGTGCGCACAATGTGCACGACTCAGGGGCTCTGCTTTTCGCCGTTCCCCCTGAGCTTCTGTCTTACAGCCCAGATTCCCTCTGTATGAGGCTGGAGCCCGAGGGTCTTGCCCAGGACTGGGGTTCAGTGCAGTCAGAACTGGGGCTCAGCACAGTCCTGAGCTTTTGAGTTCTTCCCGCTGGGGCAATCCAGCAGCTCAGAGAACAGTCCCTCCTCTGCGCGCAATGTGCGCGACTCCGGTGTCTGCTGAGCTTCCGCCTTACAGCCCAGATTCCCTCTGTATGAGCCTGAGACCCCCGGGGTCTCGCCCAGAACTGAGGTTCAGTGCAGTCGGAGTTGGGGTTCAGCACAGTCCGGAGCTTTTAAGTCCTTCCCGCTAGGGAACGCCAGCCAGGCACTCAGCCGCCCCTCCTCTCCGGCTCTGTCCTCTCCCCGCGCGCGCACCGTGCCTCCGTACCTTAGGCTTTTACAGCTCCTCTGGTTTGCCTTCTGGTTTTCTCTTTCCTTCTAGTTGTAGAATTTCCAGTCAGTCAACTTTCCTGTAGTTCTGGATAGTGTCCACACTATATTTTGTATTTTTTTGAAATTGTTGAGTGCGGCTGCAGTTAGGCTTTTACCTCTGCCGCCATCTTGTTGTCCTCTCCATTTCTTAGCTTTTAAAATCCTATCCTGCCAATGAAAATTATACAAGTTGAAAAAAAATTGGCAAGTTTTCCTAAATTAAAATTTAGAGTCAGAAGACCTGACTTTACTGGAAATCTGACAACTGATCCCAGCATTAGGACTGATATAGCATTGAGAGTTCTCATTTTTATTTTATCTCACATCTTCACAGGAATGAAACAAGCTTCAGACTTCCATGGGATCATCTCTGACATTCTGTTCTGCCTTTACTTATCTCCAAGCTGGAATGCTCTCTGGGGCCCTCAGCCATCACACCCACCCTGGGCACCTCCCCCATGCCTTCCATCTTGCCTCACATAAGGACAATCCTTTCCAAACTGGCTTTGCTCCGGCCATGTTTGAATGCTGCAGAGTAAAACCGAATGTGAATAAGAACCAGTGTCCCCTCATTACACTCAGCTCACCTCCCTTTCACATTCCATACCTCACTCTTAGCTGGAGGGGACCAGATTTCTGCTCATGACTCCCCGGATGATGCCTGATTCAGTCCAGGCTTGTTGGGAGATTAAGTTCTTTGTTCCTGTCCTTCCCCCTGCCCCATGCCTGCAACAGTCTCCTCCTTGTCTGTCAAAATCCTAACGTAAGATTCTGGCCCTGCAGCTATTATATGGTGACAAATACCCTTAGCGTCTCCCTCAAGCTGGAACAGAAAACACAGAGAGATGTTTACGGGATGGCAGAGAACAGAAATCAGCCAGGTCCAGAGCCTGGCACTTCCTGGGATTTTCAAAGTAGAAATGGTTACTGTGGCTTCCTTTTTAGGGGCCCCTTCTTTCCCCTAAAATGGAGGGGCTTGCTGGATGTGGGGGTGGGCTGCCCTAGGTCTGGTTGTTTGCTTCAGTAGGAATGTTCAGATGAAAAAGAAAGAAGGATGAACAAAAGGCCTGTGTATGCCAAGCAACATCTTGGCATACATAGGCCTTTAGAAATTAATCCATATTGAGACTGAATTCCATGCTCTTTCATTTCCTCTTATTTAAAAATAAATATTGTTGTTTTTCTGATTATCTCAGTAATATGTATTCTTTATAGAAAATTTGGAAAGACAAAATAAAATATAAAATAAAAACAATAATTCCACTATCCAGAGATAATTATTAATAACATTTTAGTGTCCTTTTCTCCAGTCTACGTTTATGTTTTGCTATACTATTTATGTCCTGCTCCTTTTGATGTTTGGGTTTTTTTTTAATTTTGTTTGTTTGTTTGTTGTTAAATAGACTTTTATTTTTTAGAGCAGTTTTAGGTTCACAGCAAAATTGACAAGATACAGCAATTCCCATAACTCCCCTCCCCCAACATGACCCAGCCTCCCCCACAGCTGACATCCTGTCATATCGTTACCACCTGCAGTCCACAGTTCACATTAGGATTCACTCTTGGTATTGTACATTCTATAGGTTTTGACAATTGTATCCACTATTATGTATCATACAGAATAGCTTTACCACTCTCAAAATCCTCTGTGCATCCTAGCCAGTTTGGCTTGTGGATAGAGCTTCCGTCTATGGACTGAAGGATCCCGGGTTTGATTCTGATCAAGGCACATGCCTGGGTTGTGGGCTCGATCCCCAGTAGGGGGCGTGCAGGAAGCAGCTGATCAGTGGTTCTCTCTCATCATTGATGTTTCTCTCCCTCCCTCCCTCTCCCTTCTTCTCTGAAATTAATAAAAATATATTTGAAAAAAATAGACCTAATTGGTTTGGCTCAGTGGATAGAGCATCAGCCTGAGGACTCAAGGGTCCCAGGTTTAATTCTGGTCAAGGATATGTACCTTGATTGCGGGCACATCCCCAATAGGAGGTGTGCAGGAGGCAGCTGATCGATGTTTCTCTCTTGTCAATGTTTCTAACACTCTCTCTACATTTTCTCTGTAAAAAAAAAATCAATAAAATATATTTAAAAAAATAAAATAAAAATATATTTTAAAAATAAAAATCCTCTATTTTTATTGCTCCCCCTATTCATCCTTCCCTCCACAACTTCAAGCTTCTTACTGTCTCCATAGTTTGCCCTTTCTAGAATGTCATACAGTTGGAATATGCCATGTGTAGCCTTTTCAGATTAGTTTCTTTAGTAACATGTATTTAAGATTCCTCCACGTCTTTTCATGGCTTTGTACCACATTTCTTTTTAGTGCTGAATACTATTCCATTGTCTGGCTAGATCAGCTTATCCATTCATCTACCGAAGGGCATCTGGGTTGCTTCTAGTTTTGGCAATGATAAGTCAGGCTGCTATAAACATCCATGTTCAGGTTTTTGTGTGATCAGAAGTTTTCAACTCATTTGGTTAAATACCAAGGAGACAATTGCTGGATTATATAGTAAGAGTATATTTAGTTTTCTAAGAAAATGCCAATCTCTCTTCCAAGGTAGCTATACCATTTTGCCTTCTCACCAGCAATGAATGAGAATTTCTGTTGCCCACCAGCATTTGGTGCTGTTGGAGTTTTGGAATTTTGCTAGTCTAATAAGTGTGTAGTAACATCTTGTTATTTATTAAGTTTGAAATTCCCTAATGATATATGATGGTTATCCTCTTATTATATGCTCAATTTCCATCTTTATTTTATTTTTAGGTCAATTTGTTTTTAGTTATTAACAGTATAAGAATAAGTTTATACACAGTTTTATGTTTATACATATTTAAGTAACAATATAATAGAAGCAATTTTAAGAATATTGGAGGTTGAGAGAATGTATTGTTTTATTTATTTTTAAAATCTTTATTGTTCAGATTATTACAGTTGTTCCTCCCCCCCCATATCTCCCCTCCACCCAGTTTCCACCCCACCCCATACCCTTATACCCTCCTCCCTCTGTCCTCATCCATAGGTGTATGATTTTTGTCCAGTTTCTTTCCACAACCCCACACCCCTTTCCCCTCTAGGATTGTCAGTCCACTCTCTTTCTATACCCCTGATTCTATTATATTCACCAGATTATTCTGTTTATCATATTTTTTATTCACTTGATTTTTAGATTCACTTGTTGATAGATATGTATTTGTTTCTCATAATTTTTATCTTTATATTTTTCTTCTTCTTCCTCTTCTTAAAGAATACATTTCATATACTACTGGTTTGGCAGTAATGAACTCCTTTAGCTTTTTCTTGTCTGTAAAGCTCTTTATCTAACCTTCAATTCTGAATGATAGCTTTGCTGGGTAGAGTAATCTTGGTTGTAGGTTCTTGCTTTTCATCATTTGAATATTTCTTGCCACTCCTTTCTGGCCTGCATAGTTTCTGTTGAGAAATCAGCTGACAATCATATGGGTGCTCCCTTGTAGATAACTAATTGTTTTTCTCTTGTTGCTTTTAATATTCTTTATCTTTTGCTCTTGGCATTTTAATTATGATGTGTCTTGGTGTGGTCCTCTTTCAGTTCCTTTTGTTTAGGGTTCTCTGTGCTTCTTGTACTTGTAAGGGTATTTCTTTCACTAGATGGGGGAAGTTTTCTGTCATTATTTCTTCAAATTGGTTTTTAATATCTTGCTCTCTCTCTTATTATGGCACCCCCATTATTCTGATGTTGGTATGCTTGAAGTTGTCCCAGAGGCTCTTTACTCTTTCTTCATATTTTTTTATTCTTTTTTCTTTTCCATTTGGGTGTTTTTTGCTTCTTTGTGTTTAAAATCTTTTACTTGATTCTTGTAATACTCTAGTCTGCTGTTGGATCTCTGTATATTATTTTTAATTTCAGTCAGTGTATGCTTAATTTCTAGTTGGTCCTTTTTCATATCCTTGAGGGTCCCACTAAATTTATTGGTCTTTTCTAGAAAATTCTTTAAAAATATATATTTTATTGATTTTTTATTTTTTATAGAGAGGAAGGGAGAGAGATACAGAGTTAGAAACAAAAATGAGAGACAAACATTGATCGACTGCTTCCTGTATGCCCTCTACTGGGGATATGCCTGTAACCAAGGTACATGCCCTTGACTAGAATTGAACTTGGGACCTTTCAGTCCATAGGCTGACGCTCTATCCACTGAACCAAACCGGTTTCAGGTAGAAAACTCTTTAAAAAATTTATAACTGTGGTTTTGAACTCTATATCTAGTAGTTTGCTTTCCTCCATTTCTTTCATTGGTGACCTGTTTCTTTGTCTCTGCATTTTGTCTGCTTTCCTGAGTTGATAGAGTGGCTTTGTGTGCTAGGTGTCCTATAGGACCCAGTGGCTCAGCCTCTCTAGTTACCTGAGATGGACACTCTTATGCACCCCTTTGTGGGCTGTGTGCACAGTCTTGTTGTAGTTAAGCCTTGATTGTTGTTGGTATCACTGGGAGTTATTGACTTCCAGGCCAATTGGCTGTGAGGATCAGCAGTGTCCACACTGGGAAAACTTCTGTGTTGGAGACGCCTTTATGGGGCAAGGCTTGCTTCAGTGGGATTTAGTGCTCACAGAGTCTGCCCCCTGAGTGAGTCCCTTCTGGATTTGAGGAGTTGTAATCTGGATGGTCCCACTCTGACCCCTGGGTACATTGGCTCTTGGATCTCCAAGGAGGTGCTAATTTAGCCTCTGCCTGAGGCTACCCAGCAGGAGCTATGGAGAGATCTGCAGATTCATCTTCTTTGGGTTTTGGGGGTGCCCAGATGAGACCCAGCTGTGAAGCAATGCAAGCTGCTGTTGGGCCTTGGGCCTTCATTTGGATGATTTGGTGTTTCTGACTCAGCAGCAGTTTGTTAGAAAAGTTTAGATTTCAAAGGACCAGGCCATTTATATGCAAAAGCCTCTGCACACAGCTTGGATGGGGCGGAGTCTCAGGGCAGAGCAAATAGCAATGGCTTCCCATTAGCCCTGCCCTAAGAGCCTCCCTCTCCCCCCCCCCCCCGCCCCCATCTCTGTCCTTTGGTAGTCACTGCAAGTACCTCTGAGAGAAAGCTGCCCACTGCCAGAAAAGTCCAGTATGAGTCTGGGTCCCCATAGTCTGGCTCAGAACTGGAGTTCAGTGCAGTCGGGAACTTGTGTCTTCTTGTGGATTGAAAAAGCTAGCCACGTACTCATTTTCTAGCTCTCTCCATGCGTATGTGCCTTCATACCTCTGCCTTTACTTCCACAGCTCTTCTGATTCTCAGTGTGATTTTCTCTTCCTTTCTAGTTGTAGAATTTCCACTTAGCCAGTCTTCCTGTGGTTCTGGATGATGTCTATTTTGTCTTTTAATTTTAGTTTTGAAGTGGTTATGTGAGGCAGCAAGTTCAGTTGTTTATCGATGCCGCTATCTTGGTTTCTCCTCAATTTCCATCTTTATATATAGTTTGGTGAGGTATCTGTTCAGATATTTTGCCCATATTTTAATTAGGTTGTTCCCCCCCCCCTTCCTGTGGAGTTTTAAGAGTTCTTTGTATATTCTAGATAATAATCCTTTTACCAGATGTCTTTTGCAATTATTTTATATAATTCTGTGTCTTGTCTTCTCATTCTCTTGATGGAGTCTTTTGAAGAGCAGCAGTTTTTAATTTTAATGAAGTCCATCCAGCTTGTCAGTTATTTCTTTCATGGATCATGCCTTTGGTGTTATATTTCAAACGTCATTGCCATAGCCAAGATCATCTAGATTTTCTCCTCTGTCATCTCCTAGGATTTTTATAGTTTTACATTTATATTTAGGCTTATATTTCATTTTGAATTAATTTTTTTTGTATAAAGTCTGTGTCTAGATACATTTTTTTCCATGTTAATGTCCAGTTGTTGTAGCACCATTTGTTGAAAAGACTATCTTTTCTCTACTATACTACATTTGCTTTTTGTCAAAGATCAGTTGGCTATACTTCTATGGGTTACTTCTGGGTTCTCTGTTCCGTTCTATTAATTTAATTATCTATCCTTTAATCAATACAATACTGTCTTTTTAAAAATATACATATTTTTATTGATTTCATAAAGGAAGAGAGAAGTAGAAATATCAATGATGAGAGAGAATCATTGACCTGCTGCCTCCTGCACAATGGGGACCAAGCCTGCAACCAGGGCATGTGCCCTGACCCAGAATTGAACCGCAACCTCTTGATTCGTAGGTTGACACTCAACCACTGAGCCATGCTGGCTTGGCTCACCAATACCACACGGTCTTGATTACTGTTGTGAAATTAGGTAGTCAGTTCTTTGATATTGTTATTCTTCAATATTGCTTTTGGCTATTCTTGATCTTTTGCCTCCCATATAAACTTTAGAATCAGTTTATATTCACAAAATAACTTGACAGGATTTAAAAAAATATATTTTATTACTTTTTTTATAGAGAGGAAGAGGGATGAAGAGTTAGAAACATCGATGAGAGAGATCAATCAGCTGCCTCCTGCACACTCCCTACTAGGGATGTGCCTGCAACCAAGGTACATGCCCTTGACCAGAATCGAACCTGGGACCCTTCAGTCGCAGGCTGATGCTTTATCCACTGAGCCAAACCAGTTAGGGCCTTACCAGGATTTTGAATCTATAAATTTGGGATTTCACTGAATCTATAAATCGAGTTGGGAAGAACTGACATCTTAATAATATTAAGTCTTCATATCCATAAACATGGAATATTTCTCCATTTATTCAGTTTTTTTTTCCACCAACTTTTTGTAGCTTTCCTCAAAAAAATTGAGATTTTTATTCATATTTTGTTAAATTTATACTTAAGTATTTTATTAATAGGGAGTGCTAAATTAAATAGTTTTTTGCTTTTGATTTCAGATTTGACATGTTCATTACTGATATGTAGGAAAACAATTGACTTTTAAAAATATATATTTTATTGATTTTTTACAGAGAGGAAGAGAGAGGGATAGAGAGCTAGAAATAGAGACATCAATCAGCTGCCTCCTGCACAACCCCTACTGGGGATGTGCCCGCAACCAAGGTACATGCTCTTGACTGGAATCGAACCCAGGACCCTTCAGTCCACAGGCCGACACTCTATCCACTGAGCCAAACCAGTTTTGGCAGCAATTGACTTTTGTATATTTAACTTGTAGCCTTCACATTTGCTATAATCATCTATTATTTCCAAGAGGTTTTGGGTCAGTATTTTAGGATTTTCTACATAGACAGTTATGTCATCTGAAAACAGACAATTTTATTTATTTTTCCCCAGTCTATACCTTTTATATTCTTTTTTTGTCTTATTGCATTAGCTGTGACTTGCAGTATGATGTTGAAAAGGTGTGATGAAAGCAAATATCCGAACCTCGTTTCTGGTCTTAGTGAAAAAGCATGTAGTTTCTCACCATTAATTAGGTTAACTATAGATTTTTCTGTAGACATTTTTATCAAGTTGAGAAAATTCCTAGTTGTGAAAATTTTTGTCATGAATGGGTGTTGGATTTTGTTAAGTGCTTTTTCTGAATCTATCAATGTGATTTCCTGCCTGTCCCCCTTTTAACCTATTGATGTGATGGATTACATTAGTTGAATGAGCCTTGCGTACCTGGGACAAATCCCCCTTGGTTATAGTGTATAATTCTTTTTATACATTGTTGGATTTGATTTGCTAATATTTGGTTGAGGTACTTTACATCTATGTTCTTAAGAGATATTAGTGTATAGTTTTCTTTCCTTGTAATGTCTTTGTCTGGTTTTGGTATTAGGGTAATGCCAAAATCATAGAATGAGTTTAAAAGTATTTCCTTCTATCCTAACACTTGGTTATCCTACAGAGGTAGTACTGGAAATCCAAGGTGGAAGGAAGTTGGAGTGCTTGTTGTGAGAGGAGCCAGGGATGTAGGCAAAGGGTAACCCAAGGTTCAGAGTCTGTATAAACTGGACACCAGGATCAACCGCACTCACTCAGGCTGAACATCCAGCAGGTCTGCTAGAGGGTCTCCAGCTCCTATTGTGAAACTAAAGCAACTTTCTCATCTGCCACCTTTGAGTTGTGTGTAACTTCCTGCTTTCTCAGTAGCTGAACCATAGTTAGAGAGTGAGTCAGGATAAATGTTTGACATATAAACCCTTTAAATAACTGCCTCTGGGAATTGCTTCAGTTATTACCCCACTCTTTGTGCCTGGGTGTTAGCCAGGAATTCCCCTTTCTTCTGGAACCCTGGCCTTGATTGGTCATGTCTGTGCTCAAAATAGAAAAAAGGGCTTTAAAGAAAAGATTAGGCAATGTTAAAATGGGAGGTTGGGTGAGTGGTAGAGTTGATGGCAATGCCCTTACTGAATCAGCTGGTTTCAGACTATTCTTCAGTGCCAGGGTCTCCAAGGTCTTCTCAAAGCGCCCTCATGTCCTGGGCTTTAGGACTTGCAGGCTCCTTACATGATAGTTGCCACGAGCAAGCTCTCAGTGCCAACCAACTCACTAGCTACAAAGATAAGGATTGGCCTTCTCTTGCCCTCTGAGAGGGGTTTTGGCATCTTTTGCGGACTAACATTTATCCTGAACTATCTTTTGTTTTCATTGGAACACAGTTGTTACTTTTCCATAGCAGAAAAATAGAGAACGCTCTATAATTGGCAATAGAATTCTCCAAAAGCATTGTCTTGAAGTAAGGAGACAAAGTGTGGTAGAATCCAGGAAAGGACTTTTTTTAGTACAAACCTCTGAAGCCTCAGACTTTGAATCAATGTATAACCAAGGCAGTAGAAGAACCAGTTAGAACAGAACAGGAGAAAAAAGGAGCTACAGAGATGAGGTCAGGATGCAGAATCAGACACTCCTTGGTTCCTTCTTGCTTTGTTATTGTCCAACTTTGTGCTTATTTATCCTGAGCTTCAGTTTCCACAATAAGAATTCCCAACCTGTTCTGTCAGAGAAAGGTCACTTATTCAGCAACTGTTTATTGAAGATATACCACATACAGTGAGCTCCTGTAACTCTGAGCCCATTTTTTTTTTTCATCTTTCATCCCAGAAGCCTAGCACAGTATCTGGCACACTTATTGCTTATTGAAAAAGTAAATAATTGTGTGGGTGGAAAAAAAATGAATGAGGACAAAGAAATGAATCAATATAGAAATACTGACCTTTGAGAATCTGCTTGGAAGAATTGAAGGTCAAGGTAACCCATTAGTTTGGATGTCTCTAGCAGTCACCAATAAATCCATGGAAGTAAATGGAAATCAGAGTTGACTTAGAAATACTCAACACAGAGAGACAAGGTTGCTAGGTAAGTGATGGAAGGCCAGAAGTCAACCAGCTCCATAGGATCAAGACATTTGTTCAATTTCTTTAATGCCCTTAATGATTAATTTCTTAGTTAATATTAGACATGCCATGGCAAGCCTGAAAACGGAAATGTCAATTGTTTCATTATTTTGGATTTTCCTATGTGTCAGGCCCATTGTCATCACGGGATACATGGGAGCATCGACAAGGGAAGATACATTTTTAACCTTCTGAAGTATTGCATTTAAACAAATTCAAAGAAAAGAAATTTTAACAAAATCTCCTGGGTTAGCTGAAAAAGGATGAGAGTAGTCAAGAAGGCATACTGACTGCCCTAATTAGGTCCTCATTTAGGATTTGAGACTCTCAGAATGGGGTTGCCATAAACAGAGTTTCTCTGCACAAAACTGGGCAGGGGAGGGAGGGGAGACTAGATTAGCAGGAGGATTCTAAGATTTTTGTCTTGTCATTTTCTCTTTAAAAACAGCTGGGATTCTGGAACCCTGCCAACTCTTCCTGCCCTATCTGCCTATAAAATTCAACAAGAGATCATAAATAATAGATTGCAGTCCAAAAATACATTTGGGGAATCCTGTCAAATAGAATGTCTGACATCAATGACTTCTGCACAGCCTCTGATATTTAGTCCAAAAAGTGAGAAGTGAGATCGCAAATCCCAGTGTTGGTTCTGCCGAGTGGAGCTGAGTGGAGGGAGGGAGACAGAACGAGGCTCAGCACAGCCTGGGTAGCGCTGATGTTCACTTATCTATTGTTATATATTAAATGGTTCCAGAACTGAGCAGGTTAAGACAACATTCTATCTCATGACTTTATGGGTTAGGAATTCAGGAGAGTTCAGCAGGACAGTTTTTCTGCTCCATGTAGCATCAACTGAGGTCAGTCAAAGATGGTCAACTGGCAGAGGCCTCCTCTGTAGGGTCCAATATGATTCCACTCACATGTGTAGAGCTTTGAATGGCTTGTCTGGAACTGCTGACCAGAGCATGTTCATGTGGCTTCTATGGCTTGGTAGTCTCAGGGAAGTCTATTTCTTACAAGGTGGCTCAAAGAAAATGGAAAGTGTACTAAGAGACTCGGTAGCAGCTGCAAAGCTTCTTATGTCTCCACCTCAGAAGTTCTGGAATGTCACTGGTTGAGCAAGTCCCTAAGGCCAGCAATGGGAGAAATAGCAAGAATTTGTAGCCAGCATTGACCTAGAATAGTGGTTGGCAAACTTCAGCTCATGACCACATGCGGCTCTTTGGCCACTTGAGTGTGGCTCTTCCACAAAATACCACGTGCGGGCGCTCATGTACAGTTCAATGGAGACTTCGTGGCCCATGCACAGACGTTAGTTTTCGGCTCTCAAAAAAATGTCAATAGTTGAACTGTTGATATTTGGCTCTGTTGACTAATGAGTTTACCAGCCACTGACCTAGAACATCAGATAATGGAAGAAATTTCTGTCCAGTGAAAGTGGGCCACCTGTACAAGCATCCTTTCACTTGTCTGGCTCTTCTGCCAGTGGCAGGAAGGAGACTGGGAAGATCCAAGGCAGGTGTTGAATACATTGTCCCAATCCCTCTCAAAGACTATGAGGGACCACAAACATCCTTGGAAACCCAGAGCCCTGAGTCCCAGGGCCTTCCCCTGTGAATACCTTTCTCTGAAACAAAGAGCTTTCTCCTTAACCTTCCAGTCCAGCCTGTCTTTAACTCTTACACCTCTGGGGTCTTGAAAAACTGGAGATGCTCTTCCTTACAGCAACAGTTAGACTTGATGAATAGACCAAACCACAGGCCTCAAACTTGCCACATCTCACAAGCAGTCAAATGAAAGCCTTTGTTCACATGTTAAAGACTAATTCTTTCATAAAATTTTTAGCCAGCATTGACCTGCCATGACCTGCCATTTTACCTGCCATGTAGAGTTGAGGAAGGAATCAGGCTCAGAGAGGTTAGGTGATTTCTCTAGGGATACACAGCGAGAGGTGGCAAAACTGAGATTACAACTCAGGTCAAGCAGTGAAACCTCCTCTCAAAAATAAATCCTCTCATAGGAAAGAAACAAGATGCACTTCTGGGTAAAACAGAAAGGTTTACTGAGGGTGCTGGTTCTTCTCAAAACCCTCCCCCCACACTTAGATCACTGGAGCGAAGAGTAGAGGACTGGAAGGGAATCTGATGCAACATGCAGCCCCATTCTTTCCAGTTGAGCCATTTCTCCAGACCCCATTGTCTTATTTGGCACTTTCAACAAGTATTCATCCCCTCTGGACATCAGTCTGGCAATATATAAAAGAGCAAAAAAGTCTGCTCATACACTTTGACCCAATCTTCCCACTTTTGGAATAGACCCCAAGGAAACATGCAAAAGAGAAAGAAGGAAGAAAAAAAAGCAAATAGCACAAAGATGTTTATGGTAACATCAATCATAACAGTGGAAAAATGGGACATGACCCAATACCCAAATTGGGAAAAGGTTATATAAACTGTGGTACATTAAGACAATGGAATGTTATGTTGCTATTAAAAGGAATTAAGTTTACAGATTCCTTTTATACCTCAAAATGCACACACAAGATAATGTTAGAAGAATCCAAAAGAAAACGAACACACTGGCTACAAACTAATCAGTGTGCATGCTCAATGATAGGAATCGGAAGAGAACGGTGCTACAAATAGCTGGTGTTCCACCCACCCTGACGTCCACAGTACTTTTGGTATGGGGAAAGAAAGTAAAAAAGAAAAGAAAAAGATTCATCATTCCTTTTTATTTATGTGAGGAGAGGGGATTTCCTACTCTGAAGGCTCAGTGTGCATCTGCAATATAGCATGTCTGTAAGGAGAGCCAAGTCCATGCTCACCCACCTAATGGAGACTCCGTGTTCCGAGCAAGAAGGGGGTGCCTGGCCCACACTCACGGCCAAGTCCCAATAATTACAGTTCTATTCCCTGAATTCCAGAGGATATTGACAAACTGGATTTTATTTCAAGTTGCTTAATGTGACTAAAGACCAGAGCATATAAAAAAAGAGCTTGAAAATCCTAAGGGTGTCTCACCAGCAGCAGGAAAACCTATCAGAGAACCAAGAAGTCTCCTTTAGCCCTGGGAAGCATTCTTGTGGGCTTGTTTGGGGTTTGGGAATCACCAAGAGCTGTGGACAGAAATTATGGAAGAGCAGAGTTCAAGTTAGGAGGAGCAGAGTCATTCAAAAGAGGCATGAGTTCCACACAACCAGATGGATGTGAGCCAAGTGTGTCAGGTTCCATCACATAACTAATAGTCTGTGTTTCCATGACCGTCCAATTGTACTTTTGCCAACTTAAGTGGGTTTTTGCTTCAACCAGGGGACAAAGTTTCTCCGATCCAAAGTTTCTCTGAGGGGAAAGCTTCTAGTAAATATGGCATATATATTAAGATAATCCTACTGACCATCTATCGGTGGATCTTCCATTTTGAGTTGTTTTCCTCATGAGTGTTTGTAAAGTGACACTGTGATGTACTACAGACAGCCCAGACATACAACCAGTTGATTTCATGGTTTTCAGTGAAAAGTTAATGGTCCTGAATTGAACAGCACCTGTGATCATTGATCACATTGACCTCATTGATCAAGCAAATAATTATCAGTCACCAATTTATGTCTTTTGATCACTATACGAGGCCTACTAAGATATGCAAAAAAGTATTAGCCATAATCTCTGCCTTCAAAAACTTATGCTGCTGAAGCCGGTTTGGCTCAGTGGTAGAGCGTCGGTCTGCAGACTGAAAGGTCCCGGGTTCGATTCCGGTCAAGGACATGTACCTTGGCTGCGGGCACATCCCCGGTAGGGGATGTGCAAGAGGCAGCTGGTTGATGTTTCTCCGACGTTTCTAGCTCTCTATCTCTCTCCCTTCCTCTCTGTAAAATATCAATAAAAAATATTTAAAAAAAACTTATGCTGCCGAAGCCAGTTTGGCTCAGTGGTAGAGCATCGGTCTGTGGACTAAAGGGTCCCGAGTTTGATTCCGGTCAAGGGCATGTACCTTGGTTGCGGGCACATCCCTGGTGGGGGGTGTGCAAGAGGCAGCTGGTTGATGTTTCTCTCTCATTGACGTTTCTAGCTCTCTATCTCTCTCCCTTTCCCTCTGTAAAATATCAATAAAATATATATATTTTTAAAAACTTATGCTAACATGAAATTCTAAACTAGTGGCTTCCATATTTTTTTAATTGAGAGCTTCTGTTGGTAAAAAAAAATTTGAATGTGTACCCCCAATGTATGTATGTTAATATATAAATTTATACATGAACTAGTGTCAAAACATAGTTAAATATTTATAAAGCTTTTTTTTCTTTTCTATAGATAAATTGGATCATTTTGCCTGCCCCCCTCTTCCAAACCCTCAGTGTGAGTACTTACTCTGGAGACCAAAGATCTTGCCAAGTGAGAGGTAAGTCTGTTAATATCAGACAAGCTGCAACAGAAGCAAACACATTGGGATTTAAGAGAATGGAAATACCCAATAAATACCAACAGAGTTGAGGTTTTAGCAACTTTTCACAAACCAGTTTAAAAGTATGACCAGCAAAATTTTTATAATCTTTCTATATAAAACCCTAGTATACAAACAGACCAAGCAACAGAACAACCAACTGAATAACTGGTTGCTATGATGTGCGCTGACCACTGGGGGCACGCGGAACATTTGGCTGCAGAGTGCGGAACATGGCAGGCATTGGCCACAGTGGGATGGTAGAGCAGGGGAGTGGGTCTGCCACACCAAGGTGGGGCACTGGTTGCTGTCATCGGGGCGAGCCTCTGATGGTTACTGAAAATTCTTTGCGCCTGTGTGCTGTGGTCCTGCTAGGCTCTTGCACCTGCTGCCAGCACCAGAGCCGCTGCTGGTACCTGCTGCTGGTGCCCAATGCTGAACCCAATTGCTCAGCGCTGTCAGCAAGTGTGAATGAATGGATGCCAGCCCCAGTCACTCCTCAGGGCTTCTCCACCTCCCCCTGCTCCTGAGGGACGATCAGGGCCGGCAGCCGCCTCTTGCACCCGCTGCCAGCGACAGCCCGCTCACACCTGCAGCCAGCACCAGAGTCCAGCACCAGTCCCGATTGCTTGGCACGATCAGTGGGTGTGAGCGGCTTCTGCCAGACCCGATCACCCCTGAGGGATTCTTCAACTCCCCCTGCTTCTGAGGGACGATTGGGGCAGTAGCCACTGCTTGCACCCGCTGCTGGCCCCGGCCCCAATCACTTCACACCATCAGCGGGTGTGAGCAGGGCTGGCACCATCAGCACGTGGGAGTGATGGTGGTGGGAACGGGGCTGCTTGGGGACAGGGGACCGGGGGCCGTGGCAGGAGGGGCCGGGTGGGAGTGTGGAGGATGGGCTGAGACCTGCCTCTGTACCACTGCAGCCTCACGGCCCACAATTCTTTTCAAGGGGAAAGAAAGTGAAAAAAAAAGATTCATCAAATTATACAAATTTGTGCACTGGGCCCCTAGTAAAATATATGCCACTTTATGACAAACACATTGAAAACAAAAAAATAAGGGCTCTCACCATTGAATTTAAGTAGTGCTAATGATTGATTGATGATTGATTCACTTATTAATTCAATATTTACCAAGAACTTACTAAGTACCATTTAGGCACTGTGTGCTATGCATTGGGAATGCAGCAGAAAGAAAAAAGCCAGAGGAGCCCAGAGCTTATGAGATTAAACACAAGTGTATGAGACAGAAAATACAAATGCAGGCAAACAAACATCTAACTACAAATTGTGATCTGTGCCATGAAGTAAATAAACAAGGTGCTGTGATAGAGGGAGGTGACGACTTCGATAAGGTGCTCAGTTCAGGCATCTCAGGGAAATGATACCTCGCCCAGGAGCTGAAGACTGAGGAGAGACAGTGCCATAGGGAGAGGAGGAAGACATAAATGGCACACTGCTCAACATAGAGCATGACACCCAACTCCCTATACCATCAGATGCCCTTGGAGCCCATCATGTATATTTAAAGATTTTTAAATTGATTTTTAGAGAGAGAGGAAGGGAGAGGGGGAGAGAGAAACATCAATGTGAGAGCACAACATCCAAGGCTGCCTCTTGCCCCCAGCCCCCACGGGATCGATCCCCCAATCTGGGCATCTGCCCTGACCAGGAATTGAGCTTACAACCTCTCGGTGCACAGGATGACACCCGAACAAGCCACACCAGCCAGGGCACCCATTGTGTATATTTAGAATGTTCTCTACAGAGCCTGGAGCAGAGCTTTGCTCACTTTAGGGGCTCACTACACTGAGTGAACAGACATCTGACTCTAAGAAGAGCTTTCCTCTGATGGGGCGATTGCTATCCCATTCAGTGCAGCACATCTGCTCTCCTGTCCCAGTCAAGGCTTCGTGGCAACTGTGACAGATGACACAAGGGAAGAAAACTTCACAGCTATAGACAAGTCACTCACTTGTTCTGCCAAGGATGAGCCCTGTTAGCTCAGCAGGGTTACTACAATCCAAACCTGGACATAACAAAAACAACTGTGGGGATTTGTTCAGGAGTTGTTAAAATTCCCAGCAAGGGCACCTGCTTTGTCTCAAAATGTAAGATGCTGGAATGAGCACATTGTAGGGCCATGCCCACGGCAGACGCTAATGTACGGTAGGTAGGTTGGATTTCTGATGCAGTATCATCTGGGAATCCCATCTGTCCATTAGGTTGAGCTAAGTCCCGGCAGGAATGTGGGGAAGAGCGGTGCTGAAGTGAGGAAGCAGATAAGTGGTGACGGGGCCGTAAGTGAATCCAGCTGGGCCGGCAGGCCCCTCAGTGGCAGCCCACACTGGGCAGCCTGGCCCAGCGGTCTGCAGACTCACCTAACCCTCAGAAATCTAAAATTCAAAACACCAGCCTTTTGCTGTTTCATTTCACTTGCTTTTTATATGCACTCACATGACAAGAAAGCTTGAAGAAAAATCACCCAGACGCACTTTAGATTAAATATTAGAACTGTAAGTCTGCCCTTGAACTCAAACTTGTCTCAACTTCTAGGGTCTTGTGGAAGACCAGGCGAAACCATAGCTCTCGGAGGTACAATTAACACTTGTTTCGGTTCTGAATCACTCCAATGACAAACAGTTAGGAGGAAAGTACCTTGATTCTGTTTATAGATAACATAGAAGCCAGTAAAAATTGGGCATTAAAATAGTCTTACAAAAGAAAGATGTCTTTGTGTTGGAACCAGGAATAGCAGAGATACGTTTAATATAAAAACTTTGTCATCTTAACTTCAAAGCAATGTGAAGAACAGTACATGGTACCATAAGCATGTAATCGGAGCCATTTTCAGCCATCATTTACCAACCTAAAACAAGTAGCAGCCAGATATGCCTAAATGCAACAAGGGAAGAAGAATGTCGTCCAGACAATGTAGATGAATTTTGATACCCAGCAAAAATAGACAAATGATAGAGACAAGGAACTAAGGCAAGGAACCAGTGACAGATACAATAAACTAACTTGTTACCTTTAAATATTTTTTTAAGCATTGGTTTTTTAAAAAAAATAGGGGAGCCTGGCCAGGCAGGGCTCAGTGGTTGAGCATTGACCTATGAACCAGCAGATCACAGTTTGATTCTCAGTCAGGGCACATGCCTGGGTTTCAACTCAATCCCCAGTGTGGGGAGGGAGAGCATGCAGGAGGTAGTGGATCAGTGATTCTCTCTCATCATTGCTCTTTCTCTCTGTTTTTTTCTCTCTCTCCCTTTCTCTTTGAAATCAACAAAAATATATTTTTTAAAATAGGGGAAGGCTGTGAACTGTTGTATCATGATTTGCAACACATTTAACAAAACCTCTCATGTTCTCCTCTTGGCCAAAAGGCAATCCATGGGCTCCATGGGCAGGAAGCAGGCTCCACGGTTAGTAAAACCACCTGAGTGGGTTGGCCCTGCATGAGCCTGTAGAGCGATGCCCCTGGGTGGGAGGGGGGTACACAGCCTGTGAGGTGTGCTTAGTCCTGATAGTTCTGTCAGCCTCCAAGAGGAAACATGGAAGACCAGTTTATCAGGTTTACATTGACCCCGTGTCATGAGGGACTGCTGGCATGTTGGAGGGTGCCACACAGGCGTCTACTCACCATCTGCAGGAGCTGCTGTGAGCTTCTATTTCCTTCTCAGTCTCAGTAAAATGAGAAGACCCGAGAGAGGCTTTGTGAAGATTAAACTGCACAACATAAGGGAAAGACCCAGGAGAGAGCTTTAATACATGTAGATTTCCTTCTAGTTTTATCTTGATGGCTGAGATTGACAGCTCAAAAATCCAAAACATAAAACACAATAGCACCAATACATATCTTATCTTAAAGTAAACTGAGGCAGGCCATGGGAGAATTAACCTAAGGTGCACTTTGATTAAAAACAATTTTTTTAAACTATGGGAATTTTATAATAGGCTACAAGTCCACTGTGAAGAGCTTGGTTTTAAAAAGATAGACACCGTCTGAAGATAGAGGACTAGTGGTCTGGTGTGGAGTAGAGCTAACGGTTACATTTGCAACCAGGCAGAATTTGCTCCATAAAATGTTTGTGAATGAAATTAGTTTCCTAGTGAGGTTGTGCACCTCCATCGGCTCTCCAAGCAGAGGTCTCTCCCGGCTCCTCTGGACACCGGAAGCCCTCACTCCTGGGCCTCTCTTCCATAGGCTCTGGTCTTCCCCGAGCCGAGCCCGGGCTGTGCCGGGAGTGCAGCCCAGCAGCCGGGACTTGCAGAAGGAAGCTCCTCCCACTGGAAACCGGATCTGGTCGCCAGGTAACTGTAAGTTACCCACCAAGGTCAGGCGGCAGGAAACAAGCAGAGAGCAAGTGCCCTCTGGGTAGGCATGTGTCCCTAAACCTCCACTCACCTTCAGCCCACGCTGGGGTGAAATCAAGGACTCAGTTAATGCCGTCAGAGCTCACCCACTATCCTATATTTGACAACACTGTGGTGGTCACCAGGTCGAGCTTCTGTAGATTTATTCAGTGATAAAACTGATTATCTCTTAAGAATGAAGCATTCAATCATTTGAACGTTTTATTTAGGTGGTCCTTTCCTTTCTTCTCCACCAGCTGAAAGCATAACCTAGTCTCAAAAATTCATATCAGAAAGGACCCCATAGTTCTTCCTAGAACCTAATTATTTTAAAAAGTCATATTGACGCAGATCACTTACCTTTCAAAGTTTGTTGTTTACAAAAGCAAGTTGCCGCTGCCTGAGTCATGTTTACAATGAACACAGGCAGAAGGACAGTCACATATTTAAATAAAAGCAGCAGTCCCGCCGAAACCGGTTTGGCTCAGTGGATAGAGCTTCGGTCTGCGGACTGAAAGGTCCCAGGTTCGATTCCGATCAAGGGCATGTACATTGGTTGCGGGCACATCCCCAGTAGGGGGCGTGCAAGAGGCAGCTGATTGATGATTCTCTCTCATCAATGTTTCTAGCTCTCTATCCCTCTCCCTTCCTCTCTGTAAAAAATCAATAAAATATATTTTTAAAAAAAAGCAGCAGTCCGAGTTGGTTCTGTGCAGAAAGAAATTTTTTAAACATTAGATACTCAAGTCTGTTTTCTTAAATAAGATCTTATCCTCATCTACAACCAAATTTGGTACATGTCAAAGTTAGTTATTAAAAAATAAAGCCATTTTTAGTTATGAGTGTAAAAATGAATCTGCTTTTTTTTTCCTGACCAAAAAAAAGGGGGGGGGGGCGCGGACAGACATTTTCACCAATTTTAAAGTGATTGAGAACAACCAAATGGACTTTTAGGGAGTTTTCCAAAATTAAAAGAAAGGAGGAAGTGAGCTTATGTTAAATAGGAAAAAACCTGGTACCTGAATGAATTCTGTCCAAATATATAAAAAGGTTAGATTAGCAAAAATCAAAAATCCTAGCATGGCTCATGGGCTCAGACTTGCTACTAAAATATATGGATGAGTGTATCATTTGTGATACAGTTTATATGGTTATACACGCAATACTCATGCGAGGACACATTAAGAGTACAAGCTTTTCAAGCAAGGATATTATAAATGTCTATTGTTAGAAGCTGTTATCAGTAATTTTGAACCTCAGCTCTTCTCTTGTCAGGCAGGCTTTACACTAAGCAGAGCTTCCAGGTTAAGTAAATATTTGAAACATTCTTTTAGCTGCCTTCAGCACGAGACTCCTTGAATGAATTAACCTGCTTAGTGCAGCTGACACTCAAGTGTCCACTGGCTGGCAGTGCTGACCCCGGGGCTCGGGGATGTAGAAAGATACCCAGATACCCTCCCAAAATAGCTGACGTGTCTGTGGAGCAGCCACTGTCTTCACGACACTTCACTACTCTGGCCCCTTTTCAGCTCTCGCCGTCTCCCTCAATGGGGAATTGCTTGTGAACTAATCTCTCTCTAGTCCCCTGGGTTGCTTTTTTTCTCAAAATTCCGGTTGCCTGAGGTTCTTCCTTCCTTTATTCTGAGATCTATTGCCTTTTTTCCTTCTCCGCATCTAGTTAGCTCTCTGATTTAAAATGTAAATATTGAATGTAACATGACTTCTCAGTGCCATTTAGAAGGGCTCTAGGAGCAAAATATCCCCCTACAACAACAGCAAAGGGTGGAGTAAGGTGGGCTGGGGGACCAGTTCAGGGAGTAAATATAGTGTGGATGTACGTAATGGTATGGGGGTAAACCTATAAGAGGTGGAATTTGACTTCTACAAGGGTCTACTAAAACAATATTTTTTATTTAAAAATCAAATGATATTTTATTATGTGGATGTTGTAATAATACAAATGGGCATTAACCCATTTATGTCCCAGTTATGTTAGTAATCCTTGCATTTCACTGGGGCCAGTTTCAAATTTGCAGCACTGCCTAAGCTTCATGGCAGATATTTCCGTTTCTAAAACTCGGGGGCTATGTAAATAAATTAGATCATTCTATATATTTTTTTTTTTAAAATATATTTTATTGATTTTTTTACAGAGAGGAAGAGAGAGAGAGATAGAGAGCTAGAAACGTCGATGAGAGAGAAACATCAACCAGCTGCCTCTTGCACACTCCCTACCGGGGATGTGCCCGCAACCAAGGTACATGCCCTTGACCAGAATCGAACCCGGGACCTTTCAGTCCGCAGACCAACGCTCTACCACTGAGCCAAACCGGTTTTGGCAGATCATTCTATATTTTTAAGTGAAAAATAAAAAGTAACAACAACCACAGTATATGTAGATCAAATCAAGGTCACAGACAGAGAATGTGATGGAAGGGATGAAAGAGAAACAGGAGTTGACAGTGATGCTACACACGCCAAACCTAGGCAACCGGGAGAATTCATGAGCTCACATGTGAGGACAGATGTTATCATCTATAAAACATGAACTAATATCCATGGTGGGTACCAGTGCAGAGAAACCAGCTGAGTAGGAAAAATTGGGAAATGTGGGAGAGGTAGGAGAAAGAGTGATGAGTTCAGTATGAGAAATTCCCATCTTACAGAGTGAGATATTTAAGCAGAGATACACCAAAAAATAATTACAGATTTCTAATTGAAAACTGAGCAATCTAGAAACAGAGATTTGGGAGTCATCCACCTACAGGCACTGCTTGAGGCTTCGCGTGGATAAGGCAGTGTGTGTAGAGGCGTGTCCTCAATGACGATAACCCTATGATTTTCGAAATGTATATATTTTCATTGCCTTTTCCTCTGGTATATAGCCAGTTATGTCTTTTCTATGTCTGCCTTTTTTTTTTGTTTTAACTTATACACCCCCCAAGGGTGTGAATGTGTCTGTCTAACTCACTTTGAGTAGCATCCAGTTCAGTATCACTAGCAAGTTGGTTTGGTCTGAGCTTAGGGGAGGGGAGGATCAGCTCCAGGACACGAAGCTTTGAGTGAGTGAAGAGACAGGACATAGAAGCCAAGTCAAAAGCCAGCACCACTGTGAAGGTCGGAGGAGGAGGTGGAATGCAGGTAGAAGACCACCAGAGGGCAAGATAGAAGGGGAGGACAGAGGTTTAATGAGGAAGCGGGAAATGTCTAGCATGACCGTTTCCCCTACCTCCCTTTCCCATTGCACATTCCCGTTCTTGCAGAAGCTCTGACACAGTTTCTTCATAGTTACCCAAGATTGCAGGCTTTGGAGTATGCAGCCGGACACATACCTTCCCAAGTGAAGCTTCATCCTTTCTTACAGTCATTGGTGGTTTTGACTATCTTTGAAGAACTTCAAATTATATAACCCCACCTCACAAGCAGGGATGTGTCAGAAGTTCCCCTTCTTGGTCTGTCCTGGAACCCTTGCAGGACTACCCCAGCCCTCCGGCAACGTGGCTCTGTATGACAGTGGTGTCCACTGTGTGTCCGCAATTCAAGACCCTCCCCCGGCTGTACCTTGTTCCTCACACCATTCTCTCTTCATTCCACCAGGCCAGACCTCATTCCCGTCTACAGTTTCTTGCTTTCCTCGCAGCCCAGTATCTCCTGCCTCGGTATCCTGACTGTGTTTGCATCTTTCTTCTTTGACACAGCACTTTCTCAGAAAACCATGCCTCAGGGGAAATGCTTGACCTGGCCCAGAAACCTCTGCACTTCCTGCAAGTAGGCCCTGCCCAATGTGTCCCAGAAACAGAGCTGGACAGCCTGGTGTTTGTCCACACCCTGGCCCGTGAATTCCACATTTCCAACAGGCCTGCTGCCACATCTTCTGCTATGGAGATGGGTGAAATCCTCACAGTCATGACTGGAATATCTCTGATCACTAGCAAAAAATATAATAAACTATAACTCAAATGAATCAATAAAAACACATTTTTGTGTGAATATGTAGCTTTTGGATTATATTTTCCTTTTTTTTGCATAAAATTAGAACCAGTTGCTTTGTTTACAGAAAAGGCTTTGCTTTGCCAAGCAAATTGGCAGAGAGGATGATCTTGCAACAAAAGGACAACATCCTAATATCTTTCCCTAGCTCTAACCTATAAAATACAGCCTCTGTTGCATTTCCAAACATCAGGGACTTATAACTTCCTCCCATCACCACCAGTGCTGCTACAGACAGAAGAGCCAACATCTTTATTAATTCTTCGAATAAATTGTTACTGTGCACATGTTAAGTGCTGGAAATTGGGCGAGGCATTATGAGAGTTACAGTTGCATGGAAGCTGTGATCCCTGGCCCATAGGGACTCACAGCCTATCTGGGGAGATAAGACGTGTACAATTAGCCACACTACTATGCAGTGTACCCTTACTATCATTTGAGTGAGTGATGGTGATCTCAAGAGCCAGAGGATTTCAGAGGAGGAGAGAACATTTCTGGCTTTACAGAAGAAGGTCAAGTTGAGCTAGGCTTTGGCTCAATATATATTTATTGGGTATCTTTGAGGACTGGGTACTGTGCTAATTGTTAGGGAACACACAGGTATGTTTTGAGTGGGCAAAACATAGATGGCCCATGGTTCTATGAGAACCTAAGAGGGAAACAGACATTAATCAAATGATCACACATTTATATAATGATAACTCATGGTGAGTTGAATGAAGGAAGTAGAGGGAGCTAAGAAAGCGCAAAAGAGGGTCTGTGGAAGGGATGTGGCAGCTGAGGTCTATACATGAGTAGCTATTAACTACGGGGGAAAAGTAAAAAGAAAGGAGAAGGGAGTGAGCATGACGGTTACAGGAAACTGCCATGCAAAGCTCTTGAGGTAGGAGTAAGCATGGCAACTTAAAAAAATTTAAATGCCCCACATCGATGGAGCAAAATTAATAGGGAAGAAGGAAGAACTACACACAGGGCCTGGCTAGGTAAGGACTTTGGTCTTAATCCCCCAAACAATGAGAATCTACAGAGAGAATTTAGAAAGATAAGACAGCCATATTTGTCTATTAAAAACACTCTTCTGGTCACATTGTGGGTAATGATGCTGATAGGGCTCCTGAGCAGGTGCAGGAGAGGAAATACAGGCAATTACACCAATCCATGCGATACACGATGGCGACATTGGAGAAGAGGACCAGGTGGATTTGGGAGACACTGGGGAGTGAAAGCTGGTGCCCATTCTTAACCATAGAGGGTGACATGGTGGAAGCCTTTCTCCTCAATTCAGTGTTTCCTTCCTATGAAAAGGGTTTGTCTAAGCTCTTCTTCCTCTCGGGAGTGAGCTGCCACAGAGAGCAAGAGATCTCTTCAGCTCCTTCTGGCAGTGACAGGACAGAAACATTGCTCAGGACTGGGTGGGCCAGTGGGTCTGCTTTCCACTGTGGTTTGGATGTCAGGCCCATGTGGCCCACACACTGATAGGTCCTTAACCCTTCTTTATCAGAAATGCCACCGTGAAGTTTTCAGTATCTTGGCCTCCATATTTACTCTATTTTATTCCTCAAATTTTTATAATCTGGGTAAAGAAGAGAGATGCTATTTATGAGGGAATCCTTTGAGACTCCTAACACACTGGATGTGGGAATTCCTTGATGGATGAGTAAGATTTTGATAGAAATGGAAGAAAATGCACTACAGGTGTGAGGACAGAAAAAAGAAAGGAGCAGCCCTAGCTGGTTTGGCTCAGTGGATAGGGTGTTGGCTTGTGGACTGAAGAGTCCCAGGTTCAATTCTGGTCAAGGGCACATGCCCCGGTTTTGGACTTGATTCCAAGTAGGAGGCAGCCAATCAATGATTCTCTCATCATTGATGCTTCTCTTTTTCCTTCTCCCTTCCTCTCTGAAATAAATGAAAATGTATAAATAAAAAAGAAGGGAAAGAAGAAAGGGAGGAAAAGAGGGAGGGAGGGAGAAAGAGAGAGAGAGAGAGAGAGAGAGAGAGAGAGAGAGAGAGAGAGAGAAGAGAAGAGAAGCAAAGCAAAATGGAAGAAAACTATTCAAAGTGTGGAAAACTTAAAGAACAAGTCTGGCTAGAGATAAAGGTCTGTATGATGAAGTTGCCAACATCAGGCTCAAAAGATGGGTTCCATTAAGATTATGGAAAGTCCAAAGGTACATACTAAAGATTTTAGTTTTAACCTACAAGCAAAGGAAAGTGACTGTAAGGTTTTCAAGTAGGTGGCATGAGCTAAACAACTTGTGGTATGTAGGGTAAATTGGAACATGGAAATTAGTTAGGAGGTTGTTACAAGACCCTGAACTAGAGTGGGAATGATAAAAAAAAAATGGAGATGTGGAGGAAAAATTAACAGGTCTTCCCTGGAAGAGCAGATGTGATGGGTGATAGATAAGAAGAATTCAAGATGGCATCAGGATTTGCAGTCTAAATTGTCTAACAACTTTTGAATTATTGTATAGTTATTCAACAAAATATCATATTTCTTTAAAATATTACTTATATAGCCCTGGCTCAGTATGGCTCAGTTGGTTAGAGCATCGTCTCATATACTGAAATGTTTCTGGTCAGGGCACATATCCAGGTTGCAGATTTGATCCCCAGTTGGGGTGTGTGTGGAAGACAACAAATGATCTCTCTCTCTCTCTCTCTCTCTCTCTCTCTCTCTCTCTCTCAAATTAATAAGCATAGCATCAGGCTTGGACTAAAAAAAAAGATACTATATAATATGCGAAAATACTTTTTACAATGTCTTTATGAGTATAGTTCAGTAAAAATAGTATGCAGAAGGGGGAAAAAATCACTAAATAAATGAACCAAAAATTTCAAATGAGATTATCACCAGGCAATAGAATTCTATGTGATAATTCTTTCCTCTTTTACCTATTTCAAAAATGAATATATTAACTTTATAAAAAAATTTTTAAACGTTTTTAAAAGAAAAAGTATAGTTTAAAAAAACTAAATCTGTATTCCTTTTTTTTAATTAGTGAGTAAAATAAAATACTTTCTTTTTCCATTTTCAACAATAGTATGTTTTTTTATTATGTCTTGGAAGTACTAGTATGATTTAAAAGATTGATAAGTGAACACGTATACTTTTTTTATCTTTATTGTTCAGATTATTACAGATGTCCCCCTCCCTCCCAATAGTCATCAAATATAATTCCCTGAAGAATGAGAAAATTGTAAGCCTTGAAGTTAGTTTTTAACTAATATAAAAAAATTAGTCATGGCCCAACCAGTGTGGCTCAATAGTTGAGCATCGACCTATGAACTACAAGATCATGGTTTGATATCCTGTAGGGACACATGCCTAGTTTAGGCTGTGTTCCCAGTGGAAGGTTGTGAGAGAGATGGCCCGGCAATAATTCTCTCTCATCATAATTCTGTCTTTCTCTCCCTCTCCCTTCCTCTCTGAAATCAATAAAAAATTTTTTTAGTCATGTATATCTACCAAAGCTTCATTGTTTAGTTATGTAAAGACACTCAGTTCTCTGATGCAGTGAAATTGATAAAATTTTTAATAATAAACAGCAAGAGGTTTCACTAACTTAGGCAATAACCCAACCAGAAAGGTTTTGAAATGGTTAAAATGTCACAGTGAGCTGAAGACAGAGTCAGTGTAGGAAGTTCAAGGCTGGTTTGAGTCTGAATCACTCCCTCTGTAGATGGGTGATGTGACCAAGGGGACCCTGGGAGAGAGCCGGCTGAGAGGTGGGGGGAAGCTGATGACTCAGTCAAGCTGAGACTCCAGTGCAATGAGACAAATCCTTATTGTAAATGGAGATCATGAATCTGCGATCTGGTCTACATGAGATTTTAGTTCTACCTCTGGCTCTGCCCTGCTTCAAAATTCGCCAATTATTTGTATGAATCCCATGATAATTTTATAGGGATCCAAATAATGCCTCTTACTTTTTAATATCCCTATTTAGCCATTAGAT
This sequence comes from Vespertilio murinus, assembly GCA_963924515.1. NCBI lineage: Eukaryota > Metazoa > Chordata > Mammalia > Chiroptera > Vespertilionidae > Vespertilio > Vespertilio murinus. The sequence goes on from OZ004707.1 coordinate 15,264,796, forward strand.
TTTGATGGATTGATTTTAATATTTAATGTTGATCATATTCTATATTTTAGATCAGGGAGCATGAAACCATTATGCAGTTAATGAGTTTTATCTTTATATATAATACCATGAACAGTGTTTTTATTTAAATTGGGCGAGCATTAACCATCATATCCAGAACTTTTTTTAAAAAAAACCTTCTCCATGCTCTATGGCACAGGACAAAGTTTCATGGTAGCTCTGAAGAAGGAAAAGAAAGAATGAGGATTGACTTTGGGGAAGTCAGAGAGACTAAGATGGGGCTAACTCGTGGCTACTGCTTCACAATAAGGTAGTCTTGTGCTGTGGAGTGGGGTGGGCTGGGCTGGGTCCCTCTTCCACAGAAGTACTGTAATGTGAGGAGGTGCTGGACAGATCATATCTCCAGCCCCCACATATCTCCCCTGTAGGTTTATCAGTGCCTGAGCTTCTCTGGAGTCTTGAAAGCTAATCACGCTATGGTTCTGCTTTGAAGATTACAGAGCACCTCTGGGAACACCTGTTTGCTAATACCTCAGAGCAGGTGCTCTGACCAGTGGATGGAGATTGACTGGGGGACCTTCAGTGGGAGAAGCAGCGTTAATGGGAGAGCTTAGTTTTCAGAGTTTTTTGTTTTTAAAAAATATATATTTTTTTATTGATTTCAGAGAGGAAGGGAGAGGGAGGGAGGGAGGGAGCGAGGGAATGGGGGGGGGGGAGAGAGAGAGACATCAATGATGAGAGAGAATCATTAATTGGCTGCTCCTGCACTCGAGGATCAAGCCCACAACCCGGGCATGTGCCCTGACTAGGAATTGAACCATGACCTCCTGGTTCATAGGTCAATATTCAACCACTGACCATTGCAGCCAGGCCAGAGTTTAAATCTTGCCTTTGCCTGAGACTAGCTGAAAGTGACCGGGAGATGGGGAGGGGGACAGGTTATTTTTTCTGAGCCTCATTTTCTTTATCTATAAAACAAGGATGATTGTATTTACCTTGAAGGGCAGCTGTAAGGAGAAAATATATGTAAGACACTTAATCACGACAGACAGTACTTATTTCAGGACAACCAGGTCGGTCAGCAGGGAGTTGTCAGCTCCTGACTGAGCATAAGCACATCCCGCAGCCCGTGCGCATCTCCAGTGGAAATTCTAACCTGGACGTCCCAAAGCCTGGCACTGTGGGGATTTGTTTGTCTCATAAAATAAGAGATACCTAGATACCAGTTCCACAGAGGCTGATTCAGGAAGTATAAGAGGCTTAGAGGTCAAAAGGACAGATTCTGGAGTCAGTTTACTTAGGTTCAGATTCCAGCTCCTGGGCTTCCTAGGTGTGTCTGTGGGCATGTTACTTACCCTCTCTGTACCTCTCTTCATCTATAAAATCAGAATAACAGCACCACTCACAGAGTGATTAATGGAGTGGTTATTATTAATAAGCATGAGGTAGAGCCTGGAATCTGATCTTTTAAAAGAGGCTCATTGCGCATGGCTCAGTGGTTGAGTGATGACCTATGAACCAGCAGGTCACGTTCGATTCCCAATCAGGCACATGCTCAGGTTTCGGGCTCCATCTCCAGTGTGGGGCCTGTAGGAGACAGCCAATCAATGATCTCTCTCATCATTGATGTTTCTATCTTTCTCTCTCCCTCTCTCCCTTCCTTTTTGAAGTAAAAAAATACGTATTTTTTTAAAAAGGCAGCTGGACTGGGGAATCACTTTGCAAAAAAGCTATTTCTAATTAGCTTCCAACCATTGTCCTTTAATGCAATTTTAGAAGTAGAAACAGAAGATTCAGGGACATGAAGAATAATTTTTGGCAAACGACTGAACAAGGAAGATGAAAATTAGGAGGCATTGCTTTTTGATCATGCCTTATATGGTTACATTAATGAAACACTGGACAACTTTCAAGGTAAACCATTTACGTCAGGAAGCACAAAGTCAAAAGATTGGCAGGAGAAGTTAAAACTACAGGATTGCGCATGACAAATCAAAAGTAAATGGATCATTACCAGAATGTTTAAAACTGCTTGAGTTGTACACTGAAATTCAGGGGAATAAGATATACCCATCTTAACATGAAGAGAATTGCATCAAATTAGGTCCACATGCATTTAGAACTCGATTCCTGTGTACTACAAATAGACCAGCAGCTCTAAGAGTCAGAAACTGAATGTAGGTGACACACGAAGAGGGAATTCCAGGTTTTTTTTATGTTACTCATACTTGCAAAATACAGAGGTGCCCTGGGCATTTCTTACAGCTTCTGTCTTCCTTGTTTTTCTTAATTGCCCTAAAATTCTCCTCTCTTTCTATAATATACTGTCATTTACTCTTGAAGGAATTATAAAATCATCCCTATTTACACTTTTTATATGGAAATTCTTATTGATAATTGTAGATTTCCAAAGTTATAAGAAATAATAACAGAGACTCCAGGTTCCCCTATGGTAACATTTTGTAAAATCCTATATAATAAAAGTGTAATATGCTAAGTATCTGACCATTCATTCAACTGTTCGTTCAACCATTCCACCAGTTATTATAGCGCACACTAACCACCAGGGGGCAGATGCTCTGACTGGTAAGTTAACTTGCTGCTGGGGTCCGGCCTATTGGGACGGGGCGAGAGAGGCTGCACACGCCCTGGTGCCCTCCCACAGTCCCTCCCCAGTCAGCCAGCCCCCACAGTTCCCAATAGGGACTGGGGGAGATAGCCCCAATTGGCCCCAATCACCAGCCAGGCTGAGGTGCCCACCAGTGAACAAATTCACACACTGGGCCTCTAGTTATAATATAATATCATAACCAGTTTATTGGCATGGCTACAATCCACCAATCTCATTCAAATTTCCCTGGTTTTCCTAATACTCACTTATTTGTGTGAGTTCTTACAGTTTGATCATTTGTGTAGACTTAGGTATCCACTACCAGAGTTAAGAGACTAAATATTCCAATACCATAAGGATCCCCCACCTGTTGCCCCATTAGGCCACAACCACCTCCTTCTTGCCCACCCTACCCCCAGCCCCAAGGTCCTGGCCCTGACATCCATCTTTTGTCCATTTCTAAAATTCTGTCATTAAAAAAAGAAAGTTATATCAATGGAATCAAATAGTATGCAACCTTTTTAGGAGTAGCTTTTTTCACTCAGTATAATTCCCTGGAGTTTTATCCAATTCATCCCATTATCAGTAGTTCATTATTTCTATTGCTGAGTATAGATGTTCCACAATTTCTCTGACCATTAACCTGTTGGAGGACATCTAGACTGATTCTACTTTTTGCCTATTACAAATAAGGTCTCTATGAGCATTCAGGACTAAGTTTTTCTGTGAATATAAGTTTTGGGGATAAATGCCCAAGTGTGTAATTGATGGGTCATTTGATAGTTGCACATTTAGTTTTCTAAGAAACTGCTAAAACTCTTTTCCAGACTGGCTGTACACTTTTATATTCCCATCAGCAATATCTGAGTGATCCAGTTTCTCTGTATCCTCACAAACATTTTGTGTGGAGACTTTTTAATTTTAGCTATCCTGATAAATGTATAGTGATATTTCATTGTGGTTTCAATTTGCATTTCCCTGAGGTTTAATGATAATAAATTTATTTTCATGTATTTATTTGCCATCAGTATATCCTCACCATTGAAATAGCTATTCATGTCTTTTGCCTATTTCTTAGTTAACTAGTTTGGTTCTTTACTGCTGAACTTTGCAAGATCTTTATTATTATTATTATTATTATTATTATTATTATATTTTAGTTCTTTATGTGTTCCAGATTCTAGTCCTTTATCCTCTGTATGGTTTGCTAATATTCCTATTCATTCCCAGTTTGCAGATTATCTTTTCATTCTCCTACTAGGATCTTTTGTGGAGGAAGTGTTTTCAATTTTGATGAAGCTCAATTTATCAACATTTCCTTTTATGGCTCGTATTTTGTGTTGAGTCTAAGAACGCATTGCCTAGCCCTAGATCATGGATATTTTCTCCCATGTTTTATTTCAAAAAATGTTTTAGTTTTCCATTTTACGTCAAATCAGTGACCTATCTTGAGTTAACTTTTGTATAGGTGTAAGGTTTAGGTCAAGGTTTATTTTTCGCCTATGGGTGGCCAATTGCTTAAATGTCATTTCTTGAAAAAGCTAACTTTCCTCCATTGAGTTGTTCTTGCATCTTTGCCAAAAGCCAACTGAGTGTATTTCTGGAATCTTTACTCTATTCCATTGCTGTATGTGTTTATCTCTCTGCCAGTGCACACCATGTTGATTACTGTAGCCATATAGTAAGTAAGCCATAACATGGAGTAGAATGATTCCTACCACGTTGTCCCCCCAGCTTCCTCAGACTCTGAACAGAGGCAGAGAGTCTTGGCCTGTGGGAAAAGGAGGCTTCCCGGACCAGACCACTTGCTGAAGCTGGGTTCTTTTGTCCATTCTGTCCTGACTCTGTCTGTTAGTCTAGTTGGGCTGCCAAACAAAATACAACAGATTGGGTGACTCAAACTGAGAAATTTATTTTCTCAGTTCTGGATGTGCTATGATCTGAATGTTTGTGTCCAGCTCCCCTAAATTCATGTTGAAATCCTACCCCCAAAATGATAGTATTAGAAGGGGAGCCTTTGGGAGGAACTTAGGTTGACTGTAGAGCCCGTGTGAATGGGATTGGTTTTCTTATAAAGGAGGCTCCACAGAGTATTTTTTCCCTTCCGCCATCTGAGGACACAACAAGAAGGCACCAGGGATGAACCAGAAAGAGAGTCCTCACCAGAATGCAACTATGTAGCATATTAATCTTGAACTTCCAGCCGCCAGAACTGTGAGAAATAAATTTCTGTTTTTTATGAGTTACCCCGTCTGAGTATTTCATTATAGCAGTCTGTGGTATTTCATTATAGACAGGAGGCTAGGAGTCCTTGATCAAGATATTGGCAAATTCCTTATCTAATGAGGCCTCTCTTCTTGGCCTGAAACCAGCTGTCTTCTCCTTATGTCTTTGCATGGTCTTTCCTCTGACCAGGGTGGTGGTGGGGGAGAGAGAGGGAGGAGAGGGGATAAGCAGGAACTCTCTGGGGTCTCTTATAAAGATACTAATCCTGTGGGATCCAAGCCTCACCCTGTGACATCATTTAACCTTAGTTACTTCCTCAGAGGCCCCATCTCCAAAAACAGCCACATGGGGAGTAAGAGCTTCAATGTGTGAATTGGGGGAACACAAACATTGAGTTCATAATACCTGGTGACTCTGGCTCTGGGAGGAGGGTCTGGGCCCGCGAGGACAAAGGCTTCCTGGACCAATCTGTCTGCTGTAGCCGGATCTTTTTTGTAGTCCCAACTGCCCACCTTGGTATCTCTTGGCAGAAAGGAGAGTCTCAGGCCCATTGGGAATAAGGGTGCTTTCACTAATAACCTCACTTATTTTTTTTTCAAGTTGTAAAATTTACTGATATAACCTAATTTTAGTAAACTTTTTTAAAAAATAAATCTTTATTGCTCATATTATTACAATTGTTTCTCCTCCCCGCCCTCCCATAGTTCCCTTCCACCCGGTTCCCGCCCCACCTTCTGTCCTTACCGACTCCCCCCCCCATTGTCCTCATCCATAGGTTATACCATTTTAATCCAGTCTCTTTCTGCACCCCCCACACCTCTTTCCCCCTGATAATTATCAATATGCTCCCTTTCTTTGCCCCTGATTCTATTATATTCACCAGATTATTCTGTTCCTCAGATTTTTAATTCACTTGATCTTCTTCCACTTCTTAAATAATACCTTTCAGCATTTCATATAATACTGGTTTGGTGGTGATGAACTCCTTTAACTTTTTCTTATCTGTGAAGCTCTTTATCTGCCCTTCAATTCTGAATGATAACTTTGCTGGATACAGTAATCTTGGTTGTAGGTTCTCACTATTCATCACTTTGAATATTTCTTGCCACTCCTTTCTGGCCTGCATAGTTTCTGTTGAGAAATCAGCTGATAGTCGTATGGGTGCTCTGTTATAGGTAATCAACTGCTTCTCTCTTGCTGCTTTTAAGATCCTCTTTTTTGTCTTTTGCCCTTGGCATTTTAATTATGATGTGTCTTGGTGTGTTCCTCTTTGGATTCCTCTTATTTGGTGTTCTGTGTTCCTCCTGTACTTGTAAGTCTATTTCTTTCACCAGGTGGGGGAATTTTTCTGATATTTTTTCAAATATGTTTTCAGTATCTTGCTCTCTCTCTTCTTCTGGCATCCCCATAATTCTGATGTTGGTACACTTGAAGTTGTCCCAGAGGCTCCTTACACTATCTTCAACTTTCTGGATTCTCTTTTCTTCTTGCTTCTCCAGAGGAGTGTCTTTTGGCTCTTTGACCTGATTCAGTGGTTGAGTATCGACCTATGAACCAGGAGGTCACGGTTCTATTCCTGGTCACAGTGCATGCCCTAGTTGAGGGCTTGATCCCCACTGTGGGACATACAGGAGGCAGCCAATCATTGATTCTCTCTCATAGATGTTTCTATCTCTTTCTCCCTTTCCCTTTCTTTCTGAAACCACTAAAAGTATATTTTAAAAATAAAAATAAATAAAAACCATGTTTCCCAAATTACTGATGACCCAGTGTTCTGTGAATCTTTCCACACCACTGACTATGAGTCAGGCCCTCAGGCTGCTGAAAAACAACAGGAAATTGTTTTTGAAAATATTTTTACACATGTAAGTTTTTATAACACATATGTGAGATAAAAGAAGAATATTAAAATAGACACCCATCATTCAGCTTAAGGAGTAGATTATTATCAAAACCTTTGGAAGCCTTATAGGCTTCTACTCAATATATCACCCCATGTTTATCACTACTTGTCTTTATTATATATGTATATATACAATTATATTTTGCCAATCTTAAGCCTTTAATTAATGGTAATACTATAGTATTCTGCAATTTACAAAGTTTTGCTTGTTCATGTTGTGAGAGTCATCCATGATTAGTGTAGCTATAACTCAGTCATTGTACAGAATTCCATTGTGTGAATATAACTTCTTTATTCATTCTCCCGTCAATTGGGTTGCTTCCCTTCTCATGTTGGTTTATCATAAGCAATGTTGTATGAATGGTCTTACATGTACACACATGTCTGAGCATGTGGGCTAGTGTTTCTCTAGGGTATAACCTTGGAGAGAAAGTGCTGAGTTATAAGACATACTCATCTGAGTTTTATTTATTATATTACCAGATCATATGAAATAGATGTTCAATTTATAATTTACATTCTCACCAACAATGTATGAGGGTTCCCATTGTTTCACATTCTTAGTAACATTATCTTGCCAGGCACTTAAAAAAAAATCCAAACCTTATATTTTTGAAAATTTCAAACATGTAAAAGAAATAAGCCATTCTTTAACTTCAACACTTACCAACTCATGGCCAATCTTCCATGAGCTGTCTTGGAGTATTTTAAAGCTAATCCCAGATACAATATCACTTCACTAGTAAAATTTTCAGAATAAGCCTGGCATATGTGTGACTCAGTTGGTTAAGTATACTCCTATGCACCAAGAGGTCACTAGTTCAATTCCCGCTCAGGGAACATGCCCGGAGTTTCTGCAGGAGGCAGCCAATCAGTGTTTTTTTTAACTCTCTCTCACCTCTCTCTCTCTCTCTCTCTCTCTCTCTCTCTCTCTCTCTCTCTCTCTCAAAAATAAAAATCAATAAAATTAATAAAAAACATGAAATAAATAATAAAATAAAACTGGGAGCTGTCAGCAGCGATGTCCTGACATGTGAACAAAGCTGGTCTGTAAGAGTTATCGTTGTAATTAGCTAGTTAATATTAATAATAGGAAAATAGCAAAGGGGAGGCCACACATTATAAGCATGGTCATTTGGGCAGCTTCACCAGGAAGCGATAGCTTCACACTGTCCCCAGGGACCACTGGTCCACTTTCTGTATATCACGGAGGAAGGGATGGAGCAAAGAGGGAGATGGTCTGGGCGCATGAAGTTGGGGTGATATAGGGAAGGTTCTTGCCTGTTGATCTAGCCTGGAGAACAATGGATTGGCTAGGGGGTGAACCCCATCAGAAACATGTGATATCTTGGAAAGCTAAAATCCCCAAAGAGTTCCTTCTCTCTTGTTTGCTCTCCTGTCTTCTCTTGTTCCCTCTTACTCTCTTTTGCTCCATGACCTGCACTCACCCGTGCACTCGCCTTTCTCTCCATAGCCATGTGGCCTCAAGAAGCCTCATGGCCCTTGGCCATGCAGAAGCCACATGCAATGGACTGCAGCTGGGGACTAAGCTAAGCTAGCCAGATGCTGGACTGGACTGAACTTTAATGTGGAGCAGAAATTCTGGGAAGTGGCTTTACTTCTGGCTCTGCTGAAGAAGAGATTGAACTTCTTCCTTAATTCTGGCTCTGCTGAAGAAAAAATTGGGTAGACAGAGATGAAACCTTGGAGGGAAACCACCTTAATTTACATAATAATTAAAGCTTTCCATGAAACCCCATCCTCCTGTGGGGGCCTTAGGAAATTCTTTTATTTATGGTACCCTAAGAACTCTACTTCTACAAGAGGAATGAGTTGACACAGAGAAGCAGAGACATTTTATTTATTTTTTGTGCTTCCTATATAGTGTTTCTTTAATTTTTAAAAATAAATCTTTATTATTCAGATTATTACAGTTGTTTCTCTTCCCCCCCCCCACAGAGCTCCTTCCCCCCAGTTCCCACCCCACCCATGCCCTTACCCCCTCCCCCACTGTCCTCATCCATAGGTATATGATTTTTGTCCAGTCTCTTCCCAGCCCCCCTTACACCACTTTACCCCAAAGATTGTCAGTCCACTCTCTTTTATGGCTCTGTTTCTATTATATTCACTAGGTTTATTCTGTTCATCAGATTTGTTATTCATTTGATTTTTAGATTCACTTGTAGATAGATATGTATTTGTTGTTAATAAATTTTATATTTACCTTTTTCTCCTTCCTCTTCTTAAAGAATACCTTTCAACATTTCATATAACACTGGTTTGGTGCTGATGAACTCCTTTAGATTTTTCTTATCTGTGAAGCTCTTTATCTGACCTTCAATTCTGAATGATAGCTGTGCAGGGTAGAATAATCTTGGTTCTAGGTTCTTGCTGTTCATCACTTTGAATAATTATTGCCACTCACTTATGGCCTGCATAGTTTCTGTTGATAAATCACCTGACAATCATATAGGTGCTCCCTTGTAGGTAACTATTTTTCTCTTGCTGCTTTTACTATTCTCTTTGTCTTTTGCTTTTGGCATTTTAATTATAATGTGTCTTGGTGTGGTCCTCTTTTGATTCCTTTTGCTTGGGGTACTCTGTCCTTCCTGGACTTGTAAATCTATTCCTTCACCAGGTATGGGGAGTTTTCTGTCATTATTTCTTCAAATAGGTTTTCAATATCTTGCTCTCTCTCTCTTCTTCTGGCACCCCAGTAATTCAGATATTGGTATGCTTGAAGTTGTCCCAGAGGCTCCTTACACTCTCTTCACATTTTTGAATTCTTTTTTCTTTTTGCTTTTCCAGAAAAGATTGAACTTCTTTTTTGCTTCTTTTTATTTCAAATCTTTGACTTGATTCTTGCAATCCCCTAGTCTGCTGTTGGATCTTTGTATATTATTTTTTATTTCAGTCAATGTATGCTTAATTTATAGTTGGTCCTTGTTCATATTCTTGAGGGTCTCACAAAATTTATTGGGGGTTTCTAGAAACTTCTTGAAAAACCTGATAATTGTGGTTTTGAATTCTATATCCAGTAGTTTGCTTTCCTCCATTATTTTCATTTGTGACCTGTTTCTTTTTCTCTGCATTTTGGCTGCTTCCCTGAGTTGATAGAGTAGCTTTGTGTGTTAGGTGTCCTATAGGACCCAGTGGCTCAGCCTCCCCAGTTACCTGAGGTGGACACTCTTGGTGCACCCCTTTGTGGGCTGTGTACAGTCTTGTTGTACGTATGCCTTAATTGTTGTTGATATCACTGGGAGGAATTGACCTTCCGGCCAATTGGCTGTGAGGATCAGCAGTGTCCACACTGGGAAAACTTCTGTGCTGGAGACACCCTTATGAGACAAGACTTGCTTCAGTGGGGCTTTGATGCTCACTGAGTCTGCCCCCTGAGTGTGTCCCTTATGGTTCTGAGGAGTTGTAATCTGGATGGTCTCACTCTGACCACTGTGTACACTGACTCTTGGATCTCCAAGGAAGTGCTAATTTAGCCTTTGCCTGAGGCCACCTAGCAGGAGCTATTAAGAAATCTGCAGATTCCTCTTCTTTGGGTTTTGGAGGTGCCCAGATGAGACCCAGCTGTGAAGCAATGCAAACTGTTGTGGGGCCTTGAGCCTTCATTTGGATGTTTTGGGTCTTTCTGACTCAGCTGCAGTTTGTTAGATAAGTTTAGATTTCAAAGGACCAGGCCATTTATATGCAAAAGCCTCTGCACACAGCTTGGATGGGGCGTTCTCAGGGCGGAGCAAACAGTAATGGCTTCCCATAGCCCTGCCCTTAGAGGCCCCTGGGTCTTAGTGTCCTGCGGAAATTGCTGCAAGCACCTCTGAGAGAAAGCTGCCCTCCAGTTCCGACTAATGGCAGACAGAGCAGTTTCTCCCCTTATGAGTCTGGGTCCCCAGAGTCTTGCCAGGAACAGGAATGCAGAGCATTTGGGAGCTTGTGTCTCCCTCCCAAATGAAAAAGATAGCTGCGTCCTCAGTTGCCAGCTCTTTCCTCGCACATGTGCCTCCCTAACTCTGCACTTTACTTCCACAGCTCCTCTGAGTCTCAATGTTCTTTTCTCTTTCCTTCTAGTTGTAGAATTTCCACTCACCCAGCCTTCCTGTGGCTCTGGATGATGTCCATTTTTGTCATTTAGTTGTAGTTTTGAAGTGGTTGTGTGAGGGAGCAAGTTCAGGTGTTTACCTGTGCCGCCATCTTGGTTTCTCCAAAGCAAGGACATTTTAGACCCTGTTTCCAGTTGTTCCTGAAATCTACATGTTTTTTAATGCTCACTCATCTTGATGTATCAAACCTTTCTTGGATTCCAAAAGACAAATCCCAACTTGAATAAGGTACCCTGGACTGTCACCCACCTGTAACCGAGTGAATCCAACTGACATATATCTACTCTTTTTCCTAAAGAAATATCAAATCAGCATAACAGGAATTTGGAGAAATGTTGCCTCTAAGGTTGCCCCCAAGTGGTAATGTTCCTTATCAGCACAACCAGGTATGTTACTGTCAGACACCTTTTACCTTTATGTCAAAAAGAGACACGAGGAGTTTGGCTCCCCAGAGCCATGGAAACTGGACTGGAAAATGAAATGACTTGGGACCCTGAAGGCACAAACCTAACCATGCAGGAGGAAACATAACAGTAGGCTGATTATGTAGGGTTAATGACCTTAATGAAACTGTCTTCTGGGCTAATCAATAAAACAGCAAGGGATATATAGTTCTCAAGTCTTGCTTCATCAGGAAAGAGAGTTTTCTTCAAAATGTTTTAACTAATCCTAACCGGTTTGGTTCAGTGGATAGAGTGTTGGCCTGCAGACTGAAGGGTCCCATGTTCGATTCCAGTCAAGGACATATACTTTGGTTGCAGGCACATCCCCAGTGGGGTGTGGGTAAGAGGCAGCTGATCGATGTTTCTCTCTCACCAATGTTTCTAACTCTCTGTCCCTCTCCCTTCCTCCATGTAAAAAAATCAATAAAATATATATTTAAAAAATGTTTTAACTAATTAAAATATTGTAGCAGATGCTCTTGATGCCCACCAATTCCCTGTTAATCCTCTCCTGAGATCACCTGCAGCATCTGAGTCTTCCTGAGTGCTTTTTCTGGCAGAAAAATAAAAGAAAAGAAAGAAACAGTTATGTAAATACTACCACATCTCTATCACTCTCCCCTTACTCAAAATTACTGACATCTCTTGGGAGTCAACCCCTTCCTCCACCTCCAGCCGCTGGTAGCCAATGATGAGTTTTTAGTCCCTTTCAGGGAGGTCATATCCATGGAATCACACACTGTGTAGCTTTTTTTAGTTTGGCTCCTTTCACTTAGCAAATTGCTTTTGAGACTCATTTATGTTGTTGAACATGTCAGTAGTTTGTTCCCTTTTATTGTTTAATAGTGTTTTATTGTATGAATATATCACAGTGTGTTTACCCATTCACCAGATGGAGAGTATTTGGGTTGTTTCCAGTCTTTGGAGGTTATGTATAGACAATACAAACATCACCTGTAGGTTTCCCCATGAATGTTAGTTTTTATTTCACTTGGTAAATACCTAGAAGTGGGGTTGGTGAATTGTATTGTACATTTATAAGAAACTATTAAATTGTTTTCCAGACAGCAATGCATGAAATTTCCAGTTGTTCCACATCCTCACCAACACTTGGCATTATGAGTTTTAAAAATTTTAGCCATTGTGATAGGTATGTAGGATGATTTTAATTTACATTTCTCCAATTACTAATTATGTTGAGCATTTTTCATGTATTTAATCACTATTTATATATCTTCTTTCCTGAAGTATATATTCAAATCTTTAACACATTAAAAAAATATATATATATATACTTTTATTGGTCAGAGAGGAAGGGAGAGGGAGAGAGATAGAAACATCAGTGATTCTCATCATTGATCAGCTGCCTCCTGCATGCCCCCCCCCCCAATAGGGGATTGAACCCACAACCCTGGCATGTACCCTTGATCAGAATCAAACCCAGGACACTTCAGTCCACAGGCTGATGCTCTATCCACTGAGGCAAACCAGCTAGGGCCAATATATATTTTATTGATATTTTACAGAGAGGAAGGGAGAGAGACAGAGAGCTAGAAACGTCGATGAGAGAGAAACATCGACCAGCTGCCTCCTGCACACCCTCTACCGGGGATGTGCCTGCAACCAATGTACATGCCCTTCACCGGGACCTTTCAGTCCGCAGGCCAACGCTCTATCCACTGAGCCAAACTGGTTTTGGTCCAATACATTTTTTAATCAGGTTGTTCTCTTCTTGAGTTTTGAGCATTCTTAAAACATTCTTTTCCTTAATTTTAAAATGAATTTTTATTTCTGGTTGAAATTGCAATATATACTTAGTTTAAAAATATCAGGAAGCACAAATTTTTTGTGTGTGTATAATAAAAACTAGAGAAATTTACCATGATTATTTTACTCACAACAAGATTAAAAAAACATACACAAAAATGTTCAAGACACCAAAAACAGAAACTCATCAAAGGCAGGCCATCTTATTGATGATGCTAAGCAACATTCGAAGATCACCCACACTGCTTCCCACTCTCTGCTGAAGATGGATTTTTCCTGCAGCTGTGACCTCCAAGCAGGCGTGGGTCTTTTGATCAAAGGAGTGGATGCAGACCCATTTCCAAGCCCCACCAGCATGACCAACCTCCTGCCCCAGGGTGAGATAAGGTGTATGCACTTTTAGTACCTTCTCTAGGGTAGAAATTATGATAAAGACAATTTTCTTTCCTCATGTAAGGCTGTAAAATGGTGAGATCCAATTACAAATTTGTTAACTCACCCAAGTACTAAGAGGAGAGTCTCTCTCTGTTCTTTAGTAAAACTAACACCAGGAAAGCGCTTCCTTCACAGAGGACTTCTTACAGAATTCTACACATGTCATACATTCTCTTCACTTGGCTTTATGTGAATAATTTTATTTTCTTGAAAAGGAAACACAGACCTAGCTAAATAGTCCAACTTTCTAAACCCACGTGCTTGGCAAAAGGAGGGGAAAGAATCATTAAGTGGTAATTTCAGAGTATCTCCTAAGAGTCTCTCAATATCTATTTTTGTAAGACTCAGAAATAGTATTGGTATTTTCCTTTTTAGCCTCCCATGTTTTTTTCTATGCATACATATTCATACACAAAATAGGATGTAATATAGGTAATATTTTCAACAAATATTTCATGTATTCTATCTTGGAAATCTTTTCAAATCCATAAAGAAGGATCTATATTAATTATATTTAATGGTTGCCCAGTATATACTGTGTAATATAATTTATTTAATCCCTCATTTATGAAATTTAGGTTGTGTGCAACATCTAGATATTACATTTCTAAAATAAATAGCCTTTCTGTGTCCTTGACCACTTTTCTTTATTTTTTTAATTTTTTAAAAATATATATTTTATTGATTTTTCACAGAGAGGAAGAGAGAGCTAGAAATATCCATGAGAGAGAAGCATTGACCAGCTGCCTCTTGCACACCCCCTACTGGGGATGTGCCCGCAACCAAGGTACATGCCCTTTACCTGAATCGAACCCGCAACCTTTCAGTCTGCAGGCCGACGCTCTATCCACTGAGCCAAATCGGTCCCGGCTACTTTTCTTTATTTTTGAAATATTTTTATTGATGTCAGAAAGAAGGGAGAGAGAGAGAAACATCAATGATGAGAGAGAATCATTGATTGGCTGCCTCCTTCAGGACTCACAATGGGGATTAAGCCACAACCTGGACATGTGCCCTTACCGGGAATCAAACTGTGACCTCCTGGTTCCCAGGTCAATGCCCAACCACTGAGCCACACTGGCCAGGCCTTTGACTACTTTTCTATTGGGTTATTGAAATGCACCTTAAATACTGGTGATGTTAAATATATTTAATTAACATTTTTAATAATTAGGAGTAACATCCTTCCCCCCCCTTTCCTTTTTCATAATTTAATTTAAAAATCATTATGCAGGTCTGAGCATGGAAGGTAGTTGGAGTTTACACAAGGAGGACAGCCAGGCAGGGTGACAGCCTGGCAGGCATTGGAAGGTACATACAAGGGAATTGAGCAATAAGTAAATAAATATATTGAGGATCATGAGAGCCAGGCTTCTCACTTTTGGAGAAGGGAATTACAAATGTAGAAAAGGAGAACTAGAATGAGCTTTGTGTGCTGGATTGGAATTACAGGGATTGATGTGAATATAGAAATATAGAAACAAATGTGTGTGTTTGTGTGTGTGTATACACACAGATATAGATATGCAAAAATCTGTGTTTGTACACATTTATAGATTCCCTAGCTCTGTCCACTAAGGGGACCTGTAGCAATGAGCTACCTAATGTCCGTACCTTGGTATTTAATACAATTTTCCACGAGAAGAGCTCCTTGTAGAAATGGCAGGTTCCAGGTGTGGGACATGGAAAGTGCAGGTGGGTCTGCAACACCTTCTGGTATCAGAGGTAATAAAGTGCTCACAGACTGATGGACACATCGAAAGGACACAGCAGTCAGCTTGAATGGGAGGCCAAATCTTTGCCAAATCTTGGCCAAGTTGAGCATTAACATAAACAATCATAGTAACCTTGTATCCCACTGAGTAGAATAGGGATCCATAAGTCCACGCAGACATAAATAGTAAATGAGTAAATACAGGGGAGAAGAACAGTTCTCCCTTAGAGTAGAAGGCCAACCAATACGTTTTAAAGGAGTGATGGAGTCAGAAGACTGCCACGTGTCAAAATTAATTCAGGCAAGAAACATCACTTGATGCTAAAACTGGGAGATGACAGTAGATGAGAACAGGATATTTATACAGATTCAGAGTTGCTCCCCACAAAATGAGTGATTAGCTATATGCAGAAAAAAATGAATTTTGCCATCAGACATTATTAACATTATTTTGGAACCAAGTCATACGTCCTACTAGGTGGGGACACAGTAAGAAAAGCACAGCATCACTTCTGTGACATCCCTGACAAATATCCATAACCTTAATCCAATGAAAGTGTAATAGGTACTTAAAGTGTTTGTTAGTGATTATGTTACAGAAGCTGAAGCATACACTTTTCATAACCTCCACACATATGTTCTTCAATATTTTTTGATTGGTTGCCGATCAGTTCTAACTGACATTCAGGAGGCAGAAAAAAATTTGGGTTAGACCAGGTTATAGCCCATAATCTGATAACAAGTCTGATCATGTCTGGTCAGCAGAAATCAAGATCAGCACTTGCAGAATAAATTCTAGATAGTATCATACTGAATAATGCTTTTCAAAAACCAAACATTTTCTAGAATACTTAACTGATGTGGTATCAAACGACAATTCAGTAGATTTACATCGTGGTTAAAAGACAATTCAGTAGATTTACATCATGGTTGAAAAATGAATCATCTATCCAAGCCTGCCTGTAATAATTTTCACATTTTAAATTTGGCGTAAATAGATATAATAGGAGTGTCAGATGAGGCTATGTCACTACTTAGTTTTTAAATATTGTAGCAAAATTCATATGCTTGTTCATTTTTTTAAAAAAAGTAGTGAAGTAAAGACATAGATATTATTCACTTAAAAAAGCTATTTATTCTACAAATACAGGGGTAGACAAAAGTAGGTTTACAGTTGTGAGTACATAAAATAGAATTTATTCTTACATTTTTATTTATTACTAGAGGCCTGGTGCATGAAATTAGTGCCTGAGAGGGAGTTCCCTCAGCCGAGCCTGCACCCTCTCCAATCCGGGACCCCTTGGGAGTGTCCGACTTCCGGTTTAGGATCAGGCCTAAACCTGCAGTCGGACATCCCTCTCACAATCTGGGAATGCTGCCTCCTAACTGCTCACCTGCCTGCCTGCCTGCCTGATTGCTCCTAACTGCCCCCCTTGCCAGCCTGATCACCCCCAACTGCGCCGCCTCCCCCACCCGCCAGCCTGGTTGCCCCCAACTGACCCTTCCTCTGCTGACCTGGTCGCCCCTAACTGCCCCCTCTGCTGACCTGGTCGCCCCTAACTGCCCCCTCTGCTGTCCTGGTCTCCCCCACTGGCTGGTTGCCCCCAACTGCCCTTCCTTGCAGACCTGGTCCCGTCCAACTGCCCTTCCCTGCTGGTCTGGTCACCCACAACTGCCCTCCCCTGCAGCCACCTTGTGTCCATATGAGGGTGGCCATTTTGTGTGTTAGAGTGATGGTCAATTTGCCTATTATCCCTTTATTATATAGGATAAGAAATAACAAATGTTGGTGAGGATGTAGAGAAAAGGAAACCCTCATGAACTAAGAGGTCCTGGTTTCGATTCCGGTCAAGAGCATGTACATTGGTTGCGGGCACATCCCCAGTTGGGGGTGTGCAGGAGGCAGCTGGTCGATGTCCCTCTCTCACCTATGTTTCTAGCTCTCTATCCCTCTCCCTTCCTCTCTGTCAAAAATCAATAAAAAATATTTTAAAAAACAAACAAACATACACACACACACACAAATAAGGGAGTTGTCTGCATTAACATTTTTTCTTTGTAACTTTCCCTGATAGAGTTGATCTCTCTAGCATTTATAAAATTACAGGCATATAAAATGTACATTAATTTTTATTATACTAGTATGTCTAGATATAATAGCCACAAATAGAAAGCTGTAATTTTTTTTAATTCCTCTTTTTTCACTCATTGCAAGTTTACTCAAATCCCTTTGAGTAAATTCAGTAGTTACGGGGTGGGGGATAATGCCTGTTTTTATTTTTCCTGTTGGACATTCCTAAAAAGAGGGGAGCATTTTTAAATGCTAATTTAACAGTAAATTGTGAAGGGAAAAACCACATCACTTTCCTTCCGATCAATCCTCCAGGTTACAGCCGCATTTTCACTCTCACTTCCAAGGCGCCAGCTGCTGTGAAGGCTTGAGTCTTTGGGGGATTCTTCAGTGTAAGGTTGTTTCTCAATTTTCTCCCATCAGGCTTAGGGTTTATTTTTCTCAGTATTTATCTATATGCTTGGAAGCTTCCCAAGTTTTATTGCCATTGTTTTTCTTTCATTCTCTTTATCCTTATCAGTTTATGTCTTAAAATAATGACAAACGCAACAAATCTTTTCTGTGTCTGTATTAGGGATTTTGGAAAAGAGTGGCTAGAATGGTTTATATTTAACCTGCCATCTTCAAACAATAAAATGTGACAATCCATGTAGTTTGTGGCATTGGCCCCCGTTCGGTGCTGTTAGCTGCTGTTATTTTTATTAGTGTGTCTCTCTCCTCTTACATCTGACTGCTTAGTCTGTCTTTTCTGACTAGTCTTTCTCCTTATCCTGTCTTATCATGGATATTTCTTATGATTCTGTTCTCCCACTTCATTGCTTAAGCTCGCCTATGATTTCAATTCAGATGGCACTCAAATATATGAATTATCTCCTCTCTCTGGACTGGACTCATTTCTTAACAATCAGCATGATCCTCACACTAGCAAACTTCACGTCTTATATTGAACTCATCTCTCCATATAACCATGTCTTCTCTGAACATAAGTTTCTTTCTCTCTTTTTTCTTTTCTTTTTGGAGTTCATATCACCAAATTCTTGAAGCCTTGAAACCTGGCTCTTATGTCAAATGCCTTATTTCCCCTTAGCCCCTACACTCAAACATTTGTCATCCATTTTTCACTTCCTGTCCCTGGGCCATTCAGTGTCATTGCTTCCCATCTACCGTCTTGCCTCACTTGAATCCATCTTACTAGCCACTGAAGGTTTCTTTCTGAAGTGCGGTTCTTCATAATGACCAAATGAGCTAAACCTTTAGCCTTACCTCCTGACACTCACTTTTAAGTTCACTGCATTCTAGACAAGTTAGAGTACAATAGACATTTAAACTTTTTATTTTTTTATTTTTTATTTTTTTTATTAAATATATATTTTTATTGATATTTTACAGAGAGAAAGGGAGAGAGATAGAGAGCTAGAAACATCGATGAGAGAGAAACATCGACCAGCTGCCTCTTGCACACCCCCTACCGGGGATGTGCCCGCCACCAATGTACATGCCCTTGACCGGAATCGAACCCGGGACCTTTCAGTCCGCAGACCGACGCTCTACCACTGAGCCAAACCGGCTTTGGCGACATTTAAACTTTTTAAATTTAGCATTTGACCTTTGTTTATAAGGGACTCTCTAAAAGGTCAGAGGCATTTGCTAATTTATTTTTTCCCCTGAAGCACAAATTCAAATCACATATCCGTAAAACTGGAGATAGGAAAAGTCACTTCAGCATAAGCATGCCTTGTCAACTGCACCTCACAGCCACGCCTGAATCTGTTGCTTTGTATTTATCATCAGGCATAGAGCAATTTTTAAGGTTATGAAGGAACCACATTTTTCAATTCTACTTTACTGTCTTTTAGAAGGAAAAGCTAGAAATGGCACTTGTTTTTAACATTTTTATTTATTTCAGAGAGGGAGTGGGAGAGATATAGAAACCTCAATGATAAGAGAGAATCATTGATTGGCTGCTTCCTGCATGCCCCATACTGTGTGGATCGAGCCTGCAATGCGGGCATGTGCCCTATTTGGGAATGGAACCGTGACTCCTAGTTCATAGGTTGACACTCAACCACTTAACCATGCCAGGTGGGGTGGCACCTGTGATTTTGTTATTTTATAGATATAACTACTGTATCAAAGATGACCATACTTGGGAACCCTTAAAAATGTCCATTGCTTTTTGAACCCTTGAAAATGTCCAGTACATTGTTCCCTCCCGCAGTGTTTGTATTATATACATAAGTAATCGCCCCACATTGTAGTGGCTTACAACAAACAATAAACATTTATTTGCTCACAAGTGTATTTACAATTTGGGCAGTGTTCTGAGAAGACAGCTTGTCTCTGCTCCATGTGGTGCCAGCTGGGGCAGCTCAATGTGGAGGCTCGGCCTCACGATGGCTCACTGACCAGTGCAGGGCCATCAAACTGTGGGAGTGGGGCTGGGAGGACTGGGGCTTGAAAATCCTCCGTGCAGGCCTCTCCAAGTGCCTGTTCGGCCTTTGTCATTACATGGAAGTTGGCTTCCAAGAGAGAGGAAACCGGAATTGCCAGAATATTTTAATGCCTGGGCTCCGAAGTCCCAGAATGTCATTTCCTCTGTACTCTGTTGGTCAGAGCAGAAACAGGCCCAGTCCAGACTCAGGGGGAGGGCAGATAAGCTCCAACTCTCAGGGGAAGGAATGGCATACACAAAATGGTGAAGTTGTCTGAAGTTATTTGAAAACTAGCTCCCACCACCCACCCTATGGACACAATAATACATTTCCCTCCCATGTGAAAAATATACCATTTCATTCCTTAAGGATATCAAAATAGTTAATCCCATTCCGTATCAATTCATAGTCTAGCAAAGGGATGAGCAAACCATAGCATGGGGCCAAATCCAAGTCAGCTGGGACCGTAATTCTCTTCTACATGGGCCTCTCCATATGGCTGCGTGGGCATCCACAAATAATTGGAGGGAAGTGATTGAATCTGAGAACTATTTAGGAGGTAAAAAGATCAGGAGGATGTAGCACAACAATGTGAATATTCTGTGGACTATTTTTGTACAGCCCCTGAGATAAGAATGGTTTCTATATTTTCACAGGGTTAGTAAAAAAAAAAAAACACAAAAAAACCCCACACACCCAGAAGATGCAACAGAGGTCACACATGTGACTGCAAAGCTTAAAATATTTACTATCTGACTCTACACAGCACAATTTTGCCAACCCATGGTCTAAGCCAGTTGGTTGGTAAACTCCATTAGTCAACAGAGCCAAATACCAACCCAACAGTACAACGATTGAAATTTCTTTTGAGAGCCGAATTTTTTAAACTTAAACTTCTTCTAGCTAGACTTCTCCAAAACAGACTCGCCCAGGCTGTGTGGTATTTTGTGGAAGAGCTGTATGTGGCTTGCGAGCCGCAGTTTGCCGACCACTGCTCTAGGCCATTTAAGTCAGATCCAAGTGCAGATGTGGTTCCTTGGATATAGTTCCTTGACTTTGGCTCCTCAGATGTTTCCCTTTGATATGGAGACCAGTGAAATAAAGAGACAAAGTGTCTGTTTCTCACACACCCACTATCTAATGGTAAACCCATAGTAGAAAACCTATAATAGATACATATTTCCATTCAAAATGGAAATGGAAGGGATATGGAATGTGATCCATAGCAAGAGGAGAAAATAGAAGGGATATGGAATGTGATCCATAGCAATTCTGAAATTCAGTCAAATTAGTTCCTTAATTTGACCTACTCCTGGTCTTTGGAAATGATTCTCAATGGCTTTGTGCTCCATCTTAAGTCATCTTCCCTTTTGGAAACAGCCCATAATTACAGAGGAGTCGCTTCCTCAGCCTGTTTCCTGCCTGTAAAGTTGATGGTCCAGATGCCTCTATTAATTTCTAGTACAAGCTAGTAGAGATCCTTAAAGATCCATAGGTTTCTTATACCTCAAGCTATAATCATCTCCTTTAGGCAAAAGCCATACTCATGCTTTTTTCCAAGACAGGCCCTTCTCTACCACGGGCCAGTATGAAACTGTTGTGGATTCTTAGGAGCCCTGCTGTCCACTTGAATGGATCTATTAAGCACTGTCTTAAATATTTCTGAGATATTAACTTATCTCTTGGTGTATAATAAATTACCCCAAAACTTAATGGTTTAAAACTACAATCTGTTAGTATTTCATTGTTTCTGCTGGTTAGGAATCCAAGTCTCTGCTTAGCTGGATCCTTCTGCCTCAAGGTCTCTCAAAATCCACAGCAAAGGTGTCAGCTGGTCTGTGGCCTTGTTTTAGACAGCCCAGGCTACCATAGCCAAATATCACATAGTAAGTAGCTTAAACAACAGATACTTATTATAGTTCTGGAAAGTCTAAGATCAAGGTGTCAACCAATTTAGTTCTTTGTGAGGGCTGTCTTCCTGGTTTGCATACGCTCAACTTCTCATAGTAGTAGCCTCATATGGCATAGAGAGCGCAAGCTTTAGCGTCTCTCCTCTTATAAGGGCAGTAATAGCATCATGGGGGCGCTACCCTCATGATCTCATCTAAACCTTATTACTTCTCAAAGACCCTAATGCCATCACATTTCAGGTTAGGGCTTCATAATATGACTTTTGGTGGGATTCAAACATTAAATCAATAACAGGTCTCATCTAAGGCTGCATTTAGTGAAGATCCATTTCCACGCTTGCTCACATGGTTGTTCGCAGGATGAAGTCCCTGTGGTTGTTGGACTGAAAACCCTACTTCCTTTCTGCTCTTGGAAGGAAGCCTCCAGTATCCCTTGCCACGTGGGCCTTTCTGGAGGGTAGCTCATAGCAGCTGTCTTCCATAATAGGCAGCAAATGAGAGGGCTAGAGAGGGTGTGTAGGTTAGGGGCCATGTCCTCTTTGTGATCTAACCCGGACATGATATCACTTTAGCCATTCTCTATTTATTAGAAGCAAATCATCAGGTCCAGCTCATGCTCAGGGGAGGGGACTACAGAAGGCTTGGAAACCAGCAGGTAAGGATCATTGGGGGCCATTATAAAGGCTGCCTACCACAAGGTCTCGTAGCTCTACCCTTGCTTTGAACTTCCTTACGGCCACGTTTCCTTGTTATCACCTTGGACTTGACCTTTGCCGTTAGGTGTCTGTGACAGCAGGACCTCACTTTTCGGTATGCAGTTATGTTTCAGTTATCTCTCGCTGTATAACAAAATCACCCTCTAAAGCTTAAGTGTTTTTACACAACAGCACTTTTTTGCTAACTATTTTACAACTTGGGCCAGACTCTGTGAAGACAGCTCATCCGCCTTCATGTGGCGTCAGCTGGGCAGCTAAACTAGGGCTGGATTATCCACTTCCAAGATAACTCACTGACAAGCTGGCAATTGGTACCGGCTGTCCGCCGAGCGCTCCGCTGGGCTGTGATTCTCTTCCACGCGGGCCTCCGCACATGGCTGCGTGGGCTTCCACGAGTAATTGGAGGGAAGTGATTGAATCTCAGAACTATTTCGGAGGTAAAAAGATCAGGAGGGTGTTGCACAACAATGTGAATATACTTCATCCTACTGTACACTTAAAGATGGTTACGATGGTGATGCTATGTTGTGTGTTTCTGCCACAATTAAAAAGTAATAAATCAGGGGACGCTGGTGACAGCCTGGAGGTGGGTGAGAGTGTGGTGAGGGAGAAAGAGACAGCATCCAGAGTGAGAAAACCCAATAAAACACAGACTCTGGCCTCAAAAACTTTTTTTTTTTTTTAAATCCAGCAGAGGATGCAGAAGAGTTCATCACAACACATGTGGTAGACGCTGTAGCTTTCTGCTGTGGCGCTAACAAAGATACAAAGCCCGTGCCTCAAAACAGATCTTAAAGCCTGCGATTCCCAGAGAGGAGCGTTTGAGACATAATTACAGGTTTAGATTTCTTAAAGCATGCCTCAAAGTGAACACTGCCAGAGGAGCAGAGGAGTAATAAAAAGTACAGGTGCGCACACTCTTTCCCCCCAAATCCCGCACGGAGCCTGGTGGGCAGCAGCAGCGCGGTGGGGTGTGGGCAGGACAGAAAGCAGACGTGTCTTGGTCATTAGCCCTACGTTTCTAGGGTATAAAGTTCCTTTGTTGTCTTACGACTTCGTGCGTCTGGAAACTATTGCTACTGCGGAGATCTCACTTTTGGAATTCTCTTTCTTTGAAGTAGTAAACAGGTAATAAAGATCATTTATATCCCGAAGGAATGTACATGCCCCTTCTTCCCCCCCCCCCCGGCCCCGCCACCTCCCACATGGTCAAGCTCTTTCCCCACACTCATGGGGGTTTTATAAATAGCCAGATTTACAGATTCTTATTGAGTTTTGTTGGCAGCACGATTCTACTGTTCTTTCGATAAGCCTAAACCATTCTTAATGGAAAGACAACATAGGAGCCCTCCTTTTACTGGCTTAGTACCCCCACCCCCATACACTTTTCTGAAAACACTCTCACCCTTGACTAAGTACTCTAGGTCTCCCTGCTTAGTTGTCAGCTGCCTGCAGCGTGGTGCGATTTTATTTTTCCCTTTCTTGAAATCTCATCCGTTGTCCCATTCTGCACAGGCTCTCTATCTGGGGTCTCCCCTCTGCAAAATAACGAATAAAGATCACTGCCATGAGTTTTTCTAGTGCCCTCACAGTAGCTCTCCAAGCTCAGACGCTTCTACGAATTCAGACCCTCCTGCCCCATCATGGAAGAATGTAATGCCATTCAAGCCTGAAAGTCAAAACTGAAGACAATGTGTTCATTGATTAAAAAATATTGAGAGCCTACTATGTGTCAGGCACTGTATAGGTCTTGGGAACACAACCAATGAGCAAGACAAACAAGGATCCTCTCATGAAATTTTTTCTTTTTTTTTTTAATCCCCGAGATTTTTGACTTTTAACAATGGACAAAGTGCTGGCTTGGCTGAAAGACAAAAGAATCAGGTTCTCTGGAATGAAGCCACGTTTCCCTGAGTGGGGGGAGGGGAGGTTCTCCCAGCATCCTGGAATCACACACCTTCCACACACTCCTGGGGAGTCTGACTGGAACCATCAATGACTAGATCAGCTGTCATTTTTCTTGGGCCGCTGCCAGGCTGCAGCAACACAATGCCTTTCTGTGAAGGGTATCCGGTGAAAGGCAAGAGAGGGCAAGGCGGGTAAAGCGCTGGCATCACTGGTCAGCACTGGAGCCCAAGACCACCGCTCAGCCCTTGCTCGGGGACACAGCGCCCCCTCGTGGCTCCTCCTACACCAGAGCGAGGGACTGGAGGTGGGACCGGCTGTCCAAGTTTCCAGATTAATTACACCTCCTCTCAAACTTCTATTGCTAGTTGAAGACCCCGGGTTCATTTTTTATCCAGGACACCCCTTTCTCTTGCCAGAGAGAGACATGACATCCTGACAGCCATTTAAGTCTCCATATCAAAATCTCCAGACTCCCCTCACCGCCGAGAAAAAATCCAAGTATCACTACTGGCTTTCTTTCCATCATGCTCTTAAAACAGATCCTTTCTTTGCTTTCCGGGGCAGTTTTAAGCCAGGATGTGCGATTATGTTGCCCTGGAGTTGTTTGGGGTATCTGGTCGCCACAACACCGCTTTCCTCTCCCCCCAACTCGGAAGCCTTATCTTCAGTTCCCACCTCCCCCCCCCCGCTCCCCCCCCCAAAAGCGGTGCAAAACCAGCTCCTAAAGCCGGTGCGCTGGGGTGGGGGCGGGGCGGGGCGGGGAGGTAAACAGCGAAGCCAGCAAACAATTAGCAATGGGGATGGTCGCTGTGCGGCCGGAGCGGCGTGCGGGGAGGGAGGATTCCGGGGTGGGAAGGGACACAGAACCTGCTGCTGCTGTTGTGGAGTTTTAAATGTGTGTGTGTGTGTGTGTGTGTGTGTGTGGCAGTCACGTTTGGAAAGCTTAAATGATACAGTATTGGAAAAGCTCTCCACGGCCCAGGAATAAGTGGAGCAAAGTTAAAGTAACAATGCTAACTTCCACGTATTGTAAACTTACAAGCCGGGTCAGAATGCGCGCTGGGCGCTATCGCCCGGCCGATCGCCCTGCAATCTACCCGTAACTGCGAACGGCCGGGGGCGGACGGCGCGACCCCCGCCCCGCAGGGGAGGGAGGGAGGGGGCAGGGGAGGCGGTGCCCCCGCGGGGCTGGGCGTAAACAAGCCCAGCGCCCGGCCTCCCGCGGGCCGGCCTCCCTCCGAGCCGCCGACCCCCGGGGTCTGCCCGGCCTCCGGCTCGCTCGGCCCGCGGGGAGCCAACAAATATCTGCCCAGGGCCGGCTATACGCCCGGTAGGTAGCGCATTTTAAAGGCCGGGAGAGTGAAAGGCAAACAGGTCGTGGTCTCGCTGTCCGGGGAGGGGCTCTCAAGAGTGAGGAAGACAGCCAGGCAAACAGATAATCCCAGGACGGCCCGGTCCGGGCGGCGAGGGGGAGTCACGGGGCGCGGGGAGCCGGCGGCGGGTTCGAGGGGCCCGGCCGCGCCTCCAGACGCCCGCGCGGGCCGCCCCGGATGCCACTCGCATCCTGTCCTCTCCAGCTGCCGACTAGGAGGAAGGGAATAGGTCTAATCCGGTCCTGGAGAGGAGGGGTGGGTAGGCTTTGGGGTTAGGGGCCCAGGTCCCTCGTGGGAAGCCAGCGAACAAAAGCAGCACAGCACACTTCGAGGGGCGCCGGGCTCCCCGAAGCCGCGCCCCGAACTCCCGCGCCCTGCCCCGCCAGCTCGCCAACGCGGGCCCCGCCCGGCCGTCGGGGCGCCCCGAAGCGGGCTGACCCTGAGGTCACCCTGAGGCCCGGACCGTCCCTCCCCTCCCGCGGCCCCGACCTCCGACCTACCGAGGACCGGGGACCGGGGACCGGGGACCCGCCGCGTCCCCCGCAGCCCGCGCCCCTCCCCAGCCCCCTCCCCGGCGGGGGGCTTCGCCGTCCGCGCCCCGGCCCGGCCCTCCCGGCGACGGCCAGCTGCCCAGCCCGGGAGGGCGGAGGCAGGAGGAGGGGAGGGAGGGAGGGAGGAGGGAGGGGAGGGAGGAAGGCAGGCGAGAGAAAGGGAGCCGCCTGGATCCCGGACTTCCCAGAGCCTGCCTGGAGCGCGCACTCAGCGGCTCGGGTCCCAGCGTCCCGGCCGCCCCGCACCTCCTCCGCCTCCTCCTCCTCCTCCTCCTCCCCGGGCGCCCCTCGCCCCCCTCTCAGCGGCTGCTGGGCCAGGGCTGTGCCGCCCCAGCCCCTACTCCCTGGGCCACCTCCCCAACCCTCGGGGGTCACTCCCGGAACGCGCGCCCTCGCCCCATCCTTTCTTCCTTCCTTCCCTGCGCGCCCGCCCTCGCCCTCCAGGTCTCCCGCCCGGGCCGGATCGTCCCGGTCCCGCCGCGGCCGGCCGGCGCCTCGTCCCGCCTCGCCCAGCCCGGAGCCCCCGCGCTTCCCGAGCCGCCGCCGCCCGGAGCCCGAGCCGCCCGGAGCCCGAGCCGCCCGGAGCCCGAGCCGCCGTCCCGGCTCCGCGCGCCGCCCGGGGAAGGGAAGAGGGGGCGAGCCGCCCGCCCGCCCGCGCCCAGCCCCGCGCCTGCCCTGCCCGGCGAGGGAGGACCGGGAAGATGAACAACGGCGTCAAAGCCGAGGAGAGCACCCCGAGCGAGGCCAGCCTTCAGGAGGAGGAGGTACGGGGGCCCGGGGCCCGGCCGCGCGGCTCCCCGGGTGCGGGCGGGAGAGGCGGGCGGGCGGGCGCCGCCGGGCCCGGGGCTGGGGCGGCCCGGCCCGGGCCCGGAGGGTGTATCCCCGCGGAGCGTGTTTTCGTGGGTGCGCGCCCAGCATTGCGTAACTTTGAGGACTTTTCGGAGACTTTTTTTTTTTGTGAGCATTAATGCTCAGCTTTGTCTGCCCGGGACTTGGAAAGCGGAATCGAAAACTGACTCCGGGGTGACCTCCGAGCGCCGGGCGCCGGGGGTCAGGACCGAGCCGCGCGCGGCGCGGGGAGCGGGGTGCGCGGCGTGGGGTGTGTTTGTGCGCGCGGCGTAGGGAGGAACTCGGGGAAAGTTCGCCCCAAAAGATACCTCCGGTGCCCTGCCCCCTCCCCTCCCTCTCGGCGTTGGAAGTTCTGGGTGAGATCTCTTTGCGGCGGAGGCATTTTGGATTAATAGATAACTCCTGAGCCGCATTCTTCTCTGATGAGTCAAGGACCCCCCAACCTGGGTGGTTAGGTTTTGTACATTTAGGGCGACGCGGTGCTGAGGAGTAAGGGGGGGAGGGAAAAAGAAGCTTAAAACTTGACAATTCACCAAGTGGTCATCGAAGCTGTTTTAATAGGACTTGGACTTCTGTGCTTGGATTTCCTGTGGTGGGTCCCTAATAGCAGCTAAAAGGTTGCGGCTGCGCAGCGCTCCTTCGATGGAAACAAAATTCAGGGAGGGTAGGAGGGAACTCCTCTACACAGCTTTCAGAACTGTGTCCGTATATTGGTGGCATCCTGTTTGATGCTTCTGTTCCTGCAGGTACGGTATCTGGGGTCCGAGAAGCAATCTGTTTCGCCTACTTTTTAAAAGAGCCCGCCTGCTTGGGTCCTAAAACATTCTCAAAAGGGTCGTGTGGATGCAAGTATGCATCTAGACGGGACCTCTAAAGCAATCTTACAGGTATTCGTCTGAATAGAGAAGGTTAACAGATTCTAAACTTATAAAGTTTGTAGGGTGTTAAGATTATTACTTAGATACTGTGTGGTGTGTAACCTAAAATTCTGATAGTGAAGTCAAACTTGGTGGAGGGTTTAGTAAATACATATAAGCCATCAGCATATTGTCCACTTGTAAAATGGGACATATTTAAGTGGGGAAGATAGGGGAGGGACCTAAGGATATGCAAACTTAGGTGGTAGTGTGACCTTAGTGAATTGCTGCAAGCCAAAACTTGCCTTCTCACTGGAGGAAATTGCCCATTTGATTATGAACTGTTCATTTGAAAGTGTTTCCATTCTTGTTTTTTTTTTAACTACAAGTGAAGCAACAGTATAGACATTTTCAAAGAGATGAAGATTCACATTTTCAAGTTCCACTTTTTCTTGAACCTTACTGGGTTGCTTTGCTATTTATTTTCCCTGCCTTTGAAGTAAAAATTAAGAAACAGTGACGCTTGCCTTTTTTTTTTTTTTAAAGAATTGCTACATGCTGCTAATTCACCTACCACATCACTGTAATTCTTGCTTCAGAATCCTTCCTATTGCAATGAGGTTGGCAGTCTGTTTACTTCTCAGGGTGGAGCTGTACTGTATGAAACCATCTCTCTGTGTGTTCATCCAGCTGAGAAAACTTGTAAATAGGAAACAGTGAAATCAAGCAAACTTTTTTTTTTTGGTGTAGGTAGCAAAAGAGGTTTGCATATTCCCAATCTGTAACCTTAATTTGATAAAATTAGGGAAAAGTCCCATTTTTCTGCTTGACCTTTCTCAGTCTAACCACTGACAGTACCTGTGAGAGATGTTGTACCTGTGAGGCTGTGTCCAATTAGAATCACAGGCAATCACAGATCACTGCCTTTTATCTGTTTTAAAAAGAGGACAGCTAGAAAGATTTCAGAACCCAAATTGTACAAGAGGTGAAGAGAGAGAGTTTATAATGTTAAGATTTAAGGAAAAGTGAGTTAAGTTGGCCTGAATGAACCAGGTAATTTTGCCCTAATTCCCTGGTTTGGGTTATGTTTTGCTTTGGAAAAACTCCTAACCTCTTTTGTCTAACCCTGAAAGCCACAAGTAAAATAAATATGGTTTTTAGTGCGTCCCATTAATGTGCTCGGCATTATACAAAACCACCACACTGGATCCCTCTCCCGCCCACCCAGCGATCAGCAATTTGTCCTCAAACCCATTTAAAAGTCTTAGCTGAGGACTTGGGTACACAGCACACACAAACAAAACGTTATATACACGGAATGGCAAGAGAGGGGAAAAAATGTGTCTTGTAGTTTCTGGTGGTGATTGAATTGATGGGGAAAAGAGTCCAGTCATCACGAGAAAATAGTTTATTTCATAGATCATCAGGGCAGTTTACCCTCTCTGAGCCACATTATAGAATCCAAGTAATTTTCCCCCCCTATTTTAAAAATAAGTTCCTTTTCTTTTCCTGGACATTTTATCCCAGCTTCTAGGGCTTACATGGAAATAACTGATGCAAAAAACACTTCCTGGGTTACAGCTGTATAGATTGTAAGTCTATTATTTTCTTGTACTTAAATCTAAAAAAGCAGTCTAGGATTTAGGAGAATTTTTTGCAGCTTTTTAAGTTTGGGATTTTTTTTTTTTTTTAGAACTTGGGCAGGACATAGACTTTTGCTTTGGATAATATTTAAAACTTAGGGGAAAAAATAATTTTAGGATTTGGCTAGCCAGCTGTGAAAGAGAGAACATCTCTGACTCTACATGTGTAACGCTGTGCAAGTTGTTCCTATCAAGGAAAACTGGTCGTTTTGCTGGGATCTGAGTTATAAGGCTTATGTATAGGGTATTAGATTATTTCTTATATCTTTGTTAATTATGCAATTAACAAAATAATTCCTAGAATTTGCCTCTAATTTTGGACTAGGCAGTATTTTCTGAAACACCTTTGGTAATTTACACTTGATCAGGCTTTATTAATATATAAGTAATGACTTAAACTTATCAGCTGTTTTAAATATGAGCTCTTTTAAAACCTAATAATAGGTAGACATAAAGTCTTGTTGGTCACTGAATTTTCAAAATAGGAATTTCTTTTTGGGAAATAAGCTAACTATATAATTTGCTTTTGGTTTTATTTGTGTCATTGGGTACTTTTTAAGGCTGATTACAGGTTATTTTTTAAAGTGTTTTAGTATGTTGAGGTGCTGGTGTTAAGAGTAATTTCTCCCTAAATTGCATTGCCTGAGTTTCCTTGTACTTAAATCATAAAAAAGCACAGGGCTTGGCAGCGTTGGAATGCTGATCAAAAAGATGTTTGGCAGATGTTGGGCAGAAATCAACGTAGTCAAGTCAGTTTTTCAGGAGTTAATACAAATCTTCACCTCACATTCCTTCTTTTAAAGTGGTAATTTTGCCAAAATGTCGGGGTCATGAAGAAAATTATTTCTTATAATTGGCACAGAGGAAAGGGTACCATGTCAATATGGTGTGGCAAGCTCAGGCTTTCATTGAGTGTTAGGATTCATCTATATTGGGAAAAGTACAGAATGGGTTTATACAATTTAATCAAGTCTTGAGTTTCTGTTACTCCAAATCAAATCTAATACAATCAACGCATACTTCAGTCACAGGACAGATTTGGTGACAAGTGCGTTGGATGGAAATGTGGCAACTTCATAGTAAAATGCTGCAAGACCACTGCCACCATGGCACGCGCTTTTGTTCTTCTCCCAGAGGTGGTTTTCCCCATACACCCTCCTGTGCGTGTGCAGGCTTCTTTGTTTCCACTGGCGTTTGTTGATGGGATAGTTTGGCTAGGACAAAAGTGATCAGTGTTGGGACGGGGAAGAAAAAATATTTTGGGGACTTAAACCAAGAGAAATGTATTTCCTCCCAGTTCTGGAGGTCAGAAATTGTAGAAGCAATGTGTCCGCATTGCCACGCTCCCTTCTGAAGGCCACCTGGGAGAATCTGATTTTGTCTCTTCCTGCTTCTGACTACATTGTAGATGAGGGGATGGTCCTCAATGTTACAACATTAAATGAAGAGAAGAGGTTTTTAATGTCTATACCATATGATGCCAGTTCTTTAAAAAATACATGTCAAATAATAATAAAAGCTATCAGTTTGGTGGATTATAGATCATTTTTATTTACTTTCTGATGTTTTTCTGTGCTTTCTGGATTTTCTAAAATGAGCACATGAACAAAAACAACATCTTTTGCTTTGTAGATGTCGTTACATTTTTTTTTGCACTATCTGTAGGTGTCACGAAACCGTTGGGCTGGTTTTGTTCGGTTTTGTTCACAAGTGTGGCTGCAGGAATTGGACCTCTTATATTCTCCTAGCCTTTCTTCACAATGTTTCTTCTCACTTACTCCTTTATCCTGGCTCATTTTCGCGGTCTTGAGCAACTCTCTTCATTCTTAGCTATTTTCTCAATCCATCCCTACACTCTATGGCAGTGTCCTCTGACTCCCTCAGCTGTTCTCCACACAGTAGGACCCAAACTTGACAAAATTGCCAGAACATACTCTGCAAACCACCGGTTTCACCCACTGTTTCCCTCTTGATTTTGCCTGAACTGCTCTCAAGTTTCAGCCTTCGTTTTTGCAGGATCCCGTCCCTCAATCCCAAAGAGATGGTTTTCCTCAGGATTCCAGTTATCTCTGTTTAGCCCTCTGTTATCTTCATTTAACTCCTGAATCATTACCTTCTTTCCTGTAGTGTTTTTTTTAAAGATCAGTGACACCTTATCACAGTATTCCCAACACTCAACACCTCCCCCCCCCATGGATAGTACCCCAGCACCAGTGAAGTGCCGCGCACACAGTTGCAGGCTACACACACACACACACACACACACATATGCACACACACGCGCTCAGGCACACACACACACACACACACGCACCTCTTTATACATGCATAATTTATAAAATAGCCTTATTGATAGGATTGGCGATGATGACCTTGCATAGGTAAGCTGTAAAAAGCAGACACTGTTTATGATGGAGGTCCCTTGCCCACAGTCACGGATGGATCAGCTGGGAAATTACCGGTAACTTTCTCCACCTGCCACGGAGAGCCTCCATTTGAGTTCACAGGTGAGCATGCCCGGTCCATCCACCGGCCACCGCCAGTGTGGGCCGCTCACTCCGAGGTGCATTTGGGTTTTCACCATTAGAATTCGGTTTCTGCTGCAGAACTCTCTCTGATCCTTGGGCCTGGGCTTCCGGAAGCCTCGCCGGAAGAGCACGGAGCTCCCGGAGCTCCCAAACAAGCCCGCCCCGTGTGACAGCCACTTCGGATGTTTGTGTTCAGTTTCACTTGGCACCTTAGTGTCTGCCTGGGGTCAGGGAATGCGAATGTTCCTCTCGAACAGTGCTTGCTTTGGTCAAAGAAAAAACTCAGGAAGGAATGAGGGGAATGAACCTTAATAATAGCTGTAGCAAGAGCGGCTGCATGGCTCCGTGGGCTCCAGGCCATGGACCGGATATCTAAATGGATGCTCTGTCAGTCTCAGAATTCCATCCCTGACGGGGATGAGTCTATTTGATGTCTGGGGATAGCTTGGGTATGACTCCTCCATGTGTATTGGAAGGCTGTTGTAAACAACTTCAGTGTAGTGTGTGTGTGTGGGATGGGGAGCGCTTGACTGCGTATAAAACCAAGACACATCTTTTGAGTTTATCAGCATCCAGTTGCCCAGTTTGTCATGTTTCTGATAGCAGAAATAAGAAAATACTGGACTATTTGATCCTATGAAATTTTCAGAACTCTCTTAATCCATTCACCCACGAAATGGTGGTTAACTTTTGAACATTTTCTATGTGCCAAGTAATGACCAAGCAGTTAATGTGCATTAACATTGTTTCATCCTCACCACAAGTTGATGTGGGCACTGCCTGGATGATGAGCCTCATTTAATAGGGAGCCGCTGAGAGGCTGAGGGACGTGCAGATTCTGGGGGTGCCAAGGCCCCTGAGAGGTACCCCTCCCAGTCTAGGGGTGATGGCCCCTGGAACAGACAGGTGTCACACAGCACCAGGCTAAAGCAGGACACAGGCACACTGCAAGAGGAGAGGGTGATGGAGCCGTGTCAAGGAAAGCTTTGACAAGAGGTGACAGTTGAGCTAGGTCTCAGTTAAAGATTTAGTCAGATGAGGAAAGGAAAGGGCTGAGACAGCGGGAGAAAGATGGCCTGTATCAGAATGCAGGGGCTTTTTAAAAAGGACCCTTTTTGGAGACAGCAGGAGAGGAAGGGAGGGTCTGGGGAGGCGATGGAGGAACTGTCCTTTCATTCCCGGGAGTCAGACTTTATCTTGTGATGGGTCTGGGCTGCTCTGTAGGAGAGACCTGGCATTCTGGCACGTTCCAGCGGGACAGGGGATGCAGCAGGCTTTGGAGCGGCCACAGAGCCAGAGACACGAGGCACTCAGGGCCCCCAACATCTGTCACATTCCCGGAAGACGGGGAGCCGAGTCTGGAAGCCTGTTGGTCTCCCCAGTGGACGACCCGCTGAGATCGTGGCTGTGCCTGTAGAAATAGAAAACGGGGCGGCTCAAAGGGGCAAAGGGAGGCAAGTAGGCGATGAAGATGTTGGCTTGGGGATGCAGAGGTTTGGTTTTGAAAAGCGGTTTTCAGAACAGTTCAGGGACCGGTGGGCAAGGTGAGTGCGAGGGCCCAGAAAGTTGAAGCGAGATGCCAGCGCTGTTTTCTAGGAAGCCCGTGTGGGTAGGCAACAAAGAGAAACACATTTTACTTAAATTTTTATCTATGCAAAAAAGTGTTTGGGGAGAGGGAGAGAACTTGGGGGAAATTAAAGCAAAAAAAACGTTAAAGCACTCTGTAATATAGAAATATAAAAACGCATTACGTATAGTCTGCCTAATTATCACCTCGTAGTGTTTGGTATATTGAATCCATTTGAAAGTCTGAACAGGAAGGAGCTTAGAAAAATCTAGGTATCTATAGTATTTCTCATGCAATTTTTTTTTTCTTTCATCCACAGTCGATGGAAATTGTTCTCTAAAATTTTCAGTTAACTCCCAGGCTTTCACACTCCATCCCTGTCCCCTTTCTTCCCCCCCCCCCCCCAAACACACACCCCCTGTGCCTAGAAGGGAAGGTCAGGCCACTGTGGCATCTGTAGGTGGGCTTACAAAGTACAGGCAGACGGGCGGCTTGGAGAGTCTTGAGTGTTTTTCTAAGAAAAAAATTTCCCGGAGTTGCTTTGTTCTTTTTTTTACTTAATTTGGGGGAGGAGGAGGTGAAATAGCAAAATGAGCCTCTGGCCAGAGACCTTAAGTCGCCTGTTCTGTGGGCCGAATTTTCAGTGTGCTGCCCTTTCTGCTCTCGGCGAAGGGTCTGCTGGTGGAGAAAGAAAAAAAAAAAAGATATCCTGGGAATTGAAGACAACAACCTGGCTAGATTTTTCACTCCACTGTAACCATTCTGATGCATATTATGTAGAATGGTGGAGGAAAGGGAAATAGCAGTAATAAATGCCAGTCACACCAGGAAGACGAGCTGAAAATCCCGGCTGTAACGCAGCCTTGTCTTACAAATGTAAATGCTAAGGCAATACCCGGAGCCGCCTCCCTCCACCCTCCCAGCCCCTTAGCTTTGACAGAGGTGCGAGAAACCTGGGTGCCTCGAAATTGGGGTGCGTCTCACCAACCCTTGAAAACAAGTGGGAGGCCAGTCTCTACTTTGAATTAACCTTTATTTCTCGCGAGGTGATTTTTAAATGACATTCCTCCCGCTCTTCCTGGATTATGTCACCAGGTAGGCATGCTGGCAGGTGGCCCACATTAATCTAAGAGAAATCTCAGAGATTAAAAAACAGTGTTTTTTTCCGGAATCCCCGGGATCCAGTTTTGTGAAAGATCCCTCCCCTGCTCACCTGGAGGATGGGTAGCGGGGGCCTCGAGAGAAGGCGCCGCATAGAAAGTGCTATCTCATTACAGAAGTACCAGAGGTTCCTTTGTGCTCGCAGGGGAAGTGCCGCAAAGTGTAATTACCTTCCCCAGCATGTGTGATTTACAGGACTTAAAACGTGTGAGCTTCCGAAGCGGCATCTGTTTTTCAATACAGTGTCCTCTAAGCCAGCAGGAAGTGTTTTGGGGTTGAGGGGAGGGACGGTCGGACTGGGACACACACACACACACTCACACTCACACTCACACTCTCTCTCTCTCTCTCTCTCTCTCTCTCTCTCTCTCTCTCATACTCTCTTCCGTCCTGGGCCGGCCCAGGGATGCTGGGTGACAGAAGACTGAAAACATTATTAATTGCCTCTCCCCAAGGCCTTGCTAATCAGTAGGAAGAACTGGTCCAGTCGGCCACTGCTCGGCCCAATGGTGTTCCCGTTCTGCCCTCTCCCCTCTCTGCTTTTCAAAACCCACTTCCTCCTTTTCCAGGACCTTGAACCCTTTTCCCATGAATGAGCGAAAGACTTGTTCAGCTAACTAAGGCCGGGATCATTTTTTTGTTGTTGCTCAGGTTTTCTTTCCAGTCCCACTTCATGGGTAAGACAATTAGCTGAAGGGAGAGTTGAAGACCGGGTCCATATCCAAATACAGTCCGATCTGTAAAAGCGTCTGCGGGTTTATTTTTTATTTTTTGCACACTCATTCACGAAGCATTCAGTGAGGAGTGTCTACTCTGTTTTAAACATCGTACTTGAACCACATGAAGTGTTATCGTCCCGTGTTTAGGGGGAAGAGAGCCGAGGCTCTGAGATATTAAGTAATTTGTCTGAGGTTTTGCAGCTGGTGGGGAGAAGCCTAACATTTCTCCAGCGGTGCACGTGACGGGCCCTGCTGGCCTGACCTCATCCTCCAGGAATCAGCCGCTTCATTACGCTGCTGCGGCCGCTTTGCCAAACGTGTTTCTGCCCCAGGGCCTTTGTGCTCGCCTTCCCACCCTACACCCAGATGTCCACAGGGCGGCCTCTTCCTTGTCTCTCGTGGGGATCTCAGTTCACATGTCACCCAGAGAGACCTTTGACCTCCAAACTTAAAGTAGCTCCACTTTCCAAACCACCGTTACCTCCTCCTCCTTTTCCGGATGGACTGAGTCACTGACATTCGTCACCTGTGTGCTTACTTGTCTTACGCTCCTGGAATGTGGCTCCGTGGCCGAAGGGACCTCTGTCTTAAGGCCCTTTAACCCCCAGGACCTGAAACCGCTCGCTAATATATTTTTTTAAATAACTAGAATACACACCAACCTGTCAAACTCAAGCCTGTACAATACACCACAGCGTCATAAACCTTTTTCCAGCAGTTTGTAGGTTAAATTTTAATACTGCCTTCAAGGTGATCCTTTCTGGATCCCCATCTCCACTTAATTACATCAGAAAGTATAATTATCACAGCTTTGAGATCAGAAATTTGGGAGGGTAGGTAATAGATCCCTTGTGGAGGAAGGGGGTTGCTTAGGAGGTATGTACAGTTTTGGGGTTTTTTTTTTACACATAAAGGAACCTTCCTTCCCTTTGCCCAGTTGCCCAGTGAGAATGGAGACCTAGTACATACTTCACGGAGCCAGGAGTGAAATGTGGGCCTGGGACGGGGCGATGCGTCAACGTAGGCGAGGTGACTTTGACTCCTGTGTTGCAGACGTGACTGCTGGGTGGCGAAGGGTCAGTGTTGGTCACGCAGGCGGAATTGATTGGAGATAGACTGACACACTCTGCCCTATGACTTGGTCTGGCCTCAAGCTCACCGGTGTTTCCCCCTCCGGTCGCCCACGGAGGGGACGGGCACACAGTGGCTCAGGGTCAGGCGGGCTCTGGCCGGACAGATCCGCCCCCAGCACCTGCGCGGGAGCCGGAGGGAGCGCCCGTCTGGGGTTTGAGGGCCCGGGGGGAGGCGCCTCACCGGCCGGTTCCCCTCACCGGGCAGCCCCGGCTCCGGAGCCTGGTGTTCGCTGTAAAGCAGAACCGGCGACATTTCAGGGTGAAAGAAATGGAAGTCTCTGTTCCTTTGTCACCGGACGGCCCGCTGAGCACACCGGTCACTCACGGGAACGCAGGCCGTGGGCTCAGCCTCCTCGGTGGCATTCATGACACCACACATGACCTTGAGCGAACTTTTTAAACCCCACGGTCATCCATTGTCTGAGAGTTGGAACCAAAGGCACGTACATCCTTACATTAGTTCGTTCTTGACCAAATCACCGGTACTCTTCATTCCTTTTTTAAATTGTTTTCTTACGCTTCTCCTTTTCTCAGGGACTCGGGACAGGTCATGTCAGCCATTTTGTCTTGGACAAGTCAGTGAGGCCTCTGTTTCCTAAACTGACTTGTAGGGGTTGGACAGGCAAGGCCTGCCGTGCGTGGAAAGAACTGGAACTTCACTCCCATTGCACACTTATCCACTTCCCACCCCCGAGGAGATGCTGAGCACACACTGGCCTCCCCCTGGGCATCCCCCTGGGCGAAGGGACCGGCTGGGCTGTCGGCAGAGGGAGAAGGTGTGAGGCCTGAACCTTGTTTTGTTTTTCACTAAATCGGCCCCTCTCCGGGAGAACGGATAGGAGATTCAGGGTGTGCACTACAGGCCGGAAATGACCGTCGCTGAACAAAGGGATTCTTTAAGCCCATCCTGCACCGCTGTGTTTGGAGGAGGATTATGCAGAGAACCAGAGCTGGGAGATTAATCTCTGCCTGAGCCTTCTGGTGGGGGAGGGGGCGGAGAGGGTTCATTCCCGCCTTTTCTCCCTGGGCCCCAGTGCCAGCGTACACCTGGGCACCGGGGAGGCTCCTCAGGGGGGGTTGACCCCCCAAAGGCAAGAAAGGAGCCAGGTCGGGCAGAATTATACCCACTGGGACGTTTAGCCTTAACCTTGGCTTTCAGACTTCGCTTGAAAAACCCATCACCAGCGAAAAGCAGAAATATGGAATGGAGGGAGGAGGAGATTTTGTTTGGTCTGTTTCTCCATAAGTAAAAAAAGGGGCGTTGTAATTTGCTAATAAATATCCTATACATAAATCAGAGATTTGAAAAACCATGTTAACTACTGTCTTTATTTTTCTAAATCTTAACAGACAACCTGGAGAGTAGGAGTGACTCCTGCCTCCTCTTTTCCTCCTGACTACAGGGTGGGGGTGGGGGAGGAGTTCAGAGTCATGTGGGGTAGCTGGCCCCGATGAACAGGAGCTGCCAGGCCTCTCCCCAACTTAGGGATAACTTCCTGTCTTCACTGGGAAGTGACTGGCCTCTGTTTCCGACTCTGTACAGCAAGGGATCCTGCATTTACGTATATTGCTAGGGAAGTAGCTGTCTTATCAAAATTCGTTTGCCTTTACGAGTTCTTGCTGGCTTGCACCAAAGAACGGCTCTCTTGGGTCCACCATTCCGCCCCCCCCTACCCCCCTCAAAGGAATATAAATCTTCCGCTGATAATTAGAAATACACACTTTGTTGAAAGCGGTTTTGTGGTTTACCTACGTTCTCAGGACACTTGAAAAGACAAACGTCTCCTCAAAGAAAACACACGACTACACCACTATTAATAGGCTTTACATTGTACCTGCAGATTTAGGAAGGCCTGCTGATGTGTCTGTTGGATGCTGTGTGTTGGAGGTTAGAAGTCGGTTACTTACTTCACAGCACCAGCCACTGAACAGAGGCAGGCCAAAGCTGATGCTCAGGTCCCAGCATGTGCACTCAGTGTCGTGGAAGACTGTACTTTAAATATGCCTTATTGTCTAAAAGAGATGTGGTCATTGGTCATTCCAAGGTGTCCCAAATTTCTACCCAAACCTAATAATAATTTCAATTATTCTCATTCAAAATTCCAGTGTCCGACGTGTTGGTAGATTACTCATTTTCATGCCGCATGAACTTTTGAGAAAGGTTGCCGTTGTCGTGTTATTAACTTACAGATGTTGAAGTGGACAGTGATTTAAGATTTGTCTGGAGGCTTACGAGTACACACAGTGTACATTCGGCATACGGTTTTCACTGAGGGTATCAGTGTTTCCCTGTTATTATCTGTGTAACACCACTTGAATTTTTATAGAGAAAATAAAACAGGAGTAATAAGCTCAACATAAAGCTGCTTAAGAACTGCGCGATACATGGCACTAACATGCTTCGCATTCACCATCGTTTCTGCCCCAGCCCTCCAAGCCCTCCCAGTCGTCATGTCTGTAGGTTCGCTGGTGGTTTCGATGGCTTTAGGAACGGAGCGTGTCTGGTTTATTGGGTGAAAGAGCGAGCAGCTTTTGCCTGTAGCTCTTCTTCGCATTCGTGCAACTAACTACTGGCAAACCTTGAATCCCAGCGCAAATGTCCTGGTCAGAGATGTTTGTCCGCTCCCTCCGCGTTCTTAGATCAAAGGGAAGCATCTTGCCCTTTGCGAGACCCGCATCTGTTGCCGTTTGGTCATAGTGCAGCCAACCTGCCGGCTCCCCGATCTCCAAAACAAAAACAAGCCAGTGGGGAGGGAGCGAAGCTTCACAAGTGCTCGTGGGGCTTGGAATATTGTGAGTGTCTGGTTTTGGCAAATATACTTGGAGACGTTTTAACCATTCACTGCCCCTTCCTCTCCCTTTCAGAACACCCAAAGGCCTTTCATCAACCTAAACACTGTTCTTCTTTCTATCGCTGTAAATCGTGGGTCATGATTATACAGAGAAATAAATCCTACTGGTGTGAGCTCATCCAAAAGTTACTCACAAAAGGTTGTTTTTCCTTATTCACCAAAGAGCTCAGCCCAGGCATAACCTGAGCGCTGCTAGTGCGGGAGATGGAAGCATAGGGACCCAGCTGTTTGATCGGGGTCCCCCACTCACCCCAGTGCTCCCCGAAATCTCTCCCCAAACCTAATAAGCGTTATATTTTTCAAATTGAACTTGCAGTCCGGTTGCTTGGGAAGCCTGCTATAAATACCTCACCTTCCTCCCCGCCCCTAACGGATGGATGTGCAGTCGCATGAATGAGGAAATTTCTCACGGAGAGAGGGGATAGAGAAGTATGTAAGGTCCAGAGGCGTTTCCCGTTACTTGAAGCTCTGGGACGTGGGCACAGTTTCGGGTGGTCGCTGTCCCTGGGCGCTGCCCACTCCTATGGCAGAGGCTGCAGCGCAGACTCCTTGTGCCACAGAGACGATCTCTTGGGAGATGTTTGCATGCTTTACATCCTTTTTGCACTCAAGTCGGTGGGCCATTTCTCCCAGAGTCTCTCAAAGGAAGGGCAGTGATGTGTTCTATTTTAGAGATTAAGAGAAAATGATAAATCCATTGGATTTTTAATTTATTTGTTTTTTAGGGTTGAGACTACCAAAGTTCCCAGGCCGTTTGTTTAGCTGATTGGATCCCATTGTGCCCAAGATTCTTTTCACTCTTTTTTTTTTTTTTCCAAAACAAAATTTTTGTTTTCCTTTTTGGCCCATAAGTCCACCTACATTAATTCTCCTCCCTCTCCTCCCCTCTTCCCCCAGTAAAAAAAGAGGTAAACAAGAAATAAATACACAGTTCTACAATGCCTTTCTTCCCAACCAGTGTCAACCCTGGTGCGGATCTTTTTCAAGTCCTTTTCTCTGTGTACATAACACACACAAACACCCACCCCTGTATTTTAACAGAGATGAGCTCGTGCTATGACAATGTTTACATTTGACTTTTTTTCGGTTGACAGTGTTATGGACATCTTTGCGTGACAGTGGACATTATTGATTGTGTAGCTCGCTTCCAGCCTTGTGATATAAACAGCGTCTGTACATCCTTCTGGCTAACTCCGTGTGTGCGCCATAGTGACTTCCTCTGCTTAAACTTTTAGAAGTGGAGTTTCTGGGTTAAAGGGCGGGCATTCTTTCTTTGGGCAGAAGCTGTTCATTGCCAGATCTTGGGTAGAGGCACCGCACTAACTTAACTCCCACCAACAGCTCAGCCGCCCCGTGCCCTGGGTCCCCCGACACTGCACTTAAAAAAAAATTTCAAGGCTTGCTCTCCACTGTGTAGTTGTTCCCATTGGTGTGCTCTCTGTGATTCAGAATGGAGATCCCAGTCGGATTCGGATCTGTACAGCATCTGGATCTTACATGTTGACGTTTTAAAAGTCCCATTTGAAGATGCTGTCCAGTTGATTCAGGTACTGCTGTAGGTACCAGATGTTTGGCGAGTAATTTCTGGACATGTCATTCCTGAGTTCATCGAACATGAGTGTGTTGATTTTGTGATCGTGTACATTAAGTCCCTGATAGATATTGCTGGCTATAAACGTCACGACTGGCGATGACCAGGACCTCGGGCGTCGTGTGTGCGTGTTCAGCGTTTCATGGAGGCAGTCCCAGCATTTGTCAGGGGAGCTACCAGCGCTAACTGTATTGTCAGATTCAGTCCCACTTCAGAGACGTTGCATTGTGGGAACGTGTCAGAACTGCTGGACAGGCCCTGGCCTCTCCACTTTTCTGGTCACTGGTTGGCTTGCTCTTGAGCTGAGGGTAGAGACACTCTTAGACACGCGGGTCAGTTGGACACACGTTTTGGTGGACAGCTAGCCAGTTACATCCCTGGAAGGAATCTGTATGGATGCAGTTAAAACAAAGGTGTGGTCCTGGCGGTGCAATAGCAGGGGAAATGTTTCTTCTCCCCAGTCAATGGAGGAGGAGGGCGGGGCTCCAGTGGAGGAGCTGCCAGAAGTGTCCTTGTGTCTGGACAGCGGACTGTTGGGGCGTTCTCATCCTCCCCCGGGGCCTTCTCACTGTGAATGCCCGCAGCATACCAAGAGCCACAGACTGTCTGAGGAGTGGAGCTAAGGTCTCCCCATGTGGGCAGGGCAATCACCATTAACCCCA
Source organism: Vespertilio murinus (assembly GCA_963924515.1). Classification (NCBI taxonomy): domain Eukaryota; kingdom Metazoa; phylum Chordata; class Mammalia; order Chiroptera; family Vespertilionidae; genus Vespertilio; species Vespertilio murinus. Next base: position 15,306,530 of record OZ004707.1, read on the forward strand.
GCCCTCAAGGCCTCCTTAATTGCTAACAGAACATTCCTGCGGAGCACACACCCTCCACAAAGCCGACACACATGTTCTGAGAGTGTGACTCTAGGAAGTGAGCAGATGTAATAGAAACCTCAGTCTTGACTCATCCTGACTGTTGCAGATGAGTGGAATTTGCATCTCATTTAGTGTTTAACAAGGTAAATTTCCATTGAGGTCATGAAATAATATCGAGTTTATATGCACACTAGTGGCCCAGTGCACAAATCCGTGCACATTGAAAGGAAATTGATTAGAACAAATATTTTAATATCGCTGTTCACCCTTTCTCTATAATCGAAATGTCAACCAAATTCACAGTAGACAGTGACAGATCGAAACACACATGTTCAATTGGCACCAGTGAGAGCTTTGTATGTATCGCACATGCCTGAGTCAACTTAGCCTTTCTTTTATAGAAACTTGTTTTAAAGAACAAACTTGCTTAATTAGACCTGCTCTCTGATTTAGCTAAATTTTTCCAGCCCAGGGAAGCACCACAACTTCTCTTTCAGGTAATTGTCAGCAACACGGCAGTAAATATCAACACAAAGCACATTATTATTGTAGCTCATGCAGGGAGAACAAAGGTGAAATATTTAACTGTAGCAATGCTTGACTATATTCTGCGCAGTGATAAAACCTTGAAGTCATTTTCAAGGTCAACCATTTTTTCTTTTAAGTCTCGTCGAGTTTCTAAGCTTTCTAAAACTCCATTTTCTGGCTAACGAAAAAGAAAATAGGATTCCACCGAGTCTCCTATCCAGGACTTCTGTGAGGATCAAATGAGATGAGGCGGGGGAAAACGCTTCACAGACATTTGGTTAAAGTGTGAAATGTTTCCATCTGGCTATGAAGCAAGTCCTTTTCCTGGGCTGAAGAAACTGTAAGGAGGCTAGAGGGAGAGGAAGCCGGGCATTTCTACATGACGTCATTACCCGGCACCCACAGCAACCGTGGCTGGGCTGGGCTGGGCTGGGCTGGGCTAGGCTAGGCTGTGGGCTGAATTTTGTTCCTTGGGGCCTCAGCTGCATTGGCTGCAATTTGGTGGGGTGTTGCTCCGGGGTGGCGGTGGGGGCCCTGGGTCCCACTTGGGGGAAGCTGAGTGTGGGCTCCAGTCTGCAGTGCCGTTTCTCTGTAAATGGCCAGTGCACATCACGGTAGCTCCTGGTTTGAGCTTCTGCCCCCTGGTGGTCAGTGCACATCATGGCTACTGGTCGGACAGTGGGACACTTAACATATTAGCCTTTTACATCCATAGATAGCTCCTTTCTCAAAGGAACTGGAAGCTCTTTTGCAAATAAAACAAAAAACATGCCTTCTTTTCTTGAGTCTTTGCTTCCATTTGAGAGATGGCCAGGGAGTGGGTGAAGAGAACATTGGTTGGTGGGGAGGAGGTCGATGCCCCTGGAGTAGTCATTGGTCCGTGCCGAAGGTGAGCTGTGAGCCCGCGGTTGTCTTGGCCATTCACCGGGGATGTGGAAGTGTGTGCCGAGAAGCGGGTTTCCTGCCTACTTGGAAGGACCCAGTCAACGTAGAAAACAGTGGGGAAACCATCTGAGTTCCTATGTGAATGAACAGCGTTGTGTAATATAGACAGGGCTTAGACATGCAACGAGGGAGATCGTGGGGGATGAGAGTAAAACAGGCTCTTTGGAAGAACGAGATGGCCTTCACTGGTAAGGCTGAAACAGGTTGGAAGAATGGGCGCTGTGGCAGGACAGTGTCACCGTCACAAAGGGTTAGAGGTAGGGATGGTTGTGTCACATGTATGTGGCAGGGAGAGCCTTATTTGGCTGTTGACTTTCAATGCATGACAGTGGTATAGGTTTGAGGATATCCTAAAGAATTTTATTTGTCAGTTGTCATTGGTGACAGTTGTACAACCTGCCAGAACCCAATGTCAACATGGTAATAAGCATTTTGCCTGTTTTGGTTTTTTTTTTTAAAGCTACGCTTGCAAAGCCACACAAGCTGTTTGGATTAGCATGCTGTAGTCAAAGTGTTTCCCTCTTTGAGCCATGACTGCATCTGCTTCTCTGTGTCTTCATTCTGCCTATTCTGAATAGCACGGCTGTCACCAGTCATGGTGACTCTTCGCCTTAGAGATGAAATATATAATTCCTAGGCGATCCAGTCATCCCACGGATAGTAAGCTCCTACAGTATTTAGGCTCTGGCGATACAATGGGCAGCAAATAGACTTTGTCCTTGACCTTCCCGGAATGTACAGTGCAGCGAGGAAGTGTATAATAAATAAAAGCACAAGTAAATATAGACGTACAAACTGATAAGTGCTCTGAAGGAAGGGCATAGTCGTGTGAGACTATAATTGATGGGCTTAAAAGGGGACCTGTGTTTACTTTGCTCCAGACACTGTTCACGTGACTGTGTGTGTTAACTCTTTTAGTCCTCAGTACGCCGTCACACTCAGTGCTGACCGCCATTATTCCTAATGGGCAGGCAAGGAACTCGGGCTCAGAGAGTCCAATAACTTGCTCTAGTTCACAGCTAATAAATGGCAAATCCTGGGTTTGAACCTGAGCAGTTAATTCAAAACCTGTCATCTTATGCTAAACCTCACTGCCAGTCTGGAGTGCTCTTTCTACAGAGAGGTTTATTCCAAGGAGATCAAGAGGTCTCTTGAGCTTAGTACCTCTTAGGATGCTGCCTTTGCAGAGAGAGGAATTTGAGATATGGGACCTGCCTAAGCCCTCAGTGATCAGTAATGTGGCAGTTTCTTTCCAAGGAGGTGAGTCACCCAGTTATATATAGTGTGTCTCCTTTCAGAGGTTCTGGGTGGCCTTTGACTTCTTGGCCACAGTCTAGCCCAGGGGTGGGCAAACTTTTTGACTCGAGGGCCACAGTGGGTTCTTACACTGGACCGGAGGGCCGGAACAAAAGCAACCTGACCACGCTGGCACTCTCATCTTGGGCTGCTGGTGAAGGAGCGGAGGGGAGAGCAAGAGAACCCTCCGCTCTTTTGGCTCAGTGGGCTGGATAGACCTTAAGGGCTCATCTGACTCTCACTTACTTTCAGCCCATTCAGTACTAATGGCAAATTCCCCTCCCAAAGGTGTTGCCTGGAGGCTCCTTGGTCAAAGGCTCTGATGTGTAAGAAGGTGCTCTGAAGAGTCGGGAGCACTGCCCCCCACATTTTTGTGGAGCAGTTAGGGGTAAGATCCAGATTTCATTCGCCTGACTGTAAAGCTCCACGTGACCCAGCCCTTCCCTGCATTTCCCAGCTTCGTGTCTACTGTCTGCCCCTGGCACTCTTTCTCCTTAACCCCAACCAGCAGCTCGTCCGTGAGGGCACCTCGTTCCTTTGTTATTAACAATTTAATTTTATTGAGGTCTAACCACCCTTCTATAAGGTATCTTAAAATCCACCCTTCTAAAGTGTACACTTCATTACTCAAATATTAGAACATTTTTTGTTAAACTCCTCCCCCCCCCCAAAAAAAAAAAAACCCAGCAACACCTGTGCTCATTATATACCTATACCACCTATAATATTACAATGTGCTAGGCACATAGTAGGCAATTTAGGGCAAATCAGTGAACAAAGCTAAGCACCTTGCCTTTGTGGGGACTTCGGATTCTAGCAGAGCTTACATTCTGAGTGACTTAAAAAATTGTGTGTGTGTGTATATCTGCTACTCGTATATTTCCAGCATCTGGCCATATGCAGTGTAGAGTCTCAGCAAACATTATTTGATAACTATTCCATTGAAATTTTCTTAATTTTTAAGAAAATTTAATGGGGCTACTTAATCCTCTACAAACGGAATGGGTTGCTGTCTATTTCTTACTGACACTGTAATCACAGTTGCTGAATTAATTCGTCAAGGTAAGAGGATGGGTACTAAGAGCCTCCTTGGAAATGGAAACCAACTTGAGGAGAGCAGGTCTCACCCCCTGCTGAGTGCGTTCTCTACCCAGCCCTCACCTGCCTCTTGCCCCTTTCCTAGGCGTTCAAGTGGGAGTCCTAATAATTCTAAGGATTGGAATCTTGGGTGGAGTCAGTTCTTCGCTTACTGTCAAAGCTGAGAAATTCTCTTCCTCCTCCTCCTCCTCCTCCTCCTCCTCTATTTGTTAGTAGGAAAGCGTTTCCTAGTAGGAAAGCGTTTCCTCAGTTTCTGACAAACCAGAAGTGAGCCTGGCGCTGAACCAGGCCCCCCAGGGGAGCTGCCAGCACCTTGCCGTAATTAACGGTAATTGGGCAGGTATCTTCCTTCCTCCCTCTCTCTGAGGACTAATGAGTTAATGTCTGTAGGGGCCTCTGGAAATGTTAAGTGCTTCGCTGCTCTTATCTTCCCTGTGAGCAGGGTTGCCTTATAAGGCCGTCCACCGGGGTCCGGGGAGCGGGCCAGCGGGAGGCTGGCGCTGTGGCAGGCCATGACAGGGTTCCCAGAATGGGCTCAGATCTCCTATTTTAATGCTGGTGATGCCACTTTTTTTGCTAATTGTTAGTGTCATCTCACAAGTACTTTGCCCTCGGCTTTATTACGTCTATATTTAGCACCCATTTCTGTGATTCTTTTTCTCTGCAAACCAAGTATGGTAAAAATCCATCTGCACGAAATATTCCAGCCAAAGTTGAGTTCTTAACTTTTCTTTTCTTGGAAAGGTAGGCTGCTTCTCCCCAAATTATTTTGAAGCACATCCATTCTTCTTAAAATGCCGCGTTTAAACAAGAAATAGCATTTCAGTGGTGCTTCATATTTTTATTTATTATTATTATTTGGTCAATTCTCACCTGAGAGATTTTTTTTTCCATTGATTTTTAGAGAGTGGAAGGGTCAGAGGGAGAGGGAGAGAGAGAAACATTGATGTGTCTCTCTCACAGCTATTGGTTGCCTCCTGCATGTGCTCCTACTGGGTCCTGGGACCAAACCTGCAAATAGGGGTGAGCCCTTGACCAGAAATTGAACCTGAGACCCTTTGGTCTGTGGGCCGACAAGCTAACCACTGCGCACACCGACCAGGGCTCATGCTCCATATTTTTTAAGTCAATGAGCGAAAATGCCCAAATATTTAATATAGATTGCTGCAAAAGTTTGCTCACTTTCCTTCAACAAAAACCGCTACCCTAGCCATTTTGGCTCAGTGAATAAAGCGTTGGCCTGTGGACTGAAGGGCCCCGGGTTTGATTCCCGTCAAGGGCCCATTCCGGTCGTGGGCTCGATCCCCAGTAGGGGGCATGCAAGAGGCAGCCAATAAATGATTCTCATCATTGATGTTTCTCTCGCTCTCCCTCTCCCTTCCTCTCTGAAATCAATAAAAATACATTTTAAAAAAATGAGACACTGCTTTTCAATGCATAGTATGTAAATGTGGAAATGTACACATTTGAAGACCAGTTTTAAAGACTTTCCCTGCTGCTCTGGCTGTCGGGGCAATGACATAAAGATTTATGCCGGCATAGGTTTCACTTGAGCTGGAGGCGGTCTACCAAGTGCTTTTGTGCCAAACCCCCCCCCCCCTCCGCTTAGCGGTGAGGCAGCTAAAGGCCAGGGTGGGGTCTGCCGTTCCCGTTTAGAGTGGTCTGCATGGTTCTAATTGACCCCGGGTCTGTCTGGAAGAAGAGCCGTCATCTCTTTCTGGATCCCAAATGTCAAATAAAACCATTCCTGCCTTTTGAGTTTGTTAATTTAAAAAGTGGACAGAATGGTAGCTCTGGAGCCTGCTTTGAGAAGGGTGCCGTGAGGGTGGATGGCGTACAATATGTCAGAATGGTTTTTTGGGTCGAGAGAGGGGGTAGAAGGTTAGACTATTATGTCTTATATCCTTGTTGAACTCTTGCAGTATTTGGTCATATTTCCCCTTTTTCAGTATCAGCACAAAGAGTATGGAATCGTTAGTTACTGTCCACGCTGGCTCCGCGGGCTGCTGTCACTTTCATTGATGAGACCTTTCTGCTTGCCAGGGCGGGTACCTTGCAAGCAAACATAAGTCCCATTTAGAGGCAACGCACAAATATTTCTGGTGAGCCTTGGACCTCCTGTGTCTGCCTGAATGTTTATAGGCAGCCTCCTGTTTACAGGAAGTGGTGCGGGGCCGGGAGCTTTGGCCTCGGTGGTGGTGGGAAGTGGGGCAGAGGGCCGGCCTGTCACTGGTCAGCTCGCTTTTTGGAACAGTTACGCGATGAACCCAAGGTCACTGGACCATCTGCGCGCAGGCCCGCCAGCCCCGCTCTGCTGGGATCCAGCCCGCGGCCGGAGGCTGCCAATGTGTGTCACTGGTCACCAGGCTGCGGCAGAAAGATCACCAGACCCAGGAAGCCAGCTCGAAACACATGCCCTGTGGCTAGTAGACTATTTGTGGCTCTTTAATGTATGGGGCTATCAGAACAAGAAATTCTGCATAGTTTATCTTATTTTTTCTCTTTTCTATTGAGGATCCTAGGGAAATATAGGAAAGTAATGAAACAAAAACCTTTTGCTACCCCACTCCTGACTTGGGATTTTTCCGTTCCTGACATTTCCGTTCCCCGAATTCCGTGATGCCATGGACTTTCCCCCCTTCCTGGTCCCTGCATTCTCCTTTTCATGTGTTGTCCTTTGGTCCTTAATTGATAGCAATCCTTGGCCCTTCATCCCGCACCTTCATTTCTCATTATTCTGCAGTCCCGTGGATGAGGTTTTTGTCCCAGACTTCTGTTCTGAGCTCCAGATTCAAATGTCCAGGTGTCCACACCACCTCGGTTAGCTTCTCCCATTCGCCTTATATGTAAGATGATTTATTTTATTATGCTCAGGCCTGTGTTCCCCCCCCCACCCCCCCCATATCCCCCACCTCTGAGTCACCCCTTCCTCCGGGTACCCAACTCTTCCCTCTCCCTCCCTTACTCCATCATGAACTCCAACGAGTTACCCTCCCCATCTCTCTCAGATCTGTTGACTTCGGTCCATCTTCCCCGCCGCTGCCCTGGTTCAGGCCACCGTGGAAGCTTTCTGCATTGCAGGGGCTTGGAAACACCTTTCTGTCTCAAGCCTTCCCTCCCCACAGCCCGTGTTCCTGGGCCACCAGGGTAACCTTTCAAAGAATGGAAATGTGCTGTCACTCTCCTGTTTGCTAAACCTTGGACCGTGTCCCTCTGCCAGATGGCCTCATCGGTGACACTTTCCCCTGCAGACTCTCTGCCATTCACCTCTCCGATAATGTGCTATCTCATTCATTCATTCAGTCAGCATTTTTATTGATTAACCGTGCCAAACACTAGGTTTTGGGAGCACCCTTCAAGGAGAAGGGACGGGGTCAAGACAGAGCTGGGAGGGGGTTTGGTCTGAAGGCTCTAATGGCTCTCTCTGTCTTCGTGAAAACCTGGGCTGGGACCGTGTAGCTGGCTGCTTGGCGTGTCGGGTAGCGGTGCGTGTGCTCGCGCAGGGCTTGGCGTGTGGAAACTGTGCAGTATTGCAGCTTGTTTTTCTGCTGGACTTTGAAGGATGGCTCTTGGGAAGAATTTTGTGGGAAGCACATTGCCCAGAAGGGAGGACATCTGATTTCTTCATCTAAAGTAAGTGCTTCCTGAGGTTTGTCAGTTTGGCTTTGTGTTAGTTTTATCCTTATAATGTATGGGGCTAAGTTTTAATGCAATAAAACGAATCCCTTTTGTAACATTCCAAGTCATGTTACATTGCAATGTGGGAATTTCAAGAGTTGGGAAATCTCCCTGAGCCAGGATATAGAGTGTTGTTTCTGGACGTGCTGGTGACTTAGGCGCTGGGAGAGTTCCTATAAAGTAGCTTTGTTCCTCTTCATTCTGGGGTTGTTGTTGCATTATCCTGGCCAGATATACCAAACAAAATGATAAAGGGTAGGAGAGGCCCTCCATTAGTGGAGTCAATGTTTGCATAAACGTTAATCCCTAGAAATAGAGTGTTCTTTGCTATTCGGCCTTACAGATCCACTCTTTCCCCCGGATTCTGCCCTCCTGATGATCTCCGTTCATCGTTTTTCCTTTGGCGGGGGAACCTTGTTCTTCAAAGGGGACACATATTTTTATCTAATCTAAGGCGACAATACAATCTTTTGGTTGTGTTTGTGATCACCAAAAAGTTTGTTAAAATGCTTAGGTATTTTACTTTCATATAGGAGCAAAACACAGTAGATGACCTGGCCTGGGTTTTTTGGTTTTTTTTAAATATATTTTATTGATATTTTACAGAGAGAAAGGGAGAGAGACAGAGAGCCAGAAACGTCGATGAGAGAGAAACATCGACCAGCTGCCTCCTGCACACCCCCCACCGGGGATGTGCCCGCAACCAATGTACATGCCCCTGACCGGAATCGAACCCGGGACCCCTCAGTCCGCAGACCGACGCTCCACCACTGAGCCAAACCGGTTCCGGCTGGCCTGGGTTTTTAAGCCTTTACCAAAATGTGTGGAATTGTCAATGCCGACTGTCTTCTATGTCACTGTCTGCACCTCATAGTGAGTCTTCATGAGTCAGAATCAAGTAACGAATATATCATCAGTGATTGAAAACAACATGGAGATACTCAGAAAACTTTTTCTATAAACGTTTAGAAGATTGCAGAAACCACAAATACCTTGGTCCCTCCTGTTTTCATTGTTAAAAATTACAAAGTAACAAGTATTTATATTTTTTAAAGATGTAAAACTATAGAAGTGGATGCTACAATTTAATTTTCCCTTAAGCTCTGACCCCTGTCCTATTCTAGAGGTATAATCAGTTAGTGGTTTAATATACACCTTTCTATGTACTTAGATGCAAATAAAATGTTTTCTTACATGCAGTATGTATGTTTTGCTCCTTATTTTTATTCATTTTTAGAGAGAGGGGAAGAGAGAGAGAAACATCAATCAGTTGCTTCCATATGCACCCTGACTAGGGATACAACTCACAACCCAGATATGTGCCCTGACTGGGAACCAAACCCGTAACCTTTTGTTATGGGGTAATGCTCCAAGCAACGGAGCCACCTGGCCAGGGTGCTCCCTGTTTGTATTTCAACTTGGCCGTGAAAATTAGGTCTTCTGTGTCAGAATGTAGCTCACATTTTTAATAGCTACATAGTATTCCATTGTATGGATGTATGAAATATAACTTGCATTTTCCACTAACTTGCATTTCAGATAGTTTTAGTATTTTTGCTATTACTACATGAAGCATCTTTGCATATTTATCTTTGGACACAGGTGTGCTGGTTTTTCTAGTAGTGTATTAGAGTTGCATTTTTATGCATTTAACTTATATACTTCCGACTACATATACACTTACCTAGTTAAATGTAAAGTTTTTTTTCTGTGTTCTTACGATATGTATATGATAAATATAACATATTTATGTATATTACATACATATTTGAATTAATCAAGTATGTATGTATTCCTAGAAATGGAATTTGTGGATGAAAGAGTTATGTGCATTTAATTTTTTTATAGATAAGGCTGAACTGCCCTCTAAAGAGACTATAATCAATTTATAATCTCATTTAGAGAGTTCATTTCTTCATACCCTTTCTAACATTAGATATTATCTTGCTTACTTTGTATTCATTGGCTGAAAGGAAAGCATTTCATTATTTTAACTTGGATTCTTAATGAGGTCTGACATTTTCATGTGTTCACTGGTTTTAGTTTTTAACAACTTTTTGAAGTATTCTTTATTTTCTACTAGTTTGTTTGTCTTTATTAATATCTGGGCACCCTTTTCACATCAGAGGTAGGGAACCTTTTTTCTGCCAACGGCCATTGGGATATTTATAACATCATTCTCAGCCATACAAAATTATCAGTTTAATTAGGCTACTACATTTGGTCAAACATTTAATTAACTCACTCCTAATACCTTGGCTGGGCCAGACCAAATGATTTTTTGGGGCGTTATATGGCCCAAGGGCCAGGCATTTTCCCATCTCTGCTTTACATGGTAAACACTGTCTAATGGATATACTTTCTAATAGGTATTTGGGGAATATTTACCCTAGTAGTTGCTTATCTTTTAAGGGATAGGACTAAGTTGTCATTATTTCCTATCAATATAACTTATCTGCCTAGAAAATCCAGGATTATCGATTGGGGAAAATTTATCAATTGGAAAAAAATTAGAACTAATAACAATATTCAGAAAGGTAGACAAACAAGATAAACACAAAACCACAGGGCTTTATTAAAAAACATTACCAGCATAGGAAAGCAGTCCTAATCGATTAGAAATGATGAATAGACTACCAAAAACGAAAAAGATATCACCCTTGGCAGCAGTAGAAACACATTTGTGAGAACTACTTGAATAATACTATATTCTAAAGGACATAAAAGACCTGAACAAATAAGTACTATCTTCTTGGATTGGTATTATACAGTCATCAATTTCCTTCAGATTAATTTACAAATTAAATATAGTTTCAATAAAAACTTCCAAGTAATCTCAAAAGAACAAACTAGTACTAAACTTCAACTGGATTTATAAACATATATAATGCCCAGAAAATTTTTAAAAAGAGGAACTATAAAGGGGGACTTTCCTCACCAGATAGCCAGACCCATTCCAAAATGTTTAAAAAGATGATTTAAAACAGTATAATGTTGTAGTTAAGAGAGACAAGTCACTAATTGAGGAGACTGAAGGCCAGAAAGCGGAAATGACTGCTTAAGGTCATAGAGCTAGCTGGCTAGGACAGTTCTCACAAAGTCTGAAAGTATCTCTCCCTTTCTGAACTGATGAGGTGGGTGTAATTCTGACTTTTAGTAGAACTCCACATGGGGATGTCTCATTTTGTCAACTAAAAAGATAACATTGGGATGTGTGTGTACATTACATATTTATTAAGTGTAATAACAAATTAATATTTAAATACTAAATTTTTTGAAGTCACGAAATAGCCAATTTTTCATTAACTTCCTGCCTGTGCTTTAAATTGGTGCCCTGTTACGAAGAAGATGAATAAAAAGTGCATGGATGGGAGGGGGATTCAGAATTTGTGACTAGTATGAAAGTTTGGCAGTTTGTTTTGTTTTTCTTAAGGTTTTTGAGTGTGGCCGGAGCTGGTCAGCTGCAGAACCTTCTGTTTAGCCAACTGATAGCATCTGGGGTGGGGCTAAAGGCGGAAACATGCTTAATCACACACTCACCAACTTCCTGGCACTGAGAAAATTATCAACAGACAGCAGCTACCCTGCTCATTTAGCTTTAGTTCTTTCTGGACGGGCACATCTGCAGCAATAATTTTTAAAGTACATTTCTTAAAGAGAGAGGCATTATTGCGCTCCCTCTTTCTGGTGATGTTTTCGGGAGTCCTGGACAGTCTGTTTGTGCATATGTCTTTCCCATTAAAACTTTTTAAAAAAGTACGTATGTCATATCTAAACACTATATTTAGTGTTCTTAAATTTGAAAGCACGACATCGCATAGATTGATTTTTTTTAGAAATTTTCTGGATACTGACTATGTGCCAAGCATTGTAGCGCCCTCGGATGACTCATGCCACAGGTAGAAAGTATTAAACCAGGGGGTCAGAAAAGGCTCTTAGCCATAAAGAGATAAGAATAAAGCAACCGAGACGGGTTTGGCTTAGTGGATAGAGCTTCGGCCTGCGGACTGAAGGGTCCCGGGTTCGATTCCGGTCAAGGGCATGTACCTTGGTTGCGGGCACATCCCCAGTGGGGGTGGTGCAAGAGGCAGCTGGTTGATGATTCTCTCTCATTTATGTTTCTTAACTTTCTGTCCCTCTCCCTTCCTCTCTGTCAAAAATCAATAAAATTTATTAAAAAAAAAAAAGAAAGCAAATTCGAGGTAGGCGAGTGAGGACGGGTTCTTAGAAGCAGCAGTAGCATTTGGGCTGGGAAGTGCAGGATTAATTCCTGTTGTTTGATACACAAACCTGGGCTTTGTGTAGGCATGAGAATGTTCCGCAAGCCCCTCTTTGGAAGGAAGTTAATGTACAAGAGAAGCCCAAGCCTGTGCTTCTGAGCAAATGCGGACACATCTGGGGGTAGGTTTTGGAAATCCTTCCACTTTGGGTTCATTGTCCTCTTTTTTTTTCTTTCTTACGTGAACTCCTAGTCACCCAAGAAGGCACAGGAAAGTGCTTAACAAATACACCTCCTTTTGAAAATGGAAGTATCGCCGTCTTTTTAATGAATGGTCTTGAGAGGCTGTGTCTTACTGAAACAAAGTCGCATTTTTAAGAAATACTTGTTTATGTCTGCCGCTGCTGCTGGAGGAAGCCCGTAAACAGGAAATCCCATTGACTTGCAGTGAGCAGTGAGCCCTCTGTAATTCACGGTTATCTTTGCAGAGGTCATTTACCTGTGGATTTCAACGACCCAAAGGAGAGTTGGAGGCAGGACCTGGGGGAGTAAGGGGGGGACCTGGGAGCCAGGGAAACACAAGTCTACACCTCAGCCCCCTGGGCTGTGCTGGGAGGACAGCCGTTCCTCACCGGGAACCGAGTCACCAGTGTCCTCTGCCCACCGGTGCCTTTTTTTTTCTTTTAACATTTTCTCTTATTTATTTTTTAAATATATACGTTATTGATTTTTCACAGAGAGAAAGAGAGAGGGATAGAGAGTCAGAAACATAGATGAGAAACATCGACCAGCTGCCTCCTGCACTCCCCCCCACCGGGGATGTGCCCGCAACCAATGTACATGCCCTTGACCGGAATCGAACCCGGGACCTGTCAGTCCCCAGGCTGAGGCTCTAAGCCAAACCGGTTTCGGCTCACTGGTGCCTCTTTATTCTTTCTCAGAGTGGAGACCCAGACTGCAGTGTTTGTCCCTTATCTCTTGGTTCCTGTGGTCACCTTGCTGGTATTTATAGGTCATCGGTTCTGCTTTCGTTGGAAGACCCGTGTGGCAGGGCTCGGCGCCTCCCGCCCCTTTGCGGATGAGATCTGGTCGCCTAGCTGCCTCTGAGGGGGCAGGGAGGACGGTTCTGGAAGGGGGGACCTGGGACAGTCTGAGTTCGGGTTCTCCAGTGAGGGTGGGGCCCCAGGGGGCTGAGGGGGAACCTGTCCTGGGACAGCCAGCCACCTCCCTTCCGTTTCTCCTTGCACTCTCCTCCTTTCCTCTTCTTTCTCTTAGTTCCATCTTCATCTCTGCTTTTGTCTCGGGCAGACCCGTGCCCTGGGCCCCCGTCAGGACCAAAGAATTTGCAGAGTTAATTTGTGGGTGGCAGGGGAATTCTGGAAAGAATATCTCAGTTTAGGTTTTCAGAGACCAGTCACGTGGGAGAGCTAAGAAAGGCATGGTGGTGAATAGGAAGGGTTTTACACCGGATCTGCGTTTAGAAAACTTGGGTGAGCTTTTAATTTCTTCAGGGGCCTTCAGCGTTGGAGTCTGAAGGGAAGGCCTGGAATCCCGGTTTTCTGTCCCAGCTCCGTGGCTTCTTAGCTGTGTTATCTTGGGCGGCTTCCTTGATTTCTCTGAGGCTGGTTCTTCCGGGGTAAAGTGGGAATAACATCTACAGCCCCAGCCCATTTGGCTCAGGGGTAGATAGAGCATTAGCCGTGTGCTGAAGGGTCCCAGGTTTGATTCCCGTCGAGGGTACATCTCTTGGTTGCAGTCAATGAGCCCAGCATTTGTGACATTGGAGATTTACTGATAAATCAGTTACCCAAGGTACATGGTTGGGTTGGATTCATTATTGGGTTCACAATCTGTCTCCTTGTTGGTGGGGTGAACTTTAACCTCTTAAGCCTTAGTTTAGTTTCTTTATTCTAAAGAAGAGAATGTTGATGACTCCTACTTCATGGGCTCATAAGGTGCTATTATACATGAAACAATGGGACGTCGTATCTGGCCCAGAATTTGATAGAGAAAGGGAGCTCTTATTTATTTATTTATAAATATATTTTATTGGTTTTTTTACAGAGAGGGAGAGAGAGGGATAGAGAGTTAGAAACATCGATGAGAGAGAAACATCAATCAGCTGCCTCTTGCACACCCTCCTACTGGGGATGTGCCCACAACTGAGGTACATGCCCTTGACCGGAATCGAACCTGGGACCTTTCAGTCCGCAGGTCGACACTATCCTCTGAGCCAAACCGGTTTTGGCGGAGCTCTTATTTTTACTTCATAGTAAAATTTAACTGCACAGTGAGAGCAGTTAATGCTACAGTAATATCATTGTTCTCTCTGTCCTTAGAAATATGGCTGTGCTTCCAAAACTTGACACTCCTTGCATTATTTTATTTTCCCAGAGAACGAACAAACACACACACACACACACACACACACACACACACACACACCAATAGCATTAGTAACTCTTTACTCCATTATTACTTAAGTAGAAATTTCTGTCTACACTTATAAGTAAGTTAAGACAAGGTTTCTCAGTATAGAATTGCAATGTATATAAGCGTGAGTCCTACTTTGGCAGTGTTCTCTGTACCCATAGTTTAAAGATGCATTGTATATGTAGAATAATTTTAATTTCTTTAACCCCAACATCTAGCACAGTGATTAACATGTGGTTGTGGCTCAATCAAGGTCTCTTTAACTTAATTTGATTCCCTGCTTTATAAATATTTTTTGGTCCATTAACAGTAAAAATATTTGTATAATAGCGGTTATTTTTAGTGATTTATTGAACATTGGACAGATTAACCCTGAATATTGGCATATTACTGAATATGCCTTTTCTCTTTTTTTAAAAAAAAATATATTTTATTGAGTTTTTACAGAGAGGAAGAGAGAGGGATAGAAAGCTAGAAATATCAATCAGCCGCCTCTTGCACGCCCCCTACTGGGGGTGTGCCCGCAACCAAGGCACATGCCCTTGACCAGAATCGAACCCGGGACCTTTCAGTCCGCAGGCTGATGCTCTATCCACTGAGCCAAACCGGTTTCGGCTGAATATGCCTATTCTTCTTTTCGGTTTTGTTGAAATAGCTAATGTCCTTAACCAAGAACTTTTGGTAAGATTTAGTGAATTTGTCAAACACTAGGATCCAGGCACTGTACTGAACATTTTATAAACATCAGCTTAATGAGTTCTCACCACAATCCTATGAGGAGGCACCCCTGTGATCCTTATTTTATAGGTGAGGTGGCCAGAGAGGGCAGCTGGTCCGAGCTCACCCCGCTCCAGGGCTTCAGGCTGGCATTTGAGCCCCTGCAGCGGCGACTCCAGCAAGCGTTCCTGACCACCACGCTGTTCTTGGGCCTGAAGGCTTCTCTCTTTCATGGAAAGTTGCCTGTGTCCCTTGCCCTGTGCACTGCTTTTAAGATGGCACCATGGGTTTGAACAGTGGTAGAGTCTTGTTGATTTGACATCAGAGGAATTATGATCCGTTGAAACACTGGTGACATCAGAGGTGATGACAGGTGTTGGGTCGATATTCGTGTTCCACCAGGGGCCACGTTGTCAATCAGTGAGTAAGGTCTCTTGTGTTCCGGCTCCTCGGCGGTTCTTCTTCAGGGGCAGTCATCCTTTTAATCTTGTGGTAGAAAATTAAAGTGAGTTTCCCTGAAGTGTGGTTTATTTTTAAGGTTTCTTTTAAATATTAGTTCAGAAAAGTTAAATTAAGTGCCTGCTCTGTGGATCCAGCTTCTTGCATTTTCTCACTGTTTTCACCTTTTGGAGGGAAGGTCTCTTAGAATTAATTACGAATTGGAGGGCTTATAACTTATTGGAAAACCTTGACCATTTGGGGTTATGAATAGGTGGCAGGCTTGCATATTATGACCTGAGTCATGTAAGGCAAACATAATTATCCTCAGATCTTAAAAGTCCTTTGCACAGTCTGAAGCTAAAGTATTTGTCAGAGTTTCAAGTAAGGCCCATGAGGGAGGTGAGGAGAGGGGGAGGGGTATGGCTTTCTGATTTTACTTATAGTGATTTTTTTTGTCTTAGGTTTGGCCCAGGTATTTTAAGACACTGCAGTCCGGTTCTTAACCTGTTCGGTAATAGTGTTGGTTATTTTTTTTGGAGGGGGGGGTGATTTGTCATTGATTCCTAAAATCTGCTAAACCCTATGGGCACTCAAAACACACATACAGTTGTGTTCATAACCCCTTAAGCTCAGCCTGTGTGCTCGGTGTGGAGGGTGAAATCAATTGTCCACGTTCAGGGTGCATTTCCTCCATGCAGATCTCTCTCGCCCCCCAGATCCCTTCCAGCCATGTGCCTTGGGCATGGCTTCCACCCCCTGCCCCGGCCCTGCTGGATCTGAGGGTTTGCTTGTGGGCTGTCTCATAAGGGCTACAAATCTAGGCTTAGAGTATATGGCAGCTCATTGTGGGAGCCAGTTTGCCACCATCCTCTCTGCCTGGATAACCTGCTTCAATATTAGCTAACTGGTTTATTATATTTACACTAGGGGCCCAGTGCATGAATTCATGCACCTTGAAAGGAACTGTGGGCAGTGAGGCTGTGGTGGGCACAGGGGCAGGTCTCAGCCCATCCTTTGCACCCCCACACAGCCCCTCCCACCACGGCCCCACTGTTGCCACTGCCACACGCACCCACTGATGGTGTGGAGCAATTGTGGCTGGTGCCATCAGCAGGTACGAGCAGTGGCTGCTGCCCCGATGGCCCCTCAGGAGCAGGGGGAGGTGGGGAAGCCCTGAGGGGCGATCGGGGCCAGCAGCCACTGCTCGCACCTGCTGACGGTGCCAAGCGATCATCGAGGCTGTTGCCAGGTGCTGGCAGCAGGTGTGAGTGGCGGCTCTGGCAGCAGGTGCAAGCACCAGGCAGGACCATGGGCGTGGGAGCAAAGAATTTTCAGTAACCAGCAGAGGCTCACCTCGATGACAGCGACCGGCGCCCTGCCTTGGTCTGGTGCCCCTGCTCACCTACACTATCCCACCATGTCCAATGTCCACCATGTTGTGCGTTTTGCCGCCTGCTGCTAACGTCCACCATGTTCCTCACATGCCCCCTGGTGGTCAGCGCATGTCATAGCCACTGGTTGGTCAGTTGTTGTGCTTTGAGTCTATTTGCATATTAGGATTATAGATAGATAGATAGATAGATAGATAGATAGATAGATTCTTATTTGTACCCCAAGACTATTTGCATTTTAAAGTCTTCCATACTGGGGCGGTTGGATCTCGGAAGGGAAGAGAACACATTCCCTCCAACTCCACCAGATAATGTCACTATAGGAGACAACGGCGGTCCTGTGGGTTCTGCTCTCTAGCCACCATTGGCCAGTGAGGAGTGGAGGCAGAGAAGGATCCTTTTAGCTCACCTGTCAAATCTCCCTGTTCTTCCCTGCCTTCCTCTCTCCCTGCTGATGGCCACACCGGGTTCCCCGAGCCCACTCACCTCTGTGTACCTTGGCACATGCAGTTCTCTACCTGGAATGAATGCCCTTCCACTCTTCCTGCACCCCAGGAATGCCTGCCCGCCTTTCAGTGCCCAGCTCGCGTACAGAAACCTTGCTCAACCCCACTGGCAGCCTCTCCCCTGTTGCCACAGCACTTTGTAAAGGCCCACGTTACAGCACACAAATCATGTTGTAATTATTTTTTTATATGTTTGGCAGACTCCGCTGCCTGTAAACCCCGTGCTTGTCTTAATCATCTTTGATCGCTCTGTACAGTGTCAGGTGCTAGACATGTTTGCCATCCAGAGTTTAAACAAGCAAGCTGGGGTGGGTTCGAATGCCAAGATTCATATTCTGGCCTTGTGATGAAATTACTACATCTCTGTGCCTGTAACCTTGTGGTGAACCGAGGGACCCAGTGCATGTGGTGCCTGGGACATAGTAAAATAAAATATTCAGCCACTGCTTATCATCATGCCATCCTATGTAATAAAAGCGTGGTATTCAAATTGTCCCTTCCACCGGGAGTTTGACCAGGCAGTGGGGCCAGCGGGGGGGAAGGGAGGGAGTATGCAGCCAGCAGCTGGCAAGCTGCTAGGGACCCTCCCAGTGCACAAAGTTCATGCACTGGGCCTCTAGTTGAATCATAATGTTGAAGTAGGGCCATTATTGAGTGAATGAAAAATTCTTAAAAATAATCCAGCCATAATTGGAGATAACATTACTTATAGTTACAGAAATTTAGTCAATTCTGTATTCTCCTAGCTTTACTCCCAGCATAGATCACATAAATCAATCTAACATTGATATGAAATTCTTAAAAACGAAATACAGTGCACACTATTTTGATGTTACAGTTTAAATGTGTTTTTCAAATTGCTCTCAGAGGCAGCCTCCACGAGCTTTGGAAAGGGTGGGGTCCACCCAGTCCTGGGTGGTCCCCGGAATACCGCCAGCCTTGGGAGAATCCATAGTACACTAATCACCAAAGCATTTGCGTCTGCTTCTAAGACAAGTCAACATGGTGAGGAGAAATTTCATGGAAGGAGTTCTTTCCTTAGTGTATCTTATGTGTAAGTAGGCTAGAGACATACTGCAAAAGTAAACACACACACACACACTACACACACACACACACACACACACACACACACTTACTACGTTAGAACTGCAAGCTGCAAGGCTTACTAGCCTGGCTTTTTCTCCCTAGGCAGTGAGGAAGCAGAGGTCAGTACAGGCGGGGATTTACCCTGTAGCACTATGTCATGGATGTGGGGACGGGTCTGTGCCGTTCGTCCTCGCGTGAACTCCGCGTGGCCGGCCCTGTGGCTGGTGGGGCAGGGTGGGTGGGGCCCGGGGGCCCGGGCAGTGGGCTGTCTGCAGAAGCGCTGCCTTCAGGCACTCGGCTTGCTTCTAGAAAGCCTTCCTGGACTCCCCAAGCAGTGGCTCCTTTGTTCTTTCATAACTAAATTTCGCCTAAATTAAAAGTAGTGAAATCCAGGCCTCCCGGAAGGGTATTTAGTTTTCCCTTAAAAAAAAAAAACCCAAAAAACAATTAAGCTAATGACAGTGTTGCTAGCCTTAACCACCGCATCCAGTGATTGCTGTTCATGCCCCCAAATTTTGGTAGTGACATATAAAAGCAGTCTATAATCTTATTTCGTAATCAAAGTCTAGCCAATTATGGGAACTCTCAAATGTGTTCTTAGCAATTGGGGCGGCAAGTCACCCAGCAAGATCCCTGTCATCGACTCGGTGCAGTGATTTCCTCTCCGTGGTGGCTGCTTGGTGTCCGCATAGTTTCTGAGTTCAGCACTCCAGTAAATGGCACTATTTATTATCTCCAGATTTCCATGTTTTACAAAACCGGTATACATTTCCTTTTTCAAAGTATAGGTCAGTTTGTAATTTTACATTATTTTTAAAGTGAAAGAGGGGAAAGAGCTTTAGAAGAAATTAAATAATAGTAACGTAAGTTCAATGCCCAGGCCCTAACTTTGGATTTATAGAACAGTACTTTAGGTTATAACTGTGTGGTTATAGAATCTATGCTATTAAAAAAAAAAAAAGTGAAATCGCAAAAGCCCCTTGGCTGGCCACTGTTGGCAGCAGAGGAGAGAATTATACCCAGCACACTGTACACCTGTAGCTACTATGTGATACAGAGAAGAAACAAGTTGAACGTTTTAACGGATTCTATATTGTCGTGTGAAACAAGGTGTAGTTGAGAGCTGAAAGCAAAGAAGGTGGTTTGGTTGTGTTTATCCCAGAAATGTACTTTTTTGAGAACTTTTTTTTCAGAAAACCAACCTTATAGTGAGTTATTTAATAACTTCTGATTCATTCCCCCAAAATAAGTTGCAAAGTATATCCTATCAAAGAACAGGAATGCAGTAGTGACGTTTTAGAAATTACTGGTATCTCAGTGCTGTGAGTGAAGAGAGTAGTGTTTGAGGTTGTGGGAGCTGTCTCAGTTATTAATTGGATCATACAGAGTAAGCATGCAGCAGTCCTTTTATACATGTTTGAGTGGCTGTCCCTTGAGGGACACGTGCTAACCCCATAGTTAGTGGTTTCTCCTAAAGGCCCAAATGATAGCCTCTCCTCTGCCTCGTCTCCATTGACTTCGATACAGATGAAAGTTCTATGAATTTTAAAAATGCCTCTTGCAGTCTATTCTTTTCCAGGATAAACTAAGTGCCCATTATGTGCATGGCACTGTGAAAGCTGCTGCAATGTAAAGACAAAACAAGGCCCTTCTCTTAAAACAAAAGGCTCTTTTCTTGCCTGGCATGAGGAATGAAAAATGAAGCAGGTGATTACAGGGCAGAAGCGTAATTACCTGATTTGTAGGTATAATTTAGTTTTAACATCTAAATTAATGTGAAAATGAACCGAGGCCTGCTCTTACTAGTGCCTATCAGTATGCTTACTACCGATTATATAGCTCTGCTCCATCAAGTAAGAGTTTACAGTTTTTAAATTACACTTTCCAAAGACCACTTTTCTTTGAACCAGTCTCTCATTTGTTAACATAATTTGAAATAATCCTATAGTTTATTTTTAATTTTTTAAAAATATATTTTTATTGATATTTTGCAGAGAGGAAGGGAGCGAGATAGAGAGCTAGAAACGTCGATGAGAGAGAAACATCGACCAGCTGCATCTTGCACACCTCCTATCGGGGATGTGCCCGCAACCAAGGCACATGCCCTTGACCAGAATCGAACCCGGGACCCTTCAGTCTGCAGGCAGACGCTCTACCACTGAGCTAAACCGGTTTCTGCTAATCCTATAGTTTAAATAAAGTGGCTACTATACAGTCAAAAAGTAACTATTTTTCGTCCCATGGTCGCATTAGATGCTCTGAGATTTTGGTTAGATAGAAAGCCCAGCATCTCATTTGCATTGTTTTGGTGTTTGTTTTTACTCTTAACCAGGAAATCTTCACCGGGTCCCCTGGTGACCTGGTAGTGACACAGCATTGGTCACAGTCACAGAGGTGCTCATGGCTTCAGGGTCCCTTGAGGATGTTGGTGCCAAGGAGTGAAATGATGTTAACCCTCGGGAATTACTGCCTTACCCTGTGTCGTTTACTTACCTTGCCTTTCTGTCAACCAAACCACTTTTTCTGTTCCTGTAGATGTGCGGCGACTGCCTCCAGGGAGGTAGTCACAGGGTAGAAGTTGGTATTGTGAGGTCAGGTGAGCTTCGGTGGAGTGTGAGAAAGTGGTGTGTGGGTTTATACGACTAATAATGTAAGATTAGGGCAATGACTGTTGTAATAATAAAACCAAGGACAGCTTCTGGCTCATTTGGGACTTGGCAGTAATTTGAGTTTATTATTCTCCACTTTATTCTTGTCAGAACAAGGCAAAGAATAAGTAAACAAACACATAAATAAATGGAAAAATATCATTACACAATTGTTTTCTATCTGGTTAAATTGCAACATAGGAAAAACAACAAAAGAAAAAACTCTGCAGCGCAGACATTCCGTTGACCCGAGAAAAATCACATAAGCTTGGAGAACAGCTTTTGTTTGGAGAGCTAGACTTTTCTTGAGTCTTCCCAGGTGGAACATTCCATAGAAATCCAGCACTAGCTTCTGCTTCTCTAAAATGATTGTCTTTTGCCTAAGAATAGACCCTCCTTTTCTGTATGGAAACCAGATAAGCGTCCTGCAGAGATTCAAAGAGCTGGTGGCCTCTCCCCTCCCACCCCCGCCCCCAAACTTGACTAACAACAGCAATATAATTTTACCGTTTAAAACTTGGCTGACCCAAACATGAACTTTCAAAGAAAACAAGAGTCATTACTAAAAGAGATTCCATTTCTTTCCGGGGACTAATTTAAGATGACTTTCCAAAACTTTGAAAAAACTTATTCTTCCAAAGGCCACTTAATTTTGATACAAAATAAACACCCAGAAGGGAGGCAAAATATAGAGTTCTTCTCTATGTTTGCATTTAAAATGCCCCCTCCCCCCCTTTTTTTCCTGGAGGTGAGTTTTCTCTTTCTAGGGTTGTTATACATGGTTTGGAATAATTTATCAGGTTCCATCCAAAGATTATACTCTGCTCTGAATTTTAAGGTTGATGATTTATGAATAACTCTTATTCAGTAAGACTTAATTTCTTAAAATTTACCATGTTAAGGCTCTCCTAATACTCTATTCTGTGTGCCTCGATGATTCCGAACCAGTGAGTGATGGTGCCGGGACTCTAACCCTGGTGGGCCTGGGTTTTTTTTGCCTCTCTTGAAAATTAACTACTTTATGACTTCAGAGAGAGAAACCCTATATTCTACTTTCTTTTTTTAAATATATTTTATTGATATTTTTACAGAGAGGAAGGGAGAGAGATAGAGAGCTAGAAACGTCAATGAGAGAGAAACATTGACCAGCTGCCTCCTGCACACCCCCCACTGGGGATGTGCCCGCAACCAATGTACATGCCCTTGACCGGAATTGAACCTGGGACCCTTCAGTCCGCAGGCCGACACTATCCACTGAGCCACACCGGTTTCAGCTAAATGATGACTTTCAAGTATGAGTTATTTCAAGACTAAAATGACTGTGCAATCATTAATCTTAGGTGTTGCTAAACCAAGGCAGTTACTTCTCTGAGTGATTCAGCCTGTATTTTGTTTGCAGTTTAAAAAGAAAAAAGGGAAAACCCATTTATAGTCCTGGACCAACAAGTCACTTTACCTTTCTAAAGCAGTAAAATGAGGGAGCAACATTAGATGATCTTAACAATCACTCCCTCCTCACACACATTGCCCACACCCAGTTTAGTTCTCCAGGTAAAATTGTTTCCTATTGGGGACCAGCTTACAGAATACTGTTTAACCAGCTGCTAAGGGATCTTGTGTGGCAAGGAAAGCAAGACCTCTCCACCCTCAAGGAACTTATAGCCTAAGCTCATCTAAATGCTATCAGTGAACAAGGTTATGAAATATATTTCTGAGGGATAAACATCCAAAGAAGACACAAGTCTATCTGGTCAAAATGGTTGCTAACTCCTTGTGCTAAGCTAATACACATGCTCTCTGAAGACCTCTGAGGTGCATTGCTCTTAGCGTTGGTTAATTCCCTTTAGTAAATTCTTAAGACCTTGGTAATCCAGTGGTCCCTGTGTTTTATTATCTGGCTTTATACATTTGAAGTTTTCTGCTATAATGTAGAATTCCATTCATATCAATAATACTTGTGGGACAGTGAGTACTGTATTGGTGATGTGCACAGATAATGTGGGGGCTAAATGGAGAGAGCCAGCAATCAATGTGTGTGTGTGTGTGTGTGTGTGTGTGTGTGTGTGTGTGTGTTAGAGAGAGGGGGGTGATGGTGGTGATGAATTTGGGAAGACTCCATCTCAGGAGTGATTTTGAAGCTAGGCTTCAAAAATATGTCGGTGACTGGGGAAAACAAGACACAACTTTTGGTTAGATTATTTCAGTCAGCAATACATTGATCCAAGATATATATAAATTTTTTTGAAATATATAGGTAAATACAGAAAGGAAACAACAATTTTTCTGACATTTCCTTCAGTCCTTATTTGCAGTTTAATTATTTCCAATAACTATCCCCTTTTCCTTTTGAAGAAAATAATTGTCCTCTCT
The DNA here is from genome assembly GCA_963924515.1 of Vespertilio murinus. Taxonomy (NCBI): domain Eukaryota; kingdom Metazoa; phylum Chordata; class Mammalia; order Chiroptera; family Vespertilionidae; genus Vespertilio; species Vespertilio murinus. Next base: position 15,329,931 of record OZ004707.1, read on the forward strand.
TACAGTAACTGCCTCTCTCTCAAGTCAGGCCTTCTTTTCCCTTTTCCAGACCTCTCAGTACTTCCTGGTGCAGGAGCTTTCTCTTCACCAGCTAGCCCCTTTCGCTGCGGACAGTTCTGGTGGTTATACCCCGGGACTTCCTGGGACTTCCATGCGTATTCCTCTTTCTGGTTGGATGACTACATCATTAACCTGAGCCTTGCCTTTTCTCCTTCAGGCTAAGTAGCCCTCCTTCCTTCAAATGTTCTTAAATGCTCTAGTTTCCAGTTCTTTCACTGATCCGGTTGCTCTCGTCTGTGTCTCCATCTTGTTCCTGCCATCCTTCAGGTGGGATCTGTGCCCAGAGCACAGCCCTTCTGTGCAGAACAGGTTGGCGCTATCTCTTTCCTTTATCTAATGTCACTCTCACTTAGGACATTAGTTTTCTCAGCACACACGTCACCCTGTTTTCCTGCTTCTCCACGGCTGGAGTACATGGTTTGCCACAGCTTGCTGGTGCCCTCGTATTCTTTCATGCAGCTGTGGTTTGCTGGTGTTAAGTTTAAAAAAGATACTGTGTTCATTGTGCTTAAATCATAGGATGCTTGCTCACTTAATAGATGTTTCCTGAATAAGTAATGAAATTTAAATATTATTCTCCTTGTCATGTATTGCAATTTGACCTAGACTTGTCAGGATCATAGAACTAACATTAAAATTGATCTAATCAGCCGAAACCGGTTTGGCTCAGTGGATAGAGTGTCGGTCTGCGGACTGAAGGGTCCCAGGTTCGATTCCGGTCAAGGGCATTTACCTTGGTTGCAGGCACATCCCCAGTAGCGGGTGTGCAGGAGGCAGCTGGTCGATGTTTCTCTCTCATCAATGTTTCTAGCTCTCTATCCCTCTCCCTTCCTCTCTGTGGAAAATCAATAAAATATATATTTTTTAATTGACCTTATCAAAGCCTGCCATTTGGATAAGTTCACTTCAGAAGCATTTTGTATTTAACTCTTTGTTTAAATGCTTTAAACACACACACACACACACACACACACACACACACACACCTTGTTTTTATGTAGGAAATAATTTACCTATTATGCAAGTTTATATTGAAACATAATTTTAAGGTGTTTATTATTATTTATTTCCATCTTTCCCTGCTGATCAAAGGCCTGTTGGCTTTTAGTAAAATAAATTGATCAACAGGGTTCTCTAAATAATAATCTGTAAAATTTCTAAGCCAACTGCTTGTCTTACCCTTTTTCTTTCCTAGTATCCATTTTGTGTGTGTGTGTGTGTGTGTGTGTGTGTGTGTACACATACACACTAAATTTTGTTGTCCATTAATTTATTGATAGGCATTTTGGTTGCTTTGATGTCCTGCTATTGTAAATTATGCTGCTATGAACTTGGGTGGGAAAATAGCTGAGATCCTGCTCTCAATTATTTTGAATATTTACCCAGAAGTGGAATTGCTAGATTATATGGTAATTTTGTTTACTTTTTGAGGAACTTTGATTTTTTGCTTTCCATAGTGGATGCACCATTTTGTATTCCCACTAAAAGTACAAAAGCGTTCCAATTTCTCTACATCCTCAGCCTCCCTCCCTCCCTCCCTCCCTCCCTTTCTCTCCCTCATTTGATAAGTAATTGTCAGTTATTTTGTGCCTGGAAGGTGCACAAATATGTGCAGTCTAAAAAGCTGAGTTTAAAAAATTGTTCTCTTTCACTTGTTTTGAATACGTCTGGTGCAGTGCAGCGTGTCATTGTTTCTTCTTGATTTTCAGCAAAGCCTGATGGGAATCTTTAACCTATGTAGAAAAAATAGTGGGACATTTTGGTAGCTAAAATGGCAGATTCCAACTTGGCCCAACTATAACACAACGCTGACAGAAGGAAAGAGTCAAGTTGAGCAGAACAGGTTGTGGGGAAGCCATTACTCACGTCAGAGAGTTTACAAATAACAGGTGCACACGGTCGGTGCGCTGGGACTCTGCTTGCCCATTAATGGAAATGTGCAGTCAGGGAAGATGGATAAGGTGGTGGGTCTCGTCCACATTTCCCTCACGAAGCCTCGTTTCCGTCCTTCCGCTGTGTCAGGCCACAGTGTTTCCTTGCCGTTAACTCTGAAAAAGGAACCCTCCAAACATACTGAAGAGGAAAGGACATAGGTTTTGGAAGTCTGATTTCTCAGTCATCGATAGCATTTTTAGTTTATTCTTGTATTTTCTTAATATTAGGAACAACTTTATAATCTGCCCTCTACATCCTTACATATGTTACTAGAGAGTCAAGTAAGCGTGTATCCGAGAACGTGGAAGTTTCTGACCTAAGAGCATGTGGTGGCTGGGTGTCAGTTTTAAACAGCACTTTTTTGGACCTTTCGTGTGCAGAGTGTTCCCTCTGGTGGTGTAGACATAATTAATGTAAAAGAAAACGTTCTGGATGCTTTTTACTCCATCTTCTCCTTCCCCGCGTCTCCGGCCGCGGGGGCCCTTTCCGCCTTTGCTCTTGGTTTTGCAGCCCTGGGGTCCCTGGAAGGCTGTCTCTGCCCCCGCTTCTCCCCCTCCCCCTCTCTCTTAAAGGTGGCTTCGGTGGATGGTTTTTCCCCCTTAAAATGCAATACTTGTCATACTTTCTCTAAAGCCCAACTATGATTTCGAAAAGATATATATTTTTTAGTTTTTCTGCATTAATTCAGAAATGATGGGTAGAAAATGATAAACCTAATCCATCTGTGCTATGTAAAAAGAAAAGGCTTCTTAGCATAAGTTCAGAGTCCAGGCCCTGACCTGTCTGAGTTCGAATCCCAGTTTTAAGACCGACCCGTTTCACCATGGGAGGGTTCTTTCACTCTGTTTCTTCCTGGCAAATAGCTCCTGTCACGTAAGGAAGGATGTGGTGAGGGTAATTGGATTGATACAGGTCCACACTTCTTAGCTGAAATCCTCGGGACCAGATGTGCTTCAAAACCTTTTAGATTTTATAAGGTGACATAGCACATAACCCATAGGTAATAATAACCTCACGAAGTCTAAGCACCTAATATTAAGCACATTAATACTTCTGCAGCTAAACATACATAGTAACCCTAAGTGGAACACAGTAAAACTGTAAACAGTCACACATCACTGCAGGTTATGCGTTGCCACCCAGTGAGTTGGCACATATCCCCCCCCCCTTCTCCCATCACACAACTTTAGGCCGCCGGAGCGTTTAGATTTTGGAATTTGGATTATGGTTTGCGGATCGAATATATAAAGCATTTGTAAACACCATACTATAAATGTTAGTTCATATGAATTCTTTCCATGTTCTGTGACTTTTGGCTTGTCATTATTTACAAGAATTAGTTAAATCATTTAAAGTGGATATGGTGAGGGCCACACATAACTGTCTGTATTTTTCACGTATTATTATTTATCCAGTTGTGTAACAAGAAGAAAGATGGAAGGGGTAGAAACATCCCTTATTTCTCCTGATTCCCATCTAGCCTCATCTACCAGTTGGCTCCTCATAGGACAAGTTTATTTTTTATTTTTTTATTTTTTTTATTAGAAGCACATTTATTCCAGAGATTTCAAATAATTTCTGCAATGTTTTCTTTTGTTGTGACTTCTGCCTTGACTTGCCTGTACTCTTAAACTAAGAACAGAAAGGCCATTCTGTGAATTTAATCTTTTGATCTGCTTTGCTGCCAGTGGGTCATTTCTAGGACATGATAGTATAAAAAAAAAAAAAATCTTAAGTTTTACATAACTTAAGTGCTCCCAACACTTTAGTTCTCCTTCCCAAAGAGGGTTTAAACTCCTGAATTTAGGACTGTGGGATTTTGTATGAATTCCTGGTAGGAAAGTCTGGCAGTCCGGTACAGTGTATCCTAATAAAATTCATTAAAATTATGTTGTGGCTCTTATAGTAGAAAATAATTAGAGCTGTAGATTTTCATCCTCTTTCCACCTAATACACCCAGTTGGAGCCTGACCAAAAGAAGGATGTGGGAATGTTTGGAAGAGTAAAGTATGCTTTTGAAAAGATAAGCCAGATACTGCAAAGCAGAAACTATATACTACATGAGGGGGGAATTTAAAAATTTAAGAGAAATGTTGCTATCCTTATATCTGCAAGATATAGATGTATTGACAAAAGTAAATACAAAGTTATTCAGACCCTTCAGGAGAAAAACATGTCTTTGAGATTACTTTGTTGGTTTATAGCTAATCTCTGAAGCACTACAAATTCCACTTCTACCCATAAAGCAGTGGTCCATTAGTTCCTGAAAATAATTGATTCTCTGTAGAGGAAAATTGATAGTGGAGTTTTTATGCTTTTTCTTCCTCACTTTCATTTCTTTATCCTTTATCTTTAGTCTGCCTATAAAGTTATATTTGTGTGGGAACTTCGTTAAAGAAAGAGGTGATGGATCGGTTAGACATACCAATGTGGTGATACACGAAAAATAACTTGCAAAGTTAGATCAAAATTGCCAAAGATCACCTTCTTGAAGTTAAGTATTGTTTTTTGGTATAAATTTATCTCTATTCCTGTTTCACATTCTAGTGAATTTGGCTAATAATTTAAAAGATGGTTTTTTAATTTATTGTGTATAGTGATTCCTTCTAATTACTTTTTCCTTTATTGTAGTCTGTGATGAAGAGTAGGTCATTTAGTACATTGTTTTTAGCTCTCTCACAGTATTTAATATCTTATATTTTGCTCCTTTAACAAGTAAGAATCAATCAGTAAGTGTGAGGCTGTTCTGTTTCAAACTACACAAAACCAAGGAGGTTAAGGAAGAAACTAAGATATCTTAGGTTCTTCTGCTTCTCTGTTTTCTATACTAAGATCTCATATAGAGAGATTAATCTTTCAGTCATCAGTTTAATAAACTTAGCTTTAAAATGAGTTATTATTTAGTTACAGCATTAGAATAACTTCTAGGGTGTGTGTGGGGAGGGGCATGGTGGGTATGGTAGGTCCACATTCATCAGGGATTCTTCCTTTTGCTGCTCCATCATCTTATGGTCTGAGATGACTGCTTTGGTATCCATGTCGACAGGAAGAGGAAAGATAGACTCTCTTTAAGTGCAGTGTTTCTAGCTAGATACTTATCATCAATATTTACCCCCTTCCAAAAAAAGACCTGCCTCTGTTATATAGCTATTGTGAATCTAAATCTCCAGTCTTGGATGGCCTTGAGAAATATTTTATTCTAATGTTTCACTTGCAGAGAGAGAGAGCTCCTAATTCTTCTTTTTCTAATTGATTTCAGAGAGGAAGGGAGAGTGAGAGATGAGCCATCAGTGGTGGGAGAGAATCATTGATGGGCTGCCTCCTGCATGCCCCACACTGGGGGTTGAGCCCACAGCCTGGGCATATGCCCTGACTGGGAATCGAACCGTGACCTCCTGGTTTATGGGTCTGATGCTCAACCATTGAGCCACATACCAGCTGGGCTCCTCATTCTTAATTTAGGAGAACCTTTATAAGGAGAAACTATTATTGACAAAGTGAAACATAAGGTCAAAAATCAGTATTTCGTGGAGTTAAATACTTGCAGAACTTAATTGTGTCAGTATATAAGATGTATTGTGTCACATTCTGTTTTACTTAGCAGTGTGTCTTAGACATCTTTCTATGTCAGCAATACTGATCTGCCTAATCTTTTAAATATTATATAGTATTTACTTGGGGAATTTATATATATATATATTTTTTTTTAATTGATTTTTTACAAAGAGGAAGAGAGAGGGACAGAAGGTCAGAAACATCGATGAGAGAGATCAGCTGCCTCCTGCACACCTCCTACTGGGGATGTGCCCGCAACCAAGGTACATGCCCTTGACCGGAATCGAACCCGGGACCTTCCAGTCCACAGGCCAACGCTCTACCACTGAGCCAAACCGGTTCCGGCTACTTGGGGAATTTTTAAGCAGCGCTGTTAATATATCACATGCTTTATTTGTGATTATGTACATCTTTTGCTAGGTGATGAATTCTAAATAGTTTCACCATATAAACAGGATATTTCTAAAGCCTCTTAATTCATTTTGTCCTCTTGCCTCCAAAAGCTATAGTCTGGTCTTTCAGAGTTCTAAATTGTCACTGGAAGAATACATATGCCATGAGAGAGACAGATAGGTAGACAGCAATCCATTGCCTCCTGTACATGCCCTGACTGGGGATCGAACCCAGCACATTCTGGTGTATGTGACGACGTTCCAACCAATTGAGCCACACAGGGCACAGCAGTGGTAGGTAACATTTGTAAGAGAAAACAGTGATTAGAGCAGTGCCAATTCCACATTCTTGTTCTTTTGAACAGTTTACCCATTCTGGCATGTATTTCTCAAATGTTTAGTTGAGATTGAGAATAAAAAATGAATAAAGTAAGAGAAAGGAAAATATGAAAGACAGCAAACGTCATAGTATTTTAGTTGAAATACTAAATCTCTAACATGATCTTCCTTTTCTGACTGAGCCCCATATTCTCATACGTTTAACTAACTGATTACTGTCGCCCCAGCCTCAGTCTTAGTTCTTTGTGGGTCTTGAAGTCTGTCCTCCTCACATAGCACCTCCTCTCCGGAGGAGGTAGCGATACGGGCTGTCACCTCTGCCTCACACAGGGCCCTGGGGATGCCAAAGAAGGAACATCAGTTCTCATCAAGACCGGGGGCCGGATTCCAGGGGCTTTCTGCTCTCTAACGGTCTCTCAGGCATTCTTGGGACTTCCAGAGTTCTTTTACATTGTTTTGGAAAGAACTCCTTCAGAACCAGGCTCTATCGTTTTATGGGCGGAATTTGGTTTCAACAGAAAATCATGAAAAATTACAATTTACTTTTAGTTACACTGCAAGTCAACTAGGATATCCTGTTTAGAAGCAGGGCTCCGGGCCTTTTTAAAGAACAGTTTATCTTTCTTTTAAACAAATGGAGGTGTTACAGGGGACACACATGGAAGGTAGAGTGCACATAAAATGAATTAATACAGCCGAAACCGGTTTGGCTCAGTGGAGAGAGCGTCGGCCTGCAGACTGAAGGGTCCCGGGTTCGATTCCGGGCAAGGGCATGTGCCTTGGTTGCTGGCACATCCCCAGTAGGGGGTATGCAGGGGGCAGCTGATCGATGATTCTCTCTCATCGATGTTTCTGACACTCTATCCCTCTCTCTTCCTCTCTGCAAAAAAATCAATAAAACATTTTTTAAAAAATGAATTAATACATAGTTTTCTTTTCCTAAATAACTTTCCTCTTAAAATGAAGGGTGGGAGAATGGGTTAAAATTTCGCAATTTTAGATTGCTACAGCTAGTCGCTTTACAATCAAGAAGCACCATAGCTAGCCAGCATTTTAATATGTTTGAAAGTAGACTACTTTAAAACTCCTGGGGGTAGAATATTTAATCACTTGCATGCCAGTCCCTAAGAATTAATAATTAAGCAGTTCAGCATGAAATGAATTGAGAATCTATAAAAATCGGCTAATTTGGGGTTGATGTTCTCTACCAATTAGATTTAGTGTCAGTGTGGTAGGAACTCGATTCTTACAACCTAATGCTTGCTTTTATTCCTTACTAGTGACCCGGTGCATGAAATTCATGCACATTAAAAGGGGATTAATTAGAGGAAATAATTTAATATTGCTATTTGCCCTTTATAATAGAAGTGTCAGACATGAAAGAAAATTAGTAAAATGTATATGAAAACCTTCCTCTTGTCAGAGTCGGGGGCGCACCACGGGACCCAGAGTCAAGACCCGGCCAGTCCCACCCCTGTCAAGCCCTGCTGGGAGGGGGGCATGGCCTAAGGTCCCCTGTCAAGCCCAGCCAGGCAGGGAGCACAGCCTCAGGTCTCCTGGCCTGATGCTGGTTCAGGGGTCTCCTAGCCCAGCACCCGGATGGGAAGCACATCTTGAGGTCCCCCGTCAAGTCCCGCCATGCGGGGGTCGTGGCCTCAGGTCCGCTGGCCTGGCACTGGGACTGGGGTGCAGCCTGAGGTCCCCCAGCCTGATACCAGAGCCGGGGTGGGTGGGAGGGGGCGGGGCGGCCCAAGGTCCACTGTCAGTCCCCACAGGGACGGGGAGAGCACAGCCTCAGGTCCCTCCTGAGGCTGATTGCTCCTTAAGGCTTCTTATGGGAACTTGGCCTCAGCTGTGGGTGCAGCCATCTTTATGATGGAGTGATGGTCAATTAGCATGTTCACTCTTTATTACGTAGGACAGTGGTCAGCAAACTACAGCTCTTGAGCAACTTGTGGATCTTTGGCCCCTTGAGTTTTTAGCAAAGGCCAGCTTAGGAGTACCCTCATTAAGTTAATAACAATGTACCTGCCTATATAGTTTAGGTTTAAAAAATTTGGTTCTCAAAAGAAATTTCAATCGCTGTACTGTTGATATTTGGCTCTGTTGACTAATGAGTTTGCCCACCACTGAGATAGGATACCCAGAACCTAACTTTGAGGAGGAGGGTAGAATAGATACCATGGGAGGTTTGGGTAGGGGCTGGAGGGTATGAGCGTAACACCATGTCCCTGTGTGATGTTGGCTGGGAACTCCAAGTGGTGAGTGGATAGCTCAGGCTTCCAATTCCTGCCTTGGAGTTCATGACTCTTGAATGGGCAGTAGACATCATAACTATGAAAAAATAACTGGAGATCTAAAAGTAGACTGCTTTAAAACTCCAAGTCAGCTAGGATATCCTGTTTGGGTTTGATAAACTGTTCTTTGACCTAGTCTTCTACAAGTCTTCTATAACAACACGGGCAAATGCAGCTATTAATGTATCTGTCACTTCTGGTCTTACTTGGTTACCCTCTTCCTGAAAGCAATAAAACTATGTTAAACTGAAGGAAAATCTCTCATTTAAAAATAGGGAAACTTGGAAGTAAAATTACTTTTCCTTAGCCTTATGTGACGACAAAAGGCAGGTGTATTTCTTTCGTAAAAATCCTACTACAAATATAAAAATGATTAGAAACATTAATGCTCACAGTGACTAGTCAGCATTTTAGAATTTGTTTAAAAGTAGACTGCATAAAAGCTCTGGAGGTAGACTGTTTAATCACGTGCATAAAAGGGTTTTCTTTTTTTCGTAAGGTGCTCAGAAGCAGAAGTAGACAGACCACAACACATTTCACTGGCCTGGGCTCCTGAGGTCTTTGGATTCACACCTGCCATCCCAGGGCCCTAAGCCTTAGAAGATTCCTTTTTCTTTTTCCTTTCTTTCTTTCTTTCTTTCTTCCTTCCTTCCTTCCTTCCTTCCTTCCTTCCTTCCTTCCTTCCTTCCTTCCTTCCTTCCTTCCTTTTTTACATAGAGGAAGGGAGAGGGATAGAAAGTTAGAAATATCAATCAGCTGCCTCCTGCACCTCCCCCATTGGGGATGTGCCCACAACTAAGGTACATGCCCTTGACCGGAATCGAACCTGGGACCTTTCAGTCCACATTTGGCTTTGTTGATTAGGAAAGACCGATATTTCTTTCATTACTTATTGGGTGTTTTGAATTGGGTCATGTGAAGGCTGTATGTCAAGCAAAGGAACAATGCTTTGCACAGGAATGAAGTCTCAATTTTGATAGATATGGATTATTATCTCCCCTCCACCAATTAGTTTTCTCTTTAGAAATAGCGCAAATTATTTTAGGCTCTCTAGAAGTGTCAATGAGGCTAGTGTCACTTCTCAGGGAAAACTGCCATTTTGCTAATGTTTCCCAGCAGGACACAGTCTGTTGGTGATGAGGACACTGATAAAAATGAAGAACAAGTGAGAAACTGGAAATTTGTGCACAGATTTTAAGGCCAAATTTTACTTATGAAACAATAAAATATTTAGCGCGTATGTTTTTAAAAATCAAATTGTTACTTGTATAAGTCTTTCCCATCTTCTAGGGCAGTGATTTTCAACCATTTCATCTCATGGTACACATAAACTAATTACTAAAATTCTGCAACACACCAAAATATATATTTTTTTGCTGAGCTGACAAAAAATATGGTATATTTTTGATTCATTCACATTGGATGGCTATTTTAGCTGTTGTCATCGTTGTTTTTGTCATTTTAAAATGTGACAATCTAAGGGAAAAGGAGGTCAGGTATTGCATGCTGTGAAAATTCTTGCAGCACACCAGTCAGAAAGCACCGTTCTAGGGAATGAAGAGTAGTCAGCAGCTAGATGCCGTGTTGTTTTAGGAATTGTCATTAGCCTGGAACCACTATATGTAGTCGTTAATTCTCAGTTTCTTTCCCATCATTATTCTAGTTACAGTATTATCTCAAGCACTCTCAGAAAGATGTCACATAATGGGCCTTTTCTAGGAATGAAGCAGTGACCAAAGGTCATTAGTACTATAATGCAAAACTCATAATTCCCTGTCAACTGCTTTTCCCCTCCGTACCACGGCCTGCTTCCTTTGTGAGCCCCCTCTACAAGGCTGCGTTCCTGTTTCTAAGAGATTCTCAAGAAAGCACTGCCCTAGCCGGTTTGGCTCAGTGGATACAGCGGCGGCCTGTAGACTGAAGGGTCCTGGGTTCGATTCCAGTCAAGGTTACGTACCTCAGCTGCAGATTGGGGGCATATGGTAGGCAACCAATTGATGCATCTCCCTCCCTTCCACTCTTTAAAAATTATGGACAAAATATTCTCCGTGAAGATTAAAATAAAAATAAATAAATAAAGGGAATCATTATAGCATTTGCCTTTAAAAAAAAAAAGAAAGTACTAAGTTCAATTAACTAAGCACTGGTGACTGTAACAAATACATTCTGATCATTGCCTTCCTCTTACTAATATTTATTCTGAAACATACGGGCATTTCATAGCATGTTATCTCTATTCAGAAGTGGCCAAGAAACGGGTTCTTTTAAGTCCAGCCTATTGGAAAGAAAGAAAAAAGGAGCAATTAGTGTTTGATGTGCAGAGATGATTGTACCGGGCATTATAACCATTTACAGTGAAGGCATCCAAACCATAATAAACAACATGCCCGATGCCAGGGGAGGGAGAGGAGGAGAATCACGTGCTTGGAGTTAGGTATTCATCCCGGGCATTTTTGTCTAGACACTAGACACTAGATAAACATGGTTGTTGCAGCTAAGTTTATTAATTCTCCTCACCTTCACTGCCCAGGAATTTTTGTTTTCTGTTAGAGCATAAGAAGAATCCTGCTCTCATTTCCTTCAGTATGGCGCCTGTCCCGTCACCTCTGACCTCTGTGATGATGCCCGTGTGGGGAGAGAGTGCCCAACGTTTCTTCTGCCTCAAATTCCTGCCAGCCAAGTGGGCTGTGTGTCCCTTTACTCTGAGACACAGAGCAGGGCAGCTGGCTTTAGCATCTAACTTCTCATTGTAGCAGGGAGTGTGGGAAACTGAATCCTAGCATCTGTTGTCTAAAATTTGTCCTTTTCAAACTTAATAGTGTCTGCTAATCAAAACCTCAAAATCCCTTTCCTCCTAAAATGTCAACATATCCTAACTTCACAGCAAAGTGTAATACTCTGCAGTTGGTATATGTTTTATGGGTTGCCTAAACCAATATCATTTAGGGTCTTGGTTAAAAATGCTGATTTCAGGGACCCTGCCTTCATCAGAATATTAGGAATGGAAGGGAGATAATAGTAATCTTCATTCTGAATAACCCTGTGATCTTTATGCCCATTAAAATCTGGGCCATCGCCCTAACCGGTTTGGCTCAGTGGATAGAGCGTCAGCCTGCGGACTGAAGGTCCCACGTTCGATTCCGGTCAAGGGCATGTACGGTATCTTGGTTGCGGGCACATCCCCAGTAAAAGGGTGTGCCGGAGGCAGCTGATTGATGTTTCTCTCTCATCGATGTTTCTAACTCTATCGCTCTCCTTTCCTCTCTGTAAAAAAATAAGTAAAATATATTTTAAAAAAGAAAAAATTGGGCTATCATTACTGTAGGCTAGTTCTAGTACAGTCTGTAGACCTAGCAGTTAGTTAGAAATGCAGAATCTTGGGCCCCACACTCTACTGCATGAGAATGTACACTTAAATAAATTCCTATGTGATGATATGCACCTGAAGTTCAAGCACACTGCTTTAAGCTCTTGTTAGTTAATCATAGCTATTGGTTCGTTCATCTGCTTCTCAGATATTCTACTTTTCTAAAGTAACAAAACACCCACAAACCTCTAACTTCTCAGAAATCTAAGGAGTGCCCCAGGAGAACTGCTCTCTTACTACATTATTTTCAGTAAAGAATCTTAGTGTAAGTTCGTAGGGTCACTAGTTTAAGCATGCTAAAGTGATTTCTTCCTAAATAAACGCAGAAGCACCTCATAAAACAAAATTGCAAATCTGTTTCTCATACGAAAGGATCTCATTCTTCTCTGCCTGTGTGAAATGCACTCTGCTCCAAGGTCAAGGAAATCTTCCCAATAGGCCCATGGCCCTTGGCAGTGAGGAGCTTGGGGGTGGGGGGTGCAACCATAACCTCATCTCTGTGGGAGTGAGTATAATTGAATGTTGTTTATATGTTCTTTTTTTTTTTAATATTTTTTTATTAAGGTATTATCTGTGTACATAGCTTATCATTGCCCCCCCCCCCATAGATGCCCTCCCTCCCCAGAGTTTTGTGTCCATTGGTTGTTCTTATATGCAAGCATACCAGTCCTTCGGTTGATCTCTTATCTCCCCCAGATCTCCCTACCCTCCCCCCCCCCCGCTGTCATTTGGCAGTCTGCCTGTTGTTTTTATAATGTTCTTTAATATCCATAAATGAGTGAGGTCATGTAGTGTTTCTCTTTCATTGACTGGCTTATTTCACTGAGCATGATGCTCTCCAATTCCATCCAGGTTACTGCAAATGATGAGAATTCCTTCCTTTTTATGGCAGCATAGTATTCCATGGTGTATATGTTCTTTTAAAACTAGAATGCCTTGCTGTGTATTTGACAATGTGTTATTTCAGTGTTTCCCAAATATGACTGATCAGGAAAATCGTCTGTGTTGCTTATTAAAAATTCAGCCTCCTGCCGAAACCGATTTGGCTCAGTGGCTAGAGCGTCAGTCTGTGGACTGAAGGGTCCCGGGTTCGATTCTGATCAAGGGCATGTACCTTGGTTGCGGGCGCATCCCCAGTGGGGGGCGTGCAAGAGGCAGCTGATCGATGTTTCTCTCTCATCGATGTTTCTAACGCTCTCTCTTGCTTCCTCTCTGTAAAATATCAATAAAATATATATATTTTTTTAAAATTCAGCCTCCTAAGCCTCATCCCCAGATCAGCAGAATTAGAATTTCTGAGGAGAATCCCAGCAATCCAGTTTTTAACAGATACCCCAGACTTCCTTCAGGCATATTTGAGAAATCCTGAATTATTTAATCTTCCCTCAAGCAGATTATTTTCCTATTACATTTTTTGGAACTCGTAGAACCATCCTTTTGTTTTCTTAAACACATAGTGCCCCGAGCACAGCGGAGAGGCGGCTCGGGGTGGCCAGTTTAGTATTGAAAATTGGAAATTGGAAATGTGGATAACCAAGCACTGCGTAATACTGCTTGTCAGGGGCTTGAAGATACTTGATTAATAAGTTATTGCTTTTTTATATTTCCTTGAAAATGTCACAAAGGTAACAACTGTAGAGGAAACAACATCTAAGATGCTGAAATACTGATGCATCGAGAAACACTTGAGGGTATGTGCGAGCATGTGTGTGTGTGTATGCACGCATTTGTATGTGGGGGTGGCAATAATATATGAACTCCTTTGTTCACATTTAACTTAAAAAAAAATCTTCATGGTTGAAAGTGTTACATATGTCCTCCTCTAGCCTGGCCCCCTCCCCCCGCCCCAGGTCTTCACACACTGTTGTCTGGCTTGTACATACATGCCTTCAAGTGCGGTGGTTCATCCCCCTCCCCGTCCCCTTACCTCCCCCTCCACCTCATCTTCCCTCTGAGAACTGACAGTCTGTTCCCTGCTTCTGTGTCTCTGGACCTGTTTATTCACATTTAACTTTTTAAAAAAATATATATTTTATTGACTTTTTACAGAGAGGAGGAGAGAGGGATAGAGAGTTAGAAACATTGATGAGAGAGAATCATCGATCGGCTGCCTCTTGCACACCCCCCACTGGGGATGTGCCGGCAACCAATGTACATGCCCTTGACCGGAATCGAACCTGGGACTTTTCAGTCCGCAGACCGACGCTCTGTCCACTGAGCCAAACCGGTTTCAGCCACATTTAACTTTTGAATGTGCTTTACCCTTAGAGATAGTCTTTTATTGTGCTGTTATTATTTAGAGAAATGAATTGTGCTTCCTTTTCCTTGTAATTAAATAGTTCATGTGCCATCCTTTCTAAACTTTGCAGAAGAAAGCTAGTTTGGGGAAAGAAACATTCCGTTGATCTCTGGTTTATGATTAGCATACCGTATTTGCCGGCGTATAAGACGATTTTTTGGCCCTGAAAAATACGTATTTGCCGGCGTATAAGACGACCCCCTAACATTTCCACTAAAAATACAGAGTTTGTTATATACTCGCCGTATAAGACTACCCCCCACTTGGAGGCATATTTTTCAGGGCCAAAAGGTCGGCTTATACGCCGGCAAATATGGTAATCCTTGTGTCTTAAACATGTAGACAAAAAGAGAAGTTATCAAAAACTAAGGATACTGTCTTAGAAAGTCCTAAATTTATTATTTGCTTCTGTAAATCTGTGGTTAAATTAGGGTAGTGTTGCCTAATATGAGATTTCAAGTTCTTGCACTTTATAAATCTTTTCAGGGGTTCCTTTCTTGATTATTTTCATGGATAGATAGAAAGGGAGCCCCTCCTCTTACAATGAAAACCTGACCATTTCTGTGAAATAACTTAAATACTATGAAAACCTGACCATTTTTGTGAAATTACTTAAATACTATCCAGCCTTGGCTTTCTTCCAGCGAATGTGTCATTCTCAAGTGTCAGGTGCAGAAGGAAACTTAGATCCCTAATCTAAGAAACTTTAGATCTCTAATTCAAGAATATAGTGATAGGTGAATAAGACATGGTGCCTGCCCTCAAGGAATTTATGATTTAATTGGAAAGGGCTTAACTAAAGCCTATGAAGCAATTAGAGAACAGAGCATGTAAGATGTATGACTGTGGTACAAACAGTATAATAGGAGTTTAGCAACGAATGAAGGAAAGAATTGGAGCAGTCATGAGAAGCTGCTTCCTTGGAGGAGGAGACTTGGTTTGGACTTTTTAAAAATATATATATTTTATTGATATTTCACAGAGAGGAAGGGAAAGAGATAGAGAGCTAGAAACATCGATGAGAGAGAAATATCCATCAGCTGCCTCTTGCACACCCCCTACCTGGGATGTGCCCGCAACCAAGGTACATGCCTTTGACCGGAATCGAACCCGGGACCTTTCAGTCCACAGATTGACGCTCCACCACTGAGCCAAACCAGTTTCGGCTGGACTTTTAAGTCAAGAAGTGAGCCTTTGCCGAAACCGGTTTGGCTCAGTGGTAGAGCGTCTGCCTGCGGACTGAAGGGTCCCGGGTTCGATTCCGGTCAAGGGCATGTACCTTGGTTGTGGGCACATCCCCGGTGGGGGGTGGGGAGGTGCATAAGGCAGCTGGTCGATGTTTTATCGACGTTTCTAGCTCTCTGTCTCTCTCCCTTCCTCTCTGTAAAATATCAATAAAAAATATATTTAAAAAAAAAAGAAGTGAGTCTTTTACACAAAAAGAATAAACACACACACACACACACACAAAGGCTTTTAGCTAGGAATAAGGAAGGTATGGGGTTAAGACTGTTAATATGTAGATATGTGTATGTGTATCCTGTTTTTATTAACATCTTTGAGCCATAACATGACATTACAAATAACATACTTAATTGTTGGTGAATGTATACTCTTCAGTCTAGATTAAGGCTCTTGGAGAGAAGAAAAAAAAATGATGTTTGTGCTAGCCATAGAGGGCCATCTGAGGGTTATAAGCACATGGTCCTGGCCCTGTTGCCCAGTGGTGTGAAGGGATGGGGCGCCGGGTTAAGGCTCCGTTTCCATCCTCCCTGCGCTCAGAGCACCTGTGACACAATTTTAGTTATAGGATAGGTGCTGCTAACCATACTAAAGAGGTTTTGTTCAAGTCTTGGGTTTAGAAGTTTAATATATGCAAATGCTCTCTTTTCCATTTCTGATGAGGCTTTATATTCCATTGTACTTGGAGCATTTGGAAATTCTTCCACTAGACTCCAGGTAGAAGACACGTAAATAAACAGCTCAGATGTGGCTATTTGGAAGAGTGATTGAGAGGTTTTGGCACAGCAGAACGGCTTATCTGAGATGTTGGCTGTATCTTTATTTGGTCATATTAGACGCAGACTCTGGCCCTGTGAGATTGTTTTTGGCCGTGCATGTCAGAGCCTGTGTTCTGGCCACGGTGTGCCCAGGGAGACCACTGACAGGCCAGGTCTTGTCCACTATGAAAGATCCCTCAGATGCCCTCAGGTTCTGACAATTTTGAGAATTCTTCCTCATCTGGAGAGGAAGTTTTGGAAACTGCCTGAGCCGTTTGGAATTCACAAAATGGAAAACATTGAGCTGATTTCTTTAGATGTATTGTTTGTTTGTGTTCTTTACCAATGTTACATTACTAATGCGTGTTCTCATTTATATGTTAAACCTTGAAAAGCAGTTCTAAACTCCTAAAAGGGAGCAGAGATAGTATGAATAATAGCATTTCACTCTAGAAACTCAGCATTCATCTACCCAATAAAAGAGTAACATACTAATCAACCGTACCTTCACGATGCCCACCAGCCAATCAAGAGTGAGTATGCAAATTAACTCAACAAAGGTGGCAAACAAATTAACCCAACAATGATGATGGGTTAATTTGCATACATAGGCACTGAGCTGGGGGGCAGGGAAGGGTGCTTACGTCATCGCCATGGCAACGACACAGGCATTCCACACCACACCACCCCAGCCACTCGGGGCCTCTGGGCAGCGTGGGAAGGCAGAAAGGCTGCTCCAGCCGGAGCTGAATGGTGGCTCTGGCCAGAGCGAAGGTGCTGCCGGCAACCAGGTGAAGGTGGGCCCATTCTTGCATGGATCTGTGCATCGGGCTTCTAGTAATGAAATATTTGTCTTTAGTCTTACTATCCAGTGGTGGTTGGTTTTTTTCTTAGTAGCTAATTTTGGAACATTGCTTTATTATGGGTAACTTCTTAAGGTATCTTTAACTGGGTAAATGAAGTCCTAAGTTTTAGGGTTTGAATAATAAATTTTATTATTTAATGTTCATGCTGCCCCTGCCAGCAAAAAGTGTTACCAGACACAATTGAGGAGTTATGTTTATTTAACTTATTTAACAAAACCTTATATAATGCTTGCTGTGTGCTAGGCACTTTTCTAAGTGCTTTACAAATATTCATTTGTTTAATCCATTTAGCAACCCTAAGAGGTAGATTCTATATCTTTCATTTCAATTAAGGAAGTACGACTCTTATTAGTTAATGCGTTGTCCAGGATCACTCAGCTAGCACGTGTGGAGCTGGTTTTCAGATCCAGGCAGTCTGGTTCTAGAGCCTGTATGTGTAAGCACTATGCTCTCTGCTTTCCTTTCTCACAGGGAAAAAAACAACAACAAGCAAATAGACTGAATTATGATCATTAGGTCAGAGTGTCTGTGATGAACTGATTTTATATCGGTAACTGCAATACATTTACCTTGTTTTGCACTGACAAGTTGGCTGAATTCTTCAAATTTGTGGCTAAAGACATCATCTTTCTCTCTTTTTTCTTTTTCTTTTAATGTGTGCGCTATTGCAGTGTGGCAAAGGATCTCTAGATAAGCATCAGTAGACATTTATTTTAGGCAATATCCTTATTCATTGAGAGCTCTAATCCAATAGATTAAATCCCAAATCTTCCGGACAAGACACAAAACAGGTTTTGAACGCCAAGATTGTGAGTTTCAAGTTTTTATTGAATAGCTTCAGTTTTAGCCTAAAAAAACCATAGGTTATAAAATGAGAATCAATCCGTTATCTAGTTCAGTGTTCAGTATGCCCTTGTATGTTAGCTGCCGTGAAGTTTAACTGTGCCAGGGTCCTGAGCTGGCTGTAAATGCTGCTCCCCGGAAATGTCCTTGCACTTCATAAGTTTAAACACGGTGCTATTAAAACAAACTCTCTGAGGTCAAGAGGTTTCATGCTTATCAGAGATGTGGAGACCACAACTGTAGCGATTTTGTAGAGAGCCTGGAAAATTTGGGGAGCCTAACCAAATAAAAATAGCAACACTAAGGTCCTGTGAACTTGGAGTTGTTGGAGGAATTGAAACCATCAGGCTTAATTTAGTGGGGTTTTTTCCTTCCATTATAGTAACTAAAAAGTTGCAGTGCTATGGGAACCCATATTAAATATTGAATAAACTTTAAAAAATTTTAGCTCTCGCCCTGGCCAGTTGGTTGGACATCGTCCTTTGCACCAAGAATGTCACAGTTCCATTCCCAGCCAGGCCACATAGCCTAGGCTGCTGGCTCAATCCCTAATAGGGGTTGTTCAGGAGGCAGTTGATCCATGTTTCTCTCTCTCACATCTATGTTTCTCTCTTCCTCTCCCTTTCTCTCTCTCTGAAATAATATATATCCTATCTAATAAAGAGGGAATATGCTAATTGATCACCACTCCATCACAAAGATGGCTGACCCACAGCTGAGACCAAGTTCCCATAAGGAGCCTTAAAGAGCAATCAGCAGGGACTTGAGGCTACGCCCTCCCTGCCCCCATGGGGCTTGGCAGGGGACCTCAGGCCACACCCCCACCCTGGCACCAGCCGGGAGACTGAGGCTACACCCTCTGCCCAGCAGGGCTTGACAGGGGTGGGACTGGTTGGGTCTGGATCTGGCCCAGTTGGGGGGAAGGGGCACTCGGGTCTGGGTCTCACACGATTTTGAGGTGCATGTGGGTAGGTGGGGACTTGACTCTGGGTCCCGTGGTGAGCTCTAGACTCTGACAGGAGGAAGGTTTTCATATACATTTTACTAACTTTCTATTCTAGAGAAAGGGCAAATAGCAATATTAAATTATTTCCTCTAATTAATCCCCTTTTAATGTGCATAAATTTCATGCACTGGATCACTAGTGTGTGTGTGTGTGTGTGTGTGTGTGTGTGTGTGTGTGTGTGTGTAACATTTTATATCTATGTGCAAAGCATATTTTTGTTAACCTAGGTTATTTCTCAACCTCAAACCTCACCATTTTTTTTTTCTTGACCATTTGTTACATCTTTCATTGCTCTCAGCTGACACATACAGTCCTACTTTTAAGTGTTGCCAAGTCTTCAGAGATCTGTATTTCTTTGCATAATTACACATACATATGTATATACATTTAAATAATTTGTGAACTTAATGTTGACTTAATTTATAACTGCATAAATGGTAAATAGACACAATTACAGGTGGGAATCAAATCAAATATGTCTAAGAGGAAAGTTGATTCCTGTAGGAGGCTGGGGATTCATTGTTTTAGCCTGAATGTATTGGATGTCTTTGAAGTGTCTAAAATAAACTAGTTAGTTTATGAATTAAAAAGAAGTATCCAACCAAAAATAGGTTGTATTCCAAAAATTTGTATTTCAGTCATGTGGTATTTTAAATGCAAACAAATACTGGCTGAATGAATTTTCACGTAGAAGCAGGTTTAGAAAAGTAAATGGTTCTTAGTAGCTTCATATGTGTGTCTGTGCTCTGTGCACTTCCTGGGCTCGATGCTCCTAGTCCTTTCCCTGGTAGTAGGTTAAAATATCTTAAGTTCATATACTTATTTGGGTGGCTTTTTTATATCATTTGAGACATATCTGGAATGAAGTATGGATGTTAATTAAAATAGACCATACCTGCCGAAACCAGTTTGGCTCAGTGGTGGAGCGTCGGCCTGTGGACTGAAGGGTCCCAGGTTCAATTCCGGTCAAGGGCATGTACATTGGTTGTGGGCACATCCCCAGTGGGGGGTGTGCAGGAGGCAGCTGGTCGATGTTTCTCTCTCATCGACGTTTCTAGCTCTCTATCTCTCTCCCTCTCTGTGGAAAATCAATAAAATATTTTTTAAAAAATAAAAATAAATAAATAAAAATAAATAAAATAGACCATACCTAAGATACCATATATTATATAATGACTGAACAAATCAGAAGAATTATAAATTGAATAAAATACGCTTGTTTTTTTTTTTTAATTTTACTTTATTAAGGTATTTTCTGAGTACATAGTTTACCATTGCCCCCCCCCCACCTCCCATTTATGCCCTCCCTCCCCAGAGTTCTGTGTTCATTGGTTGTACTTATGTTCATGCATACCAGTCCCGCGGTTGTTCTCCTATCTCCCCCCAGGTCTCCTTCCCCTCCCCGCTGTCATTTGGCAGTCTGCTTGTTTTATGGTGACTATCTCAGGACCATATGAATAGAGTCCACTCCTCCTCTGGTTTTCACCGCCCCTTCCCCTGGGTCCCACTGCTTCCCCTGGTACACACGGCTCGCCCGGGGCACACTGCACTCTGGGACACTCGGCTCACCCGGGGCACTCGGCCCCGTGGGACACTCGGCTCACCCGGGGCACTCGGCCCCCTGGGACACTCGGCTCACCCGGGGCACTCGGCCCCGTGGGACACTCGGCTCACCCGGGGCACTCGGCCCCGTGGGACACACGGCTTACCCAGGACACCCTTCCCCTTTGGGGGGTACGGCTTACCTGGGGCACATGGCCCCCCGGGGACACTCGGCTCACCCGGGGCACTCGGCCCCCTGGGACTCTCGGCTCACCGGGGCACTCGCCCCCCTGGGACACTCGGCTCACCCGGGGCACTCGGCCCCCTGGGACACTCGGCTCACCCGGGGCACTCGGCCCCCTGGGACACTCGGCTCACCCGGGGCACTCGGCCCCCTGGGACTCTCGGCTCACCCGGGGCACTCGGCCCCCTGGGACACTCGGCTCACCCGGGGCACTCGGCCCCGTGGGACACTCGGCTCACCCGGGGCACTCGGCCCCGTGGGACACTCGGATCACCCGGGGCACTCGGCCCCATGGGACACTCGGCTCACCTGGGACACCCTTCCCCTTTAGGGGGGGGTACGGCTTACCCGGGGCACACGGCCCCCTGGGACACTCGGCTCACCCGGGGCACTCGGCCCCGTGGGACACTCGGCTCACCCGGGGCACTCGGCCCCGTGGGACACTCGGCTCACCCGGGGCACTTGGCCCCCTGGGACACACGGCTTACCCGGGACACCCTTCCCCTTTGGGGGTACGGCTTACCCGGGGCACATGGCCCCCCGGGGACACTTGGCTCACCCGGGGCACTCGGCCCCCTGGGACTCTCGGCTCACCCGGGGCACTCGGCCCCCTGGGACACTCGGCTCACCCGGGGCACTCGGCCCCCTGGGACACTCGGCTCACCCGGGGCACTCGGCCCCCTGGGACACTCGGCTCACCCGGGGCACTCGGCCCCCTGGGACACACGGCTCACCCGGGATTCCCTTCCCCTTTGGGGGGTACGGTTCACCCGGGGCACATGGCCCCCTGGGACACTCGGCTCACCCGGGGCACTCGGCCCCCTGGGACACTCGGCTCACCCGGGGCACTCGGCCCCTTGGGACACACGGCTCACCCGGGATTCCCTTCCCCTTTGGGGGGTACGGTTCACCCGGGGCACATGGCCCCCTGGGACACTCGGCTCACCCGGGGCACTCGGCCCCATGGGACACTCGACTCACCCGGGGCACTCGGACCCCTGGGACACTCGGCTCACCCGGGGCACATGGCCCCTCTAGGGTGTTGGGGTCGCATATTGGAGGCGCCGCACTAGCTCCTTGCTAGCATGGTGGGAAGGCTGGGACAGCTGCAGTTGGGCTGAGATGGTTGCAGGCGGGGGGACCACCTTCAAAGGTGTCTCGTTCGGTGTGGGAGCGGAGCAGCTGCAGACATGGAGGCTAAGTTCTGAGGTCGCCCACTCCCTGAGCCCAAGGCGTGGTGAGCTCTGTTCTTGGTGGATTTCCTTTATTCTCAGCAGCAGTGGTGGGTGGCGGTGCCAGGTGCAATATTGATGGTCGCTCCTGTGGTTCAATTACCACAGTAGTTTTAAAGTTCACATGGCGGTGGTGGTGAGAGCTTCGGCTTGGCCACGTGGCATCGGAGGATGGGCTCGCCTGGGTGGGTAATGGAAGGCACCGTGCCATTTCCTCACCAGCGCGCTCCATCTCCCTCCCAGCATGGTGGGTGTGCTGGGAAGATTGTGGGCGGGCTGTGATGGCTGCATGGGGAGAGTCCGCCCTCAATGGTGTCCTCTTTGTTGCGGATGTGGAGCTGCTGTGGATGCAGAGGCTAATTTCTGAAGCCACACTCTCTATGAGCCCGGTGCGTAGTGAGCTCTGATTTCGGTGGATTCCCATTCTTGGGGGCGGCGGTGGGTGCGGCAGCGATGGTAGCTCCTGTGGCTCAATTTCCCCTGTAGTTTTAAAATCCGCATGGTGGTAGTGTCTGATGCTTTGGCCTGGCCATGTGGCAACGGAGAGAGGATTCTCCGGGTCTGCCAATGGAAGGCGCAGCGCCAGCACAGCGTGCGCGAAGGCCTGGCAGAGCAGGCCGCGGGCGGTGACGGAGAGTCCCCACGATGTCTTAGTCTTTCAGACTTAGTGGAATGCTTCCCCTGAGCCAGGACAAGCAGCACCACCACAAATATTGGCCAGCTCAGTGCTGCCCCTCTACAGGTGACAGTAGGGGCATCCTCACCTTGGTAGGCCTTTGCTCTTGGAGGTCTTAACCAGTGGAAGGCAGCACGGTACAGAACTGCCCCACCTTCTCAGTCCTCCGCTAAAATACGCTTGTTTTTAAAAAGTCACATTTATTTCACTTTAATGAAATAATACATTTACAATACTGAATCTTGAATCAGTTAATAAATTACTGGGAATAGATTAACTTCTGACAGAGCTTTAAAGGAGAGGAGTATATGAATTCCTGGCCGTGCAGCTTCATTGTCCAGCTTTACCAACTGATAAAACGCTCTTGATTCATGTGTATGTAACTGTGTCAAACATTTTTCTAAATGTACACTTAAGTTAATTAAACTTTTTTATTTTGAGGTAATTATGGATTCACATACCATCCTAAGAACTAATACAGAAAGAGATCTTTTTGTGCCCCTTGCCTTGATTTTCCTAAATCTTATAAAATTACAGCACTGTCACAACTAAGAGATTGACATTGATAGAATTCACTCATGTTATTTAGACTTCCCCAGTTCTGCGTGTGTTTTGCTCTGTGGATGCAGAACAGTCCCATCGCTACAAGTATCCCTGCCATCGCCTTTGTGTCACCGGCACCCTTCTCTCACCCCCCCTCCTCCTTTGGCCCTGACTCCGCACACTCCGCATCTGCTTCCCATCTCTGTAATTTCATTATTTAATCAATGGAATCCTGTGGTGTGTGACCCTTAGGAATTCGGGTGTTTTACTCAGCAAAATTCCCTTGAGACTTATCCAAGTTGTTTGTAATCACAGGTTTGTTTTTTTCGTTTTTTGCTGAGTGGGCATTCCATGGTGTGGGTGTGCCACAGTTTAACAACCGTTCACCCACTGAAGGACATCTGGCCTATTCCCCGTTCTTGTTTATTATGAATAAAGCATCTACAAACATTTGTGTACAGGCTTTCATATAGTAATTGCATTTTTTTGTTTGATAAGAAACTGCCAAACTGCTTTTTTAAAGAGCTTGTACATTTTTATATGCTTACCAGCAATGTATATGAGAGATTTAGTTCTTCTGCATCTTTGCCAGCATTGATATTGTCATTATTTTTGTTTCAGATGAGATGATACAATCTGGTATGGATATTAATCAAAGGAATGCTTTAATTAGTTATGGGTATTACTGAATGTATAATATAATTAAAACATACAATAAAAAAGTAGTGATAAAAACTTATGGAATATTATAAGACTGTATAAGATACACTTTAAAAATATATATGTATTTTTATTGATTTTTTTTACAGAGAGGAAGGGAGAGGGTCAGAAACATAGATGAGAGAGAAACATTGATCAGCTGCCTCCTGCACACCCCCCACTGGGGATGTGCCTGTAACCAAGGTACATGCTCTTGACCGGAATTGAACCCGGGACCTTTCAGTCCACAGGCCGACGCTCTATCCACTGAGCCAAACCAGTCTCGGCTGAAGACATTTCTTAATAATGAAGTTAAGTGCCTACATGTTACAGACACATCTCCAGGGCAGTTTTCAAACTTTAGAAATGTTCTCTTTGTCT
Organism: Vespertilio murinus; assembly: GCA_963924515.1. NCBI lineage: Eukaryota > Metazoa > Chordata > Mammalia > Chiroptera > Vespertilionidae > Vespertilio > Vespertilio murinus. Next base: position 15,354,207 of record OZ004707.1, read on the forward strand.
CTTTCTTTTTAGACTAAGATATAACAGAGACAAGGGCTGGCCTAGATTTGACTGTAGTCTGAAGAAGTCCTATCAAAGTGAGAGATTGAGACCATCTGGTTATAAATCGACATTGGGTTAGGCTAGGATCTGTTCCTCAAAGAATGGACCTAGTTCATTAGGCATGATATACTTGGAACTCACTTGCTGTCTCAATTCTCTGTGCATGTTCTGAGCCCTGTGTATATGAGTTTATGATGCCACACTCCTCCTCCCCCCACGTGTGCTCCCACGAGTCTCCCTTCTTTGCCTGGTACTACTGGAAACTTTCTGATCACCTTGGCAAAGGGACCTGGTTTCCATGGGCCCTAAATTAAGGTGTAAATTTGCTTATTCTAAGCATAGGGTCAACCACCTGAATATCACCCACGTTATACCCTAATGGGCAAACCCTAATGAGCACCCTAATGAGGAGAGGTGTGCATTGCAGGTAATCATGTGGCTTTTTTTTTTTTTTCCTTTAGAAAGAAAAGAGCAATTATCACTTGAAAACTAAACCAAACCTGACAGACACCATCTAGTTAGTCCTTGGTGTCTGTAGCAACCTGGACCCTGGAACCAAAACATACCTTCCTAGGGTTAGAAAAGGAGTGAATCTTCAAGGCCAGTCTGTGGCCATTGTCAGGAAGAAGAAACTTGAAGTCAGTGCCAACAAAAACTGGAGCTTGACCAAAGCGTTAAATGGTTGACAGTCCGTTTTAACGATTGTGGTAATCTGTTTCCATGGTGGCAAGACATGAATGGGCAATCATAGCAGGGCAACAAAGCCACCTTTGGAAGCAAGGTGACCTACAGACCTGTTTTGCAATACGGTGTTTCAACTGGAGCTTACAGATTAAGCAAAGAATTAAGCCAATGTATACTTTATTTAAAAGAGTAAAATAATTTAACGAGCGTGTAAAACTTGCAAACATGGTTCTGGAACACCCCTTTTCTCCCCTTCCCGCCTTTTGGGTTAAAACACCCCAACCCCATGGGATTTATGCTGCACAGAGAGGTGAAGCTTTTTTTGAACTTCTCCTTGAAACCAAGTTCATATTCAGGGACTCTCAGGCAAGAGGAGCTGGAGAGTGAGCGATCCCTCTCTCTGTTCTTGCCTCAGTGGGAAGTAGGATGGTCACAAAGCTGGAAATCCCCTTGGACTGCAGCTAGGACGATCCTACTCTGATGGCCTTATCTTAGAGGCGTTTGTGCCCCTTTCAGGTTAGATTTTATTTTTTAGATTAAGTATGAAGAAACACTGATTTGTGGTCAGAACTGAAATGTGACTCAAGTACTTGAATATGTATTTCTACTAGATCAAGCTTGTCCCTTGGAGCAAGGGTAGGCAGGAAAATGAGAATTTCTAAGGACAAAAGTCGATAGGCAGGACCCAAGGTTTATATCTTCAAAGAAAGGAGATACATTTGGGCTTGGGCTTGTTCTCTCTTTTTAAAAAGTAAATAACTTATGCTTATAAATATTTCAATGCCGAAGTGTGTAAATATATAAAACGTGAATTCTGTAAATCATACCTACCATTTCCACTATACACATAAAGAACTCTCTCCCCACTATTAACATATAAGGAATTAGGTATACATTCTTTTAGTCCCTCCCCCCTTTTTTTTACTTAAGCAGGTATTAAGTTTTTAAAATATTGAAAAAATTAAACTGGGATCATGAAAAATTTCTGGGTTTGCATTTTACTGTGCATTAGTGAATTTAGGAATCCTTTTTAAAACTTTTTGTGAATTACCTACATTCACATATATTTGTTAAAATTGGACTTATTTATACATAAGTATGTTTCAAACACCAGTTGAACTGTGAGCGATTTTACTAGATATTGATCACCCTGTCCTTGTTACTAGGTGTACTCCTGATTTTTTTGTGTGATCTTTTATGGTTTCAGTCCATTTTTCTTTTTCTTTTTTCCCCCCTTGATCCTGGCTGTTTTTATCTCCTAAATGTCCATCTCTTATCATGTTTATTTCTTTTGCCTTTTTGTCATGTCTGAGTGTTTATCATTTGATACTGTGGAAGCTGCACTGATACGATGGTGATAGGAAAGGTGATCACCTCATTCTGTTTGCCATGTAGTCAGTCACCAGAGGTGTCGATAAGGAAGCACTCACTGTATCCCATGAATACACAACGTTGTTCTGTAGATTTCTAAATAAATGCAAGAGATTACACAGCACACGCTCTGTGACTGGGACTTTGCTACCCACTGCAAAAAAGCCTTCAAGTTCTAAAATGTGCTTTGAAAGTTCTTACCTGTGAGTCCACTTGTGTGTTTTAAAGAATGAATACTTGAAAAGAATGCTTTAAACACACAGCACATTCGAAAGCTTCTCTTGGAGTCTGTAGTTATATGTTTAAAAAGGTGGGTAGATGCAGAGAAAGTCATAGGAGCACACCCCATAAGTTTTACTCATTAGGATGTTTCAAATGAGTAGCTATACGCAGTTATTCACAAGTCATTAGAAAATGAGAAATTGCCTTTCCCCATCCTATGAATTTAAGAGGAACCTCAAGAGGTAAGTTCAGAGCAGATAGAGGATGATCCCTAAGACCTTTTTCTAAACAAGTGGAACATATACAGAAAATACCAGTTGTCTTTGCACACTGGTTTTTACCAGATGTGGCCGCTTACTGAAAAGTGCATGATTGCCGAAACCGGTTTGGCTCAGTGGATAGAGCGTCGGTCTGCGGACTGAAGGGTCCCAGGTTCGATTCTGGTCAGGGGCATGTACATTGGTTGCGGGCACATCCCCGGTGGGGGGTGTGCAAGAGGCGACTGATCAATGTTTCTCTCTCATCAACGTTTCTAGCTCTCTATCTCTCTCCCTTCCTCTCTGTAAAATATATATATATATATATATATATTTAAAAGTGCATGATTATTCTCTGCAATGCACTGAAATGAATAAGCATTGTCTGTTGGTTTTAACTTCAATGTTTAGATTACTTACAAGATAATGCCTGTTAGTTATGAAAGGTAGGGTCTTTCAAGGCCTGTTTTGGCCTTTCTATCCAGGAAAGCTTAAGACTGACGCAATGACTTTACTTACTGAATTAGAGTTTATTAAATTAGGAGTCAGTCACTGAAGGTGGCTTGTCTTTCCCACTGGGCACCGACAGTGCCATTTAAGAACACAAAACATAACCGTGGCCTCTGTAGGAACGAGCCATAGAGCTGAGCCAAGAAGGCTCTTCTCTTCCTGCTGTGCATGGGACCCCTTCTAGCGTTTGTCTTCCTTCAGTCCTGTGGGGGCGAACATGAAGGAGGTACATCCACTGAATTCGTTAGAGTCCCTTTGGCATAGAGCTGTCAGCAGCTTCACGTCTTGAACTTCTCCGAGGCATGCTGTGTCCTTGACCAAGAAATGTGTTTCCCCATGTGTCTGATAGTCAACATCTGTGGTGCTGAAGGCACAGGGCCAGGCACATCTACGTCCTGGGACTCCGCTGGGAAACGCAAGGCTGCCCTGGGGGGCGGTGGACTTGCCACAGAGTTCATTTGGCGTCTTTCGTTGGCTGTTCTGGGGAGGGAGGATTTTTTCTGAGTACTTAATCATGGTTATACAGGTTTCTTAAGTTTTTACCTCACTGTTTGGGTTCTAGTGGGTTACTTTGTGAATGAGTTAAGCCTTCTGTTATTACAGAGGTCAGTCATATAGTCTGCTTCCTTCCCTGTGGTCAGGAACCATGTCTGTCTGTTGTGATGCCATAGACACCGCACAACCAAACCCCGAGTGCTTTGTTATTTAACAGCTCAGATAAAACGTGTGGTGGCGAAAGGAAAAGGAAACTGAAATGTTTTCAAATATACCCATGATTCTAGGTTCCAATTACCTAGAACTTATAGAAAAGCGGGAATTACATGCTCAAGAAGAGTTATTTTCCAATACATTATGCATGACTTTCTTTTAAAAAACTTGCTTAATGAACTTCAGTTGATCTCCAATTCCCCTTCTCACCCTCCCCTGCCTTCCCTCTGAGGTTTGGTGGTCTGTTTGATGCTTCTCTGTCTCTGGATCTGTTTTTGCTCATCAGTTTATGTTGTTCATTATCTTCCACAAATGAGTGAGCTCATGTGATATTTATCTTTCTCTGACTGGCTTATTTCACTTAGCATAGTGCTCTCTGGGTCCATCCATGCTGTTGTAAATGGTAGGAGTTCCTTTCTTTTTACAGCAGCGTAGTATTCCATAGATGTACCACAGTTTTTTAATCCTCATCTGCTGGTGGGCACTTAGACTGTTTGCAAATCTGAGCTGTTGTAAATTGTGCTGCTAGGGTGCGTATATGATTTTTGTTTCTTATTTCTTGGGATATATTCCTAGAAGTGGGATTACTGGGTCAAAAGGCATTTTTAGTTTTTTGAGGAAACTCCATACTGTTTCCACAGTGGCTGCACCAGTCTGCTTTCTCACCAGCAGTGCACAAGGGGTGGCATGCCATCTTACCATGGTCTGTGCTGGGTCAGTGAGACGATCTTGCTTGCTCATTTGCACTTTACAACCAGAGTTAATGGAGAGTGTTAGTGTTCTAGAAAATGTTCTCCCTATTTCTCACTGGGGGCAGGAGGGATGAGGGGAGAGTGACTCACATTTATAGATGTTAACAATTGAGCATTGAATCTTTAAGTAGCAATATGACTTCTAATGAGGAGCTCAATCATACAGTATCAGCTTGAGTAGAGAGAGGAATAGAAAATATGGGGTAAAGCCAAACCCATAGAAACAGTAGAATGGTGGTTACCAGGAGCAGACTTTTAGTTAGAAGTTAAGTAAGTTTTGGGATTCTAATGCACAGCATGGTGATTATAATTAACAGTGCGGTATTATATACTTAAAAGTTGCTGAGAGGAAGATATTAAATGTTTTCACCACAAAGAGAAATAGTAATTATCTGATGTAAACGGAGGCTTTAGTTAATGCTATGATAGTAATCATTTTGCAGCATACAAGTATAGCAAATTAACATGTATACCTTAGGCTTATGCAATGTTTATGTCAGTTACCTTTCAGTAGAGCTGGGATAGAGGGGCTAAAGGCACACAAAACACACTAAAGTAAATAAGTAGGAACAGAATTTATGGTGGTGATAATGCAGTGGTTACACTTTGCCAACTGATTGAAGACCAAATTTCTGAGCCAGTGACTTTTAATGTCCTCTGTGGTTTGATCCTATCTGTTCAGTTTTTCCCACCTGTCTTCCAGAATGCACTGTGCTGTCCCCTCTTTATTGCCTTGGTCAGTGCTCTTCTCTGCACCATTCCATCTCACCTTTTATATCTGTGTGGTAAGATCCTACCTATCCTTTAACTTCCCACTCAGATGCGAACATGTTTTCTCTGATCCTCCCAGCTGGAAGTGTGTCGTCTGTGAGCTGTATGTTAGCTGACACTAAGCACAGAGTTTGTACCGTGGGCCTTACAGGTATAGGTCACTGAGGTCTGCCCTTGCGTCTTGGAACTGGAAAGGTGCAGAGTTAGGCATTCTGGCTACTGTTTGGGTGTGTTTGGTAAACTTCCCCACTTACTAAAATTACTGTAATTATCAATGCAGGTGAGGGAAGCAAATGTTGTGTTGATTTTATTTTTTAGCCACATTCTATGTTCGTTTGGTTAAGCGGAGGAGTGGTAGATTTTCTGTCTTTATGACTTTATTTTTGTGAGCTAACACTTTAATTATATGGACCCTCTCTTTCCCTCACAGTTTTAGGACCAGGCAATTGCTAGTTGGGGAGGAAGTCAGTTTATGAATTTAAGTCAGCTATAGGTGGTTCACTTTGAATAACCAACATGGAAGAGTTGACTTAATGGCATTTTAACATTAGAGTACTCTTGTGTCATGGAAAGAACAAGAATTAGGTAGGATTTATGGAATATTTGGTGGGGGGGAAGCCCATGTTTTTGAAATTTCAAGTGAGAGCTGTTATCTGGAATCTAACCCATTGGTCACTTCTCGTATTTCTTTTCCAGGTCCGGACCCTGTTTGTCAGCGGCCTGCCCCTGGACATCAAGCCCCGGGAGCTCTACCTGCTTTTCAGACCATTTAAGGTACCTGTTCTACCTTTCAGAAATGAGGAAAGGAAACAGAAAGCTTCATGGGGTCTCTCTGGAGGAAGAAATGAAATGCTTGAGAAAGTACCCTATAACGGTGATATTTTTAAAAGGTTAATGAGCAGTGGGAATTTAACATCTCATCCCTCCTTTCACTTATGAAAGATGGAAGTGGTTTGTCCTCCCAATAGCTAATCTAGGCAAGAGTCTTCTCTTACTGATGTGGACATGTATCTGTCTCTTCCACGTAGAACAGCCTTAGTGTCCTCTGGCAATTGGGGGTATTTTTCTAGGTATAGATCACCAAATATTACCAATTGCTCATGTATTTATATTTCAAATGCAATCATATAAATCAAGTCCTTTCCCTAGGAGATTATTAGTTGAAATAGTTCTATTGGTACTAGTCTTTGGAGGCAGAACTCGGCTTTTTTGAATTAGACTAGGAACCTAATGCCATATTTGTTTCATGAGAAAACTATTGTAAGTTTCAAATAAAGTAAAAACAATATTGTAAAGTGTTGCTTGGCATGAGGGGAAGCTTCCCTGGTGCTTCACGAAATATTTAATGCCGTGTGGCTATTGAGATATAACTACTTTGGAGATACTGAATGAATCTGGAATTGAAAGCTTAACAGGAAGTCAGACTAAAGCTGAAATAACCATGCATGCTGCGTTGGCCAAACCTTGAAGGTTATACGCCTGTGGCGGGTCGGAAAAGGCTGGACTGGGCAAATGGTGGGCTGGAGGCCTTGGCCCTCAAGGTGTGAACCTGGAAGTCACACAGTGAATGACAGGGCCAAGGTTCGAACCCCAGCAGTCTGACTGCCATCCCAGCTCTGACCTACTGTGTGATACTAATTCTCCACCTGTGACTGAGAGTGCATCCCGCCAGTGGTTTGTACTGGATGAAGTTCTCATTGTCCTTTGCCGCTGAGGCCTTCAGGGTGTTTCAGAGAAAGCACCTTGAAAAAGGAAGGGGCAGGGCTGTGAATCATGACCTCTTTGTCCAGAAGAGCTCAAGGCCTTTGAGGTGACATGTTTACAGTAGCTAATTGGTCACATAGTTCTGTGCTGGAAAGAGGTGAGGATGAATCAATCCCAACACTCTGCCCAGAAACGCTTCCCTAAAGTCAGGACCCTGCTGTATTCCTAACAGCCTCTTTTAATGAAAGTCCCCGAAGGTTGGCCCCGGTCTGCAAATCTGTCTCCGAACTGATGTGTGCCGCGGTCAATCATGTCAAGTGGTGTTTTCCCCTCTGGGTCATCCATCAGTGCAAGCCACCTGCTATTGATTATTTTCAGAAATAAACGCACTTTGTTGTCCTTACCCCGAGAAGCCAGGGAGGGGTGAGAGGAGGTTTTGTCTTTGAAGATGAGCTCAAGCAAAAACCCAGCAGGGCATTTTGTACATCCCAATCAGAATGCCAGTATGACAATTGGCTGATTCAATAAATAAGCAAAAGAACTGAAAAAGAAAATTTTAAAACCTCAACAAAATTTAGCATCACTACCTGCTTCGCCTTGCCTGGCAGTTTTGAAATTTTGATGAGTAGTTTCTACCTAATACATTTGTTTAAAAATTTTTTATTTTTTCAATTAGAGTTCATGTATAATATAATATTAGTTCCAAGTGTACAACCATGTTGATTAGACATGTATATAACTTACAAAGTGATCACCAATGTATATAACTTACAAAGTGATCACTAATATAATTAGTATATAACTAATATAATATTAGTATATAACTAATATAATATTAGTATATAACATGTATATAACTTACAAAGTGATCACTAATATAATATTAGTTCCAAGTGTACAACCATGTTGATTAGACATGTATATCACTTACAAAGTGATCGCCAAAATATAGTGCATTCTTAATGTTTATAATTATTGTTATTTTATAGCAAACACATGGCCAAGCTATCGCATACTCTCACCTTCCTGACTTATTAAATTTACCTCCTTCCCTCTCCTAGTTCTATAAGACAAAGAGATCTGCTGTACACAGACACCAGTTCCCTGCCGTTGCATAATTTCATGGGGAAAAAGGGAAAGAAACATAAAAATGCATGAATTCCAAGGTTTGGCTTTTTTTAGGCCCCAAGTCTGCAAACAGATGTATGTACACATGGGTGTGTGCATATGTGCCTGTGTGTACAGTCTGCTTTCCTGATTAATTTAAAAGGCATTTGTGAGAGAGGTAGTCAATAGTCATAAGGGATGAAGAACTTATTTTTACTTGAGAAGATGCTATTATAATCCCCCCCCTTTTTTTTGTCTAAATGTGATTCTTTTTTATTTTCAGGGCTATGAGGGTTCTCTCATAAAGCTCACATCTAAGCAGGTAAGAATTTTAAACTTGGATATTCATGGTCACTTCTACAATAAGTTGGAATTGACTTTCTTCAGGAATATTACTAGGGCTCAACACCCTTTATTCCCATTAGGATTTTCTTTTGTTGTTGTAGCTTTAAAAGATAGGGTGATATTGGTTAGGAATTAGCACAGGAAAAATGGCTTGTAATTCCATAGTCTTCAGCTAGGATGTCTGGGACTGACCCCAAGGAAGACAAATATAACGCATCCAGCATAATTATATTGGGGTTTATTTGTATATTCAAAAGTAATTATTATACAAATTCACTGTTATTCCCAATTCTTTCCTGTTTGTGTGTCTTTTTTTTAATAAGGTTAAACAGGCAGCCTTTCACAATCGGTATGAGTATCTGGTGATGAAGAATCATGTTCTCTCTCAAACCCCGAATGGAGGTGGTAATCAGTAACCCTGGTAGTTCCTGCAAACCTCTTAAAATTTTCAGCTGTATGCTTTTCCCCCTCTAATGCTGAACACTCAGCATGCTCACCCCCCCAATCACTTTTTGACACTCAGTGGGGTTTTCTCTGGTTCATCAGAATTAAGCTATGTTGCAAGAATCCTTCTGGACTAAAAGATACTGAGTCCAAAGGGATTATGACCCCTCTCTCTTCAGTTGGAACATTATGGGATTTGCCATGGAAATGTTCATCTGTAATTTTGATCGTGCAGTGAGAGTATGAGCTTTATCATTGTGTCATTGTAGTCGTTGCACTGACTGTGTACCAGAAGGTGATTTGGTTCTCTTTCTACTTAAAAAAGATGAAGAAACTGAAGGACATTGAATTAATTTAGAAAAGTAGAGTCTCTTGACCCAAGTTTTCCTCTTTTCCCTTGTTCACTGCTGCTCACCTTCCAACCCCTTCTAGATTATTTTATGATTCTCTAACACCCCAGCTATATGCCCTTGAAGAACCACACTCACAATCCCTTTGATTCGTGTTAGAAATTTAGCTAAACCACTGAGTCATGATTCTTCTGGACTGGCTTTCTTATTTCCACACAAATGCCTGTGGTCATTTCTTTATCTTAGCCCTTCACTTTGACATCACCGTTGACCCAGAAAAAATAGATATCCCCTGATTTTTTTCCCTTCATATTTCTTTTTCTTTTCCTCAGCCTGTAGGTTTTGTGAGTTTTGACAGTCGCTCAGAAGCAGAAGCTGCGAAGAATGCTTTGAATGTGAGTACTTGTGTAATCATTGGGGAGTTTCCTTATGAGGTGGTGGGAAAGAGTAGAATCTCAAATGGAAGGAATATGACTTCACAATCCAACAGGAAAGGATTCATCAATTTAATGAGTCCTCTAAAGAAATCCCCCCCCCCCTGGAATTGTGGTCAGATGTGCAAACTATTCAGTAACTTTGCTCTACTCTAGCTTTTGCTATAAGGCTCAAAATACCTGATAATGTCTTATTTTAGTTCAGTCCAGTCATATCCCATGGGGGTGTACAGCTTAGTTTGGCCATCACTGTGCTCTCAAAGGTAAGCCTAAACCAAGAAAATATAAAAACAAAAAACAAACCAAAAAAGTTGGCTTTTCTTATTTCATGAGGTTTTATTTTAGTGTTTGGCTTTTTGCTTTTAAACAGGTCATTGTCATTTATCCTGACTGATTAAAAACTTGTATATATGGCTTTCCTGAAAGGCATGCTGCATTGGGATATAAGTGAAAATAAACTGTCATTGAATAGACACAGCTATATTTGGTTTGTTAGGTATCTTGTCTGCCATATGTTATGAAGCGTTTACCAGTTTTACCTCAGTAAATCCTTTCCCCCTTTGGTATGTTGAAAAACAAAACAACTTAAGGGAACCAAGCTGAGAGAATGTGGAAAGAAGCCAATTTAATTTGGTCCAGATGCTGAGAGCAGACCCTCAGGTGAGGCGTCTCGGTGAAAAGCTTGGCTCCATCCTGCTCCAGGCAGTTGGCCTAAGCAGCTGTGGATGAGGGCTGATTAATGTGGCCAAAGGTGTCCAGGGTGCTTCTTGAAAGGAAGGTGGGAACTTAACTCGTTGTACTCTGGGTGAAACTTCTGTGAGCTTACCACTGGCCTCTGCTTCGCTTTAGAGTCTACCGATACCCCTGTCAGTTGCTCTTCTGAGCTCCTGGGTGCTAAGACAAACCATGCTGGGGACGAGCTGTAGAAAAGACCCGATGTCCCATTGACTTGGTGGCCCAAGAGAAAGGGGTCAACATAACAGTGTCATTGTGACACAATCTTGAGGTTTGGGGCTTTGGGGAAAAAATTAATACAGCCCCAGAAGAAATAATTCGCTTGTTATTGTTGGATTTTCATGAAAACATACAGGAATGTCTTCGGAATCCAAGAGTTCCAAAGAGCTTAGAATTTTTCTGGATTTGGGTAAATGACCTTCTGATTAAAACAAGGGCTCACTTACCCTGTCCTCTCCCGCAGAACAAAATGTAAACCAATTATTTATTGAGTACCAGTGATACACACTAAAGCAAAGTAGATAGCTGAATATTTTTACTTAAAAATTATTTCACGATTTTTCTATTACATAGATGCAACCAGAATTTTCTCATAAAAAGAAATTTTTTTTTTTTTTTTTTTTTTTTTTTTTTTTTTTTTTTTTTTTTTTTTTTTTTTTTTGCTTTGCTGCATTTTATTTTATTTTTTATTTTTTTTAATAAATCTTTATTGCTCAGATTATTACAATTGTTTCTCCTTTTTCTCCCCCATAGCTCCCTTCCACCCGATTCCCACCCCACCCTCTGCCCTTACCCCCTCCCCCATCATTGTCCTCATCCATAGGTTATACAATTTTAATCCAGTCTCTTTCTGCACCCCACACCCCTTCACCCTGATAATTTTCTATCCACTCCCTTTCTTTGCCCCTAATTCTATTATATTCACCAGTTTATTCTATTCCTGAGATTTTTAATTCACTTGACCTTCTTCCTCTTCTTAAGTAATACCTTTCAGCATTTCATATAATACTGGTTTGGTGGTGATGAACTCCTTTAGCTTTTTCTTATCTGTGAAGCTCTTTATCTGCCCTTCAATTCTGAATGATAACTTTGCTGGATACAGTAATCTTGGTTGTAGGTTCTCCCTATTCATCACTTTGAATATTTCTTGCCACTCCCTTCTGGCCTGCATGGTTTCTGTTGAGAAATCAGCCGATAGTCGTATGGGTGCTCCCTTATAGGTAACCAACTGCTTTTCTCTTGCTGCTTGTAAGATCCTCTTTTTGTCTTTTACCCTTGGCATATTGATGATGATGTGTCGAGAAGAATTTTTCTTTGGATTCCTCTTGTTTGGGGTTCTGTAGGCTTCCTGTACTTGTAAGTCTATTTCTTTCACCAGGTGAGGGAAGTTTTCTGATATTATTTCTTCAAATATGTTTTCAGTATTTTGCACTCCCTCTTCTTCTGGCACCCCCATAATTCTGATGTTGGTGCGCTTGCAGTTGTCCCAGAGGCTCCTTACACTATCTTCAACTTTCTGGATCCTCTTTTCTTCTTCCTTCTCCAGCGGAGTGTCTTTTGGCTCTTTGATCTGATTCTTGTGTTCTTCCATTCTGCTGTTGGATCTCTGCATAATATTTTCCAATTTAGTCAGTTTATCTATACTTTTTAGTTGGGTCTCATGGAGTTTATCGAGCTTTTCTAGGATATTGTTGCATAACCTTAGAACCGTAGTTCTGAACTCTATATCCTCCATCTCTTTTGTTTGAGATCTGTTTCCTTGTCTCGGCATTATCACTGTTTTTCAGAGTTGGTAGGATGGCTTTGTGTGTTTGGTGTCCTATATAGCACAGTGGATCAACCTCCTCAGTTACCTGAGGTAGACACTCTTGGTGATCCCCTTTGTGGACTGCGTGCACAGCTTTGTTGTAGCTAAGTCTCTATTGTTGTGAATTGACCTTCAGGCCAATTGGATGTGGGTATCAGCTGTGTCTACTCTGGGATAACTTCTGTATTGGAGACAGTCTTATAGGATCAGACTTGAAAAACTGCAGAAGCCTCTGCTCAGCTTGGATGGGGCGGAGTCTCAGGGCTGAAGGCTTCTGCCCTGCCCTTGTGCGCTCGCCTGAGTTTCCGCCTGACCGGCCCAGGTTCCCCAAGCAAGAGCGTGGGTGCCGCAGGGGCTCACCCAGACTTGGGCTGGTCTCTGTAGTCTGGAGCTTCTGACTCCTTCCGCTACAGAGAGGCCGCCACCTTGTACAGAGAGGCAGCGGCAGCCTCCGTGGTCAGACTGGAGCTTCTGACTCCTTCCGCTCCGGAGAGGCTGCCACCTTGTACAGAGAGGCGGCGGCAGCCTCCGCGGTCAGACCTGGAGCTTCTGACTCCTTCCGCTTCGGAGGGGGAGGGGCGGCGGTCAGACCTCAGCGCGTACTTGCTCGCACGCGAGTCTGCAGACCCTGCCGGCTGCGACTGCGACTCCCGGTCCCCGGTCTCTGAGTCTCTGAGTCTCTGGGTGCCTTTCTCTGCAGTCCAGACTCCACCCGTAGGAGCCTGGGACCACGGAATTTCAGCCGGGGTTGGGTTCAGTACAGTCCGAAAGGGTTCCGTGCAATCGGGGATTCCTCCCCTCCCACCGCCAGGCAGGTATTCGGCGGCCGCGTGCGCGAGCGTCTCCTACCTCAGTGCTTTTCGGCTCCCAGTCCGATCCGTGAGCCTCTCTCTTTCTTTCTAGTTGTAGCTATTCCACTCCGCCAGCTTTCCTGACGTTTTGGTGAAGTCCTTTTTGATTTTAGTTGTTTTTTTAATTAAATTGTTGATGAGGCGGCAGCTTAGGAGACTGCCTAGGCCGCCATCTTGGATGTTCTATAAAAAGAAATTTTAAACTCAAAAATTAAAACCACAGTTTCTGTTTAAGCAGTGTTTTCTTTCATTCTAACCAGGTGACATCTTTCTAAATTCAGAAATATTTTAGGTTCTCCAAAGTTATGTGAGATGACATTTTTACCAGGTTCTTTTCATTGTTCTTATAAAGGAAGTAACAGCCATTGAAACTTGCTCACAGAATGGAGTCTACATTGCCTTCTTTTATCTTTGCTAGGTATATGAAGGTGTCACTGACCCACTGTCTGAAAAACAATGGGCTTTTATAGTTAGTTACCTCTCTCGTCTGACTTAAGGCAACATTCTCTTATGAGCTAAGATGTTAAATGGTCATACTCATAAGCTGTGATTTCTTGCCTTCTAAGCAAAGTATAGCAGTATAAATTCAAATTTTCTTGGTGCCTGAAGGTTATATCATTTAAAATAACAGGTATTGAGCTATGCTGTAACATAAATGATAGAGATTTTTAAGTCCACCCTATGCCAATGGCCCCAGCTCATTTGTTTTTTTTTGTCCTGAGGTCTGGTTTCAGGTTCTTCGTGTGCTCAGCTCTTCTTTATCACTGGCAATAAGCCTTCCTTTAGCAGCATCCTCTCGCTAATCATTAATTTTGTTTGTTGCTCATATATTAATAATGTGGAAAGAACTCCGAGCAAAGCAGGTCTAATTCTGTCCTGTTCTGTGGACTTTAGGGTAACTGTTAATATTTACCTGAGGAGTATTAAACCTTAGCTTTCTTCTGCTTAGAAGCTGTCTTGTGAGTATAGGGCGTATATTGAGCTCCTAGTTGGCCTCTTTCTCAGTGTTTTAAACTTTTAAGCATAGAGTATTAGAGGTCTCTGTACCTTAGAAATCACCTTATTGTTACAGTTGGGGGAACTGAGACCTTAGAGAGAATGGCTGCTACCAATAGAAGTAGGCCTCTTGTATCTTAGTCCTGGTGGCATTGACAGACTGTTTAATTCATGCTATCTAGGACAAATGATCGTGGTCATGTTTGGTGTGTGACTATGGAGCAAGGTGACTTCTTCTCTTTGGAGAGAGAATGGACCCATCTATATATATAAAAGCCTAAGAGACTGTTCAACTGGTAGCTATGACATGCACTAACCACCAGGGGGCAGACGCTCAAGGCACAGGCATGGAAACATGGAACAACTGATGAATCTCAGAGAGAAGAGGGGAAGGGGGAGTGTGGGAAGAGATTAACCAAAGATCTCAAATGCATACTTAGAGGCCTGGTACACGAATTCTCCATTGGGGACCCTTGGCCTGGCCTGGAGGGATTTCGCTGAAACTGGCAGTCTTGACATCCCCTGAGGGATCCTGGATTGCAAGAGGGCACAGATCAGGCTGAGGGACCCCACAGGTGCACAAATCCATGCACTGGGCCTCTAGTTTAGGATAATATACTGTATCATGAAGCTGACACATCTCTATGGCCCAATATATCATGCTTGTTTTCAGGGTCATCTTTTCTAATTAGTGAATTAAAAATATATGATGCTAATAGCTATTATATTTTTTCCTCGTGTCTTTTGTCCAGACAGTTCCTTTAAATGCTTTTCTTCAAATTTCTTTGGGGAAAATTCATTTTGTAATGTTTTCTTTGATTGTCCTATTAAGAAACTTAAACTTTAATTCAGTAAATCCCTCTATATGGAATAGTTCATAGTGTTATGAACCACTTCTCCATGTTGGAGAGATTATTTTCTTGTTATGATTTCTGACTTGGTTACTTTCTGATTCAATTATTAATATTAGTAATTAGTCTTTTTCCATAATGACTGATTTTTGAATCCATTTATTTTATTCCATTTTTGTATTATGCTCCGGCCAATTTAATAATTTTATGGAAAGCTCCAATTGAATTGAGTGGCAACATTGAACTTGTATCGGGGAATAACTCCTGTCTTCTAAGTTAAGTACTGTATATTTTGTTTTTATAGCAAAAATTCCCAAATTAAGCTAAAAACAACCCAAACCCAGGCTTCCCTTCAGGTTATCTGTGTTCCCATTAATCCTCATGATTAGAAACCCTGTTTATTTATTAAACTGGCAGCAAAGTATCTGATCTATTCTTCATCTTCCACACACCTTAGTAATTTCTGTACCAGCAGTTTTCCATTTTCCATACTAATAGAAGGGGGAGATGAAAACCTAAATTATCTAACTATTTTTATGATTTGTTTATAATTTGGGAAGGTAATTAAATACAGAGTTAACCTGGTGAGTAAAAATTTGGTTTTTGAAAATGTTAAGATGAAACAGGAAGCAGCGTAGGTCTAAGGATAAAGACCCCGAGCAGAGGCGAGAGTAAGTCATTTCTGACCAATTGTAAAGACCCCATTGTTGGTGTTGTTGCCTGGGTAGAATCGTGTCTGCATCTAAATAAAAATGATTAGCAGTCAGCACTTCCGATCAGCAGGCTCATCACACTCCTTGCTTGAGCACAGTTCCCTAATGAGCATCATCTGACACCGGTACTTGGGAATTGCTCATGTGAACTACTTGTAAAAGACTGTGTGTAAACTCTTGTGTCTATGTGCCAGTTGTTTTATATCTCTCCTCCCCTATTTCTAAATAGTTGTTATCGGGGGTAGGTATTCTATTTGGACCAGAGAAGTCTGATGTTATCAAACTATGTACTGCAAATTGTCTTAACTAAACATTGCTTAGGCTAGCAGTACTTTGCTTTATTCTCAACTAGACCAGGGGCGGGCAAACTTTTTGACTCGAGGGCCACAATGGGTTCTTAAACTGGACCGGAGGGCCGGAACAAAAGCAACCTGACCATGCTGGCACTCTCATCTTGGGCTGCTGGTGAAGGAGCGGAGGGGAGAGCAAGAGAACCCTCCGCTCTTTCGGCTCCACGGGCCGGATAGAACAGCCAAATTTGCATTTTTGGTACGTTGAATTTGCATTTTTCTCTTATTAGTATAAATTATTAGAGAAATTTATTGATTCAACCATGTGCATGATAAACAACTTTAGAAAAATATTTAATAATTTTTAAGAAAGCACATTGAAACGGTAGTGTCACATGTTGAAAAACAACTTATATAATAAGGAAAACTTCATTTTTTCCATTTCCATAAGTTCCTTGCATTGAGGTAAACACTATAGTTATTTACATAACTGATTCCAACCTTTCATATAATTTTAGTTTTGTTGAGTAGTTTGAGTTCTCCAACTACCGAGTTTCTAAACAGTTGGCATAATTCACTCATTATTCCTATACCAGGTTCCTCATCTGTGAAATAGGGGTATGTTCACTTCCAAAGGTGTTAAAGGGAAACTTCCAAGCAGAAACACTTGGAAGTGCTATGATTATGAACCTATACCATGCGTACACTTTTTCAGTCCCAAGATACAGCCGTAAAGTGCTGGTGCAAATTCTTGAGTACAGAGGGACAACAGAGCAGCTGAGACGGGTACTGGCCACACAAAGACGTTTGGTTTTGGTGTGACAGAGGTCTGGACAATAGTCTCTGTTTCCTGTATCACAGCTTTTCCCGGCAGGTTGTACAAGTTAGGACTTTTGATCTTACTATTTGTACAGCCTGTGAGCTAGGTGAAGTATTTCCACTAAACAAAACCTTTTTACAAACATAAGCATCAGATGGCTTACCTCAACTTTCCCCTCACCAGGCATCATGTCAGTATGATTTTTACCAGTTTTTAAATGTTCTCCCTCAATTTCTCTTAGCCTGTTGCTCAGAATGGTGGAAGAGGCCTAATTAGTGTGATCCCAGCTGGGACTTTTGGACGGGAAATATGCAGGGCTGCCAGATGAGATCATGAGTCTGACCTAGTGTTTATCCGTTAAATCTGTTTAGAGCTGCGCACTCTTGACTTGCAGTGTGAAGGCAGCCATTTGACGTCAGCAGGCGGGGGGCTGGGCCTGTGCTAGCAGAGTGGCGCCATGATGCTGGGTGGTGGACTCCTCTTTTTCTCAGTGATTGCATGCCTTTTGGGGCTTGACAAACATTTCAGTCAGGCTTGAAACAGGCTCCCCCTCACCCCCTGTGCTCTGATCCGTTTGTGGTGGTCTTGCATTTTTGAATTGTTATAAAGCTTCCATAGGAATGGTTCAACTCATAATTTTAAAGTTTTCCTGAAAAAACAAATGAAGGTGAATGTGAGGTATAAGCTACATTCCTAATTAGTGTCTTCGCCTTAAGAAAAGTAGGTTAGCCAAAACCGGTTTGGCTCAGTGGATAGAGCGTCGGCCTGCGGACTGAAGGGTCCCAGGTTCGATTCCGGTCAAGGGCATGCACCTTGGTTGGGAAGCTGACCGATGTATCTCTCTCATCGATGTTTCTAACTATCTCTCTCCCTTCCTCTCTGTTTAAAAAAAAAATCAATAAAATATATTTTAAAAAAGAAAAGAAAAGTAGGTTATTTAAATCTGTTAAGCATTCACATAGGAAACTATAAAATACAATGCTAGTAAAAGAAATCCTAAGGAAGTTTGGAGAAAGAATAGTAGCCAGAAATGTTAGCATCATCCTTTCCCCCAGGAAATGGACAGAAAGAACCAGGAGTTCTCACACATAAACCAGTGTGTATCCCAGTGGCATGTATATGTGGAAATCTCAAGTTCGCCCAGCTCTTCTGTAGGTAAAGTAGTTCATCAAATACTACACGGCTGTGTGAAACTGCCCCCAGACTTTGTAACTTTGCCTTTTTTGAAGGATCTACTTGTTAAAACTTAACTAGATTCCGTTTTTGAAGGGAATCTCATATTGACCCTGCCCTATTTCCATTTTTATTCAGGTATTTCAGAAATGCTGAGAATCTATTTGCCTCTATTATAAGTGAAAGTTGAAAGTGTAGTTAGTGTTTGTGGAACATGAAGTGCAAAGAAGTGACGTATTTGCTAGAATTCCTTTTACGAAGAAGCCAAGCCAAAGATCTTAAAACCAAAGATCTCCACTATCTGGGTCATCCACATGGCTGATTGCTCTGCATTGTGGCTCCTTAAACTCACTGTCTTTGTTGGAAAATCAGTCTTTTATTTACTACTGAACGATCATAACCATCATTATGACTAGGGCCTGCAGAGCTCCCTCCCACATTGGCCTAATGTTTCTGATTATCTACCGTATTTGCTGGCGTATAAGACGATTTTTTGGCCCTGAAAAATATGCCTCCAAGTGGGGGGTAGTCTTATACGGCGAGTATATAACAAACTCTGTATTTTGAGTGGAAATGTTAGGGGGTCGTCTTATATGCCCAGTTGTCTTATACGCCGGCAAATACGGTATTTTCAGGGCCAAAAATCGTCTTATACGCCGGCAAATACGGTACTTGGATTTGAACTTGTGGTCCACAAAGCTGAAACCCTTTGTCTTACTCTGTAATTGGAATGAATTAGAACATTTTCGAGTCCTAGAACAAGTCTTGAGGAGTGGGAGTGGGACTTATCACCCTTAAAGTAGAATAGGAATATTGAGAGAACATTAATTACTGTACTCTTATTTCCTTACAAGTATATACAATATGAGGTATTTTCTTAATTTATACTTAAATGTAAACTTTTCTTGTTTTGATAGACATTTAATAAATATTACGTGGAGCCTTAGCCGGTTTGGCTCAGATGACAATGCTTAGGCCTTCGGACTAAAGTGTCTCGGGTTCAGTTCGGGTCAAGGACACATGCCCAGGTTGCGGGCTCAGATCCCCAGTGTGGGGCATGCAGGAGGCAGCCAGTCAACAATTCTCTCTCGTCATTGATGTTCTTATTTCTCTCTCCCTCTCCTTTCCTCTTTGAAATCAATAAAAATACATTTAAAGTAAATGTTACATAGGAATATAAAAAAATTTAAAAAATGAATCCCAACTAGTTAAGGCTTTTTAATACGTAAAAAGGTAGAATAAATGGAATAAATGCTTCTGTAATAGAAAATGAGTATCTAATGCTTTGTAATATGGGGAAAGGAGGAGTCCTGTCGAATAAAGAGTAATGTGCAAACTGACCATCACTCCAACTTCCTCCCTCCCTCCCTCCCTTCCTCCCTCCCTCCCTCCCTCCCTCCCTCCCTCCCTCTCTCACTCCCTCCTTCCCTCCTTCCCTCCTTCCATCATTCTGCCATGTCTGACGCCCACCGTGGTCCATGCATGCTCCCTGGTGGTCAGCACACATGATAGCAATCAGTTGTTCGATTGTTCCAGTTCTGTTCGGTCTATTTGCATATTAGTCTTTTATTAGGTAGGATTAGCATTGTAAATATTAATGACTTTTCTAGACTTTCTTCTTTTTAATTTTTAAAAACTTATTTTTGCTTCGGCTGTGTGGCTCAGTTGGTTGGAACATCATCCCATACACCAGAAAGTTTTCAGGTTTGATTCCTGGTCAGGACGCATATCTGGTTGCCTGTTTAATCCCTGATTAGGGCTCTGAACCAGCAACCTAGCTCATGTCTCTCCCCACCTCCCTCCTTTTCTCCTCTCTTCCCTCTCTTTTTCTCTATCCAAAACCAATACACACATCCTTGTATGAAGATTTTTTAAAAATTATTTTTCAATTACAGTTTACATTCAATATTATTTTATATTAGCTCCAAGTGTACAGAATAGTGGTTATACAATCATATATCTTACAGAGTATTCCCTCCAGTATTTCTAGTACTCACTTAGCATAGCATCATACACAGTTTTTACAATGGTAATGACTATATCCCCTATGCTATACTTTATATCTCGGTTACTTTTTTGTAACTACCAATTTGAACTTTTTTTAAAAAAAATTATTTTTCAGCTATAGTTAATATACAATATTATATTAGTTTCAGGTGTACAACCCAGTGATTAGACATTATATAATTTACTAGGTGATTATCCTGATAAATCTTGTACCCATCTGACACCACATACATCATGATCCCGGTATTATTGACTATATTAAAGTCACGAGAACTATATATTCTCATGACTGTTTTGTGACTACCGGTACCAATATGTACTTCTTAATCTTGTCACTCTTTCACCCCATCCCTAAACCCCTCTGGCAACCATCAGCCTGTTCTCTGTGTTGATGAGTCTGTTTTAATTTTATTATTCTTTCATTTTGTTCTTTAGATTCCACGTATAAGTGAAATCATATGGTATTTGTCTTTCTCTGACTGACTTATTTTACTTAGAATGGACTCTCTTGGTCCATTCATGTTTTTTGCAGATGGTAAGTGTCACTTACTGATTTTAGGCTCTTCTCTGAGCCTCAGTTTTCCTCCTGTTGATAATATTTCTGTGGTTAAGAGGATCAAATTAATTAGATAAGTATTTTTAAAGCAATTAGTACTCAGTAAATTGTTTAAAAAAATCTAATAATTGATGGTGATGAACTTTCACAAAGGACTGATTTTTATTCCTAAATCCCCTTTCCTACAGACTGATTATATGTAAAAATAAAGAGAATACCAAATTCCATTGGGTTCTGAGTACTTCTAAACATTGATTTGTATTATAATGTAATTAATGGTGAACTGACTAAGTTCTTTCTTGGAGCTTTTCAGGGAAACAAAGTTATAAATGTCCTTAATATCCTCAAGCCTTCTAAATATAGGAAGCTCGGCAAACACACCTGCATCTCTCATTTATTCTGTTCATTTAATCATGCACCTGTCTTTCTCTCTTTCGGGTTCCACTTGAGTTGACTTAAAACCAAAGACTCCTACATCCATTCTGCTTAAGTTATTTTATCAGCCAGTGAGTTTCCTTAGAATTTGTCGTCTAAACAGTCTTTTCTGTAGAGGGAGAAATTCAGCCCCAGTTTTGTAAGTGGCTTAGAGGTGAGGTATTGGGTGGAGGAAGAGTGCTGATTGAAATTGCTCAGAGGTGAGATCCATTTTGACTGACTTTGTTTTGGCTCCTTGTGAAGCACAGGAAGTACTTTGTAGTGAACTTCCAAAGTTTAGACATCACTGTTTACATTCTTTTCAAATAACTTGTATCTGAGCCCCAAATTTTTGTTTGGAAAGAGCTTGCAAGCCATGTGATGGTCTATTCTAGAGTTCTTTTAGGTCTATTCTAGAGGTTTAAGGAACAAATGCTACCCCTTTTCCTTATTTCTATATATTTAATGCATTCATCAGAGAACAGATTTCCTGCCTGTGTGCTGACTTATCTATAGTGATGTCAATTATTAACTTTGAGGGCCAAATAAATAATTTCTTGGTTATTTGGCACTTGTTTTTATACTGAATAAAGCAGTTGACATCTAAAATATTTTAAATTTGGCACTTAAAAAAAAAGAATTGCCATTATCCTGTTATACAGATTAAAAATCAATAATTAGAATACACATTCTTTTTATTTCCTCTTGGCATTTAACTTAGGACTAACTTTAATATTAAGATTTGACATTAAGATGACCTGAACTTGATTATACATACACAAATGTGGGAGATTCCACTAGATTCTGTTGGGAAGTGGGGCGTTCAACACTGAAGAGCTGGCAAGCAGAAACAGAGCTGTTAAAATATACTAGGAGGCTTACTGTGGCCTGTGTCTTATCTATAAATGGAAATCTTGTAAAATGATTTTGGAAAGTTTAGGCAACTGTCTTTTTTCAATTGCAGTGTTTATATCAGCACTGTTTTTCCTTTCCTCTCTACCCTCCATATCTTTTTCCTCTTTTACACCAGTCTCTAATAATGACTCCAAGTAAACTTTGCAAAATGATCCTTAAAGCATATACAGAAAGTTAAGATAGATTCTCACGATCTAACAAACACTGAATGCTAAAAGAAGAGAGTGCTAAATGCACTTTCTTAGCCCATCTACATCACAAGTAGGACTTATTCTTTGTGTGCTTTTCTGCATAGACACAGGAAATACTTGGTTTTATAATTGAGACTTTATATCACACAGTGTTAATCATTCAACATATCTCAGTTCATTTCGTATTTTCACACATACATACATACATTATCTTTGCCTGGCATGCACCTACTATGTGTTGAATACAGAAGTAGATCAGTCGCCTTATTTTTAATAATTAGAAAAGGAGTGTAATTATGTCTAACTAGAGGCCTGATGCACAAAATTCCCTCAGCCCAGCCTGCACCCTCTCCAATCTGGGACCCCTTGAGGGATGTCTAACTGCCTGTTTAGGCCCGATCCCTAAATGGGCAGTTGGACATCCCTTTCACAATATAGGACTGCTGTCTCCCAACTGCTCACCTGCTTGTCTTCCTGATTGATGCCTAACTGCTCCCCTGCCAGCCTGATTGCCCCTAACTGCCCTCCCCTGCAGGCCTGGTCCCCCTCAACTGCTCTCCCCTGCAGGCCTGGGTCCCCCCCACCCCAACTGCCCTTCCCTTCAGGCCTGGTCACCCCCAACTGCCCTCCCCTGCTGGCCATCTTGTAGCTGCCATCTTTTGTCCAAATGGTGGCAGCCATCTTTGACCACATGGGGGCATCCATCTTGTGTGTTGGAGTCACTGTCAATTTGCATATTACTCCTTTACTAGAAAGGATAGAGGCCTGCTGCATAGGTGGGGGCTGACTGGTTTGTCCTGAAGGGTGTCCTGCATCAGGGTGGGGGTTCCCTGGGGGTATAGGATAGCCTGGGCAAGGGGCCTGTGGTGGTTTGCAGGCTGACCACGCCCCCCAGTGACCCAAGTGGAGGCCCTGGTATCTGGGATTTATTTATCTTCTATAATTGAAACTTTGTACCTTGAGCCAGAGGCCTGGGCTGGCCAGGGTGTGCAGGAAGCTTGGCTTCCTCCATTGCTGGGGAAACCCAAGCTTCCTGTTAGCTCTGTGGCCCCAGCCATTTTGGGGGGGATTTATTTATGTTCTATAATTGAAACTTCGTAGCCTTAAGCAGAGGCCTGAGCTGGTCAGGGTGTGCAGGAAGCTTCACTTTCTCCATTGCCAGGGAAACTCAAGCCTCCTGCCTGCTCAGTGGCCACAGCCATGTTGATTTGTTTAATTTGCATACTCGCTTCTGATTAGCTGGTGGGCATGGCTTGTTGGTATATCAGGTATGGTCAATTTGCATATTGTTCTTTTACTAGATAGGATCAGTATTTTCCTCAAAGTTGCCAACACCATCCTTGAAACTAAGTTTCCAACATCAGTAATTTTTTATTTTAAAGGACTTGTATTGTCATCTAAAAATGAGGTCTTGGATATGTGATTAGTCAGTATCTAAAAACTCATTTCTTCCTAGTTTAATCTTGAGTTTTGTATATTACACAAAGGTGTATGAGCACGTGGGTAACCTTATGAATGAAAGTGATGTTCTCAATTTTGCCATTCCTAGGAAAAGAGATTTAAGTGAGTTTTTTTGTTGTTATTGATAATAAACAACCTTGCCTTTTCATCAGATACTCTCTGTGATTAAAGATGTATATTTTCTACACTGGCCCGATTTAATAATATAGACTATAGCTAAGAATAGGATTGTGATTTCTTATGTTGTTAGTTTTCTTTTTCCCTGGTGCCAATCTAGCTGATTTAAACCCATAATCTGGACTTTACAAAAGAGCTGACCCACATACCCTAGAAATTATTCACATGTTCACATTGACAAAACATGTTTTATTTAATTTTATTTATTTTGTTAATCCTCACTTGAGGATATTCTTCTATTGATCTTTTTAGAGAGAGGGAAAGACAGAGAAAATGATTGATGTGAGAGAAGCACATCGGTTGGTTGCCTCCTGCACGTGCCCCAACCAGGGCCCGGTCCAGGGAGAGGCTGCAACCAAAGTATGTGACCTTGACTGGAATCAAAACCGAGACCCTTTGGTCTGCAAGCCGATACTCTATCCACAGAGCCAAACTGCCTAAGGGCCAGAACGTATTTTATATTCGGCATTTCTTTAGACTGTCAGTTTAATGTCTGAAAGTTCTGCTGTGAAGCCATACGGCTTTGGACAAGTACAGGGAAGTACTTGGTTGTGGCAGATCTTCTTTCCTTGTTGATTTCCCAAGTGAAATTAGCCGCCAAATTCTGGGGATTCTCTGGTGCCCATTGGAATGACAGACAGCAAACTAGAATGTCATGAGCCAATATTTTGCTGAAGAGGATCATCAAAAGTTGTTTTGTAGGTTGGTCCCATACTACCCAAAGGTCTTTTCAAGGTCAAACACTGTTGCTTAGGAACCACTTCCTTTTAAGCTTTCCTTGTGGGAGCCATTGGTTGGAGCACCATTATTTGGCAGGCCGCAGGAGGATGAGGCAGTCATGCAGCTGCTGCCTTTCATCCTGAGAAGGGGCTGCTTATGGGCACATTCATTGGCCAGAGATGAGACATGAGAGGAGGCGTGAGGACTGTATAATGAAGGGACGTTGGGTATTTGTGTGTTAAGGATTCTAAGAGAGTCCTTTGTCCCTCCCAGTACTGTTGAGTCCTGTTTACCTTCCAAGTCCTCGGAGTAAAAAGGTTAACATCAGGATTCCTGAATGAAAGAATGCCATCTGTACTCTGCCCTGTTTCTTCGTACATGATGCCATCTATTTCAGAGCATCGCTGTGGAATACTGCTTTGATGGGTACCTGACCGTGCTCCAAGTGGCGACATCCCGGACCCTTCCTAACGCTGTCAGGACCCAGGTCTCTCAGTCATCCTCTTAGGGCCGTTTGAGGAAATGGTGGCAGAAGTTTAAATAACCATGCCCTCGCAACCTTTTGGAAAATAAACTCTGTGTGACTCCTAGTCTGTTGACATGTTAAAGGCTGAGTTTATAGCTGCTTCAAAGCCCCTGTCAGGAATTTATAGTCATCCTATACAAAGCAGATTCTCCTAGGGCAGCGTGGCTGTGTACACAAGGGGTGGCTGGCTAGCAAGAAGTATACTTTAGCGAAAAAGAAATAAATTTAGCTGGGATGGTCAAGTCAAATGAAGACCCAGATACCTCTGAAGTGTTTTTCCCTAATTCTACAAAGTGAACCCCATCTCTGCCGTTACCTGCCAGTTCCCCTTAGAGCTACTCGGGCTCTGAGAGTCACCAGCAGCGGGCGGAGACGCGGGACATGTTTCAGGGGATTTACTTGGCAGGGACCAGTATATCCTCCTGTGGGGGATGAAACCAGGTGGAATGAAAGGATTCCCCTGCACCAGCTCAGACAGCGGCTCCAGAGGCCTGCTGCTTCAGCCCTCCATCTGGGGCAGTGGTCGACAAACTGCAGCTCGCGGGCCACATGTGGCTCTTTGGCCCCTTGAATGTTCTATCACCACTTCAAAATAGACTCGCCCAGGCCGAAAACCAACTTCTGGGCATGGGCCACGAAGTTTCAACCGCACTGTACGTGCACGCCCACACGTGGTATTTTGTGCAAGAGCCACACTCAAGGGGCCAAAGAGCCACATGTGGTTTGCGAGCCGAGGTTTGCCGACCACTGATCTGGGGGGTTCTCAGAGCTGAGTATAAATCTCATCTCTTTCATAAGTGGTAGAAGCACCTCTGCAGAAAGTCCAAAGGAGAAAACCCCCATCTCGGTTCATGTTTAATGAGCAGCTGCTTAGCTGGTGAGCACCGGACCACAGGAGTGTTTGTCACGGGTCGACCTTAATCTAACCATCGGCAAGAAGAGCTTTTTTTCCTTACAGTTAACCTTAGACGGTTATCCTTTCTAGTTTATAGCTGAGGCTACTGAGGCACAGAAAGGTTAAAAACAGGTCCAAGATTTACCATGGAGGGAGGTTTTTTTTTTTTCTTTAAAAAAAATATATTTTATTGCCTTTTTTTTTTTTTTAAAGAGAGAAAGGGTGAGAGATATAGAGCTAGAAACGTCAATGAGAGAGAAACATTGACCAGCTGCCTCCTGCACACCCCCTACCGGGGATGTGCCCGCAACCAAGGTACATGCCCTTGACCGGAATCGAACCTGGGACCTTTCAGTCCGCAGACCGATGCTCTACCACTGAGCCAAACCTGTTTCGGCACCATGGAGGGAGGTTTGACTGCAGGCAGGCAGACTCCCAACCCACACTTGTAATTGCCACAACTTAAGCCTCTTATTGGGGGCGGGGGGGACCCTCCACTTAAAATTGTTGTGAACTTGAGTTGGGGTGTCTCCTTTGTAATGGTCACCGTATTAGCTACAGTTGATGTTCTTCTGGGGAACCCACTTCCTTGCTGCCTTCCCCAGTAAGTAAAAGGCGATCTGCCATCTCCTAGGTGTTTTCCTAAGCCTTCTAGATTGGGGGGCGATGGGCGGGGGGAGACACAGGAACAAGGTTTTCCTCATTTCGTTGTTAGGGCAGAGACTTTAACCAATTGGTAGGCTTTACCATAGGCGTCTGGCTTGGTGGTGAGAGGGTGTCGATTTGAGTGCTAACATTTGGTCACACAAAAGTGGAGCCAAGGCCAAACCGTTTTAGGAAGCGGCCTAGTCACTGGGAAATATTATAAAAATCCTTTTATTCCAGACCCTAGATGGCTAGTGAGAGACGGTGATGGCTTTTGCGATTGTGGCCAAGCTGATTCTGTTGCAAACGCTCAGACACATGAGCTTGTTATAAAGTATTATCAGAGGAGAGAATACATGGGCTTGAAGTCAAGGATAAACCTCGGGAGACATTCTGGGCTAGACGTGGTCGTGCCTTCCTGTCAGGAAAACTCAGAGCAGGATACGAGTGCATTGTGTTTTATAGAACATGTGGTTTAGAAACAAACCTACTTTTTTAATTCCAGGGGCTTAAAACAAGGGGCTACAAGACACCGAGAAACCTAATGGTTCCTGGAAGGAACTGTTACATTAGGCAATGGAGCGGGGACCTGTACCTGTACTCACACCCCGCGTCAGCCCATACGGCCACGGAGACCCACAGAGAGCGCTTAGACAAAGGGCCTCTTTCCTAAAGTGTAATCTAGATACATTACCAACGGAGAAGGACACGTTCTTTTCAAAAGACTGCTTAGGCAAGGAGCACAGTGAGTAAGTAGATTATTCTAAGATAAACTCAGGGCAAGCCCTCGGAGGCAGTTGAATTCGGGAAGAGAACAAGGCATAATTGGTCTGATCGTTCCTCCATGGGCAGTGACCCAGCAGCGCAGGCTGTTGTATTAACAGCCCCGATGTTTCTGCAAGCAATGCCCTTATTTAGGAAAAGTATGAAATACGGTTTACATCTGACGGATTCTTCTCCTCACTCGTTCATTCCTTGTTGGAACCCGTGTCTACCTAAATCTCAGCACAGTGGGAACTGAACAACGACCACTATTATTATCCGAAAATAATATAGTCTTTGTACAGTAATGAACTTCACAGAACTGTCAGGTACACACATACCCCCACAATCACAGGAATCAGAAAACTAAATTCTGGATTTCCCCCAACTAACTGAATTTAGCTGGGTTGCTTGACTTTTCTGGATCTTAACGACTTCCTCAGTTTCGGGGAGCTGTTGGCATTTTGAATGAGATCGTTCTTATGTTGTAGAGCAGTGTTTCCCAAACTTTGACATAGGTGTACCCCTTCTATAATTTTCGTAACGCTGAGTACCCCTGGTCAAAAAAAAGGATGTATTTTAATAACAATCAAAATATATTTTTTCTTTTTTTGGGTACATACACAAAATAATAATAAACGAAAAATAAAATTATTCATAATAAAATATAAATAAAAGTTCTATTATAAATAACATTGATTTGCACACCGGACCATCTCACACCTCACAAGACTGTCTAGACTTGACTCATGAGAACGTAGAATTAGGCGCAGCTAAGCACGGTGCAGTGCATATCCCCACCAAACTCCGGTGCAACGCATACCCCCACCAAACTCTTCCTGTACCCCTGGGGGTACGCGTACCACACTTTGGGAAACACTGTTGAATAGGAACGTCTTGCTTGTTGCAGTACATCCTCGCCTGTCCACTGAATGCTGGTCTGGCCCTTAGTCTTATAGCAGCCCCCAAACACCCGCACACATTTTCAGGTGTCCCTAAGAAGTGGGGAGTGCTGGGAGGGGAGTGAGGACAGTAACCAACCCATGGTTGAAAACTACTAGGTTAGGAGGTCCCACCAACTCAGTAATGAATATTGTGAATTTTATGCTTTTTGTAGAGAACCCTCTACTACTTAGCAGCAAAGAATCTAGTTCTCTGCCAGCCTCCTGCTTCTGTCTTCACTCACTGATAGTTTTGTGTGTGTGTTTTTAAAAACGTTTGGGCATCACAAGTTTTTGCATGTGATCCAATGATATGTTTATAAATGATAGGAGGTTTCTACTTGTTCATTTTTAGGAACAGTATTGAGTTGGGAGGAATTTTTGAAATTGCAGCGTTGACCATCCCCCATTTCTTTTCCTCTGTCACCTTATCTGTGTCTACGTGTAACATGCAGCTCTTCCTTTGACTCCCCTCCACCCTGGTGTCTGAATAAGCCCCATCCATCTCACTGCAATGGTTAGATTACCCAGATTCAGGTTTCATGCCCCTGAGTCATTGTAAGGTTCCAACTGAATGACAATTGTTTTCAGACTCCTAGGGAAACTTCTGCATATACCTTGCCTAGAGTCTGTTTCTGATTTGATGGGCTGTTGTATGCTGCCTGTAGAAGAGAAAGCTCACAGTACTCAGAAAACTGTAAATATGATTTGGTCCCCTGAGACCTCAGACTATCTCTAAAGTATGTATTTACCTACATAGTTCCTGATAGGACATATCTATCAATTTTCAGAAAGCCGGTTTATATTTCTAATTTATGTTTTTCACTTCTAAAAAGTAAAAGTTCTTTCAACTTCATTCCTTTCTGTTGAAAAATTTGTGGTTCTCAGTTTTTTTCTTTGTGATCAAATGCTATGTGAAAATAGAAGGCTTTTATTCTTACCCTCTTTAACAAAATGTTTTAAAATGAAACAGCATTGAGAAATGCAAATCAAAACCACAAGGAGATATACCACTTTACACCTACGATAGCTAAAATAAAAAAGGCAATAATACGTGTTGGCAAGATGTAAAAAATTGGGCTCCTCACACACTGGTGATGGGGTTGAAATGGTACAGCCCCTCGGAAAACAGTTCCACAGTTCACTGAGAAAGTTCACCTAGTCACCATGTGATCCAGCAATTCTACTCCTAGAGAACTGAAAACACAAGTCCATATAAAAACTTGTACACAGGTGTTTTAAAGCTATATAGTGGTGATGGTTGCATAATTCTGTTACTTATACTCAGCACAGCCACCTTCCTGGGTGGCAGGGTTTTCTGGATGTGCCGCATTCCTTAAAGCAGAAGTGGGTTTTCATTTGTAATTAGGCCCGGGGAAGGGAGCAGTAAGAAGCTTATAAGAATCTCTTCCAGCATATTAAGTTGAACCTTATGAAATTGCTACTACTTTATATCTTTATTCTACCAAAAAAAAAAAAAAAGTTTCATCTGGTTCAACAGGTTTGCCTCAGAGCCCTTGGATTAGGGTGTCAGGACAGAGTCTCTGTGCAATGCCGGGAGGTGTTGATAGGAAATTCCTTTCGTTCTAAAAGAGGTGGGAGACTTATGACTATCCATCAAAAGAGAGCAGCGTCCACGGACAGTGGAATGAATGGTAAGGGTGGTCTGACACTTTCCAGTAGTTTCATGTGGTTGATCCAGATGGAGTAGCATTCTTAAACATTTGCATGCGCCCATATTGTCACTGTGTAAAGGCTTTTGGTCCAGGACTCACCAGAAGCATCGAGCACAGCTCAGCCTTGGGAATGCCCCGTGCCCCCCAGGTTCAGGCCACACACTGAGCTGTTCGTTTACAGCAGTGATTATCTATAAATCACCCCCCCCCCTTTGAGAAAACAAAACAAAACATTTTAATATATTTCAGTCAGAAATTTAAAAATTAAAATAAATGACATTAAAACATTTGGTTATTTAGAATCTTCTTTCAAAAGGTTCAATCTCAAAAGTTACAGCAAGTGCGGGGGGTTGCTGTTAGAATTCTGGGTCCTCGCTTTTTTAGTCAAATACATAAAATTAGTCATAAGGGGGAGTAAGCAAAGATAAAATTAATTGATGAATTAACTTTAACTTTTTAAATGGTAAAACAATTTTACTTGCTGTAAATACCTAGGTAGAGAGAAAATAATGTGAAGACAAGGATGGAGAGGGACCCTAAACTGAGTGCAAACAGAAAAAGATGAATCTATTAGAAATGAATAATACAGCCATACTGAAAGGGGGAGAACTAACCCAGATAATTCTTAAATACACATATTGACTGCTACTTTTAGGCTAAAGACAAAAGGAACTGTAAATGAATAATGAAAATTAGTTTATTAGTTTGTGTGTTGTTGTTGATATTGTTTAGTAATTCTGAAACTACTTTGTATACATTCCTGTACTGAGCAAATAAATAAATAAATAAATGTATGGTTGATAATATGAGCTAACATTCAGAGAAGGAGTTACAAATACAGAAAGAGAAGGGTAAATTAACCCAACCATATTGGATTTGAATTGAAGCTATCAATACACACTTGTGTTTGTAATAAATTGAAATAAATGTAGATGGGAAAGCGTGTGTGTGTGTGTGTGTGTGTGTGTGTGTGTGTGTACATATAAATCTTAGAAAATTTTAGCACCAAAACAAGTGATAATACTAAGTTATAAATCCTAGAATAAAATAAGCTATGAATCACCACTAATGTGAGTAAATTAATGAATAGATAGTTAACGAAGGAGAAAACTGTTAAATACAGAAGGAATGACTAACATCATTTGGCAACCACAGTAGTAGTGATTGCTTTAGGTAAGAATCATCAACAGATGATAAAATTTCTGGATGAAAGTTTATTGAGAAATAAGATATTTATATTGTCTCAAAATATCTCCCTGTATGAGATACTTATTCATAATTAAAAAGGGAAATTAGTTACAGTGAGAAACTTGACAAGTGAGCAGTTATTATTATAGCTAGTGAATGAGACAAAAATGATATCATGATATACATTGAGAATGATACAAATTTCCTATTCCTGCCAAAAATGCTTAACTCGAATCTAATTAAGAAATCAGATAAATCCAAATTGAGGCTCATTGTACAAATAAATAGGCAACTGTACTCTCCAAAAATGTCAAGGTCATAAAAGACAAGGACTGAGAGGGAAAGACTTCAGGAAACTAAAGAGATGACAACTGAATGCTATATATAAATCTGGATTATATCTTGGATCAGGAAAACAAAGATGTTTTTAGGAAATCAAACTATAAAGGGTAAATAGGCATCATACTTTCAACTTATTCTTAAACCTATTCAGGGAGGAGAAAATAAGAGTTTGTGTGGCAAATCTGGGCAAAGGGTATATAGGAACTCTATCTGTGACTTTTTAAAAAATGTGAAATTATTTCAAAACTAGAGGCCCGGTGCACAAAATTCATGCACAAGGTGTGTGTGGGTGGGGGGGGGGGTGTCCCTCAGCTCAACCTGCACCCTCTTCAATCTAGGATCCTTGTCACAATTCAGGACTGCTGGCTCCCAACTGCTTGCCTGCGTGTCTTCCTGATTGCTCCTAACCACTTGTGTCTGCCAGCCTGACCACCCCTATCCACTCCCCTGCCAGCCTGATTGATGCCTAACTGCTCCCCTGCCAGCCCAATTGCCCCTAACTGACCTCCCCTGCAGGCCTGGTCCCCCCAAATGCCCTCCCCTGCAGGCCTAGTCACCCCCAACTGCCCTCCCCTGCAGGCCCGGTCGCCCCCAACTTCCCTCCTCTGCTGGCCTGGTCATTCCTAACTGCCTTCCCCTGCAGGTTTGATCACCCACAATTGCCCTCCCTTGCAGACCTGGTCTCTCCCCTGCTGGCCATCTTGTGGCAGCCATCTTTGTATCTAGATGGAGGCAGCCATCTTGTGTGTTGGGGTGACAGTAAATTTGCATATTACTCTTTTACGGTATTGTATAGGATAGAGGCCTGCTGCACAGATCGGAGCCGGCTGGTTTGCCCTGAAACTGCTCTTGTATACTTTTAATATACTAGACTACTTAGGATACCGTATTTGTCAACCGTGTCTGTCCTCCCAGAGTTGGCCCTGGGGAGGGAGTTTTGCCCCCGAGGATCATAATGAACCTCTGTTGCTTCGGTCACAATGCTTTAGGCCCATCTTGACGATTGTTGGCTGTCCCTGTGGCCTGTCAGGCTGGGCTCTTTCTAAGTAACTGTTCTCAAACTGATATCCTAACTGCTGTCCCAAAACCGTCCTTTCTGCTCACCTTGTAAAGAAGACAACTTGTACACATGGAAAAGTTTCAGTTCATTATAAGATGGGTTTTGGTGAAGTAAAGGTGTAAGAAAGGTGTAAAGGTGTAAAGAGTGTAAGAAAAGTTGATTTTGAGAGCCACAGATTCGCCTGGGCAGCCATCTTATCCTGACAGCCTCTAATGTGAAGTCACTGCGGCCAGAACACAATCTTGCTAGGCTATAATTACAAGTACAAGGTATGTTTTCACGTCTCCCCCTCATCTGTCTCCCTCTTTTAAATCTCTTCCTCTTTTCTCCCCTGTTCCCCCACCCCACCCCCTCTGCCTCCTCTTCCTCGCCTTTGACCGGTTAAGATGTTTGGGCCGGCTAATCCCTGTGGACGGGAGCGGAGCGGGGCAGGATATTGATTACCAAATATGGCCTTGCTGCCGGAGATGCAGAGGAATGCGCTTATAGGCTAAGCTCCAGCCTAGGAAAAAGCTGCCAAACAAATTAGGTCATTTCAACTTCTTAGCTTTTTTAATAAGGAGCTGGAACTTTGATTTGGAACACGGTGGTGGTGCTATTTTCTCTCAGTGGAGGAGGGGTGTAAGGGGGGGATGGGATGGGGGAGAGACTCCTTTTGGTGTGATTTGGGACCTGAGCCATCAGCTTAGGTTGTGTAGGAGGCTAGCACATGTGGAGCCTCAGTTGACTCTGAAAGGCCAGTGAAAGGGCCGAGGCATCAAATGCAGGTATTCGGCCTCGCTACCTGAGGCGGGAAGCTCCGGAGGACTGACCGGTCCCCGGATGTCCTCCTCGCATCACACTGGCCCGGGCCGCAGTGCCCAGGTTGATGTGGCTCAGGTTTAGGAAGCAGTTTCTTCATACAAAGGTCCATGGAGTTTATGCTGGTGAGGACCCGTGTGAGCCTGAGGGCGTGTGACGTGAACATGCCGGTCCTATCACAGCCTACCTTTCCGTGACACCCGGGGACTGCGCTTGCCTCCCAGAAAGAGCACCGCCTTCGGGTCCATGTTTAGAAATGTTTGTTCTGTTGTGATATTGGTGCTCATAGGGTAAAATGCTCTTCAGTAGAGTGGAGGGGAGCGAACACTGCTTCAGAATTTTGCCTTGTTCTTTTTCCTTATACTGTATACATGTTCAGCAATACAAGATTAAGGTTTCCCGGATTAAAACAAAAACTGAGACCAGTTAAAAGAATTTCTGTGTCTGTCTCATCTAATGCACCCCTTTCCACTTTTTGTTGTTGGTTAGGGCTGCACAACTAGAGTCCCTTTCTTCCTCCTACCTCTTCCCCCTGCCCCCCCCCCCCCCCGACACACACACACCTGTGTGCCACCTTCAGTTGGTTCCTTCCTTCTAAGAGAATCCTAAAGCAGGCCCATGAAGAAATTCTCCCACCCCCAGGACATCGGCCTTTGTTGTACCTCCCAGAAGACCTGTCTCCCCTCTCTCTGCCGCACCTTACTTCTCTTGCTGCTGTTTCCATCCACTCACAAGCTCTTCCTCCCATCTTTGGAACTAAGCCTGTGCAGTTCAGTTGTTCATCCTGATTATCACAGTCGGAGATGGTTACTCATTTCCTGTGAAAATTGCTCTTGTTTTTTTTCAAGCTAATCAAGGAGGAGAGGGGGGGCTTTGGAGCCCACGGCCTGCCTCCCTGCGTTCTGTAGGATAGTCACTCTCAGACCTCCTTTTCCAAAACACGTACAGACAAGCTGGGACCTACATCTGATTGGGATGCCCGGTTATACACTATGTTGGGGTATCCTTTTGATGCTGTGGTTTGGGTTCAAAATCCCCGTTATTGCACATAGGTGTCATGAAATGATTGGTTAGGCTTAGCAATGGAGGCATTCTTGAATGGGGGTTGGGAGGTTCAAAATACACTTATCTTGTCCTAAGTCTTGTATTTTATAGTGTTTGTGATTGATATCATTGAATATTTCTGTTATAGGTGGACTGAAATAACGGGGTCAGGGTAATTGAAATGACTGTCCTCTCTCTGGCCCATATAATCTGTTATTTCTCTGTATAGCTAATAAGCCAGCTATAATCAAGATCAGGGCTTAACCACATCAAGACATTTGGATTTTATGTAAATTTATAAGACAACTAGAATTAAATGATACTTGTTATATTGAAATCTTAGAAGGATTTAATTCCTGTCTGAGTAACTCTGAGTACGTGTGTCACTGTTATAAAAGCTCTCCAGTTAGAGAGGGATGGGAATTCCCCCCTATAAACTGAGGCCTTGAAGAATTGCGTTAAGTCAGTGTCAGAACACGGGTCAGGCCTGGGCCTTTTATTATTTCGGGAGTTGGGCTTTCTAGTGTTGCACAGGGCTTTCCACTAATCTTTTTACTCTTATTGGTAACCATCAATTGAAGTGTTTATCTGTGCTCATAATTTGCTGGTCTAAGTTTAAAACTTGAAGTTGAACATTTTTTTGTCCAAGAGGAAAAGCCATGTAACTAAGAAAGAAGTAAACAAAACCTCCCTGGCTCTCTGGACTTGCTGGGTTATGAGTCTTCATGCATCCTGTCTGTGCAAGTGGCGAGAGTGAGAGTTCTTGGCTGACATTTTTTCTCTTTCAGATAGGCCAGGATTTACTGGTGTGTTTATCTTGTCACCATTCCGGTTTGACTCTAAGGAAATGAAAACATCTTCCCTTTGTTCTTCTCTTTTCCAAAGGGCATCCGCTTCGATCCTGAAATTCCGCAAACACTACGGCTAGAGTTTGCTAAGGCGAACACGAAGATGGCCAAGAGCAAGCTCGTAGGGACTCCAAACCCCAGCACGCCTCTGCCCAACACCGTACCTCAGTTCATTGCCAGAGAGCCGTGTAAGTGGATCTGCTTCTCATTTTTAGGGGGGGAAGGGGGGAAGAAACAATAGCAAATGGACCACTAAGACGAGCTTATGCGCTGCGTGTGAGAGCACGCCACGGGCCGGAGCTGGCCGAGGGTCACGTCCAGTTCCGCGGAGAGCCGCCTGCTCTTGCCCTCTGAACTCCAGACGCGGCCGTCTTGTTTGTGATTCGCTGTCTCCAAAGACGGTTTGGCTCGATCAGAGCTACAACTCCAACAGGTTGATGTGTTGTAGATTTTTTCAATGGAATTGACTTTATCGTGAGTATGCCCTGCTTGCCTTGGGGTGTAAACCCTTTTTTATTTCCCCATTCTCGGACACGAGAGTTGGTTCTCAGCCATCACTTCGTTGAAGAACATCGGTCCTGCGGTTTTGGGAAAATAACAATGTTAAAAATGAAAGAAGCGGATATTAAGTTTATTCTGTTTTTGAGAACAGTTTGGCCATAAATCTTGGGGGGGAAAGTAAACACATTCAAAGCATTTATATATTGGAACAGTCCGTTCCAGCAAACAAATACCAGTAAAGGTTTAAGGAAACCTGGGGCTTTCTGTTTCAAGTTAATTGGGTATGAACACTTGACTAATTGCTAAAAAGTATTTGTCCCCCACCTCATAGCTTATTTCCTTAAATGTCCAGGCTGCAATTTCTGTATTTGACTGAAAAGATCGTCTTCATTTTCTTTTTCAAGCTCAATCGCTAGCTGAAGTGAGGCGTGAAATGGCCTTAACTTTTGCTTTCTTTGCGTAGCTGTGCGTGATTGACTATGGCAGGGCACTCAGGAATCCCAAATTACTTGCTGTTATTTGGAATATTCCTGTACTATCGTTCTTCATCTTCCCAAACCACATGATCTTCATCTCCTTCCTGCACCCTCTGACAATGTGTTTCAACTTTTCTTATTGAAATGGAAGGTCACATGGGTGCCTTTCTTCCCCCGTCATGTGCCTGTCAGATTTAATCAGGCCACTTTGGAAGTTGTAGTCATCCTGTAGCTCAGAAAGCTGCTGCGTGTTGTTGGAAACGAACAGATAAAAGAGTTTCTCCCCCAGTGTGTTCTAGAATGCTTCTATGAAGCCACAAAGTAATAACAGAGAGAGAAAAATTGTTCTTCTAAGGAAACGAAACCTTTCTTTATTTGGGAAGGAAATCTAAATGAAGGTTTCGTTTTAAGGTGCAAGGGCGCTAAGGGAGTATGCATGGACATTTCTTATATAATTCTATATCCCTACAGCTTCTAGCTCAGTACCTTGTATATTGCATAAATTTATAAATATTAAACAAAAAATTTTAATTTATCTATTTTCAGAATTCCATTATTTTGACTTTTTTTCTGGTAAAAAAAAATTCCTTTTAAGGCATCAGAAAAGAGTATTTGTAGGATATTTTGATTTAGAAAAGATAACCTAGAGTAACTCTTTACTATCTGGAGAAATTGCCTGTCTCAGACAGGAAGTGGAATGCTGGCCATACTTGACCCTTTCCGTTCTTTATGCAGTGCTTTTTCTGAGAGGTCAAATGTTTTCTAAGTCTGCTACAGCAGCTCTATGAACCAGGTGGCCAGCAAGGCGATAGCCAGTTCACGGCAGGGTACACAGAAGCAGTGGAGACGAACAAAGCAAGCTTCCACAAATCCAAAAATCCCTGACGTCCCAGAAGAGCTTAGCTGAGTGTAGACACTGCTTTGGCCTGCTCTGCCTACCTCCCTTCCCTGTACACAGGACAACCCGGAAGGGCTCAGATAATTTCTATGGTGGAGTCAAATTTGCCTGTCAGCCCAGCTGGGGTGGCTCAGTGGTTGAGCATTGGCTCATGAAGCAGGAAGTCACTGGTTCGGTTCCTGGTTGGTGCACATGCCCAGGTTGTGGGCTTGATCAACCCCACTAGGGAACGTGCAGGAGGCAGCTGATCAATGTTTCTATCTCCTTATTCCTCTCCCTTCCCTTCTCTAAAATCAATAAGAAACACTTAAAAACAAAACAAAAAGCCCTTGCCTGTCTGCTCATGGCACCGTGAACTTGAAGCTAAAAACAGAAACCCAAACAGCCGTATATTCTTGAGAAAATAAAAGTTAGCCTGACTTTTCTTAATATAGCTCCTTTTTACGACATAGAGGCCTTGACAAACAGCAGTTCCACTGTGACTCAGATGGACCTTATCACCCATTACCATTCCCTCTGGAACGGGTAACGTCCCTGCCGTACGTACAGAAGTGTTGCTTTCCCAGAAGCATGCTGCAGACTAAGAACGCTGTGGTGGTTTTGAACTGTGAGCCGTTAGATTTGCACATAACTGGTGCTCTCGGTGAACGGTGTAGTCGCCTGTCAGGAATAGACTTGCCAGGGAATCATAGGCTTTGGGAGTTGGAAGAACCCTATAGGAGTCTGTGTTATAGGCCATCAGGGAGAGGTTGGTTTTTTATAAATGCTTCTTTTTGTTGATGTTTTTATATGGCGGTGGCTGTACGTTACCCATTGCCATCACTGATGGAGGAATTTTGTTACAGTTTGATTCCCAGTCAGGGCCCATGCCCGGGTTTCAGCCTCAATCCTCAGTAGGAGGTGTGTATTATCTCTCGTCATTGATGTTTCTGTCTCTCTCTCCTTCTCTGAAACCAATAAGAAATACATATACTTTAAAAGCTGTCAGCCCACGGGGTTGGTGACAGTTGTCAGGAAGCTCAGCCTTTACAGAGGCTGTAGAAGGTTCCTTGCAACTTAGTCTGGATTGCTCCAAATCAAACCTTCATATCTGCTGAGCGCTAGCTCTGCTTGTGATGAGTATGAAGATCAAGAAAACTAGGTACTGCAGCTTGCCAAGGCAGAGATGGTGGCCTCAGCGGAGAACCTTGGCCTTAGACTTGAAGATGTCAGTGAGAGTTCTGGCTTTGCCAGTTAATCATCAAGCTTTGTGACCTTAAAAAATTAACCTTGTTGTGTTCCTGTTCCTTCAGCTATAAAAAGGGAATAATACCTTCTCATGATTATAGAGTTAAATAAAACGCCATTGGATTGTGTTGCAG
The DNA here is from genome assembly GCA_963924515.1 of Vespertilio murinus. NCBI lineage: Eukaryota > Metazoa > Chordata > Mammalia > Chiroptera > Vespertilionidae > Vespertilio > Vespertilio murinus. The sequence goes on from OZ004707.1 coordinate 15,392,549, forward strand.
ATTAAATGGTTGTTATATATCTAGAGTACTAGGCAAATGTAAAGTACAATCCTTTTTTTAAAAAAAATACTGGTTTTAGAGAGAAAGGAAAGGAGAGGGAGGGAGAGAGGAATATCAGTGTGAGAGAAACATCAATCGGTTTGATCCCCCAATGGGGATGGAACCTGCAATCTGGGTATGTGCACTGACCAGGAATCAGACCCACTCCCTTTTGGTATGTAGGACGATGCTTCAACCAAGTGAACTGCTCAACCAGGCAACCTTCATTTTTTTAAAAAATATATTTTATTAATTTTTCACAGAGAGGAAGAGATAGGGATAGTGAGTTAGAAACATCGATGAGAGGGAATCATCGATCAGCTGCCTCCTGCACACCCCCTACTGGGGATGCGCCCGCAACCAAGGTACATGCCCTTGACCGGAATCGAACCCGGGACCCTTCAGTCCGCAGGCTGACGCTCTATCCACTGAGCCAAACCGGTTTCAGCCAACCTTCATTTTTTAAAAAAGCACTTATTTATTTATTAGGAAAGTTATTTTTCTTTCCTAATAGTTAAAAGGAGGTATTGACCTTATGAGGTATCATCGATGTGTGACTGTAGCCAATTGTCTTTGCAAATTAGGATTAATAAAATTCCACATATAACCCCAGGAAAGTAGTACATTTCCCTAACTAAATCTTTATTAATTTAAGCATCCCCTTCTCGTACTCTCTTGTATGTGATAAAGTGAGGAAAATACAAGTAGAAAGCAGAAGGTAAGAGATGTAGAAATGTTATGTTATATAAAATTCTTCTAGATTATCCATTTGATCGGACAGAAAAGCCAAGTGGAGACTTTAAAACCTTACAAGCACGTAGCCATTGATGACTCATCAGACCACTTCCTAGTTTTCCTGCGACATCACTGGAATTTCCCATTTATCCAGCGCTGACCCTGGATGGGTGGGGAGCCCGGAGTGTGAGAAGGAAGTCCTGGAGAAAGATGGTTATAGGGACTCTGGCAGTCACAGACCTTGGGCAGGAGCAGAGGAAAGAGGTCAGGAGGTGGACGCAGTGGGGAGGCCAGAGGCAGCCAGCTGCTGACAGTAAAGGAGATGAGTACATCCAAGTGTGGAGGCTGAGCTTGCAGGATTGGACGCATTTGACTCATGCGCATTCCCTCCGAGGCACGTCCACAGTGGGGACTGGGTAGGGATTCTGTGCTCGTGGACTAATGTGAAGCTACCAGAAGTGATGTCCACAGAAACATGCCAATGATGTTCATTCTGCGTATCCAGACTTGGTGATGATTGAGTAACCCAGGGAGCGGTCTCTGACCTCCTCTCACCCAGCACAACTAAGCGTTTGTGAGCCCCATTATCACGTCACAAAGAAAAGCCCACAGTTAGGAGTTAGGACATATGTTTACTTGCCATTCACGATATGTATAAAGATATCTCGTGTGCTTTGGCCCCAGACATTCTGAGAAATACATAAAAACATGAAACAAAACTAGTCAATAAAGACAGCAAAATACTCTGTCTAAACTAATGTTTATTTTTGTATATGTCCTACTCTGACAAAGCAAAAATATTGTTTTCCTCTTAAAAAGAAGGGTTAAGCACTTACTAAGCCAACCAATGTTTACAGGGGCCTATCTTCAGTCACCCTGTCCTTAAACCTGCGCACATTCCTAGATTTTGCTTGATGTGTATAATTTTGGTAATCTTTAATAATTAAATTTAATAATATTAAAGTGACTTTAGACAATGGATTTGGTAAGAATGGGTTTTTGGTTTTTTTAAATATAGTTTATTGATTTTTTTACAGAGAGGAAGGGAGAGGGATAGAGAGTTAGAAACACTGATGAGAGAGAAACATAGACCAGCTGCCTCCTGCACACCTCCTACTGGGGATGTGTCTGCAAACCAAGGTACATGCTCTTGATCGGAATCAAACCCGGGACCCTTCAGTCCGAAGGCCGACGCTCTATCCACTGAGCCAAATCGGTTAGGGCGGTAAGAGTAGTTTTTATATAGACATCTCGTTTGATGTGGGAAGTAAGTTATTGCAGCATCATGTAGATCTGCTAATCTGATCCGCTTTATTTACATTTTGATTTCATAGCAATGGCTATTAACATTTTGCTTTGATTTTATTTCTTGTTTATCTAATAATTGACCAGCTATAAATAAATCCCTTTAAGAACTCAGGAAGTTAAAGCACAGAATTCTTTTGTAATGCAAATAACTGTAGTGTTTTGTAAACTCCAATTATTCATTACCTCTGCAGAGAAATGAAAGAATAAAGGGAGTTAATGTACTGGGACAGTACATTTTAAATTCAGAAAGAACCATAGACCTAATTCTTTAAGACCATGTTCTCTCCTCACCTGCTCATTAAAAGAAAGGCATTTCTTACTTCTTCAGATAAAGAGGTGCCTTTTCTTGTACAGCAGTTCTGGAGTGTTTGTCTGCCAACCCCTGGTTCGTCGCCAAGGCTCTTTCAGGGAGTCTCCGAGGTCTAACCTGTTTTCATGAGGACAGCTTGTTTTTCTCAGTGTGCAGCAGTGGGCACAGCTACTGGCACCATATACCTGTCAAGACGGTTGCGCCAAACCATGTTAGTAATCACTGTATTCTCAAACTCTGTTTTCACAAAATCCAGATTCACCTAAGACTTTTGTTGATAAAGAAGTGAAAATTGAAGGGGGAAAAATAAAGAAAAACGTGAAAATGATTGCCCTGGCCAGCATGGCTCAGTGATTAATTAGAGCATCTGCCCCAAAACCAAAGTTGTCTCAGGTTCCATTCCTAGTCAAGAGCACACACCTGAGTTGTATGTTCCAACCCCTGTCCAGGTGGGTGCAGGAGGCAACCAATTGATGTGTCTCTCTCACACTGATGTTTCTTTCTTCTCTTTCTCTCTCTATCCCCATTCCCAACTCTCTTTCCCTCTCCCTCCATCCTTTCCACTGTCTTTAAAAATCAATGGGAGCCAAAACCGGTTTGTCTCAATGGATAGAGCCAAACCGGTTTTGGCTTCCATTGAAAGGTCCCAGGTTCCATTCCAGTCAAGGGCATGTACCTTGGTTGCGGGCACAATCCCCAGTAGGGGGTGTGCAAGAGGCAACTGATTGATGATTCTCTCTCATCTATGTTTCTAACTCTCTGTCCCTCTCTCTTCCTCTCTGTAAAAAATCAATAAAATATATTTTAAAAATAAAAATAGAAATCAATGGGAAAAAAATACTCCAGTGAATATTAACAACAAAAAAGAAGTAAAAATTCTTAATTTTATTTCATCTCAGTTCTTGAATACAAGTCATGTTGTTCTTTTTTGATAAAATGGGGAGTACACATAAAGCACTCTGCAGTTAAGTTGGAAGTTGAACTAACTGCTTTCTTCATGAATGCCATTTTTAGTAAAAGAAAAACTGATAGGCGGACTGGTTATTCACACTTGTATACTTGGCAGACATTTTCTTGAAAATTGATTAAATGAGCATGTCATTTCAAGAAGAAAAAAAAAGAATATTGCACTAGCTGGTTTGACTTAGTGGATAGAATGTCTACTTGGGGACTGAGGGGTCCTGGTTTCAATTCCAGTCAAGGGCACATGCCTGGGTTGTGGGCGTGCAGGAGGCAGTTGATCAGTGATTCTCTCTAATCATTGGTGTTTCTGTCTCTATCTCCCTCTCCCTTCCTCTCTGAAATCAATAAAAATATATTTTTAAAAAAGAAAAATATACTATATTGCGATAATAAAATTTGACCTTTAAAGCAAAAATTAGATTTTTTAAAAACCATGAATCTCACAACTTTCCAACACAAGGACTTTTCTGATAAGATTGCTGTTGATATTTAAAAATTTTTATTGAATAAAATAAGTCAACATTTGTAAGATCAGCATAATTCAGTGGACCAATATTTTTCAAATGATCAATGCATCATGTTGTAAAATCATGCATGGGTAAAAGATCTATCTAAAGCAGCTGTGGGCAAACTACGGCCTGCGGGCCAGATCTGGCCCGTTCGGCTGTTCTATCCGGCCCGCGGAGCCGAAAGAGCGGAGGGTTCTCTTGCTCTCCCCTCCGCTCCTTCACCAGCAGCCCAAGATGAGAGTGCCAGCATGGTCAGGTTGCTTTTGTTCCGGCCCTCCGGTCCAGTTTAAGAACCCATTGTGGCCCTCCAGTCAAAAGTTTGCCTACCCCTGATCTAAAGTATAAAATGAAATTTAATGTGACCATATGAAAAGTTCATCATTAAGGTTTCAGATTCCACACTGTAACAAATCTTTTGGTGTGACATAAAAACAGAATAGCCACAATTACTTATAAAAGATATTAAAATACTCCGTTCTTCATGAGCTACATAACTCCCAAGAGGCCTTTTCCCCCCCATATACGGCAGCTGATACAATACATTGCAATAGATTGAATTAGGAGTGAATATGAGAATCCAGTTGCCTTTTGTTAAAGCAGATACAGTAGTGTCCCCCTTTACCCACTGAGGATATATTACAAGGCCTCCAGGGGATATTTGAAACCACAGATAGTACTGAACCCTCTATGCACTATACATATATCTATGATAAAGTTTAATCTATAAGTTAGTCACTGTTAAGATTAACAAATAATATAATAAAATAATTATAATATATTGTAATAAGAGATGATATGAGATAGATGATACAGTGCCTACATGATGAGACAAAGTGAGGTACTCAGAATGGCATGCAATTTAAAACTTAAGAATTGTTTATTTCTGGAATTTTCCATTTAATAAATATTTCTGGACCACAGAAATATTTGACCGTGGGTAGCTGAAACTGCAGAAAGGGAAAATGCAGATAAGAAGGAACTACTGATGTTTGCCAAAGTGTACAACCAAAGTTTTTCCTTGTTTATTTTGGAATATGTAGTTGTTTTTCATAAAAACATACACTATTTTAATATGTAGTGTGTTGTGTGTTTTTTAATGAATTAGATATATTTTTAATTTTTTTGTTTTAATTTTTAATGTGGTAAATTATTACCGACTGATGTAACCTACATAACCAAAATATAACAGATTTTACTAGTGTAAATGGGTAATGACCCTGAAGTTTAAAATCCACTTTTCTTAAACATGTTTAACGTTAATTTGTTCCTGGTTGGATAGGGTAGACATAGAGATCTGCTGCTGTGCAGGGCAGTGATTTAGTTTGGCTGCTGCAGCTAAAGCCGTTCAGGGCGAACATCCAAGATGGCGGCCTAGGCAGTCTCCTAAGCTGCCGCCTCATCAACAATTTAATTAAAAAAACAACTAAAATCAAAAAGGACTTCACCAAAACGTCAGGAAAGCTGGCGGAGTGGAATAGCTACAACTAGAAAGAAAGAGAGAGGCTCACGGATCGGACTGGGAGCCGAAAAGCACTGAGGTAGGGAGACGCTCGCGCACGCGGCCGCCGAATACCTGCCTGGCGGTGGGAGGGGAGGAATCCCCGATTGCACGGAACCCTTTCCGACTGCACTGAACCCAGCCCCGGCTGAAATTCCGTAGTCCCAGGTTCATACGGGTGGAGTCTGGACTGCAGAGAAAGGCACCCAGAGACTCAGAGACTCAGAGACCGGGGACCGGGAGTCGCAGTCGTAGCCGGCAGGGTCTACAGACTCGCGCGCGTGAGCAAGTACGCGCTGAGGTCTGACCGCCGCCCCTCCGGAGCCGAAGGAGTCAGAAGCTCCAGGTCTGACCGCGGAGGCTGCCGCCGCCTCTCTGTACAAGGTGGCAGCCTCTCCGTAGCGGAAGGAGTCAGAAGCTCCAGTCTGACCACGGAGGCTGCCGCTGCCTCTATGTACAAGATGGCGGCCTCTCTGTAGCGGAAGGAGTCAGAAGCTCCAGACTACAGAGACCAGCCCAAGTCCGGGTGAGCCCCTGCGGCACCCACGCTCTTGCTTGGGGAACCTGGGCCGGTCAGGCGGAAACTCAGGCGAGTGCACAAGGGCAGGGCAGAAGCCAAGACTGTCAGTTCAGCCCTGAGACTCCGCCCCATCCAAGCTGAGCAGAGGCTTCTGCAGTTTTTCAAGTCTGATCCTATAAGACTGTCTCCAATACAGAAGTTATCCCAGAGTAGACACAGCTGATACCCACATCCAATTGGCCTGAAGGTCAGTTCACAACAATAGAGACTTAGCTACAACTAAGCTGTGCACGCAGTCCACAAAGGGGATCACCAAGAGTGTCTACCTCAGGTAACTGAGGAGGTTGATCCACTGTGCTATATAGGACACCAAACACACAAAGCCATCCTACCAACTCTGAAAAATAGTGATAATGCCGAGACAAGGAAACAGATCTCAAACAAAAGAGATGGAGGATATAGAGTTCAGAACTACGGTTCTAAGGTTATGCAACAATATCCTAGAAAAGCTCGATAAACTCCATGAGACCCAACTAAAAAGTATAGATAAACTGACTAAATTGGAAAATATTATGCAGAGATCCAACAGCAGAATGGAAGAACACAAGAATCAGATCAAAGAGCCAAAAGACACTCCGCTGGAGAAGGAAGAAGAAAAGAGGATCCAGAAAGTTGAAGATAGTGTAAGGAGCCTCTGGGACAACTGCAAGCGCACCAACATCAGAATTATGGGGGTGCCAGAAGAAGAGGGAGTGCAAAATACTGAAAACATATTTGAAGAAATAATATCAGAAAACTTCCCTCACCTGGTGAAAGAAATAGACTTACAAGTACAGGAAGCCTACAGAACCCCAAACAAGAGGAATCCAAAGAAAAATTCTTCTCGACACATCATCATCAATATGCCAAGGGTAAAAGACAAAAAGAGGATCTTACAAGCAGCAAGAGAAAAGCAGTTGGTTACCTATAAGGGAGCACCCATACGACTATCAGCTGATTTCTCAACAGAAACCATGCAGGCCAGAAGGGAGTGGCAAGAAATATTCAAAGTGATGAATAGGGAGAACCTACAACCAAGATTACTGTATCCAGCAAAGTTATCATTCAGAATTGAAGGGCAGATAAAGAGCTTCACAGATAAGAAAAAGCTAAAGGAGTTCATCACCACCAAACCAGTATTATATGAAATGCTGAAAGGTATTACTTAAGAAGAGGAAGAAGGTCAAGTGAATTAAAAATCTCAGGAATAGAATAAACTGGTGAATATAATAGAATTAGGGGCAAAGAAAGGGAGTGGATAGATAATTATCAGGGTGAAGGGGTGTGGGGTGCAGAAAGAGACTGGATTAAAATTGTATAACCTATGGATGAGGACAATGATGGGGGAGGGGGTAAGGGCAGAGGGTGGGGTGGGAATCGGGTGGAAGGGAGCTATGGGGGAGAAAAAGGAGAAACAATTGTAATAACCTGAGCAATAAAGATTTATTAAAAAAATAAATAAATAAATAAAAACCAAGGGAAGTAAAAATCATGATGAACAATATTAACTGGTGAATATAATAGAATCAGAGGTATGGAAGGGGAGTGGACTGATGATTCTCGGGGAAATGGGGAGTGGAGCGGGGCAGGAAGAGACTGAACATAAATTGCACTTATGGATGAGGACAATGGGGGATGGGGAAAGGGCAGAGAATTGAATGGAAACTTGGTGTAGGGGAGCAATGGGGGGGGGAATGAGGAACATTTGTAATAATATGAACAATAAAGATTTATTTAAAAAAAAAAAAAAAAAAAAAAAAAATAAAGCCGTTCAGAGCTAAATGGCAGGAATACAGGGCCCGGGCCCGCAGGCTCGTGTGCTAGCCTCACCTGTGACAGGAGCATCTGCTCAGGCCGTTTGTGCTTTCCAGAGACCGGCCCCAGAATGATGGCCTTTATGGGGGCGGGGGGGGGGGGGCTGGGTGAGCACCTTGAAGAATGCCTAATCCTCCCCGACCACTCCCACACCCCCGTTACCCCCCATTACAGACGTAACAAGCTCATTTTAAGAAACTTGGAAAAGATAGAAAAGGAGGAAATTAGTGCTTATGCCTTCCTAAACCTAAAGGCATGCATTCCTGGGTTTTATAGTATTTCCTTTGTATTTTTTAACGTTCAGTTTTACAAATAAAACACTTAATATACAAAGGTTTAAGGTAGTTTAACATAGTCTTAAAAACATACATGTGTAGTTTTTATCTTTCATTGCTTTCCTAGTAGGACTACTATTTCTATTTAACATATTATCTATATATTTAGAAAATTCCCACCCACCCGGAGATAAGCATTTTTACAGTTGTGGTGAGCAGCCATGCACATGTGCACACACGCTGATGTTTGAATGAGGCTGGCCGTTGCACGCTGCTCTGATGGGAACCTGCATTCGTTCTCAGCTCTCGGCCTCGCCTTTGCGGATCAGTAAATGCATACCTGATGCACAGGGATAGATTGCCCTGTAATCAATCAAGGCTCTTTTTCTTGGGGAAAAGACTAGAAGTGGAGGTTGATTGGAGAGTTAAAGTGAAAAACCTCAGACTTGAGGTGGAAGATAGTCAGTGCAAATGCAGGTCCTCCTCATCCTCCTTTGCATTCCCCAGTTTGGGCAGCCCCTAGGATTGTAGGGAAGTGATGGAGCTGGAACCAAAAGAACAAAGTAATCCTAATTAGCGGCTGAGGCTTGAGGAGTGTTGATCGTGTGTGTGTGTGTGTGTGTGTGTGTGTGTGTGTGTGTGTGTGTCTGTCTGTCTGTCTTTAAATCTCTCTCAAGAGGTCAGGGAGATGAACGTCGTGGAACATTAACAGGTCAGGATATTATGGTGACTTCCTGTTCCCTTCTCTCTTGAGCTTAGCAAACATTTGAGGGCGGGGGAGTGACAAAGAGCTGAATGAGGGTTCAGTTCTGCTCTTGAGTGTCCAGTAGGGGAAACTGCCCTGTAAATGACCGCAGTAGAAGGCAGAGTGAGTGTTAGGTTGAAGGTGTAATGATGACGCTGGTAATTACGGAGGGAATGGGAAAGACCTCCTGGAGGCCTGTTGAGCTACCAGCTGGAGAAGGGTTCCAGTAATCCCTAGCGGGCTGGCCCACGTGAATTTCAAAACTGAAGCCCATGATCGCGTGAGGCCGAAGAAGTACACAGAAGGAACAGAAGGCAACAACACGGACATGGATCATGTGCCAAAGAGAGGAAACCCAAAGACACCAGGGGACGGTTCTGATCTGTGAACAGGAGGAAACTGGTTCAGATGTTTCACTCCCATCACAGACTGCCTCTCACCAGCATACTTAGTCCTCTCAGATAAGCACTTATGAAATCAGCAGACTGGTACAGGAGCGTGGGTTTGGAGAACATGCGTTAAGATGACGTACACTTGTTACCTCACAGATTGATTGTACGGTCAGACAGAATTCCAGGCACAGGTGAATAGGCCCTCCGCCTGTGACCTCAGGCTGGAATAAATGTTGGCTGGACAGTGATTGCCTCTCATCGCCCGGCCCACGCGGTTGTGGTAGATTTCAGGGTCTTGAGGTTGTTGGCAGTAGGGTAAGGAATATGATTTTTTTTAAACTGTCTTAATTGAGCCACTGCCACGTGCCAAATACAGACACACACTTACATACATTATCCGTTGGCCCCTAATAACAGCTGTGCAAAGCAGATGGAGAAAAGGGCGCAGAGAGTACATGGAATACGGTTTTGTTTTTTCTCTTCCTGATGAGAGGAGCAGAGAAAGGTTCTCTGGTGGTTTTGCTTGCTTACTGTCCCACCCCCAGAAGCCTGAACTCAGAGGGAGAGGAAAGCCTTTATTTAAGTGTCTCATTATCATTCCTCCATGACAGGAGGGGGCATGTTTGCATAACAAAACGCCGATGCAAAACATCCTCTGGACAACTCACACCACCTACAGCTCAGGACCCCGCCTCCTCCGGAAGCTGGGGTCTGCTCGGCAGCTTTACAGAGGAAACCTGTTTTGACCACAAACACAGAAGATACTGGTGTCTCAAAGTTTTGCTTTTTTCCTGCTTAGGATTGAGTGTGTCTCCCTCTGTTGTTTTCGAACACACCAAAATACAAAGGAGTGTAAACCACCCCAGAAACCATCATTCATAGTGAAGTTATCAAGATCTCAGCACAGCTAGTGTGTTAAATCCCTTCTTTCTCTCTCTCTCTCCTCGGCAGTCTTTTTACCGCGGAGTTGTTCCTAGGAGGTCGATATATTTAGTTATGTCTCTTAAGTGTCTTTTAATACAGAGTGGCTCCCTTTCCCCAGCTCCCCCTTTTCCATACCATTGATTTGTTGGGGAAAGGGTCAGCCTTCCTGAGAACAGACCCCCTGGGTTTTTCTGGTTGCTTCCTTAGGGCATGCTTTTGCAGTTCCCATGTCCCCTCTACTCATTGCAGAGTGAAAGGTGTGATTTGATTTGAAAGGTTGGTTAAAGTCAGGTTCACCTTTTTGGGGGGGGTCAAGAATATATACTAAGTGGTGCTGTGTGCTTCATGAAGTAACTAAAGGCGGGGTTATTTTAAGTTAGGCGACGCTAAGATGGACCAGTGGATTCAGGAAGTCATGGCACACACCTTCATTTTAAGACACAGACCTTCATTTCCATGGTTTCGTCTATTGATCTGTATCTCTTCTTGGTTAGGAGTCGAGAAATGGCCACGTTCCTAATTCTGTTTGTTTACCCTAAGATGGTATAGTTAGTTCACCCCCAAAAAATTAATGTGCATTCTTTACTTTGCATCACCAATTTTGAGCATAGAGGATTGGCAGTTGGTTATCTGCATTAGTTGTCACTGTTTTGTGGGATTTTTTATTTATTACCCCCCCCCATTAGCTTTCCCTATGATTTCTTAAAAATATTTTTTTTTCAAGATATTTCAGAGTATTGCAGCCACTGCTCTTTCTGAATCCTAGAGACAGGGAAGGGGTGGATTTTTATTTTATTTTTTATTTTTTTATGGAAGGAAATTCCTGAGCTGCCTCAGTAGGCAAAGCTTTAGAACATCCCTCACCTGGGGGAGTGAGGGGTCTTGTGGCGTGGAGGTGCAGGCCGGTGTGGTGTCCCCAAGTGCCAGTGGGACCTGTCATCATTGGAGCATAATGCATTTCTGTGGCTCTTTATCTGGTCACAGCTTCTGTTTTGTCCACAGAAATGACCACTTCTGCTGAGGATAAGGATTTTAGAAAGAAAAAAGTTGGTTTTTTAAAAAATTATTCAGATTCCTTAATTAGGGGCTGCAGCAGGAACCTGTGATTATTCGTGGTTACATAATATTGGTTATTTTCTTCTTAATTTTAGGAATATTTAAGCAGAAGAGTAATGAAACATAGTTTGGGTCCAGACATTTCCCCCAATGAAATTAAACTACAAATGGCAAGGTGGCACGTGTAACAGCCAGGATGGCCATCAAAAGGAAATTAAATTTATCTCATCAAGAGTGCCTTTGAATTATGCACGTAAAGCAAACATAAAACAGACTGTGCAACGATATTGACTAGATGCTTTAAAACAAGCCCCGGGGGCAGAAAGTTAAATATTTAGATTAGTGTGGAATGTCAGCTTTGCAGCAGTGTGCATTGATGGAGTGTTCCTGGAACGCGTCTCCTCGGCTGGTTTTAACATCTGACCTTGGTCCCCGCAATGGAATGTGTCGACGGGAAGACACTCGGTGACACGGGTGCGTTTGTTTGACATTTTCTCTTTGTTGTACAAGTCGTTCAGTTGTTTCTTTGCACTCTCTTTCATACTGTTGAAAATTTGGTGGCTTTCTAGAATCAAGACAGTATGGATCTGTCATTTCGTTATGAACTGTTTGGGTTCACTAACTTCCCCCCCCAACAGAAAGACTAGACACTTGAGTCTGAGGCTGAACTTGTCTTTTTCATCTTGTGTTTATAGTGAGGAGATTGATTCCATCAACACTGTGGTGCCGGCACGAAGATGGAAACTTAGTAGGCAATTTGGAATGAGAATGTCTGTTTTTCTGTCTCTCTCCCTCTACTAGATAGATCATCCTGTGTGAACTGATTCATTCCGTCTAGTAGGCAGAAATGGCATGGTGTTCATGGCCTTCTAATAAAGTTAATTTCTTTTCATATTCTCACTGGCCACTTAACTTGACAGTGGTATTTTTCCTGTAGTCTATTTCTTATTTTCCTTCCTTATAGATATATGTATGTAAGGACAGTGCTTTCTTGACTGGTGTGGTTAATTTTCTCTGAGAATATTACCCATTGACTTTTAGAGAGTGGAGGGGAGAGGAAAAGACAGAAATATCCTTGGGAGAGAAACACATTAATTGGTTGCCTCCTGCACGAGCCCCTTCCGGGGCCCAGACCGGGGAGGAGCCTGCGATCAAGTACATGCCTGGGAATCGCACCCAGGACCCTTTGGCCCGCAGGTTGACTGACACTCTGTCCACTGAGCTAGGGCTGGTAGGTAATTTTCAGTGGATGATTTCTTCCTCATTTGGTTAAAGGAGAAGCCGGTAGCTTTCTTTTTTCCCCTCTCCTATAAAATGGATAATATGAGCATTCCTCACAGCTGCTGGTTTCTCTTTAAGATGATGATAAACTCCCTGTTCTGATTGACCTCACTGAGGCGCGGTGGGAATGAGATGTGTTTTGAAACATGTTAAGCACTACATAATGGCACATTGCAAATGGTGTTGCTATGCCAGGAGGACTCGAAGCTCAAGGCTTAAACACAGCTTCATTTGGAGTGGCATTCAGAATGCAGTTCCCCAAGTGCCATTTGCTTTTTTTAATTCCTGGGCTCTTACAGTCCATAAAGTGCATTACACTTCATACAGACCAAAATTGTGACGTAACTGTCTTTTGGCATGTTGCTTTATCGGAAATAGGGGAATGACCAGTAACCAAGAGGATGGACAAGAAAAGAGAGTTTATATTTACAAGTAGGTAGTGTTATCATTTTCAATGGTGATTTTATAATTTCTTATTTTTTAACTTTTTATTACTGATAATTTCAAACATATACAAAAGTAGAGAGGTTTTTAGCATAATGTTTTTAATTGTTTGAATCAAAAGATTCACATCTAGGCAAAACCGGTTTGGCTCAGTGGATAGAGCATCAGCCTGCAGACTGAAAGGTCCCGGGTTCGATTCCAGTCAAGGGCATATACATTGGTTGTAGGCACATCCCCAGTAAGGGGTGTGCAAGAGGCAGCTGATCGATGATTCTCATCGATGTTTCTAACTCCCTATCCCTCTCTCTTCCTCTCTGTAAAAAATCAATAAAATACATTTTTTTAAAAAGAAGAAAAGATTCACATCTATTCCATCTCTACGTTTGGTTGGTCTCGTGAGTCTCTTATAATAATTAATCTGTGTTCCTTTCTGTTCTGTCCTTTTCCCCTTGCATTGTATTTGTTGAGGGACCCAGATTGTTTGTCCTCTAACTTCCTGTAGTGTAGATGTTTTTATTGCCTCTCTGTGGTGGTGTTTAGCATGTTCCTGTTTAAAGGCTTGTTCAAATTTGAGTTAGAATTGGGAGTGGGGCGGAAGTACTGGAGGCACATAATGATTAGTTAGTTGTCTCTTCTTTGGTAATTTCAACAGCCATCAATTCTTTCTACCTAGATCTGCTAGTTAATTGCCTGTGCCTTTTTATATTTAGTTGTTTACTTGTCTCAGCTATTTTAATGTAGTTAATGAAATTTAAAAGTCATCTTACATATTTGCCAAATAGCCTTCTGTAAAGATTAGAGGCCCAGTGCACGAAATTCATGCAAGGGGCTCAGCTCTCGGCTCTGGCAGCCCTGGCTTTGTCCGGAAGGACGTCCAGAAGGTCGTTCGGCTGTCCGTTCTAATTAGCATATTACACTTTTATTATTATAGATTATACTAATTTATATGGCCACCAGCCATGCACCAGAGAACTCAAATTTTAATTTTTGCATTTCATAGATGAGGTATCTGAGGCTAAAGAAGATTCAGAGTTATCCAAAATCATACACTACAATACCCAGAGTTTAATATGAGTGTTGCTTTTATTTTGTACACCACGCTAGCTTCCTTCTCTTCTTTTACCACAGCCCCAGGTCATTGCTCACCTTCATTTAGGAGAACGTAGGAAACAAAGAAGGCAAAGGGAGAGATGAAAAGAAAGGAGCTGAACCAGGAGCAGGAAAATTAGACACAAACTGTTTGCACAACATTCCCCGGTTTCTCCTGTCATTTTGATGCTCTCGTGCTTATGATACAGCCGCTGGTCATCATTACTTAAGTCTACTAACTCACTGCCTGGTCCTCTGTATTTTCCAATATAGTATGTATATATTCTACCAAACACCGGTGGCTTTAGGATCTTAATTTCAAACTTTGCCAGAAAGACCGCTTTTTTGGTAGCACCTTCTCCCATGCCCTTCAGGGACCATTTAATGGGACTATAAAAAGGACCAGAGCTTGAATCCTGTGCAAACATTCCAAGTTTAATCCATCACTTCACCTAACCATTAAGCCATTTTTCCCAGCACTTCTATCTTCATTTATCAGCGAGTGTATTTATGAAGAAATTTAATCCGGACGTGTTTGATAAACCTTGTCATTAAAAGGTATTTCAAAAGCCATTTTATTATATAATAAACATTTCTCTAATTTTTTTTTCATTTACGTTATCTTCCTAAAATAGCAATTTAATTTCACTTCTGGCAAATAGTCACTTCTCAGAGGGTGAGCTGAATTTCGAATGTAGTAATGTTACTTAGAAGCTAAATTTAGCGATTAGCAGTATCCCACTTCTAGTTTAAATCCAAGTGGACTTTTAAAAGTCTAAAATATATTGGCCTCTCCCAAGACCCACACTCTGATATTAACAAAGGCCAAAAGAGATGTGCAAACAGGAAACTATGTGATCCTTAAAAAAAAAAAAAGCTTAAATCATATGGTCATTTTTCCACTTGGCCCTCACCCACCAGAATCAAAAGGGTCTACAATAATCCTGTGGAAATTTTAGAAGTCTTTATTTTTCTTCCCCCATCTCCCTATTTATATGTTTTAAGAGCTACCTGATACAGCAAACAAATGTAAATGATGTCCTTTCGAAGTCCACTGACTTCCTCTCTGAAGTCATCTAAAATTCTGGAGCCGTAATACAAACCACCAGATAAAAGAGTGATACTTTATGTTTGAGAAACATGAAGTGCCTTACATGATTAAATGGGACCACATAAGCATTTATTTTTTTCCAGTTTGTAGAAGGAATTATGTCATGCCTTTAACTGAATCAGAATGAGATTTTAGCTCAGGAGAATGGAAACTCTTGGAGGGGGCTGTGGGTAAGTAGATGCTGGCATAGGAAAAGGTTTGATGGGCCACAGACTCAAAGGCCTGGCAGGTTGCTGGTCTCGGGACCAACCCACAGAGAGCCCCCCTCTCTGCCACCGGTGACACCCCCTCCGGCTGGCCTTCTGAACCTGCCCGGTCACTCCGGCTCCCCAGCCTCGGGCCACTTCCCTATTGGAATTCTCTGAATACCATGGGCAGTGTGAGAGCTCCTTATCGCCAGTGAAATGCACTGAATTAATGTGAAATATTGATGCAATCAAATCCCAGGTTAACAGCAGTTTATAACAGACCTCCTCCTGATGAAAAAGTATCAATAATAATAAAAGCATGATGGGCTGATTAGACCAGACAGCCAGAGGACCTTCCAGGTGACGCTGGGGCTGCGAGGGCCAAGCCCCTCGCTCGGATAGATGCCGATCCACGAGCCCCGTTGATTCTCAGGAGAGAATCTCACCTCCTCGCACGGATACAGGCCCCTCCAGCCCTTCATGATCTGCTCCTCTCTCCTCATCCTCAGCCACCAGTTTTGTAGATACTGAGCTCCGGGGAGGCTCTGCTGACGAATCATGTGCCTTCTTTGCACCTAAGCTTTTTGCCGTAAATTCAATCCTTTTGCAAATTAGCTGCTTGTCCTTTGGAAGTCACCTTAACTTGTCCTTTGGAAGTCTCCTCGGGAAAGCTTGTCTGACTCTGCAGAGGTGGATTAATTGCCATACTGGGCTGGTTGCTGCTATAGAACTGTGTTGATTCCTTTAGAGACAATATGTCACACTGTATTGAAATTGCCAATAACTTCTCCATATTCCTCTGTAACCTCTAAATTTCCTGAGTAATAAGCCTGGGCTATGCATAGTGTTAGATGCCTAGTAGATATTTAATAAATACTTGCTAAATTAATTCTTGCTCCAATTATGCTGTTAACTGACCAAAATCTGTATACCCTGAAATATCCACTCACTGACGTATTGTTCCTCCCTGGGCCTCAAGAATCAATCCAATCCCACGTTTACATGATAGCCCCGGAATCTGGATTTCTCTGGAATGGCTATCCAGAAAGTATGAGATATTCCAGAAGGAGTGATTCCTTCCTTCCTTTCTTCCTTCCTTCCTTCCTTCCTTCCTTCCTTCCTTCCTTCCTTCCTTCCTTCCTTGCTTCCTCTCCCGAGGATATTTTTCCACTCATTTTTTAGAGAAAGTAGAAAAGGGAGGGAAGACAAAGAAAAACATCAATGTGAGAGAAGCACATTGATTGGTTGCCTCCTGACTG
Source organism: Vespertilio murinus (assembly GCA_963924515.1). Classification (NCBI taxonomy): domain Eukaryota; kingdom Metazoa; phylum Chordata; class Mammalia; order Chiroptera; family Vespertilionidae; genus Vespertilio; species Vespertilio murinus. The sequence continues at coordinate 15,409,049 of OZ004707.1, forward strand.
AACTCTGATCGGGTCCTGGACTGGACCTGCAGTACATACATACCCTTGACTAGGATCGAATATGGGACCCTTTGGTCCATAGGCCAATGCTCTATCTACTAAGCCAAACCAGCTAGGGCCAGGAGGATTTCTTATACCTGAGCAGTCCGCAGTTGTCAGGGATAGAAGAGTAAAGGCTAGCTTTCCTTCTGGAGAATGGTAGGCAAAGATCTTCTGGTTTTTGTTCCCAACCCCTGCGTCCTGTGCTGGGCCCCAGCACTGTGTGAGAAAAGGCAGGAAGAAACAAAGCATAGATACTGGACATTCAAGTAGGACAACAGTTATAAGAAGTTCTAAAAGTGACACTACTTGAGATCAAATTTTTTAGCTTGATTTTATGTTAACAACCTTGAAGGCTGGGAAATGCTGAAGTCAGATCTGGAAACACACAGCCTGAGGAACACCTTTCTAAGCTAGATGGCTCCCTTGATTTGGATGAATTACATTCCAGGCAAGAGGAAGAACAGGTTTTAAAGTTGACAAGAATAACTTTAAGAAATCATAACTAGCCAAAACCGGTTTGACTCAGTGGATAGAGCGTCGGCCTGCGGACTGAAAGATCCCAGGTTCAATTCCGGTCAAGGGCATGTACCTTGGTTGCGGGCACATCCCCAGTGGGGGGTGTGCAAGAGGTAGCTGATCAATGATTCTCTCTCGTCAACTTTCTAACTCTATCCCTCTCTCTTCCTCTCTGTAAAACATCAGTAAAATATATTTTAAAATAATAATAAATCATAACTAGCTGAAACCGGTTTGGCTCAGTGGATAGAGCATCAGCCTGCGTGCTGAAGGGTCTCAGATTCGATTCCGGTCAGGGGCATGTACCTTGGTTGTGGGCACATCCTCAGTAGGAGGTGTGCAGGAGGCAGCTGATCGATGTTTCTCTCTCATCAGTGTTTCTGACTCTATATCCCTCTTCCTTCCTCTCTGTAAAAAGTCAATAAAATATATATTTTTTAAAATATATATGTTTAAAAAATAACAATAAACAAATTGTTGAGAATGCATCACCAAAACTGTCAGGGTGATGATTCAGATAGCCCTCTGTGGCTCCATCCTAAAAAGGGCATGTGAGCCTGTCTTGCTGACACATACTCTTAAACTTTCCCAGTGCTGCTATCCCTACCTCCGTTTATTTCCAGCACCATTTGCCCCTTGGACCCGATTCTCATCTAAAGATAATCGAGAGTGACAAAAATAACTTTTCCAACAAAACCTTGAGATAAATGACTGTAAACTCTCATTCTATATTTGCCGCAGGGGCAGGAATTAACAGCTGGAACAGCCCTGGGAGCTGTGTGGAGTCTCCGCCCCGTGGAGGCCTGGCCCTGGCCGGGATCTCACAGCCTCCCCGGAGGCCTTTCCCGGGCCTCCCGGCCTCGCTCCGGATGGTGCTTGTTTTCTTGCCCCCAGCCACCAATTCTCTAGGTCCCTCTGCTACCCGTTCTCACGTCTTTTCCTACATTTTTGTGGAAGGTCCTCAGGATAGCTCTCCAAAGAGTTTCTCTTCCTTTTGTGAGTCGTTTGTGAACTCCGATCGCGTCACCCACGAGTTGGCCTGCGGCCATTGGCTACATACATATCTCAGCCTGAGCTTTTCATAATTTACAATCCGAGACCCACAGTATATGTGCGGGGGGCTTTCTGATCTGTTTACCAGACTATTCCCAGCCCCTGCATCTCGTGCTCGGCCCCAGCACTGTGAGAAAAGAAAAACTTGGAGGAAATCCAACATGAAGAAAATGATTGAAAGATCAGAAAGAGGAGCTGCTATAAGAAAAGGGGAAGGACCTGGGTGGGTTTAGTTCTGAGAAAAGGTAAGGCATGATATAGGTGGAGAGACAATCAGAAGCCCCTTTGCTTGTTTCATTTTACTTAACTTTTAAAAATATATATTTGATTTTTTTTTTTTTTTACAGAGAGGAATAGAGTGAGACAGAGTTAGAAACATCGATGAGAGAGAAACATCCATCAGCTGCCTCCTGCACACCTCCTACTGGCGATGTACCCGCAGCCAAGGTACATGTCCTTGACTGGAATCGAACCTGGGACCTTTCAGTCCCCAGGCCGATGCTCTATCCACTGAGAAATGGGCAGCTGAACATCCCTTGAGGGGTCCCATATTGGTGAGGGTACAGACTGGGCTGAGGGACATCCCACCCCCACCCCGTGCACTAATTTCGTGCACCGGGCCTCTAGTATTCACAGTGTTTTGCAATAATTGCCACCATTTCCAAAACTTTTTCATTGCCTCAAACAGAAGCTAACCATTGTGCAGTAATCCCCTATTCCCTCCCCCGAAAAGCCTCCAGTAGTCTCTAATCTACATTCTGTCTCTAGATATTTAACAAAAGTGGGATCATATGTGTTCTTTAATGTCTGGCTTCTTTTCAGGGTTCATCAGTGTTGTAACATGTTAGAATTTCATTCCTTTTATGGCTAAATTATATTCCATTGTTCTGATATGCCACATTTTGTTTAGCCATTCATCTGTTGATGGATACTTGCGTCATTTCCACGCGTTCGCTGTTGTGCAGAGCCCGGGTTTTAACCAAGAAGTACATTACAACGTAGCTGAGGGCCACCCGGGGGTGGGATCTCCTGACCTCAGTCCTGGGCGACTCACCATGTTTCAGGGCAGTTCACGTCATACTGGCACTTTGTAGTGTTCCTAGGAATCAGACATACCTGGGTTTTGAAATACATGTGTTTCTCATGTAGTTGTGGGACACATTACTCAGCCTCTCTCACTCTGTTTTCTCAATATTTAAGGTGGAATAATATCTACCCTTCACGGTTATTTTAAGACAAATAGTTATTTTTTTAATGGCTCATTTGCTGGGGTTTAGATATTTTCTTCTGTATATTTTTCCTGACATGGAATTTCACAAGTATGAAATGAAGAAAAATTTCAGTTCTACGTTTGTATTTGTAACATTGGAAGAATAAATGTTTTCTTTTTTTTAAACCCCAAAGGGCCCTTATGTTCCTTTGGGTTTTTACCCCTTAAACACACACACACACACACACACACACACACACACACAAAAAAAAATAAACACCTGTAGGAATAACTCATGGCCATGGTAGAAATTCATAAAGCACAATGTGCGTAAAAAGAGTATGTGAAATCCTCTATTCAGAGATAATCATGATCATATTTTAAAATATATGTTATATCACAGGGAATTTTCTAAATCCTTGACATATTTCACTTAATTCTCATGACCCCCTCTGAGAACAGGTGCTTTCTTCCTCCTCTTTCCCTTCAATAATTTTCAGATTAGAAAACGTGACCTTTTAAAAAATATATATGTTTTTATTAATTTCAGAGAGGAAGGGAGAGGGAGAAAGAGATAGAAACATCAGCAATGACAGAGAATCATTGATCAGCTGCCTCCTACACGTCCCGTACAGGGGGATCAAGCCTGCAACCTGGGCATTGTGCCCTTGGCCGGAATCGAACTCAGGACCCTTCAGTCCACAGGCCAATACTCTATCCACTGAGCCAAACCAGCTAGGGCGATTTCATCTTTTAAATTTGGTAAAATTAAAATTATGAAGTTACTAACTTACCGCAGGCATGTAAATCATGAGTGGCTCAAACTCATGGCTCCCTATCGAAGCATTGTGCTGATTCCTAGTGCAAAGCGGGGGGGGGGGGGGGGATTATACTATACATGTTGTTCTGCAAACTTTTTCATTGAGTGTTAACATTTTTCCATATTTGTAAATATAGCTCTCACACATGGTCATTTTCAGTGGCTACAATATGCCTTCTTCTCGTTTCCTAGCCTCTAGGTAAGAACATTAAGATCCCCCTCAATTGTTGTGTATGTGTGTGTTTAAAAAAACTAAACAACAACAACAAAAAAACCAGCAACATCGTATAACCGTCTTCATAAAGCCAGTTCCAGATTTGTGAGGGATCTACGGCATTGGGATGGCTTGGGCATGCCCTCTTTCCTCTAAAACATCCGGTAACTGGCTCTGGGAAGTGAAGCAACCCCACAAACTCCTGGGTTCCTGTGTACATGGTCCAGCCAGGCCCAGAAGTCATGTGAGATCCGGCCCGCTTCCTGCTGAGTCTCCCCCAGCTTTCCCCGGTGATGCATGTCAGACTGCGAGTCTCCCCCAGCTTTCCCCGGTGATACATGTCAGACTGCAACTGGAAAAAGACTCAGACCAGCAGGCAGCGCTTTAGCGTTTGCAGGTAATCTGTTCCGCGCAGACCCCAGGGCCTCGTGAGTCACAAGAATTGCTTTTTATTTCCCCAAATGAAGAAGCAGCCCTAACCTGCCCGGTTTCCTTTTGGTGTTTCAGTGCTGCTGACCAGGTTAGGATGCCCTGTCCTCTCACGCGGCCTCTTCCTGTCACTCTCATCCCGAGAGCGAGTGTATCGTCATCAGGAATGAGATGTGGTGGTGGCGTATACGTTAGTACTCGCCAAGTTTTCTTTGTTTATCTTACTGGAAAGTCAACAACACGACTGTTAGCCTCCTGCACAGTGAACATCTAGGCTCTTTACTGAATTCTGTGGTTAAATCTTTCTGATTTGTGAGGCACAGAGATGGAAGGAAGGAAATGAAGGATGGCCAGTCGGGAGGCTTGGAGGCAGCGGCGCCTGGAGCTGCTGTTGTCACTTGGGAGTGGTGGTCGGGGAAGCGGGGATGGGAGTCTCCACAGACCCGGGGCCAGTGTCACTCGGGAGGCTAAGGAGACCTCTGAGCAGATCGGATTCCGCTGGAGAAGCTGCAGGGCAGTGAGACTTCTCTTAAAGGAAGCCTTCTCTCAGAAGAGCATGTTGTTGTTTTGAAAATAAAAAAGTGCCCACCATGTAGTCCCGAAGCTTTATCTCAGAGCGATCATCAGTCTGTGCCCAGTAGAAGGAGCTGAACCAGCAGAAAGGGGCACCGAAGAATGAGGAAGAAACTCTTAGCAGGAGAAGTGGCACACATTCCAGAGCACCACTCCCTGCCGCCGCCTCCCAGCAGGTACGGCCCAGACAGTCTAATGAACCGGGAATTTCCCTGTAATAAAAGATCTTCTGCAGCACAGGCGGCAGCACTCACCCCCAGATCGCGTCCTCGGCCTCTGTCCTAGGTCAGTGTCCGTTGCTGTTAGCCAACTCCATGACACTGTGCACTTACCGTGTGCACCTCAGGTTCTCATTTACCTTTTATAATTAACGTGTGTGATGATCTGTATTTGTATCTGAGGAAGCTGAGGCTCAGAGAAATTGGGTAAATTGTCCAAGTTTGCACAGCTAACACACAACTGCAAAACTTCAAAAGGACTTAAAAAGGAGAAACACTGGCTGGACTTTCAGGTGACACTTACTGAGTCACTTTTATATATATATATATATATATATATATATATATATATATATATATATTTTACAGAGAGGAAGGGAGAGAGATAGAGAGCTAGAATTGTCGATGAGAGAGAAACATCGACCAGCTGCCTCCTGCACACCCCCTACCGGGGATGTGCCCATAACCAATGTACATGCCCTTGACCTGAATCGAACCCGGGACCTCTCAGTCCATAGACCGACGCTCTACCACTGAGCCAAACCAGTTTCGGCACTGAGTCACTTTCCACCACATTTCTGGACTTGCCTCATATGTAACACTCACCACACAGGGCATTTGTTCTCCTCTTGGCCATTTCCTTTTCCGTGTTCATTTGCTGACTGCCTTTCCAGATGACAACTCCCATCTTCCTGATAGCCCACTCTCGGGACACGAATAAGGACTTTCATTTGCAAATTCTCCCCCCTACCCCGCCCCGGATCATCAAGATGCATTTAATTGAAGAGGATTTACCTTTCAGGTTTGTGGACAGTGAGGCCCTTCTGTGGCTCAGCACCACTGCCCCCGGTTTGGGGTGGAGAAATAAAAGATGATGGCGTTCATCCAGCATCTGCTCCAGAGTAGGCACTTAAACACTAACAGGGTCGTTATAAATGTGAGAGAAAATAATCCTGACCGAATTGACATTTTTTGACATTGTGGGATCTCTTCATGCATGCTGGCCCTGCGCTGCGTTTAACTTTAAGAACTAGCTTAGTCTGTCTTTGTTATTTGTCCTTGGAGACGCCCAGTTACTTCACCATCTGAGGGCCTCGGGGCTCAGCACCCACAGAACACACTTCATTCAGTTCCATCGTAGAGTGAGCAGGTGGGACTGTCCTGCAGGGCTGACTCGGGGTGAAGGAAAGGCACCCTCGGCGTCAACAAGTGGACCTGGACGTGGAGTTTGCTTTGTACTCAAGATTTAATCAGAAACCACCAGCTTATAAAACTGACCCGATCAAGGAAGGAGAGTTTGGAGGAGATGGAAAGAAGGCATGTTTCTCAGTTTCTATATGCCTGTGGACTGAAGGTTCCGGGTTTGTTCACACAGGTTTTTTCATAGCTCACAGTTTCTGGGCAGCATGAGGTTTTTTTATATTTAAGGGATTGGTTTCTAGCCTCCCTGAAAGAGATATTAAAACACCCTAAGCACAGAGAAATGTCTGGCAAGCCTTCGCTATATCCATCAGCATTATGGTACTAACACAGCTGATACTGAGCACGAGTTTCTTTTCTACGGTAATGATGATTGTCCTCAGGCATTGGGGTCGCTTTTAAAATACTGTTTCAAGCGATGGCCGCCACAGCGCCACGCGGGATAGAGGTCCTCATTATTTTGTGTCTTCCTTTCTACTCCCTCCAGTATTCCAGGAGAGCACAAGTTGTGGACATTTCTCACCTCTCATCTCTTGTCCAACCCTGCCGTGTCTCATGCTTCTCTCTCCCTCACTCAGCGCTCATATGCAGTTAGTATGTTTCCCAACTAGTTTCTGTAAAACTTGTGTCAAAATTTACCTTACGGGTATGCTCTTCTTTTTATTACAAATTTTAAAAGCAAGTTTAAGTAATAATTACGTATTGTCATGGCCTGGAAAAGCGGAACGGAATTGTCATGTTTTCAGCACAGCTTCTCGTGTTCCTCATCCACCCTGAAACGGTATTTGTTTTGCTATTTGAAGGCAGGGTCCCATCTTTTCTAACTTGGTTTGGAAGTTAAGCTTTGGCTAGACAGAAGTACCATCTCAACACTGCGGGTTAAGAGCATGATCTCCAAGCCTTGACTGGGTGGCTCAGTGGTTAGTCTCCCCACACTGCCAGGTTTGTGCGTTAGATTCCCAGTCGCGGCCCATACAAGAATCAACCAGCGAATGCGTAAGTAAGTGGAACAACAAGTCAGTGTCTCCCTCTCTGAGTGTCTCTCAAACCAAGAGAGAGAGAAAGCATGAGCTCTGGGGCCACACTGCTTATATTCAAGTCATGGCGTCACTCCTCCCAGCTGCATGGCTGGACCTGCCACCGACTCTCTCCAAACCCTTAGCATCTTCCCTTTGCGGTGAGGAGGTGATAACAGTACCGGCCTCATAGGGGGTTGTGGAGAGTAAGTGGGTGACAGGTGTGACGTAGTTGGCAGAGAGTGTGCCCTGTGTATGTATCCTCATATTAGCATTTGACAGGACAGCAGTCCTATAGACGGGCCACATGGCCGCTCTGATGTGTAATACTGAGATCCCGTTATAGTTTGTTATCTACCGCAGATGGAAAGGGCTGCTGAGGCACAAAACAGGCAGGAGAAACATTTTATTTATTTATTTATTTTTTAAAATATATTTTATTGATATTTTACAGAGAGGAAGGGAGAGAGATAGAGAGCTAGAAACATTGATGAGAGAGAAACATGGACCAGCTGCCTCCTGCACACCCCCTACAGGGGATGTGCCCGCAACCAGGGTACATGCCCTTGGCCGGAATCGAACCCGGGACCTTTCAATCCGCAGACCGACGCTCTACCACTGAGCCAAACTGACCTCGGCAGAAGAAACATTTTAATGGGCACTAGAGTTCTGGACTGAAAAAAGGAGGTGAGGGTGTGTGATGCAGAAGGGACAGTATTTTCACACAGGACGCATCTATTGCGTGCCTATTTTGTACCAGACACTGTGCAAGGGCACGTTAATGAATGCCCCTGAACAGTGCCCGCCTTCACAAGGCTCACCAGGGTCTCCAGCAGAGGGGAGCTGTGAATGTTTTTGTGTTGTGTGCGTGATACAAAACCATCGCTTTCTGGAACTTCAGCTCGTGTTAGACATCCACCACTGTCTGCAGTCATCGGGAACTCCGAGCTCCCGGAGAGGCCGGCGAACACCTCAGGGCTCGGTTGCTCGTGTCAGGGCAGGAAATTGCTTGGGAAAGCTGTGGTCCCGGGAAGGAAGCGGAATGAAAATGTCCTGTTGAGACAAATGAGAGCAGATGACAGGAGTCACTTAAGGAGCTGTTTTCTTCCTGCTTGTGCTCTGGGTTCCCTTCAGCTCTCAGATCAAGTCCTCCTACAACTACGGACACGAAACAGCCGTGGGGCCCGCTCGGAGGCAAGGCAGAAAAGCATTTGCTGGAGGGGAGGGCACTCCGGCCAGTGGTATCCAGACTGAAGTGGTTTTGGAATTTCCTTGGCAGACTTGTTTTGTGTGTCTGAGGTTGCCTTCCTGCAGCGAGCTTAAGGAGTATGTGTTAGGAGAGAAACATTGGAGGGAAGAGAGTAGAAGTTAGTAGGAAGCCAGTTTAGAAGTCAAGAGACTGTTAAAGCAGTCCAGGTGAGAACCTGCATTTGGGTGGTAGCAGTAGGGGTTAAAAGGAAAAGGTAGTGAGAAAGGCACAGAGGAAGTGTAATCAGGAGAAGCGAAGTGTGAGGGTTCTGGACTAATCTGACTGACTGGCTCCATCCCTTGCTGTGAGTCAGTAGGTTAATGACTGCATCTCTGTGCCTCAGCTTCATCATCATGTAGGGGCTGATGTGAGCACCTCCCACAGAGAGCGCCAGCACAGTGTATGGTGCACACATAGAGTATGCTCAGAAACATGAGCTGCCATATTACTGCTATGAGTATCATCATCATCAGTATCTTTGCCGTCTTTAATGTTATTAGGACTTGGTAGTTGTTTGGGTATGGGAAGTTTGGGGAGGTAAGAGGAGGAATTAGTTTATGAGTAACAGTGAATTACTTTTAGGTGAGTTGAGTTTGATGAATTTAGGATGTGTACATTGGAGGAGAAATCAAAGCTGTAGATTTCTGAGTTATCCTGAATAGAATAATTGAAACATTAGAAGTGGCCAATCAATGTGATTCTGAGCAGGTAGACGTAGGGGAGGGTTAAGCACAGACTTAATTTCTGCGGGTGTCTCCAGCACTGAGCACTGTTGGTTTTCTGTGCAGAACACAGAGATTTCAGTTATAGTTTGTGCTAGTTGGTGCTGAGCAAATTCTTTGAGCTTTTTGCCAACGTTTTTGCATCTTCCTCTATACGTGTCTTCTTGGGGAACCAGCGGAGATGTGTGTAACCTTCTATGGGACTGTAGTTTTCCAGCAAATTACCACCAACTCGCTGACTGAAAACAACATACGTCTATTTTCTCACAGTTTAGGAAGCCAGAGGTCTGAAATCAAGTTGACAAATAGTATTTATTTTTGGAGGCTCTGAGGGAGAAACTCTCCCATGCCTCTATCTAGGCCTGTCCTAAATCCAGGATGATTTCATCTCGAGATACTTAAATAATTACACCTGCAAAATCCCTGTTTTCAAAAAAGGTTACATTCTGAGGTTCTAGGTCAGCTGTGGGCAATCTACGGCCATTGGGCCAGATCCGGCCCGTTCGGCTGTTCTATCCGGCCCGCGGAGCAGAAAGAGTGGAGGGTTCTCTTGCTCTCCCCTCCGCTCCTTCACCAGCAGCCCAAGAGGAGAGTGCCAGCATGGTCAGGCTGCTTTTGTTCCGGCCCTCCGGTCCAGTTTAAGAACCCATTGTGGCCCTCGAGTCAAAAAGTTTGCCCACCCCTGTTCTAGGTAAATGTGAATTTTGGGAGGATGCTGTTTAACCCACTGCAGAAGCCAGCGCCCTGTGCGGGGCCGCAGAGCTGGGCATGGCCTGTGGACATTCTTAGCTGTAGCACCAGAAGAGCATCCCAAAATAGGCCTCGAATGGCTCCTGACAGACATGGATCAGCTACTTACTGAGGTGTGTGAGTGGGAGCTGATTGCTTAACAGAAGCCTTGATTTATTTTTCTTATTTCAAAATTTATTTTTCCCCATAAAAGAAGGAATGTGTCATCCTATATGAGCTTTCCATGTCGATGCTGCTTTTTCTGGCCATATTCTGCATCTGCCAGGCAAGCTGCCCTGTAAGACTCGGTCCCTGAGTGTATTCTAGTTACAGGGGTGGGCAAACTTTTTGACTCGAGGGCCGCAATGGGTTCTTAAACTTGGACTGGAGGGCTGGAACAAAAGCAACCTGACCATGCTGGCACTCGGAGGGGAGAGCAAGAGAACCTTCCGCTCTTTCGGCTCCTCGGGCCGGATAGAACAGCCAAACGGGCCGGATCTGGCCCACGGGGCCGTAGTTTGCCCACGGCTGTTAGTACATTGAGAAGACAAAAGCTAGAGATGCAGACCGCCACCTCCAGGGAGGGGATAGTGTGTAGGGGGGAACCTGAGGCTTGGGTTCTGGTTCCAGTTCAGACACTGCAAGCTAGCTCTGAGACCTTGGAGAGACGGTTTTCTCATTGTCAACATGAGAACCCACTGCTGCCAAGTCCCTGCTTTTAATGAGGTTCCCGGATGATGATGTGTGAGTTCTTGGCCGTGTATAAAAATGTATGCAAATATAGGCGTTATTAGACCAGGGGAGGAATGTAATCTTATTTAAGAATAGCATCTACATGGCTCATGTTCTTGCTCTTTCTCTGCATATTTCTCTCCCGCACAGAATTGAATTAACCTACAGTTTTATCACTTCCTCCTCTTAAGGGCAATATGGAAGTATGGTTTTTTTCTTCATTCATTTTTTTTTTTTTTTTAAAGAAGAGCAAATAGGTGATTTCTTGCTAGCACTTTAATAAGAAGTTAAATCCTGGAGGTTGCTGCTGTGAGTGTGAGGTGCAAGGTACAGCAGAACAGAGAAGTTGCTTCCCCTCCACCACCCAGGTTCAGGGTGGGGGGGGTCCTTTGAAGAATGAGTAAGAGTTAAGCCAGGTGAAAGGCGGGGAGAAGAACACCCAAGCAGAGGGAACAAATGTGTGTTCAAGGACTAAAAGTGGGGGAGGACCATTGTAGTCAAGCAATGAAAATGATCTAGTCCAGGGGTGGGCAAACTTTTTGACTCAAGGGCCACAATGGGTTCTTAAACTGGACCGGAGGGCCGGAACAAAAGCAGCCTGACCATGCTGGCACTCTCATCTTGGGCTGCTGGTGAAGGAGCGGAGGGGAGAGCAAGAGAACCCTCCGCTCTTTCGGCTCCTCGGGCCGGATAGAACAGCCGAACGGGCCGGATCTGGCCCTCGGGCCGTAGTTTGCCCACGGCTGATCTAGACCTTGAGAGAGAACTGGGTGAGAGTGGGGCTGGAAAGACGGCAGGCCAGGTCCTGTGGGGTTTCCTAGGCTGTGATATGTGGAGTTCGGGCACTATCCAACAAGCAAAGAAGTCCCAGGAAGGTTTTAAGTGGGCGAGTGACATCACTGACGTGTGTATTTTAAAAGCTGTCCTGGCTGCAGTGTAGTGGCCAGTGTATGTCAGGAGGCCTTTTCAGTAGTCCAGTGGGGGAGAGGATCAAGTGGATGAGGAGGCAGATTAACTGGGACCTTGGTGAAGGGTTGAATTTGAGGGAGAATCAGGTGACCATGAGGTCTCCGGCATGGGTAACCGAGTGGCATCTTTGACTGAAATCAGGAGCCGAGGAGGGCAGGCCGCTGGAGGGAGTTTGTTTAGTTTCAGACATGTTGACCATGAGATTGCTATGCAGTATTTCCAGTGAGCAGAAGAAACACAGGATTGATTTGAAGTTCTTGGACCTGGTGTTCAACTACACTCAGATGCAGTCCACTAGAGTGGACTTCTGCTGTTTCTAAGAGTCCTTCCTCTTTGTCTGGTTCAGTGTGATCTTTAGCGGGTGCTTCACCTTTTGACTTTCGTTTCCTCATCTACAGTAAAAGGCAGACTAGATGACCTTCATGAATTCCTGGGTTTAAACCTTCCTCAAGACTGCACCTCTTTCAAAGGGATGGGGGCGGAGAAGTTTTAGTTCTCGTTCGTCCGAATCCAGTGTGAGCTCTTTTGGGTGCATATGCTTAGGCTAAGAGAATAGCCTGTTCCGGTGTATAGTGTGAGCCCTTCGTAACACTGTCCTCGGTGCCCCAGGAGAAGGGATGCAGCTGGGTCTGGGGCCAGGGGAGAGCCCTGGCCTGCTGACCTCTCGGCTCCCTGGGGCCCAGCTCACCTTGCAGTAGTAGAGCAGTCAACATTTCTCTGAGGAGGAGTCTTATCCCCTCCCTGAACCCCATTTCATCACAGTGGGGCCAGGGAAGCAAACCTCTTCTTTTTTAGCCTTCCATTCTTTTTTTTCTTTCTTTTTTCTTTTTAAAGAAGGAGGAAACAGAGGGGGAGGCACAGAACATTGATGTGACAGAGAAACATCATTGCCTCTTATATGCACCCTGGACCAGGAATCGAACCTGCAGTCTTTTGGTGTATGGGATAACACTTCACCCAAATGCAGCCAGAGCAGCCTCCCCATTTTTTCAAGTTTGAGTAGGACGGACAGTGAATAAGAAAGGTTGAACCCCCCTCTCCCCCTCCAGCCAGGTTGCTCCCTGCTGCTGCTGCTCCTTCAGTTGGGAACCCCCATGACGGGCTCCTGCTGTGGAAAACCTGTGTCCAAACATTAGGATTTCCTCGAGACCAAAAAGAATGTGCAAGTGCAGAGAGCTCATTCAGCTTCCTGTCCTCTTTCGTCGAAGGGGAGGGGTGGGTTTGGAGCCCTCAGCCTCAGGCTGAACGGTGGCTGTCCAGAGGGCTGCTTTCCTGGAGGCGCAGCCCGCACCTGCCGGGCCCCCAGTGTCCTCTGCTGCCGTCACAGCGGCTCTGAGCCCTGCAAGGAGGGTACGGCGGGGTCTGCTCTAACCTCCCGCCAGCTTCTCTCACTAAACAGGTCCAGGGTTATTGCTTTCCTTTGCATTTTCTCTCCTGCAGTGTTCTATTTATTCATCCAACAGGTACCAAACTAAGCTTTTTGAAAGCAAATGTATAATAGTTTGTGCTCAGTCAGCTAATAATGCAATAAGAAAAGTGAGATAAGTAACTTCCAGCGCTTCCCAAACTAAAGTGTTATTCAGGATCCCTGGGGAGCAGACCTTCCGCCTCGGTGGGTCTGGGGGAGCCAGGAGTGTCCTGCCCCCAGGAGGGTCTGGGGGAACCAGGAGTGTCCTGCTGCCAGGCTCCGGCCGCGCTGGTCCCGCCCTCCGTGACGTGCATGTGGCGCCGGAGTGCCAGGAAGGTTCGGTCAGGCCTTTGGAGTGTGGGGGAGGAAGGAAATAGCTCCAGCTGGTTTATTTACCTCTGTATGTTGTTTTACCTGTTATACTTATTTCCGGGGTCAGGTTTTCCTGACCTTTGTGAGGCCATAAAAGCTCACTCGAGGTCTCCGTGGGCTGCCAGGGACTTGGGGCTCTGAGTCCCTGTCAGGCAGGAGGCCTGTTTGTTCACCCCCAGGTGTCTCGTCCTGCTCTGTCCTTCCCCTGCGCTGGCCCATGGCCCGCCCTCCGGACAGGGTCCCGGCGGGAGGGATGAACACAGACCCCAAAGGCTTCTGCAGAGGAGCTTACTTTAAAAACTCGTCCCCCTCACCGAGACCGGTTTGTCTCAGTGGCTAGAGCGTTGGCCTGTGGACTGAAGGGTCCCGGGTTCGATTCCGGTCAAGGGCATGTACATTGGTTGCGGGCACATCCCCAGTGGGGGGTGTGCAGGAGGCAGCTGATCGATGACTCTCTCTCCTTGATGTTTCTAACTCTCTGTCCCTCTCTCTTCCTCTCTGTAAAAAATCAATAAAATATATATATTTTTAAAAACTCATCCCTGGGCGAGAGCTGCTGTCTCTGGAACCTGGTGCCTCGGGGCTGTCATGGGGGCTGAGGTCCTTCAGTCTCCCTCCACCACCACGTGAGCCACCATAGCTGTACTCTTCTTATTTAAAAGCGGTTCTGGGAAAATTAGTTCGAGAAAAGGGTTCCATGGCTTTTGTTTTTAACTTTGGAAATTACTGCTCTTAACGTTTGCTCTGAGTTGAGCCTCCTTTTCCTCTTTTGTGAGAGAGAGAGGAAAAAAAAGAGAGAGAGAGAAATACTGCAAGGTTGAGAAGTTTTAGATGTAGTGATCTAGTTTCTATGGATATTATCGAAGTTTCTTTAACAAAGGAAGCAGTGCTAAATCTTTATACTTTTTATGATTTTCCATTGGATACTATTCAATAAGCAAGGAGCATCGCATACCACATGCCAGTCTCGGCTGGCCCAGGGGGGCAGACCCGAGTAAGACCCAGACCCTTGAAAACGTGTTAGGAATCACCCTCCCTCCCCTCCCCGCGGTCACCCGCTCGGCTCAGGCCTCTCCACTGACTCAGTCTGAGCACAGCCTCCTCCTGACCACCCTGTGCGCTGCTTGTCTCTGGGCACGAACAGTGACTCCTGTGCTTCCTCCACGGGAGAAGGGAGACATGACGGGATGTTTCAAGAGATTTACCACGTGTGAGTTCACCCTGATCTCTCAGGCCCCTGCTTCGCTACCTGACCATCCCATCGCGCAGCCGCTTTGGGTCTGCCGCCACATCCCCATCCTGCCGGGCTAGGTCTTGTGCAAGTGAGAATCCGTGAATCGTCTCTGAGTAGACGCCCAGTGGGTGGTGATGCTTCAGGATGAGAACGGCAGTGCCCGGCAGTCATTAACTCCTCCTCTCCATTCGTTCTCTCTTTAGGATCAGATATGTTAGACGACATTTGTTTTAAAACCCTCCAAAGGAAGTGCCCATTGATCCGGTAAAAGCCCGCCCCTCTGGCGGGGTCACTCCTGTCCCAGCGGGGCTGAGCGCGGGGCTGAGAACCCAGTGTGCCGGGCTTGAGACGCTCCTGACTTTTCCGAAAGACTCCGAGTATCTTAAAATAGCGTGGGAGGGAGCTCAGGCACCGACAATAGCAGCGCGTTGTTCCCGAGAACGGCCCTCTCAGTTCGGGCCTTCATCCTGGCAGCACTGAGCTTCCCCGAGCCGGGCTCCCACAGGGCGGCTCCGGTGGGACTCGTGTGGCACAGAGTGTGGGATCCCCACGCTGCCCTCTGAATGGGCGGTCATCAGCCAGCTCTGGGCTCCATCGTCCAGGCAGAAGCTGTGGAAAGCCTCGCCCACCCCCACCCACGGGGTGCACATGCGCCCGCAGGCTCAGCTGCCTTCTGGTGGCTCCATAGAGCAGTCCCCAGCTCACACTCAGCAAGCGGTTTTGTTTCTAGCCCCTCCCCACACTGAACACCCTGCTCGGAGCCAGAGTTTGGGGGTGGCGAGGGTGGGGAGACCTGGGGTGGGCAGGCTGGGCGGCCTCCGCGATGGGGGAGGGAGGGCAGTGACTCTGCAGACCTGAGAGTGCTGAACGGCGGGCCACTGACGGCCTTGTCAGCCACCTTCCCCGGAGCCGGTCTGGCGGCATCCGTGACCTACTTCAGTTCAGATTTGACAGGTGGTAAAAGCTGCTCCACGGGGCCCAGATGCATCACTATTGACTGATGTTCCTCCGTGTGCTGTCACTCTGATGGCTGCTGCCTGGCGCTCTCTGCCGCCCAGGCACTTACCTTCGGCCGGAGGAGTGGAATCGGAGCTGCACGAGGGTGGTGTAGACCAGTGTTTCCCAAACTTCTGACATATGTGTACCCCTTCTATGATTTTCGTAACGCTGAGTACCCCTCGTCAAAATATATATATGGATGTGTTTTAATAACAATTAAAATCTATTTATTTTTTCTTTTTTTTTGGTACATACACAAAATAATAATAAACTAAAAATAAAATTACTCATAATAAAATATAAATAAAAGTTATATTATAAATAACATTTATTTGGATCGATGAGAAGGATGAAATTGACTTGACTCATGAGAACGTAGAATGAGGTGCAGCTAAGCACGGTGCAGTGCATACCCCCACCAAACTCCCGTGCAACGCGTACCCCCACCAAACTCTCCCCGTACCCCTGGGGGTACGTGTACCACACTTGGGGAAACACTGGTTTAGACCAATCAGTTGCAGCTCGACTCACTTTTTCCCCCTAGAAAATAAATACGGTCGGTGTCAACGGCATTTGTGAATGTTCATACCTGCATCTTTGTGGAGCTTCACTTTAATCAGGATGCTCGAGGCTTTCCACTTCCATTCTCTGAATTTTTTTTTAACAACTTAAACGCTGTGTGGGTACAACATCCGATGGCCCTGCGCTTCTGAGCGCCCAATGTGAAATGCCTGATGAACACAGTTTATTTGTCTACTAATGATACTGATAAGCAGACAAGCCCTATGGTTCCTCCAGGCTTTTGGGGTCGTGCCAGGAAGCTGTTGTTCTCCCAGAGGCTCTCGGCGGTTTCCAAGAGACAATTCCTCCTGGTTCTCTTTCTTCCTCCTCTCCGGAGAGGACCGCAGTCACTGTCTATGCAGGAAACCCCGCTGCTCTGGCCCCAGCCCCGGCCGGACAGACATCAGAGCGCCCAGGCAGAGCCGGCCCGGCCTCGCAGCAGGCACCTGCCACCGGCGCGTGTCGCTTTCCCTCCTTGTGTGTCTCCCCTCCCCTGGCTTAGGGTTCGCAGGCCAGAGCCAGCGGGTTATTCAAAGAAGGAGAGTAATTTGACTCTGGACATGGATTGGGGCTCTGGGTTTTTGTTGGGGGTTCTGTTCTGATTCGAAACCAGCTGTTTGGTAACCACTAACTCTCCCCTTATTCTTTTCTTGCAGATGAGCTCACAGTGCCTGCACTTTACCCCAGTAGCCCTGACGTGTGGGCCCCGTACCCTCTGTACCCAGCGGAGTTAGCGCCTGCTCTGCCTCCTCCTGCTTTCACCTATCCCGCTTCACTGCATGCCCAGGTAATTCATACCCCTCGGCCACGACTCCCCTCACTCCTCCGCCGGCCCCCTCGGGCCCGGGCCCCAGAGCGCACCGTACGACTAACACCTACCGGCTAACAGATCCACTCTGAGAGACTACTGATCCCTCTAAATCGAGCTGACACTCCTCCAGGACTTACGAGGACCGTCTGACGGCCGTGATATCACCCGCTGCCTGATGTCTGCCCAGACAACACCTCTCTCTTCCTGAATGATCGCACCCTCATGCCACCCACCAGAGACCGGGCCCAGGCGGCCTCCCCGCCCCCAGCCAGCCGGAGGTGTCGCCAGAGCGTAGACGTGTGTGCGTGCCCTGTCGTGGGGAGAGCTGCAGGGGGGTGCGCGCTTGTCGTAGGAGTTACGTGTCTGTGTGTGTTTCTGCGTTCTGGGAGATTTTTCTCTCGTGTTCTCGGAGAGCTAGTGACCAAAGGGGAAGTTGGGAGCTTCCAGGAATATGTTACAGAAGAAATTAAGGGTTTCGTTTTCCCATTTTCGGGAAATCCTGAAGAAAAGAAAGTACAAAATAGTGTCTAGAACAGCCATGGGCAAACTACGGCCTGCGGGCCGGATCCGGCCCGTTCGGCTGTTCTACCCGGCCTGCGGAGCGTTCTCTTGCTCTCCCCTCCGCTCCTTCACCAGCAGCCCAAGATGAGAGTGCCAGCATGGTCAGGTTGCTTTTGTTCCAGCCCTCCGGTCCAGTTTAAGAACCCATGTGGCCCTCGAGTGTAAAAGTTTGCCCACCCCTGGTTTAGAATGTAATTGCAGGTCAAAGTAGAGGCCTTTGCTCTGACCAGCTTTTTATTTTTATTTTTTTTATTAAGTTGAGAATAGCCTGATATTTATAAACTGCCTGTTTTGGGGGGGTTTTTTTTGTTTTGTTTTTTTACAAAGATTACTGTCTACCTACCAACCCTTTTCTCCCCTTGGGAAAAAAAAGCTTTTAGTGCATGTAGTAGTAATCGGTATTACGACTCATGGTGATGATCAGTAGCAAGAAAGATAGGACGGTCGAGGTTTCACTTGTCTTCTGCATGTGTAACTCCTCTGGAAGCAGGACGGCCTGGCTTTTTAAGACGTGCTGGCTTGGACAGGTGGGGTTTTGTCTGTCTTGCTTAGTGTGTATTTCCAAGGCTGGATTGGAATACACAGCTTCCCAGAATACTCTTCCTTCCGACCGAAACCCCCTGTGCTGCACCGAGCTCACCGTGTTGTGAAAGACCCGACAAGCAGTCCCAGCGAGGGTTCCCACAGGCCGTGGGGCCAGGCGTGCTGTCGGCTGACGTCCTTCCGTTCCTTCAGCTGAGCTCTCAGTGCTTCCTGCGTGCACCGGGCCGCGGGCAGCGAGCTGACACAGCCCCGGAGTGTAGGCAGTGGTTACTCTGTGCTGGCAGGAGGAGGCAGAAAGTAGGGAAGAAAAATGCAGGTGGCATTTGGTCCAGAAAATAAAGTCACAGGATTATTCTGAGACTGATTCCCCTTCTCTGGATTAGCTGTGCTTTCTGCTGCCTTTTCTACCTTTTGTCCATGTCTGTGCTCTGTCAGCTGGAGATGGCAGGTAGAGAAAGGAGGGGCAGAACATATACCTGTGGGTGTCGTCCTGCTCGGAGTG
Organism: Vespertilio murinus; assembly: GCA_963924515.1. Lineage (NCBI taxonomy): Eukaryota > Metazoa > Chordata > Mammalia > Chiroptera > Vespertilionidae > Vespertilio > Vespertilio murinus. The sequence continues at coordinate 15,427,732 of OZ004707.1, forward strand.
GCTTGGAGATCGTTTGTAGATGACAGGAAAAGTGTCCCCTGTTTGTGCCCATGCCCCTACCATCTGCGGATGTGTCTCCTCCCCTCTTCCTCTTGCTAGATTGCCGAGAACCATGGTCGGCAAACTGTGGCTCTCGAGCCACATGCAGCTCTTTGGCCCCTTTGAGTGTGGCTCTTCCACAAAACACCACAGCCTGGGCGAGTCTATTTTGAACAAGTCTAGTTAGAAGGAAATTTAGGTTTAACAAATTTGGCTCTCCAAAGAAATTTCAATCGTTGTACTGTTGATATTTGGCTCTGTTGACTAACGAGTTTGCCGACCACTGACCTAGAATATGGATCAGTTGACAACTGAGGCAAGTGTTAATAAATACCGTGAAATAGCGCCAAGTTCGCATGGTCGTCTGAACATCCATGGCTTTGGTTAATCAGCACCAAAGCTTTTCGCCATTGCTCTGGACCAGCAGGGATTGACAGTGGCCAGAAAGGACTGGGAAGAGTGGCTTTTGGCCACGGCATCTGGGTAATTTGCCCTTCCTTCATTCGTGTAACGGATGAAATGGAAAATAGTACCTGGAGGTATGGTGAGAAAAGGCACTCAAGAGCCCTGAGAGATTAGAAAGCCCAGGCCACTGGTGAGAAAGGATGGGAGAGGAAGCGCCAACATTAGATGGACTCAACCCTTTGACTTCGTAGGATATATTGCGCAGGCGGCACCTTCCCCATGAGTCCTTCCTTGACCTGGAGACCTGCCCAACCTGGACCCCCCCTGGCTCTGCCACATCGGCCCCAGGGGTGGTAGAACTCGCATCCGGCACCAGAGATGTCCCGAGCTCAGTCCCACTTCCTGTTCCGAGTCATCCCGGTGCAAGCGTGGGCTCTGTGTCCTAAAGACTCACGAACAGATATGGTCGTTTGATGTCTTTGTCCAGTACGAGCTTCATAGGACACACTGGCAGAGCTTTCCAGCTCACCTGGTCTGGCCATTTTACAGATGAGGAAACAGACGGGAGAAGATGGAGAGGTACCCACAATCACGAGGGGCTCTGCCATGACAGAGCCAGGTCACCTGACTCCCGGCCTGGCTCTTTCCCTGCCACAGTGCTGGCACACCACACTTACTCTCTGACGGGATTTTAAAAAGCCTCACTCCGGTGACTCCTTGGATCTCTCTCCTCTAAGTAGATAAGAAGCCTGTGAGAAGAGACTCGAAGGCAAAGACAAGGGAATCAGAACTTCCGCTTCACCAAAGGGCCTAAGAGAGTTGTTACCTGGAGGTAGAGCAGTGGGAGACCAGCACGGAGCATCCCCTTGGTTGATGATTCTTGTTTTGGAGATTTATTATATGTCTTTGGAGAAGCTTTTACATTATTTTGCTTTTCTCAGCGATGTTGTGCTCTGTTTTTGAGACATGGATTTTTTTTTTTTCTTCTAGTGTTTCTGTCCTGAGGCAAAGCCCAACACACCCGTCTTTTGTCCACTCCTCCAGCAAATTAGATTTGTGTCTGGGAATGTGTTTGTAACGTACCAGCCTACTGCCGACCAGCAGAGGGAGCTCCCAGGCTGAATGGCTTGTTAGCAACCCCCCACCCCCACCCCCACCCCCCAAATATTTGTTGGTAACATTTGAGAAAATTCAATAAAAATTTTAATCAGAGCAAAAAACGATCTCAAGTAGATTGCAGCGTTTTGTGTTCGTGAGGATGGGATTTTGGAGCTGAGACGTCACCTCCGGCTGAGATTGTGGGAGAAGGGGGCCCCGTGACTCCAAGTACGGTCTTTGGGAGGAGGCCTCGGGCCTCTGGGGGTGAGGCAGCCCGGAGCTGGGGCCTCACGGCCGCCGCTTCCATCGTCTCGGGCTCCGGACCCTCCAGAGCTGTGTGTCGGAAGATTCCCATTCAAGCATCAGGGGTCGCATCTACCGGAGACCTGGCTTCAGCAGGATGGGATGTGCAGCTGGTGGAAGCCTGTTTGAAGCAAGCGGTGTGTTTTCCAGTTCCCCACCCGGTGCAGGAGGAGGAGGACCAGGAGACCGGAGTTGTCGAGGAAAAGGAGCCGCATCGCACTTCTAGTCCCGTGCGCCTTCCGTCCACGGTCTGGCGTCTCCATCTCTTAAATGGACACCCAGTCCTGTCCCCGAGGAATCATTGGGTGTGGTGGTAGGATTGTAGGCCTCGGCATCGCTTTATTCTTATTGAGATGAAAAATTGGTGCCGCAAACATTTGACTTCTGAGAAGATGATTAATATTTTTAGACGTGATCATCCTGTTTACTTTCAAGGTCATTGGTATTTGGAATTTATTGGCTACATCTTGTGAACAGGCGAGGGAGGCTTTGAACAGGCGAGTCATTGAACAGGCGAGGGAGGCTTCATCCATGGCTCTGAGGACCACGGGACTCGGCAGAGGACGTCCAGCGGCTCCGGTCACCTCGTGGTCACACATCTCAGTGTGTCGTCTGGGTTCAATGTCACTCTTGGTCTCGTTGCCGATGGGGCAGCAGGAAAGTCAGTAAAACACGGTCCTCACCACATTCCAGTGCCTCGGACCCTAGCCCAGGGGCATGCTCTTGGGCCAGCCCTTTGGCGGGGAAGGGGCTGAGAAAGCCGGTGCCGGTGCCGGTTTGTGGTCCGGGGGCCCCTCTGCCCGAGCAGCGGCGGCAGACTCCCAGGCCGTTCCGTGGCTCTGGGCTCGGACACGTCACCTGCACGTAAACAAAGGTTTTTAAAATCACAACACAGACTGACTTCCCAGGGGCGAGACATGCCCCTTGGGAGATCCCTTGTGACACACTGGAAAAATTTAAAGGTTAAATGCAAAATAAATACAAAAACGGACCATGGGAAAAGAGACACAGCAAACAAGGAGGGGAATGGGGGGGGGGGGGGGTCCAGGCGTCCCACCGCCACCGCTGTGTCCTGGCGCTGACTCGGCAGCACTGCAGACGTCCGAGCACTGCCCTTTAGAACTGTCTTTGAAAAAAACAAACACTATTAAACATCTCCGTCACTAACTGGGCCCTGTAGAGAACACAGAGGTAGAGAAGACACTAGAATTCCTCCTGGTTGGGATGGGATGTGTGTTAAGCACAGAGACCACAGGCAGGGCAGGGCAGTGAGTGGCCTCCGGTGAGCACGGCCGGCGGCCTGGCAGCTGCTGGTGTGCACCCAGCCCCACCTGCTGGGGCGCACAGAGGGTTCGGGTTCGGGTTTCCGGCCCCCCTCCTGGTCAGAGGCAGCGTCTGGTGCTACATGGGTGGCTGGTCCTGCGGGGAATCCCGGGCGCCGGGGAGTCCGGCACTTCAGCCCGCAGCCTCCGCGGGGAGGGAGGAGGCCTGCGGGGAGGGAGGAGGCCTGCGGTCTGGGCCCGCGTAGGAGCATCACAGATGGCATCAGCCCTGAATGCAGTGCCCTCGCCCTACGGCCTGGCTTCCCCAAGGGCTGTGGTCCTCCCGCCCCCCGGGCGTGGCACGGTCTGCCACCACAGCTCGAAGGAGCCGGAGCTGTTCTCCTCGAGGCTTTCCGGTTCAGACATACATGAAACCAGGAATCCTCTGAGCTTACTTTCTGTCTAAACCCGCAGCTCTGAAGGTCAGGCTGCGAGGAGAACACCCTTTGGCGTTCCTGAAGGTGGTGCCGGCTTTGTCCAGTGTCCGCTATTGTCCAGGAGGAGCCCGGAGCCCCTGGCCTTGCCCGGCGGCTGCGGCTGCTGTCAGCCTGGCCAGGCCCTGCGGCGGGCCCGCTCGGTGGCCTGTGAGCAGGGGCCTCGGCCTCAGAGCTCCCGTCGGTGGGAATGAGGCGCCCGCGTGCGAGGCTCTGGAAAGAGGGCCTGGCTCACCTGAGGGCTCCGTCACATTAGCCTGGAGGGGGCGTACGAATTGTCAACAAAGAGAGGGAAGCTGGGACCCGCACCCCGAGGCTGTGCTGGTTCAGCGCCGAGGACACTCCGCAGGCCTGACGGCACCAGCAGGGCCCCAGGGCCTCGCCCAGAGGAGGACAAGGTGGGAGAATGACAGGGACAGAGCAAGGCAAGGTGTCTGCCTCCCCCTCCCCCCGGCCAGCAGCGAGCGTGCTGCCGAGTGTGGCCCCCACAGGAGGCCTTGCCCCATGGGGGTGGGGTCCCCCCCACCCCGGCCCCACGCGCCGGCCCGAAGCACGTGCTCCTGCAGGAAATGGACGGGGAACAGGAAACGGCTGACGTTCGGAGACCCGGCAGTGGGTGTGTTTGCTGCGCTCGCACCGCCGGCCCTGAACTCTCCGGCTGCTCCTTATCCGGCTTTTCCGTCAGAGGCCGCAGCTCCCCTTCCTCCCTGGGCTTTCTGGCCGTTCTTCCTGCAGTTACTCCCCCCTCACCCTCCCCCCTCTCCTCCTGGCTAGGACTGAACCAGCCTCATTCCCAGGTGGGTGGGGTTCCATCTTGTGCCTTGTAAGTCTCCTCACGGTCCTGTGGCCGACCCCAGAGGATCTCGCTCCCAGCCCGGCAAATACCTTCTCCCCGTGTCCCCCTGCCCGTCCCTTCCCCCTGCCTGGTGCTGGAAGAACTGAGGAAGGGAGAGCTGAGGAAGGGAGAACTGAGGAAGGGAGAGCTGAGGAAGGGAGAACTGAGGAAGGGAGAGCTGAGGAAGGGAGAGCTGAGGAAGGGAGAGCTGAGGAAGGGAGAGCTGAGGAAGGGAGAGCTGAGGAAGGGAGAGCTGAGGAAGGGAGAGCCGTCGGCACGGGCCGTGCCTCGCGGGCCTCCCCTCAGCCAGCGTTGGAGTCCTGCCTTGGGCAGAGCTGCCGCTCCCGAGGCCAGACTTGCCCACACCGGCAGCCTTTGGGGGTCCCTGTCCTAAAGGGAGCCAGTGCCCCGGGGCATGCCCGGTCCGGAGTCGCTGATCCCAGGTGCAAGAATAGCTCAAAGTGGAGCGCCCCCCACCCCCACCCCGACAGGGCAGCCAGTGGCCTCCGTCGGTGCCGTCTCCCAGGTTTCTTGGGCAGGTTCCACTTTGTGAGGCTGAGCTCCTCCCGTCCTTGGTCTGTTCCCTGGCCCCACGGGCCACAGAAGCCCACCTCTGAGGCTCGGGGAGTGAAGCCGGACGTTGTGGGCCAGGCTCTGCTAGAGCGGGTTACCGACAGGCGGTCTGACGTCACGGGATGGCTCGGCGGGCCCGGGGCACAGCTCACAGGGTCGCAGCCCTTTACTTCACAAAGCCCCTCTTAATGAGGTTCCCACCCAGTCCACTAGCCTTGGGGTTGTAGCAGGCTTTTTTACATTTCTCCCAGCTGTCTCCTCATCTGTACGGAAGAAGGGGGTTATTTTGTGGGAAAGAGGACCGTGCTTGTTGTGGTCTGGTAATGATTAAAATCGCTTCTTTCTGTCAGAAGTGGATGGTGGTGGCCGTGGCCGTGGCCGTGGCCGTGGCCGTGGTGTGTGCGGAGGGGCGCTGGCTCAGGCAGGGCCGCCCCCCCGGGGTTCAGGCCTCGTCTCACAGGAACAGGCACCGGAGAGCGTGCTGCCTGCTTTGGCACCAAAGCCAAAGCGGCAGGGAAACTTTGCCGGGATAAAACGTGTCCCTCACGGAGAGAAAGTGCACTTTCCCTTGAAGATAAGCAGCGGTGACAGGGGCAGAGGCTCCAGATGGGATCATGTTTTATTCAGGCCCGGCTCGCGGAGGGCGGGAAAGTGGGCCGCCGGCTCCCGCCCCGGCCCCTCTCCTCCAGCTCTCCTCGCTTCACCGGGCCCGGCTCCTGGAGCCCCCTAATGGCCCTCGGCCGCGGCCGCGGTTAAAAATTAACGGCTGACACAATTAAATATGGATGCCAGGCAGCCCCGGCGGACCCGATCTGACACGGGGCGTTACACGCTCGGGTGCCTCGGCCCACGCGGCGTCCTGCCTGAGCCGCTGGGTGTCTGAGCGCATTTCACATGCCTGCTTGGAGGCGAGGGCCTGGCGTGTGCTCGGGACAGACAGGTTAGAGTCTAAAAGCCCGGAAGAGAGGGCTGTCCCCGAGGGCTTGTGTTTCATTAAGGCCTGGCAAGCCTCGCTGGCCTCGGCAGGGGCTCCGGCCCCGGCCTCGCCCGTGGGGCCCAGAGCTCGCTCCCGCCGGGCTCAGACCCCGGCCGTGTCCCGCCGTGGAGGCTGGGCTGGGCCGCCCCGTGGCCTCGCATGCAGTCCGCGGGGATTCGGTGGAGGATGACTGAGGGACCAGCCGGTCCTGTGAGACGTGACAGTCCGCCTGGACGGTGACAGCCCCTTGAATGGCCCGAGGCAACCGGCCACCTGCCAGCCAGGAGCGGAGAGTGCGGGTTGCATCGGTGCCCTCACGCCTGTTAGGACGGGCAGAGGGAAGGGGCTGGGCTGGGAGCCCCCTGACAGAGTGGTCGTCAGTGGGCCTCGTTTCCGGAGACAGATTCCCAAATGTTCTCCCGGTGGGGCGAGTGCTGTGTTAAAAACGGGGAGGGCTGCTGTTTTAATGAACCCCATAATTAGCCCCACGAAGAGTTTCATCGTTATGGTATTACAAACCATCAGCCTGTTGGGTGAGCGGGGTTTCGTGGATCAGAGCAGGTAGACATCGGGCTTGGTGGCCTTGCCCTCAGCCCGACAACCTCGAGCCAAGTTCGCTGGGGGGCCGAGGGGCTCAACAGCCACAGGCCCCAGGCCGGGGAGGGCGGAGCTGAGGGCGAGGCTGCGGCAGGGGCTCCACCCTTAGCGCTCAGGGCCCAGGCTTGGCTCTGAGCGGGGAGCCGGGGAGTCCGCACAGGGGATGGGAGCGCCTTGCAGATTCCACATCCAGGACATTAGGATCCACCAAATGCCACCACCAGACGGGCCTCCAGGCCAGCGTGTCTCAGCGCCCACCGTGGCTACAGCTGTCACCCGCCCAGGTCAGATAAGCTTGGTGAACCCGGGTCCGCACACGCCAGACCGGCTTCTTGGCTGTGGGCTGCCAGCCCTGCTGGGCCCTGTGTGTGGGGCCTGCTGAGGGGAGGCTGTTCCCCCCAAAGCCGTGGGACTGCACAGCATCTCCTCCGGCCGGCTTCCGGCCACGTCTGCCCGCCTCCCTCAGGACCGGTCTGTCTGCCGCCTCCCTCAGGAACGGTCTGTCTGGAGCCCAGGCACCGGGGTCCTGGGGCTGGTTACAGGCCGGTGCCGGGGCCACATCCCTGGGGTCTGCACTTCTGGCGTGTCCTCGGGTGGTGCCGGTGGTCTCCTATCATCGCCCTGTGAGAGCCACAGAGGAGAAGGCGGCAAAGCCCGGGGTGTTCGTTAATAATGGCCACGTAACTGTGCCGGCACCGGGGAAGCAATTCTGGCCATTATTGCTGAAGGCAAGTGTGATGGGGGGAGTAGGACTGGAGAGGGGACCGCAGGGTGCAAACAGTGACCCCTGCGGGGGTGAGGGGTGGCCCGGCAGGGGCGCCCCCTGGAGGCCGGCCAGGGGCTCCCCGTCCTTGGCAGCGCCGTTGGGAAAGTGACATCTGAACGCATTCGGCCCTCTGGGCCTTGTTGTCCTCATCTATAAATGGAAGGGGATGGAAATTATTTGTACGGGTACTTGCTACTTTCTCTGGCATTCCGCTTTATTTTTGCCCAGTTATTTTATTTTCTTTTTTTTGCTGGGTGCTCTCCTCACCAGCCCCGGGAGCTGCCCAGGCCGAGGCGTGGGAGACCCGGGTGCCGATCCGGAGGAGCGAGTCTGAGGGCTGCGCTGGAGGGACCGAGCAGCCTGGCGCCCGCTGCCCCGGCGGCGGCTGTGCACCGGGTTCCGGTGGAGGAGCCGCCCAGGCCGCCGGCCGCTGGCTCGTGGGGATGCCACAGCCCGGGTGCTTAGCCCCTGGCAGAGGGAACACTCTGCTGGCCCGGCCTGTAGGTACCGCGTCAGAGGTGCTCACAGGACTTCTGAGGCCCCGGAGCGTGTGCTCCGTTGGGAGCGGGGGTCTCTGCAGACGGACCGTGGCCTGCATGGGAGGTCGGCCGTGTGGACTTGGTCCCTGCCGAACTGTCCGCGGAGCAGGAGCAGGGACGTGTGGGTGCCCTGGGCAGCAGGGGCCACGAGCAATCTGAGGCCGAAACCACGACAGAACACGCAGCCCAGGGGGGAGTAAGGGTTAAACCTTTCCTTCCCCCCAGGACGGCAGGCGGTAGCACAGAGCAGCTTGTCCATCTAGCTCAGCGCCCGCACCCAGTTTCTCCCGTGAGCCCTGCTGCCTCTGAAACCCTGACGTGGGCCCAGGGAGCACTGCCCTCTGCTGGAGGGTGGACGGGGAGGTGGGCTTGGGTGGTGAGAAGAGCCTGCGGCCCGAGGGGGATGAAGTTCAAGGCCTGTCTTGACTCCTTGGCCTCCACGTGCCCCTGAGAGCCGGCCGGCAGGCCCCCTTCACCTCAGTCTGTGAGCACAGCTCTTCCCGGCCCCCTTCACCTCAGCCTGCTGGCCCCGCTGCAGGCCGGTGTGTGAGAATGAATGTGCCGTGCGGGTGGAAGGGACAGAGTGCAGGAGGCGGTCAGAGAGGCCGGGGTGGGGACGTGGGGATGAGGCTCCCTCCCGCAGCCACTGGCACTGAACGGCCGTGCCACCCCTCCGCCGCTCTGTCTCCTCTGGGGAGTGCCGGCACCCTGGGCCCCACCCAGGTGCACACAGACCCGGCCCCTCCGCTGTGTTTAGGTTCCCAGCCCTTCCCCTGCCTCGGGGCGGCGTCCCGGCCCCCCCTTCCCCCCTCAATCCGCCCTGTGCTCCGGAAGCACGGGGATTCAGGGGCACAAAGCCATAAACCATGGTGGGTACGCGTTCTTTCTCTGTCTCTGTCTTCCTCTCCTCCCCTCTGCCCTCTCCCCCTCCCTTGTTGTCTACCCTCCTCCCCACCCGGCCCCTGTCTCCCTCCTTTGCTCTGTATACGCCTCTGAATCCCCAGAAGGACATGTTTGTGGCCTGCCTACATGCCGAGTGTCTGGTCCGTCTCTCCCTCGATTGCTCTGTGGGCTGAAGACTCCGGCCCGCCTGCCGGTGGCTCCTGAGGAGTGGGTCTCTGCCCTCACAGTATGGGGCCCGGGGGCCCAGGGAACCGCTAATCTGATTCCTGGTCACTGTGCCGTGGTCCCTCAGAGGATCTCCACGCACAGCTGGCCCGAGGGCTCCCCAAGGCGCAGGCAGAGCCGAAAACGCATCCCCGGTGCTTCTGAGTCCACCTCCCGGGTGAGGCCAGATGCCTCTGCCCCAGGCAGCGCAGCCCTGCCTGCCGGGCGGAAATAACTGCTCTGGGGGGGCCGTGGCTGGAGTGTGGAAGGAAGCGCCAAGGACTTTGTGGGGACCAGGGCAAAGGGAGGATACTGTTGTGGGCTTTGCCAGGACCCATTCTGAGCCGGCCAGCTGCAGCACGGCACCGGGAGAGCTGGTGGGCCCGCGGCCATGGGCATCGGAGCGCACCCAGGACCCGGCTGGTTTCCTGTAGCCGCAGGGACGGCGGGGCGGGCGGTCTCGGCAGTCCCGGGAGCCCTGGCTTCTGCCTCAGCCCCCAGCACCCGGTCAGCAGGGGCTGCTGCGCCCGCCCGCCGTGTGGAGATCAGAGGCCACGAGAAGAGGGGTTTCTGGTGCAAAGTGCGTTTTATGAAGCCACTGGAGTGGATTTGTCAGGGTTACATTCTTCCCGGCGTCACATTGTTCTCTGGAAACGTTTTCAGGTGAAAGGGTGTGGGCCAGACCCAGGTAACATCGGAGGGTGTCCCCCCCAAGGGGCACCCCGCCCTCTTCTTGTCTCCCCCCCCCCCCCACGTTATACGTGGCTCTGCCTCCGCTGTTCCCAGCAGTGCTTGCCACTGCCATCAGGTGGGAGGAAGGCGTCCCTCCTCAGGGCGAACGGACCCTTCCCTCGGCCACAGGCTTAGAACAGACTGGCGTGGCCAATAGGTGGCGTTGGTTAGCGCCCAGCACACTTGCCCTTCGGTTTAACATTTTCCTCGGTTCGGGACCAGGAGCATCCTGCCAGGGGGACATCCTGCCAGGGGGACAGCCTGCCTCGGTCCGCTTGTTCGGGGCTGGCCTTCCTCTTGAGAAGCTGAATGGAATCGGGGCTACGGGTGCCTCTGAGCAGAGGGCACAGGGTGCCAGACCCCTTTTCTAAAAGAGCAGGAAGAGGCTGCAGTCCTGGCAGACCACTGGCCCGACGGTGGCCCGGCCTGCCCCTCCCTCCGCGGAGCAGAGCCACGGGCTCCGGGGAACCCCGGGCAGCCCGCCCTGCGCCCGGCGCTGCTGAGCGGGGAGGGGCTCCCGGGGCCAGAACCCCATTTCTGAAAGAGGGACCGGGGCTGCTTGAGACGGTGCTTTCCGCAGCCCGGCCTCTGCGCTCAGAGGCATGCGGAGCGTTTGGGGGGGACGTGCCGTGAGCAGGGGTGGGGAGCCCAGCAGGACACACGGCCTCCGGGCTGACGGCCTTCTCCCCTCTCCCCAGGTGCGCTGGCTCCCTCCCTCCGAGGCCACTTCTCAGGGCTGGAAGTCCCGTCAGTTCTGCTGAATTCCACGTGAGTACTCCCGTCAGCGTCCGTGGGGATGTGTGCCGGTACATAGTGGTGGGTAAATGGGCAGCTCGCCTCCTGGGGCCCCGCACCTCCCGCACCGGGAGAACTCTGGCAGCGCGCCTTCCACGAGACTGCCCCCGGGACCGGGGGAGACGCGGGGATGCTCCTCCGAGTCTAACCCAAACCTCTGAGCCTGGCCTCCGCTTCGTCACTGCCGGTTCGAAGGACAGGTGTCGGCGGGTTTCACTGTCATTGAGGTTCACTTATTGCCAGCCCCAAACAAACACTCCTCACGTTACAGGTGGAAGTCAACCAAAATTCACAGTGAACCCTAGTCGGTTGCTCAGTGATTAGAGCATCGACCTGCAGGCTGAAGGGTCCAGGGTTCGATTCCAGCCAGTTGCAGGTTCGATATCAACCCCTGGAGACAACCAATCAATGTTTCCTTCTCCCCCTTCCTTCCACTCTCTCTTCTTAAAAATATAAATGGAAAAGGTATCCTCGGATGAGGATTAAAAAAATATTTTTTTACAGTGATTCATCATGGGAGCCTTAGACTTTATCAGCATTAACTTCCCTTTGTGAACTTACGGGTTGTACAGCGTCAGAGAATGCGTGTGAAATCTCTCCAGGCTGAGACCCAAGAAAGAAGCTGACAACTTCAGCATTGTGTCTGATTTTTTCCTAATATGTTTTATTGATTTCAGAGAGGGAGAATCATTGATCGGCTACCTCTTGTACACCCCACACTGGGGATCGAACCCACGACCCAGGCATGTGCCCTTGACTGGAATTGAACCCTGTACCCTTCAGTCCATAGGCAAACGCTGTCCACGGAGTCTCACCAGCTAGGGCGTGCCTACTTTATGAAGAGAACTCAGTAGGAGGCATGTCTTGGATGATGGCAAGACTGTGGGTATCCTGGGGGACTGGGGCGACCGCCCCCAGATAAAGGAGCCGGATAAAGGGCGTCTGTGGGGCCCTGGGGAGGGTCGAGGGTCTGTCGGACACTCTGAGGGGAGGGGTGTGCGAGGGGTGGTCTCGGTGCTGGCCTGGACCTGGCGTGGGGGTGGGCAGCAGAGGCTGGGGTCTGGAACCGCCTCGCCTCCTCAGCTCCAGTCTGAAGCGCCTGATGTTCGTATGAAGGCAGCGCGGGGCTTCCCTCAGAGCTTCTCTCCGGATGGAGACAGTTTCCTCCATTGTCATCCTAGTGCTGTTTTACCGCAGGCCTATCCTTGCTTCAGAGGACCGCCAAGCATCTTGACTGCATTTTTGTTAAGTACAAAGCACCGTTACCTTGAACCCCAATTTGGTGTGTGAACCTGGGGAGTCTGCCCCAGAGTCTTTAAATGGCAGGTTCTACAGCCACCCAGAGGGTAGGGTTCTACAGCCACCCTGGCCTTGGTCTGGATCATCCTTCACAGAACAGGAAGAACTAGGGACGGGCTTGGGAGTGCCAGTCCCCGTGTCCCTGAGGCTGGCACTGGAGGCGTGGTCCTTTCTTGGGAAGCTTCTCTTCTCAGGCAAACCTACTCCCCAATTAAACGGTGCCCTCCTCCCACCGTTAATACTGGGTGTGTGTGTGTCAGGTCACGTGAGGCCGCCGAGACTGTCAGGAGGTTCAGGGGGAAATGGCCTCTGGGTGCCTGGGACTCACTCGCGGGGAGGAGACTGGGGCGGTGGGTGGCAGACGCCGGGGCCGGCCGGATGGGGCAGGGCCCGCTGGGTGAGGGGGGAGGAGGGCTCTGGGGTCTGTGTTCCGTGGGAAAGGCGCCCTGTGGCCCTGACGTCTGGGGGGTGGGCCATGGCACCTCCGTGCTCAGATGGGCACTTCCTGAGAGCGCCTTTGGGTCAGAAAGAGGCTGCTGTGTTCTGAAGGAAGGCCTCGCCAACCAGGAGAGGGATCGGTGATGGGGCGAGAGCATCAGAAAGCCACAAAGGATTCACCGGAGCTGGTCCCCCTTCTGCCCGTCCCCCATTCCCTGTTCCCTGTGAGTCGGGCTGGGAGACCCCTGAGCTTGTGTGCTGTGCACCGAGAGCTGCCGGCCTGGTCCCTGGAGGAAGTTCAAAGGGAGCGGCCGTGTGTTACGTCCGGGCGCGGAGTCCCGGGGCAGCTGCTGGAGGACAGCCGGCCAGGCCGCCCACGGGAGCCGCTGCCCGGCACGCACTCCCTTCATCTGTCCAAAGGCCCTGCGCGCCGTCAGGCAAACCGAGCACACTGGCTTCCCTCCGGGGTCGCCTCCCAGGACCCCTGTGAGCAGACTGTGCCTGAGCCTCCTCTGCCCACCAGCTGGGCACCGGTGGGTGGGCAGAGCAGCGAGGTGACCTAACAGCCCTAAGTGAGACTGAGAGGAACCTGCAGCCTTTCTTTCTTTTTTAAAATATATTTTATTGATCTTTTACAGAGAGGGAGAGGGATAGAGAGCTAGAAACGTCAATGAGAGAGAATCATCCACCAGCTGCCTCTTGCACACCCCCCACTGGGGATGTGCCCACAACCAAGGTACATGCCCTTGTCTGGAATCGAACCTGGGACCTTTCAGTCCACAGGCCAACGCTCTATCCACTGAGCCACACCGGTTTTGGCCCTGCAGCCTTTCTTAAAGGCAGGCATCCTACCGATGCAGCCTCGGTCAGGCGGCCATGGAGGACCCCAGGTTCGCTGCAACTTGGGGGTGCTCCCTCCTTGCCCCCTCCCTCCGGTGCTCTTGGCAAGTTTATAAAGGGTGAGCGAGCGAAGATAGGTGAGCTGGTCAGTTCTGTTTGCAGGGATGACTTTTTCCTGTCCTGAAATAACCCTACTTTTACTAGGAAACTGGAATCACATCAATGCATTGTTTGTTTTTATAGTGAAATTCTGGGGGAAACATTTTTCTTAATTCTGACACGTTCTTCAACCTGACCCAGAATCCCAGAGGGGCGTTTCAGTTAGAGTGCCACGGGGTCTCCTGAAAGGCCAGCTTCCTGTGCAGGAGGCCGGAGACCTGCCGGGGAACTGGGGTTCCTGTGCCAGAGCCGCGCCCACACAGCCGGTGTGCGGGGGAAGGGCCACCGGCTTCCTTCCGCTGCCCCGTCTCCTGGGAACCAGCGGGCTCGGCCCTGCCTGCAGGAAGAGCACCAACCGTTTGTTGTTTGCTGCGTCCCTGCGCCTTATTTCAAATCCCCGGACCCAGGGAACGGGAGGACGCTCAAAATCTTCCTGGCTCTGTTTTCCGGGGGCGCTGGGAGTGAGGGCGATCGCCACAGGGCTCTCCGGGGGACACGACGGTGGCCGCGGCCTGACCAAGGTGGTAACCGGTCTGGAGGCCCTGGCGCTGGTGAGGGCCGGGCCTCTTCTTTGGGACCCTCAGGCCCTGTGCCTGCCTTCCAGGGCTCCGGGCAGTCCCGGGGCCCAGCCGTGGGCGAAGAAATCCCTGGCATCCCGCTGCCCAGGTGACTACACCCTGGTTCTGGAGCAAACCGGGAACGTCGCCCGAAGCACCTTCCCCAGATGCCTTCCGCCCTCGCTCCACGCCCTCAGCTGGCTTCCGGGCCGCAGCTTTTCACGCCACAGAAACAAGTTCCTGCCAAAACCGGTTTGGCTCAGTGGTAGAGCCAAAGAGTCAGTCTGCAGACTGAAGGGTCCCGGGTTCGATTCCGGCCAAGGGCATGTACCTTGGTTGCGGGCACATCCCCGGTGGGGGGTGTGCAGGAGGCAGCTGGTCCATGTTTCTCTCTCATCAATGTTTCTGGCTCTCTATCTCTCTCCCTTTCTCTCTGTAAAATATCAATAAAATGTATTTTTTTAAAAAAGAAAGAAAGAAACAAGTTCCTGCCCAGGCAGCGCTTGTGGTCAGCTCAGTGGCAGAGGCCTTGGGTCCCTTTGCATTAGACCCGTGGTCGGCAAACTGCTGTTCGCGAGCCACATGCAGCTCAGCCTGGGTGAGTCTATTGTGAAGAAGTGGCATTAGAAGTTTAAAAACTTTGGCTCTCAGAAGAAATTTCAATCGTTGTACTGTTGATATTTGGCTGTGTTGACTAATGAGTTTGCCGACCACTGCCCTAGACTCCCGGCTCGCTGCCCTCAGAATGGGCTGCGCTTAAGGCCCAGGGAGCCCGAGCAGCAGGCCAGGCTGTGGTGGGAACGACTGCACTGTCACTGGGTCTAATTAACACGGATCTCCTTCTCCGAACCAGGTTCCAGGTGTGTGATGGTGGCTGCAATCTGTCTTGTGGGTATTAATGCATCTTCAGTGGTGGCTACTGTTCTCGAGCTGTCCTACAAACCTGGAGCATGCTGGTGAGTGCCAGGCGGACGCTGCACAGCTCCGGAGAAGCGCGTGTCCTGGGGGAGGGCACACGCTGGTGTAGACCAGGGGTGGGCAAACTTTTTGACTCGAGCGCCACAATGGGTTCTTACACTGGACCGGAGGGCCGGAACGAAAGCAACCTGACCATGCTGGCACTCTCATCTTGGGCTGCTGGTGAAGGAGCGGAGGGGAGAGCAAGACAAACCTCTGCTCTTTCGGCTCCGAAGGCCAGAGAGAACAGCCTAACGGGCTGGATCCGGCCCGCGGGCCGTAGTTTGCCCACGGCTGGTATAGACCCATGTGGCCGGGCCGTCACCCAGCACCCCTGGGAGGCTCAGGCCCCAGGGCGTGAGGCTCAGCAGTCTGGGTGCCTCACCTGTCCCAGTGGGAGCCCGGGGTCAGCGGTTGGTGCCTCATTACCTCCTCCATGGCCTGCACGGGGACGGCCGTCTCAGCAGAGCAGCTGGGCGCTTTGCACTCTCAGAGCCCAGTACTTGGTTTTCACCACAGCCGGGGGGGGGGGGGGGGGGGGTGCTGACACTTTAGCAACTGCTTATCCAGAGCAGCACTGTAGGAGATACTCCACCGAAGTGAATCATAGCTACGTGAAGCATTCCCTAAAGCCTTTCACTCTTTTGGGGAAATTTAATATTTTGTCTTTGTTTTTGTTTTAATTGATTTCATAGAGGAAGGTAGAGGGAGAGGAAGAAACATCAGTGATGAGAGAATCATTGCTCGGCTGCCTCCTTCAGATCAAACCTGGGACCCTTCAGTCTGAAGGCCGACACTCTATCCAGTCAAACCAGCTCGGGTGGGAATTAACCATTTTGGTGGAAATCCTTTTCAGATGTAGTGTGTCTGCTCCCCCCGACTTACTAACCCAATGATATGGCATATAATGCAGCCCTTTCTTCATGGCTGAGGGCCATTTTTATGAGCCTCCAGAAACAGGGTGAATGCCCTTGGGCATAACTCACTGAATCCTCCAGACTTTTCTAATGGGCGATCATCTGGGGGACTTGTCCGTGATTTTAGTCAGTGCCCGCTGTCACTCCTCAGTTCATCTATTCCTGGCAGTACGTGGCCTTAGAACAATGACGTATCGTTCCCAAGAGGCAACTTGCCCACCAGCCTCTGGCAAGCGTGGCCGGGACAGGGGAATGCCAGGGACAGGCCGACAGCGGCTGTCTCAGCCCAAATAAGGTGGCAGCCTTCATCCCTGTGGGGGCCCTAAAGATGAGTCAGAAACGGGGCAAGATTCCTGCTAAGGACAGACCAGGCAGTTCTGGCCTCGGAGGTCGGTACTACGTCTCTGGTGCTCAGCTGTGTGCGGAATAGGGCCATTCAGTGCCTGTGCAGCAGCCTGCACTTGGGGCCTCTCTCCATTGACGTTTGCTTCTTACACTAACCAAACCTACCAATGTTTTTCCATGTGTCAGGGCAGTAATGTTATCCCTCCAATTCCACAGCCAGTTTATTGGGTTTTCCGATTGTCAGAGTGACATGCCTACAGTATTCTTAATATTATCACTTAGCAAAGCTGCTTTGAAAGACAAGGTTTGTTTTTCCCCCTCCTCTGGGGAAGCTTAAAGGCCAGTTAAAAGCCACATATACAATTTTTTGGAGGCAGGTGAGAACTATCTTATTTTCTAAGTGCGGTAAATGAGCCCAAACACCAGTAACGTGGGGGCCGTGCAGATGAGCCCTGTGAGGAGGCGGCAGCAGCAGCCGGAGTGTGTGGTGGATTCCTGCAGGTACCGGGAGGGCCCGAGGAGAGGACAGGATGTGGGGGGAACTGGGGCTTGGTCCTGGTTGGGCAGCTAAGAGTCACGTTGCAAATATGCCTGATGTAGCGGAGCGGGGGACACCTTCGGCAACAGCCACATTCAAGGTGGGCTCTGGGCTCACAGCCCCTGGGCCATGGAGAGCAAGCCTGGCAGCTTTCCTCTTCCCAAATCTGAAGTCCGAGGACACTGTGAAAGGCAGGTTGGCCTGGGCTGGCAGCTTGCTGGTTACTGTGGCAGGGGGTGTCTTTAGAATGAGGGGTCTCTCACTACAGGAACTGTTCTCCTGGAGATTACAGAGTGTGTGTGCACCTTTTTAAATGTTAGCATTTGATTTTTTAAAAAATATTTTTTTATTGATTTCAGAGAGGAAGGGAGAGGGAGAGAAACATCAAAGATGAGAGAGAATCACTGATTGGCTGTCTCCTGCACCCCCAACTGGGGACCGAACCCCAAACCCGGGTACATGCCCTTGACCAGAATCGGACCTGGGACCCTTCCGTCCGCAGGCCAATGCTCTATCCACTGAGCCAAACCAGCTAGGGCAGCACTTGATTTTGTATAAATCAAGCTGACAAGTATAAAATGAAAACTAAATCACTCATTTAAAACTTTTGTCATGTGATATCCCATAATATTGAGAGTTGGATGGAGGGAAGATCTTTTTGTAAAAATGAGTAAATTTAGAGAAACGGGGGGGGGGGGGGGCATCATTAGGAAGTCAAATACAGATGGTCCCTGCCTTACCATGGTTTGAAAGCGATATGCACTCAGTAGGTAGAAACCTTACTTCAGATTCTAAATGACTTTACCTGCGCCGACAATATGTGGCGCGATGAGACTCTTGGGATGCTGGCAGCGATCTACACAGTTGTGAGGGGAAACCACCGATACTCTACAGTGTGCTGCCAGCATTCTTTGGATGTAAATTACATGAGATTGAGCACGTCATTTTTTTCAACTACATAATTATTAGTTTCAGGTATGCAGTAATTAAGATATATATACACTACATTATGAAACAATCACTCCAATAACTCTAATACTCATCTGACACCATAGTCATTACAATATTGACTATATTAACTTAATCCCTATGTACCTGAGTATGTTTGTCCATTTATTCTATTCTTTAAATGCCACATGTAAGTGAAATAATACAGCATTTGTCTCCCTCTGCTTTTTTTCCTCACTTAGCAGAATACCCTCTAGGTCCATCCATGTTGTCACAAATGTTAAGATTTCGTTCTTTTTTGTGGCTGAGTACTATTCCATTGTATATATGCATCTTCTTTATCCATTTACCTATGGATGGGCACATAGTTGTAACTAATGCTGTAATGAACATAGGGATGCATATATTTTCAAATTGGTTTTTAGATTTCTTAACATAAATACCCTAAGTGTAGGTGCTGGGTTGTAGGTTTTCCACAATGGCTGCACCAGTAGTGCATAAGAGTTCCCTTTTCTCCACATTCTGGCCAATAGTTGTTGCTTGCTGGTTTATTAATGGTAGCCATTCTGACAGGTGTAAGGTGGTATCTAATTGTGGTTTTAATTTGCCTCTCTCTCTGATGATTGGTGACGTTGGGCATCTTTTCATATGTCTATTGGCCACCTTCAGGTCCTCTGCCCATTTTTTAATAAGATTAAGATGTACGAGTTCCTTATATTTTGGATATTAACACCTTATCGGAGGTCTCATTGGTGAATGTCTTCTTTCATTCAGTAGGTTGTGTTTTCATTTTGTTGATGGTTAGCTGGGTGTGGAAATTTGTGATTGACGTAGTCCCATTTGTTTATTCTTTACTTTTCCCTTGTCCAAGATGATCTACCCAAAAAAATATTGCTGAGGGATCATAGTTTACTGCCTATGTTTTTTTCTTCTGGGTCTTTTTGGAAGTCTTATATCTACTTTATTATAAAATAGGCTTTATATTAGGTGATTTTGCCCAACTAAAGTCTAATGTAAATGCTTTGAGCACATTTAAGGTAGGCAAAGCCATGGTGTTAGACATTAAATGTGTTTTCAATGGGTTTATTGGCACGTATCCCCATCATAAGTCCAGGAATGTCTGTATATGTAGGTGGGTTGGGAGGAAAATAGAGAACATTTCTTCTTGCTGGGAGAAAAGGCTCACAGACACTTGAACAAATTCCAACTTACCAGAGAAAGTTGAGTCAGCTGCCTCCAAGGACTGACACATATTGATCAAGGACAACTGGAATGAAATGTTTTGGAATTGTGTAATGTGCTTAAGATACAAAGAGGCATTCTATATTGTCTTAAAACCTCAGGATTTTAGACGTGTGCTTCCTTCCTTGTTTATCCCACCACACGTAGCTGGGGCTGTTCCCCTCCAGGGAAGTTTCCGGAGGAGCCTGACCCTCTCCCCCGCGGTGCTCCGTGTTCTCGGATGTCTTTGCATTCTGCTTAAAATGTCCTTGTTAATACATTCCAAGGTTTGAACTCCATTCCTAGCGAAACCCCTTCCTTGTTTACAGGGACTGAAATAGCCACATTTTGACCTTCTGTTCAGTCTGGGAACATCTATGGCCACAGGGACACATTCTTTTCCCATGTGAGCATTACATTTACACAACATCCTTATGGAAAGAAAAGCTCAGAAATTAATACACTCCCATCCCTCTCTCCTAGACTTAGCATTCAAAAGATCAACCAGAATTAAGTAGGAACCCCTCTTTCCTCCTGCTCAGGGGTGCTCAGAGCCCAACATGGTCCCCAGGCATTTGTCAAGACGAGGGGGCCAAGTTTCAGGGCCACGGCCTGGCTCGTTTTTCATGTAGTCCGGGGGTCTGAACCATGGCTGTATGCAAGTGACTACAGCTGGGGCGAGGGAAAGAGGAAATCGTTTTAGGGAGGAAACTATCCAAGCTAATCCTCTGAAAGCCAAGTGCCTGGCTAGGGAGAGCTCGGAGGAGCAAGGCTGGAGGGCCTGGGGCTTATTCTGAGTCTGGAAAGAGGAGGGTTGGAGGGGGAATTGGACAGAAGAGGAAGTAGGAATAGGAACAAGCTTTTAAGGACCTGGAGGGTCTTGGGGGAGGTATTGGCGATATCTGAGGGGAAGAAGGGGGTGTGTTTTAGAAATCCTTGTCATCTTGTTGCTGCCCACAGCAAAGTGGATGAAGAATCATGTTAGACACACACCAGGAAAGGTGAGCTCATGATGGTGATGTCAGAAGTGAAAAAATGACCCGAGAGAGCGGGCTGTGCCAGGGACAGGGGTCAGGAGCTGTGTTTAGGTAAGGTTGGGTAAGTCTGAGTTTAGATATAATTGCTTTTGAGGTCATGGCAGAAATGTCAGGGGCTGAAATGATAGGAGCGGGAGAATTATGCAGCACTGGAAACATCCATTTGCCCAAAAATGGTCTGAGCTCCCCAGAGAAGCATAAGTAGGCCAGCCAGGCCCTCACTGCACACAGCCCAGGGCTGGAGAGGCGCGGGGACAGCACGGATCCCGGTGCTCCTTGGCCTCTTCATTCAGGCCCCGAAAGCAGTGCGGCAGCTTTGGCTTCAGACCCTTGGTCGCGGTGTTCTGTCACCACATCCAGTCTTGGCCGCTTTCCCGTGGTGGCCTCCAAGCCATGCTCGTTAGGAGGCCGTTGGCGGCGTGCAGGCCCCTTCGGTTCCAAGAGTCTCAGGGCAGCCAAGTGCCTCCCCTGTGAATTGTTCCAAAGAGTGGCTGTTGTTCCTCAGAAATGGGTTCCTGGAATCGGCGCACTCAGCCTGGGCTCCTGGCGCCCGCTCAATCTGGGATGACGTGTGAGTGTCATTCCAGGCCCGAAAAGCCAAGAATGTGGGGGGAGGAAGCTGACCTTGAATCCGGTTCCTCAAGCTGGTTGGCCTCTGTTGGTGTGTGGGGGCCTCTTCACACTTGAGGGAAGGGTGTGGGTTCACTGGAAAAGTCAGCTAGTAGCCTGGCTTCATAGGCCCCTTGCGGCGATGCCCATGGAAAGATGCCCCCGCCCAGGCACGCACTCCTGCCACCCACTGGACGGTGGGAACCAGGGGGGAGAAGAAGTGTAGCTTTCAGGAGGGTCCCGCTGGCCCTGCTCCCTGAGCCTCTCACAGGACGTGCTTCTGGTGAGCGGGGCGCTCCCGCTGTGTGTTTACCAGGGGAAGCACGAGGCAGAAAGTGGGGTTCCCTCAAGGTGTGCGCTTCTCGCTGCTGGACACAGGCTTCCGTTCCAGGGACCGCTGCTGGGGAAGTGAAGGGGCAGCAGGAGTAGCTGAGGGCCGCTGAGGTGACGATGTTGGGCTTTCTGGCTCATTATTAGCTTGGGCCGTCTGTGCTGCCACCTACAGGCCTGGCTGGACAGGACCGACCGGCACTGGACAGACCCGGTTTGGGAAGCAGTGTGTACCGAAACCATGCCATTAGCTAGGTTTCAGTGTTTACCAAAATATGTTTCTAATTTCAGGATTTACTGCTACATATATATCTTCCCAAATAAGTCTAACTTAGGACAGTTATATGGGTTTTCAATAATGATGCTATTTTCGTTATATCCTCCTCCCACTCACAAATAAGCATTTCCTGTACAAAATTCCAGTTATACTGATTTACGCCTACATATACCTTTTCTACAGCCACAAATTTATGAGTCTGACATGCTGGTAAGATGATGGCAAGAAAACACGGTACTTGGAGAAAGAAAATTAAAATGACAGAATAATCATAGAGGTTTCACAATGCAGCCTTTTTACACAGTTACCTAAATCTAGACAGGAGCTGAGATACACTTCCTAACATCCTGGGACCAGGGGAGGGAGGCTCTGCCAGCGGCAAAGGACTCAATGACTGTCCCACGGCCCCACCAAGCAAGACAAGTATGAGCATTTCCCTGCAACTGCAGGAGGAGGGGGTATTAGGAATTTCTACTAAGAAATTAAATATACTCCCTACCTATCTAAGGTTAGACCCTCGTGTCTTTACTCGGCGAGTCAGTGGATATACTGCACGCTGACAAACCTTTTTGTAGAGAGTCACCAAGAGTTTCCCCAGGTGAGAGTTCCATGAATTCTACCCACAGGTGTCTCCCAGCACAGCCGCGGCAGGCGGGAGGGGTTGTTGCACACACTTGTGACCTGCTTCCCTCACACGTTCCTTTCTCTTTCAGGCGTGAAAAAACCTTGCCCAGTTTTGATCCCTTCAAGACTTTGCCACAGCCTCTATCACACATCTGTTTTTCTTGAAGAAAAAACATATAATAAAAGTGTTTAACTCTTTTACACTGTATAATTGTAAGGAATAGTGTGTTATTTGTGAATGCATGGTCTGACGTCCATTTCTGTACAGTTTGGAGATATTTTCAAATGAAACAAAAAAGATGTCAACATAAACCAAGAGTGAGTATTTTTATACCAAACATTGAAATATGATCGTTTGATCTTACACTGGGTTGGATCACAGTTTTTGTGCTTGTTTTGAATGCCTGTAATTAAAAAGACCTATTTTTCCTAATGTAAGCTGCATGTTTGAGGCATGCTTTTAAATATGACAATTTCCAGAATCATACTGTTAACATACAGAAACCTGCGCCTGGCCTGCGTCCGGGGAATGGGAACGTGGAGTTAGACGTCAGAGAGCTGTGCGCTGGCAGGCCGAGGACGCCCTGAAGGACCGTTGCAGGCCTCCGGGAGCTGCTGCCAGAGCGACACGCTCACCGCCGGGCAGAGGAGCCTTTCCCGGAGAGGGGTTCCTCCGAGAACCCTGGCAGCTCCAGGGGCAACCGTCTGTCTCTCTGAGACGGGAAACCTTGGCTCTAGGAGGCCGGTGCTGCCTCGGAAGCTGGCTTTGCCCATCTGCACAGCTGCGGTGGGCAGCTCATGTCTCCTAAGTGATATGCAACATACTGGCTGAGCTGGTGCTGGCAGCACCGTGCCGACGAGCCGTTCAAAACGTGGTTGTTAACCCCATGCACTCCCTGGGGTGCTTGTACCACACCAGCCCACGGAGATGGCAGGCAGCGGCGTCTGAAATGAAGGCTGCTTTAGATTTCAAGTCAGTCTTCCATCGTAAGCTGACACATTTCCGGAGTCTAGACAGCTCAGTTTCCCCTCTTTTTATAAAAGATCCAGGTGTAAAAATATATATTTACCTAAGAATTCCAACTGCTGATCGGGGCCAAAACATGATCATAATCTCTAACTGGCCTGCTCCTGTTGTGCTAGACTTCGGTGTTTTAATGGTTATGTGGTGGGGTTGGGGTTTGTTTCATTGTTTTCCATTAGAAATAAGCATGTCAAAGGTCACAAACAAACAACAAGAAGGGCCAGGAAAGGGCCTCTGGCCTCCATAAATGAGGCCAAGGGCCCGACAGCGCCTGGGCGGCTGTGTTCAACCCGGAGGCTTCGGCACGCCTGGCGCTCGGTGAGACTTCTACACTCGTTTCTAAGGAAAGCAGCGACTCACACGGTCTATTATGCTTTTATACACTGTTTAAAGGTACTTTTCTATTGTCATTTAAAAAAATAAAGTGCTTATCCCAGCTGTCACGCCAGTGCTTGGCAAATTTCTTTTTACCAGATTACCAAGAGCAGAGCACACTGCAGCCAGGGACCAGCGGGCAGATTTCCTTCCGCCTGCTAAGATCCCGACAGAGCCAGGCAGGGACCAGAGAGAAAACAGGGCTGGGAGAGCCAGACAATAGCCACCTCAGAGGCCCCGTGGTGGCCCTGTGGTGAGCGACACTGATGCCTTAGGCCCCTGGTCGGCAAACTACAGCTCGCGAGCCACATGCAGCTCTTTGGCTCCTTGAGTGTGGCTCTTCAACAAAATACCACGGCCCGGGAGAGTCTATTTTGAAGTGGCTTTAGAAGTTTAAGTTTAAAAAATGTGGCTCTCAAAAGAAATTTCAATCACTGCTCTGTTGACTAATGTTTGCCGCCCACTGCCTGAGGCCATGGCCCTTCCTGACCTGCCGGAGGCGCTCCTGGTAAGTGCGCAGCCTCGTTATTGATGCCTTTACTGACTCCACGTCCACCTCAGCCTAAATCTGTAGTCATTTGCGGTGCCTGCTAACTTAAATACAATTGATCCCCAAGATAATAAAAGCATTTCTTTTATATACTCTCACCAAGCCCTCTTCCCCCAGAAGGGGAAACCACAGTGCTCAGTTCCAACTAGAAGCTGCAGGTCTTGTTGGGCACTGACATCATCATCATCATCGGTCCGGTGGTTTGGAGCAACAAAATTACAAATTAAAAGAACTTTGAAAGTGAAAGTCAACTCCAGTTAATCTTATCTAAGCTTCAAATTCACTGGGCCTTCTATGGGACCAATGTGTGAGTCACTGCTCTCATCTCAGGTTCCCCGAACCCCAGCACCCCACGGCATCTTTGGATCCTGAGTTGTGTGGCATAAGGAACATTCCTGAGCAAGCCTAGTGCTAGGCAAATGTGCATATTCCTTATGGCCTGCCACATCACTAAGATGTCCACCTGCTAATGAACGGAGCATCCTTACCCAGTTTTAAGAGGGTTGGTGCATGACTGGTCTTACTCTTCAACTCTTAATCCACTCTATCCCATGACAAGCTATTATGCACTAGAGGCCCAGTGCGTGGAAATTCATGCACTGGAGGGGGGTCCTTCAGCCCCGCCTGCCCCCTCTCAGTCCGGGAGCCCTCAGGGGTGGGAGGCAACACGGTCATCAGGGCAAGGCGACACCCCATCATGCCTCTGCTACGGCCACTGCCGGCGGCCGGCCCTGGTTACCAGAGCCTTGGTGGCCTTGGGCGGCTGGGTAGCCGCCATCCAGGGCTGGCCTGTGGCTCAAGTCAGCCCTGGGCGGCTAGACAGCGGACAGCCTAGGTTTGCCTGCACCTTGGGCTGGCCTTGGGGGGCTGAGGGGACTGGGGGACTCCAGAAGCAGGTGCGTGATATGGCTGAGGGGACTGGGCACTGCCACTCTGAGGGAATGGCACTCAATTAGCATATTTCCTTATTGGCTGTGGGCACCAACATCTTAGTGATGGTATGAGGGTCAATTAGCATATTCGATCTTTATTATATAGTATTCTTGGAAGGCAGGAGAATATTTATCACTAGTGAGGTGTTACCTGAAATACTGGTATTCAAAACACCTACACTAAAACTAAGGACTGTGAAAACCACATGAAATCAGCTAATTGAATAAAGTCTCAAAGTGGGAAATTTTTAAACTGCCACAGTGAAACTCTTGTCTGCCTCTGCCTCTGCTACAGGCCCTCCTAGATGGAACTAAATCGTATTAACCCCTCCTAGATGGCCTGGCTCTGCTACAATCCTACAAACCAAAGATGCCAATATGTCATGAACATTCTTTCTCATTTTACCCTCTCTTCACAGCTCTCCGGTAAACCAGTACCCACCACACTGATTCCTGCTTTATAAGTGAGGGGAAAAGTCCTTTCCTACAAACCATCACACACTATGCCCATAAGTAGGACAACAGTGAAGCCTTCCACACACCACTGCTCACACTTATCTCTCGCTTAAAATTCAAGTGAAACCCTGACCATGCCAATTAATACAATTAAGTCAGAAACTTAGGCCAGAGGCTTAAATTCAACCCAAACTTGTCTTCAGAGCAAAAAGACCTCCCTAAATTGAATGAGAAATGATGCTCAAGGTGAAATTTACCTTTTGAACAGGTAAATTTGAACAGAGCACTTTCCTACTAAAACTAGAATTCGGGGCTTGGGTGAGAGGGAGGGGCTCAGCAAGAAAGTTCGAATTGTTAGAATACAAGATACCTGCTCCTGGTGTTTGTGGAGCAGGTCCTGCCCAATTCCGGCTCCGTTACTCCGTTCTCTCCCGTTAGTACCTTTCTGTGTTTTCACTCACTTTAAGGTAAGTTTGGGTTGAATGTCCTTTGAAGCATGACCCCTGCAAAACTCTGGGTGGCTGAAATCCACTGGGTTCTCACAGGGTCTTGAAACCACGTGGCTTAAGTCACAGGAATGTGCTGGCCTGCCTCCAAACCAGGGGAGCTGGACCAGTTCTACGGGCCTCACTGTCCAAAGGGGCCTGTGACGGCGGCCTTGCCACTCTGCTGGAGGGCACCGGCAGATTTAAATCCTTTTATAAAGGAAAATGTGCTTTTCTTATTTTAACTATGGCCAGAAGGAAGGTCAAAAGCACAATGCCAGGGTCTAGTCTACCTGTTTCCAAAGTATGTTCCCTACACACACACACACACACACACACACACACACGGGGGCAGGGGTTCCACGGTCTAATTTATCACAGAGACCAAGACGGTACATCAGAAGGTACGAGGAGCAGGGCCACACCAACCGCAACGTCCAGGCCACAGCAGCACCACGCCGAGGTCTCCCCTAAGCCGCCAGTTCCTCAGAGGAAAGCGCGCCAGGATGGACATCCACCTGTCCCAGCACTGAGTCACTTCTTAGGAGACCCCCTAGACCTCACCCCTCAGGACTGCAGGGAAATTTAACCACTGGGAATCTGATTGTGGCAGAGGAAGGGAGAAGGGTTGCAACAACCAGCACTGAGTTCTTGGCAGACTCAATTCCTACCTGCAGTGCCCAAGTAATCATGCATAGCATCATGACATTTTGGTCAACAACAGACCACATATTAATAGTGGTCACATAAGATTATAAAGGACCTGAAATTTTCTATTGCCTAATGACATAGCCATCATAATGTAGTGCAATGCATGACTGTGTTTGTGGCGATGCTGGTGTACACAAGTCTAATGCATTACCAGTGGTACCAGTGTATGACACATACAATTACAGTAGCAGGCTGTGTAAGTACAGGGTTGTTTCCACAACAATGAACTACCTAAAAATACACTTCTCAGAAAGTATCCCTGTTGTTAAGCAGCTCATCACTGTAATAATCCCAACAACATATTTGTTCACCTGTAGAACAAGTAGATGTCACAGTCCAACCAGGGAAGTGAGCGGGTGCAGGTCTGCCTGACTGGCCCTCAGACTAAGAGCTGTGCTAGCCCTTGAGCCCGGTCTGCCCTTGCCCAGGCAGGGGGCTGAGTCAACAGACTGGCAACACCACTTAGAAGCTGCGTAGTCCAGCAACACTGTAACAGGTCAGAGGCAAGCAGAGCTGATCACCTGCCACGCTAGTGCCACATGTGTAGGGTTCCCGGCTCTGCCCAGGCAGGGGAGTGAAGTCATGGACCCACCCACTGCTGAGTGTCGCTCCTGCCCCCTCCCAACCAGAGTCCTGATCAAGGCAACCTGGAAACTTCCCATGCCATCACTGCTGAGTGAAGCTCCAGCCCCACAGGACTAGAAAACCTGGCCAGAACACCTATGAAGCTGCATAGCCCACAATGCTCAGCTATTAAGTCTGCAGTGAAAATCTACTGTCCCTATTTGGCCAGAGAACTTGAGGCACATCAGCTTGAGTCAAGATCATAAAGAGCCTTATCAGTTTTGGAGCTGGTTCTCCCACTGCACCAGGAAGGGAAACTAATTGGAAGCCTTACCCATTTAAGATATTTTATGTAAGCCTCGTGGTAACATTAGGGAAAAACCTGTAGTAATTACACAAAAGAACATAAAGTCAAAGCATACTGATACCAAAAAGTATCAAAACACAAAAAGGAACACGGGATATGAAACAGGAACAATGGATCTACAAGTCAGAAAACCACAAAAGCCAGTAAGTCCTTACCTATCAATAAATGTAAATGGATTAAATTATCTAACCAAAATACAAAGAATGGCTGAACGAATAAGCAAACCATCCAAAATGCCAACAAGAGACTCATTAAGCCTTAACTACACATAAAATTGAGAGTGAAGGAATGGAAACAAATACTTTAAGCAAATGGTATCAAAAGAAAACAGGCACAGCTACACTTACATTGGACAAAATAAACTTTAAACTGAAAATAGTAAAAAGAGACAAAGAAGAACATTACAATATGACAAAGGAATCAATCAATCCATCAAAATATGACAACTGTAAACATTTATGCATCCAACCTCAGAGCACCCAAACACATAAATAAAAAATTAACAGAACTAAAAAGATTTTAAAAAAACAGCAGTACAATAATAGTTGAGAACTTTAATACCCCACTCTCAATAATGGCTAGATCATCCAGTCAGAGAATCAATAAGGAAACAGTGGATATCCACACCACTACAGAGCAAGTAGACTAACAGACATATATATAGAATATTCTAGCAGGTAACAGCAGAATACACATTCTTAGCAAGTACACATGGAACATTTTCTAGAATAAGCCATACATTAGGCCACAAAACAAGCCTTAGCAAAATTAAGACTGAAATCATACAGAGCATCTTCGGTGATCACAAGGGAATAAAAATGGAAATCAATAATAGAAGAAAAACTGGAAAATTCACAAATAAGTGGAAATTAAACAACACTCTTTTGAATAACCAGTGGATCAAAGAAGAAATTAAAGGAAAAACAAAGAAGTATCTTGAGATAAATGAAAATGGAAACACAATATATCAAAAGTTATGGGAGGTAGCAAAAGCAGTTCTAAGAGGAAATTCATAGCAATAAACACATTAAGAAATAAGATCTCAAACAACTCTATGCCTTAAGGAACTAGAAAAAGAACAAACAGACCCCAAATTTAACAGAAGGAAAGAAATAATGAAGATTAGAGAATTAATGAAATAGGGAATAGGAAAGATTGACAAAACTAAGAGTTGGTTTTCTTTGAAAAAAAAGAGAGGACCCAAATCAACAAAATTGTATATGAAAAAGGAGACATTATAACTTATTCCACAAAAATACAAAGAATCATGAGAGGCTATTATACTATAGTCATACTCTAATAAACTAGGGGTTGGGGGGAAGAAAAATTCTTAGCAACATACTACCAAGAAACAGAAAATCTGAACAGATCAATTACTAGTAAGGAGATTGACTCAGTAATCAAAAATCTCCCAATAAAGTATAGCTCAGGAGCAGGTAGCTCCCCAGGTGAGTTTTACCAATCATTTAAAGAATTAATGCCAATTTTCTCAAATTCTTACAACAAATCAAAGAGAAGGGAACACACCCAAACTCGCTTTACAAGGCCAGCATTACTCCAATACCAAAGACAAAGAAGAACATTTTTAGAAAAGAAAATTACACACCACTATCTCTCATGAATACAGATTCAAAAATTCTCAATAAGTACTAGGAAATTAAATTCAACAGCATATTGAAAAGATCATTTATTATGACCAAGTGGAATTTATATCTGAATGCAAGAATGGTTTAATGTATGCAAATCAATGTGATACATCACATTAATACAATGGCAGAAAAACATCCAATGATTATTTCAAAAGACACAGAAAAAGCATTTGACAGAGCTCAGTATCTGTTCATGACAAAAACTCTAAATAAACTGGGAACATACTTCGACATAATAAAGGCCACACATGACAAGCCTAGTGCTAACATCACACTCAATGAATAAAGAAAGCTTTTTTTCTAAGAGTGCCCACTCTCACCACTTATTCAACACAGAACAGAAATTCCTAGTCAAAACAATCAAGTGAGAAAAAAAGAAATAAAAAGGTCCAGAACAAATAAAAGAAGGAAAATTGTTTCTACTTGAAGATGACATGATTTTATATAGAGAAAATTATAAAGAACCCGCCAAAAAAACTATTCACTCTAATTAAAAAAAAAAATCAATAAAGTTGCATCATACCAAATTAACATACAAAATCAATTAACATTCCCATACACTAACAATAACTTATCTAAAAAGAAATAAAGAAAATAACCCCATTTACAATAGTATGGAAAACAATATGAAATACTTAGAAATAAATTCAACCAAGGAGGTTAAAGATCTCCACACTGAAAATTACATAACATTGATAAAAGAACTTAAAGACACAAATAAATGGATAGATATCCCATGTTCATGGATTGAAATAACATTATTAAAATGTCCAGACTACCCAAAGCCATTTATAGAATTAATGCCACTCCTATCAAAATTCCAGTGGTACTTTCTACAGAAGTAAAAAACAATCCTAAAATTTATAGAAAACACAAATGTGCCCAAGTAGCCAAAGCAATCCTAAGAAGAATAAAGCAGAAGGCATCACACTTCCTGATTTCAAGATAAATTATAAAGCCACAGTCATGTAAGAACAGAAATCTTAAAGGTCCTAGAATAAACAAGAGCCGATTGCTGTTTCCCTCCCATTGATGTTTCTCTCTCTCTCCCTCTCCCTTCCTCTTTCTGAATTCAATAAAAAACATTTTTCTAAAAGGTACTTGACATGAGTCTTGACAATGACACTTTAGATGACACCCAAAGAAAGCACAAGCAACAAAATGAAAATTAGACAAGTGGGACTACATCAAACAAAAAGTTTCTGCCCAGCAAAAAAATTTAACAAAATGAAAAGACAACATATGGAACAAGAAAAAATATTTCAAGCCATGTATCTGATAAGAGGTTTATATCCAAAATATATAAATAACTCATACAAATCAATAGCAAAAAAAATAAATAAATAACACTGCTGTATGGACAAAGGACCTGAATAAACATATCTCCAAAGATATAAATATGGCCAACAGGTATATGAAAAGATGCTCAAAAATCACTAATCATTAGGGAAATGCAAATCAAAACTACAATGAGGTATCTCCTCAAGCCTGTTGGAATGACTGGCATCAAAAAAATCAAGATAAAGCAAAAGGTGTCAAGGATATGGAGAGGAGGGAACCGCTGCGTACAGTTGGTGAAACTGTCAACTGGTACAGACACTATGGAAACCTAATGCGTTTCCTCAAAAAATTAAAAGTAGAACCACCCTACTCCTTGGCTGAGTGGCTCAGTCGGTTGGAGCATCGTCTCATGCACCAGAATCAGGTTAGATTCCCAATTCTCGGCACATACCAGGGTTGCAGGTTTTATCTTCGGGTTGGGACACGTGTGGGAGGTGGCCAATTAATGTTTCTCTCCCTTCCTGTCTCTCTAGAATAAAAAACAAACAAGCAAAAACACCCACACACCAAAAATAAAAATAAAATAAAAATCATCTCACACCTGTCAGAAAGGCTATCATCAACAAATCAACAAATGACAAGTTTGGAGAAAAAGGAACCCTCGTGCACTGCTGGTGGGAATGCAGACTGGTACAACCACTGTGGAGAACAGTATGGAATTTCCTCAAAATACTGAAAATGGAATTCCCATTTGACCCAGTAATCCCACTCCTAGGAATATATCCTAAGAAACCAGAAACACCAATCAGAAAGGTTATATGCACCCCTATGTTCATAGCAGCACAATTTACAATAGCTAGGATTTGGAAATAGCCTAGGTGCCCATCAGCAGATGATTAGATCAAAAAAACTATGGTACATCTACACAATGGAATACTATGCTGCCATAAAGAAGGAATTATTATCATTTGCAGCAACCTGAATGGAATAGGAGAACATTATGCTGAGTGAAATAAGCCAGTCAATGAAAGAGAAACACCACATGATCTCACTCATTTATGAATAATAAAGAACATTATAAATGGATTAACAAAAAGATACAGAGACAGTAAAGCAACAAACAGACTGTCAAATTACAGTGGGGAGGGGAGGGAGATATGGGGGAGATAAGAGATCAACGGAAGGACTTGTATGCATGTATATAAGTATAACCAGTGGTCGCAAAACTCTGGGGAGGGAGGGCATATATGGGAGTAGGGGGGACTGACAAGATATATACACATATAATACCTTAATTTTAAAAATCACATGATCCAACAATTCCACTCTGGGAATATTTCTGAAGGAAATAAAAACATATTGAGTAGATATCTACATTGCCATGTACAGAGAAGCATTATTTACAATAGCCAAGACATGAAAACACGTAAATGTCCATCGACAGATGAATGTATAAAGTTGATGATGTATATATATATACACAGTGGAATATTGTCCAGTCATTAAAAAGTAGGAGATCCTGCTATTTGCAACATGGATGGACCTCGAAGGTAGTTTACTAAGTGAAATAAATCAGGCATAAAAAGACAAGTACAGCCGAAACTGCTTTGGCTCAGTGGTAAAGCATCGGTCTGCGGACTGGAAGGTCCCAGGTTCGATTCCGGTCAAGGGCATGTACATTGGTTGGGGGCACATCCCCGTTAGGAGGTGTGCAAGAGGCAGCTGGTCGATGTTTCTAGCTCTCTATCTCTCTCCCTTCCTCTCTGTAAAAAATCAATAAAATATATATATTTTTAAAAAGACAAGTACTGTACGATTTCACTTACAAGTGAAATCTAAAATAAAATCCAAACTCATCAAAAAGAGATCAGATGTGGTTACCAGAGGTGAGATAGGGAGGAAAAACTAGAGGGATACTTAAAAGGCACACATTTCCAGTTTTAAGTACCATAATTATGTGCAACATGATGACTACAGTTAGCACTGCTGTTTGGTGTATGAACTTTAAGAGTAAATCCTGCCCTGGCTGGTTTGGCTCAGTGGATAGAGTGTTGGCCTGTGGACTGGAGGATCCTGGGTTCGATTCTTCAAAGGGTGCATATCTCAGTTGTGGGCTGGGTCCCCAGTGGGGGCCTTCAGGAGGCACCCAATCAATGATTCTCTCTCATCACTGATGTTTCTATCTCTCCCTCTCCCTTCCTCTCTGAAATCAATAAAATATATACATATACATACATGTATATGTATATGTATATGTATATGTATATGTATATGTATATGTATATGTATATGTATATATTTTAATGAGAGTAAATCCTAAGATTTCTCATCACACACAAAACCATTTTTGGTATCTATAATGGGGTAATGGATATTAACTAGACTTACTGTAGTAATAATTTCATGCTGTATGTAAAACCATTATGCTTTACACCTTAAACTTGTACAGAGCTGTAGGGAAAACAAAAGGATAGTGTGGACAGGCCACGAAAACTAGGCATAGCTGGAGATAAGCTAGCTCCAGATTTTTACAGAAATTTTTTTACTAGTTTTATACCTTAAAACATTAAAGCTCCACCTTTCTTGCCAACACACCTCTGACATAAAACCAGACCAGCAAGTTTCCCGTGCTCGGGGTACCTCAGCTTTATATATTCTCATGCCATGTTGTGGGGCTTGGATGTAAGAAAGAGGTAAACAGCCCTGACCAGTTTGGCTTAGTGGACAGAGCGTCGGCCTGCTGACTAAAGGGTCCCAGGTTCATTTCTGGCCAGGGGCACATGCCCAGATTGAGGGCTCAATCCCCCCCAGTGGGGACACGCAGGAGGCAGCTGATCGATGATTCTCTCTCATCATTGATGTTTCTATCTCTCTCCCTTCCTCTCTGAAATCAATAAAAAATATATATATATATATTTAAAAAAAAAAAAAAGAAAGCGGTAAACAAGGACTCTGTAGATGCAGGTAAGAAGTAAACAGAAGGGATAAAAAGAACTAAAGCCGCAAAAGGACTCCTTGTCATCTGCACAAAGTACTTAATGCACCTTTTTTGAGAACATCGAACCTTATTTTTATAATCCACTACAATTCTAATTTGTGATATGAGGACTGTAATGGTCAGGTGCAGACCGTATCACAAGTACAGTTAAGTAAAACGGGTAGTTTGCTACAGAAGGCTGGAATGATTATAGAGATTTCCCATAAGGCATCATGACTCTTAAGAGCTCATGTATTTGATAACAGCTCTCAAGAGCTTGTCCAGTGATGAGGAGATCAACTCTCCACCAGAGGAACCTCGCCGTCAAGCTGACATTCAGGTTGGCAAGACGACTCGATCCATCCTTGATGGCGTGAGACAAAATCCAAGAGGCTAAACCCTCATTACCCTTCTAAAAGAAGACATTACAAATCACATGCAGTGTACCTTTACTGCTTCTCTGGCTAGCCAAAGGCACGCTCTGAGTCCCACTACGAGCTCCGTGTGTTCGGCAGCAGCACAGGCCATCTCCAGCGGCTCCCGCACGCCCTGTGGGAGTTAAAGACCGGAGCTGCCGACCGCCATTGCCAAGAGTGAAAAGAAACAACTTAATCCACTAACTTCTGCAACTCCTTCTGCAATGATTTTATTATAAATATGTTACTTTGGAATAAACAAATATTGCATTCAAGACTATCTGCAAACTTGTGCTAAAGGAATAAAAGGGGAAATGGAACCAGGAACCACGTAGAAGAAGAGAGAAAACAGCGCAGACACCTGCATGCCTCTCCCCCGGCAGTAAGAGGAGTGAACAGGGAACATCCCATTTCTCATCAGCCTATTCGGTTAGAATATGAGCTGAGTCTGGTGATTTGCACTTGTTCTGTAAACGGAGCTGCTCCTCTCCTCCGTCCTAAGAAGCAGAATGGAAGACAGTCTTCAGATCCCAGTATCATCAAGAAGGACCTTGGCTTTGTATTGTAACTGCTCACCTACAAAGCTGTTGGTTATTTGCCAGGAGCAATGTCAGAGTAGTCCTTCAGCACTCCCGCCATGTGCTCGTTATGAGTCTTAAACCGTCGCTTCTTCTGTGAAGCAGGCTTTTTCCTTCTCTGGATAGGGGCCTACAGGAAAAAGTAAAAGCAGAAACAACAGTTCTCAGTGGGGTAAAGCATAAGGATTTACTCAGGGTGCCCAGAAACCAGCAGCAAGAGATTCGGGGCATTTGGCCTGTTTTGCTGCTTTGTAACCAAACTTCACCACATCAATCCACAGCACGCTCCCAACCACAAACAAGAAACTGTGGTTTCTATTATGATGCACATACCTCTACTGGAATAATTGGGTTGGCACAACTTCTCAGAACTACTCTAGACACTAAGTAAATAAAAAGAGAGGCAGTAAAGCTTTGTTTTCCATCACTATTATCTGGTTTAAAAATATATACTTCAGCCCTGGCCAGTACTGTTCAGTAGTCTGGGCATCAAACCAGGAGGAAACCAATCGATGTTGCACTCTCATATCAATGTCTCTCTATCCACACTTCCCCTCTCTCTAAAAAAATATCCTATCTAATAAAGAGGGAATGTGCTAATTGATCATCACTCCATCACAAAGATGGCTGACCCACAGCTGAGGCCAAGTTCCCATAACAAACAATCAGCAGGGACCTGAGGCTACCTCCTCCCCCACCCCCGTGGGGCTTCACCGGGGGCTTCAGGCTGAGTCCTCCACCCGGCGGGGCTTGACAGGGGACCTCAAGGTGCACTTCCTGTCCTGGTGCTGGGCCAGGGGACCTCGGGCTGCTCCCCCCGCCCCAGTGCCAGGCAGAGGACCTCAGGCCGCCCCCCCCCACCAGGTGGGGCTTGACAGGGGACTTCAGGCCCCACCCCCCACCCCAGCACCAGCCCGGTGTACCTCAGCACTGGGCCAGGGGACCTGAGGCTGTACACCCCTGCCTGGCGGGGCTTGACAGAGGACCTCAGGCCATACTCCCCACCCAGCGGGGCTTGACGTGGGACCTCAAGGCATGCTCCCGCCTCGGTCTGGGCTGGGGGACCTCAGGCCAAGCCCCAGTCCTGGCACTGGGCCAGCGGACCTGAGGCTATGCCCCCTGCCCAGCAGGGCTTGACAGGGGTGGGACTGGCCGGGTCTGGAACTCGCCCAATGGGGGCGGGGGAGCAGCCAGGTCTGGGTCTCACGGGATTTTGAGGTGTATGTGGGTGGGCGGGGACTTAACTCTGGGTCCTGTAGTGAGCCCCAGACTCTGACAGGAGGAAGGATTTCACTAACTTTCCTTCATCTCTGACACTTCTATTATAAAGAAAGGGAAAATAGCAATATTAAATTATTTCCTCTAATTAATCCCCTTTTAATGTGCACAACGTAAATAAGGCAAAACAGACATATGGCAAAATTAGGAAGTAGATGAAGCACATGAAGATTTGTTATTATTTGTTATTATTATTCTCTATTCTTTTCAGTATACCTGAAACCAAAGCACTGGAAGTACACTAATTTACAGAGATCACTGACAATAAATCTCCTTTTAAGGAGCCCTAAAAATTCACCAAACTCACACACGCACACACACTCAAAGGAAGAAGGCAGGTTACACAGCCCGGGGGGGGGGGGGGGGGGGGGGAGATACAGAGGGAGAGGGAGGGTGCCGCAGCTGGAGTCTAAAGTGTGAACTCGTTCTCACTTAGGCTCTGTCCTTGGGCTAGCACAGTCATTTATTAGCCATACAGACCATCTCACAAGTCTTCATCCCATTATAAATCCTTCCTCGGAGCAGGAGGTAGGCTAAAAGACAGTATTACCTGGGTCAGAGGGATCTGAAGGTAACAAGGACAATTCACCGTGAAGAGGACTGAGGGGGAGCCAGGCACCAACACAACGGGGCCCCCTGGAGCAGGAGTCGGGGGGTAGGGTAGACGGCTAGCGTCTTAAAAGGCCAGATCAGGACAGGTGAGCACTAGGAAGTTTGGTGTGGCTGGAGCTTAAGAGCAGACATTACTAGGACAGGGCGGTCGGATGGAAAAATTCGCACATGCCTGGGGAGCAGCCCTTAAGGCAGAGATCTGCTGGCCCTCAATAAACCACATGTGATCTGGTTTGCAACTGACCAAGATCAATGGATCCGGACACAGAAAACTCTGAAAGGAGAACTGACTCCCTGCTCTTCAGAGGAGAGAATGCGGGCGAACAGCTCAAAGAACAGAGGACTGCATTTTCCCCAGCGGTTACATACCACTTTCTTTGGTCCGGATTCCTGCATGGAAGAAATACCCTGTCGCTTCAGATATTCTTCAATTTTCTCCTCATCCATTGAATCCACAGTGACACTCCTCCACAGTTTCTGGAACTCTGTGCCAACAAGACAGTAGATACTTTACAATAGATGTTTACAAGCTACAGCATGTCGGTGATGGGAATCCAAGCTTCAATGTTATCTCCCCTGATCTGTATTAGCACATCTGCGATTTCATTATAAACACAAAGGAAGTGAGACAGCAGTCAAATGCTGGACACTGAGCAGCAGAGGGCCTGAGAGCAGACGGATCAGCAATGTTCTATTTTCAGTCTGTAAATGAGGGGCCTGTGCGAAGGCTGCCCTGTTCCTGGGGAGGAAAGGCAGCCAGTCTCCTTTATTACACAAATCCGTTCTCTGCGCTGACATAGTTCAAATTCCTGCTCATCTCCCCTGAGCTCAGTACTCCATTTCCTCTCCTGTTGGTAAAAGAAACACAGGGACAAAGGGAGCGGTTCACATGGAGCGAGGAGCTGTACAGAACACAGCTGACCCTTGAACAACATGGGTTTGAACTGCACAGGTTCATTTATATGCAGATTTTTTTAGAAGTCCTCACCTGAAGATATTATTTTCACATTGATTTTCTTTAGAGAGAGTGGAAGGGCAGGAGAGGGGAGTGGGGGGAAGGAAAGATAGAAAAGAAAAAGACAGACATGGATGCAAAAGACACATCGATTGGTTGCCTCCCACGTGCACACCGACAGAGGCCGAGGATTGAGTCTGCAACCAAGGTATGACTGGGTATTGAGCCTTGACCAGCAATCAAACCTGAGACCCTTCAGTCCATGGGCTGATGCTCTAACCATTAAGCCAAGCCATCCAGGGTATACACAGACTTCTTTCAATAAATGCATTGAAAAAAAATTTTTGAAATCAGTGACAATTTGAAAAAACTCACAAACCTTATTAAATACACACACACACACACACACACACACACACA
Organism: Vespertilio murinus; assembly: GCA_963924515.1. NCBI lineage: Eukaryota > Metazoa > Chordata > Mammalia > Chiroptera > Vespertilionidae > Vespertilio > Vespertilio murinus. The sequence continues at coordinate 15,464,979 of OZ004707.1, forward strand.
CACATATATAGTATAGCAGAGGTAGAGGTTTATTGAAGAACAAGTACGGACTCCCACATGTGGCGAGGGAAAGGTGCTGGAGGCTAATTCCAGCAGGTCATAAATGCAAGAAGTTCATCAAAAGGTGGTGGACCTTGAGCTTTAGCAAGGGATGAAAGATACATATTATTGCCTACAGAAGTGGCCAAAAGCATTTCCCCCAAAGCTAAATTTATATAAATAATTGCTTGTTGCCAAGACAGCTGAGGGTATTTCAATCTACATGTTATTGCCTCCTGTTGGCAAAACATCTGAACAGCTGAAGACAGTTCCCCCAAAACTGACAATGCCTACTGTATACTAAACCTTACCTTTGATATGTACCGTATTTGCCGGTGTATAAGACGATTTTTTGGCCCTGAAAAATACGCATTTGCCGGCGTATAAAACGACTGGGCGTATAAGACGACCCACTAAAATTTCCACTAAAAATACAGAGTTTGTTATATACTCGCCGTATAAGACTACCCCCCACTTGGAGGTATATTTTTCAGGGCCAAAAAGTCATCTTATACGCCGGCAAATACGGTATATCTACTTTGCTATAGGCAAAATGTGGAAATAAAGAGAACCCTGAGTCTGGAGATAGGGAGAATTTAGCTACTACAGCTAAGCTTCCTCTGGCTCCCCCATGAATTACAAATTTATATTGTATTTCTAGTCTCTTTATTAATTTACATGCAGTGCCCTCTCCAGATTCGCGAACCCTTCTAGATGCTGGATTAAGACCTCTGGCATTAGAAAGGGTCCCCTTAAATTTTTCATAACATTTTCTTTTCTCTACCTTACTTTATTGTGAGAATACATTATATAACATATAAATATATGTTAACTGACTGCTTATTTTATCAGTAAGGTATTAATAGCTATATAGTAGGGTATTAATAGCTATATTTTTGAGGAGTCAAAAGTTACAATGCATGTCCTAGCTGGTTTGACTCGGTGGATAGAATGACAAGGATCCCAGGTTCAATTTCGGTCAAGGGCATGTACCTTGGTTGCAGGCACATCCCCAGTAGGGGTGTGCAGAAAGCAGCTGATAGATGTTTCTCTCAATCCCTCTCCCTTCCTCTCTGCAAAAAAATCAATAAAATATATTATTTTTTAAAAAGTTACAATGTGGGGGGGAGGGAGGGAGGGAGATCTGGTGGAGATAGGGGATCAACTGAAGGACTGGTATGCATACATAAAAGTACAACCAATGGACATAGAACTCTGGGGGGGAGGGTATATATGGTGGGGGGAGGGGCAATGGTAAGCTATGTACACATAATACCTTAATAAATTTTTTAAAAAGAAAAAAAATAAATAAAAAGAAAAAAAAATAAAAAGTTACAATGTGGGGTTGAAAGTGGGGTGAGGGAAGAGATTAACCAAAGAACTTACATACATAACCTATGGACACAAACAATGGTGAGGTGAAAGGGGGTAAGGGGTGGAGGAGGCAGTGTAAAGGGAGATCAGTGGGGGAAGGAGGAAAGAGAGGACATCTATAATACTTGAAACAATAAAAATAAATATTAAAAAAATGAAAAAGGGAGAAGTTACATTCGGCTTTCAACTGTGTAGAAGGTTGGAGCTTCTAGGTCCTGCTTGGAATTAGAAAAATGTGTAAAGTGTGGCTAAAAGGTAGGTAGTTGGGACTTCTAGCTTTTCTAATTCCAAGCAAATTCTACAAGCTTGCATATAAAGATGTTATAACAGTAACTAGTAAACTTCGTCATGACCTTTGAGCTATTGTTGTCATAAATTTTACCATTACATATACTTTAAAAATAAAATACATTTAATATTTTTGTTTTAAGCAGCTATCTTTCAGAGCAGTTAAATATAAGAAAAGGTTTTTAATTAAAAAATAACATTTTTAAATTAGAAAGACATGAATTTTATGTTTACCTTAATTTATTCCATTTAGAGCACTCTCACTTATTTGTACAGGTCCAACTTACTGTCTAGTATCCCTTCTGCCTGAAGAACATCCTCAGTACTTTTAGTTATGCAGGTCTGATGATAATTCTCCCAGTTTCTGTCATGTCAAGAGAGTATTACTTTGAAAGTAGTTCTCTTTCATTTTGAAAGTATTTTTTGCTGGGTACAGAATTCTGAATTAAAAAGTTTTTCCCTTTTGGCACTTAAAAGATATCACTGCAATGTCTTTTGGTTTGCATGGGTTCAAATGAGAAGTCTGCTGTAATCCTTTTTTCCTCTATAATGAGCTTTTCCCTCTATCTTCAATATTTTCTCATCTTCATTTTTTCAGCAGTTTGAATATAAGCTTTTCTAGCATTTGTTTGGGGTTGGTAATCTTGCTTCTAATTCTCTGAGTTTCCACATCTTTGTTTTGTTGTCTATTATTAATTTTGGAAAATTCTTGGCTGTTACTTTTTCTATCCCATTCTCTTTCTCTTCTTCTGAGATTTTAATTATACATTCAGACCATTCTATATTATCTCAAAGCTAATGGATGCTGTTTGTAATTTTTTTCATGTTTTTCTCTTTGCCATTTTCAGTTTAGATCATTTGTATTGGCCTATCCGAAAGTTAAGATTATTTCCTTGGTCATGCCAAGTTTACTGATGATCTTATTGAAGACATTATCTCATTATTGTGCTTTTCATTTATAGAATTTTCATTTGATTATGTTTATCTCTCTGCTGAAATATCCTAACTGGTCATGTTGTCTGCCTCTTCTACTAGAGGGCTTAACATATTAATCAGTTATTTTAAATTCCATATCTGATAGTCCCAATATCGGTGTCCTAAGAATATGGTTTAGTTAATTTGCTGGCCTCAAAAGTGCATTGCTTTTCTTGTTTCTCTTTGTGCCACAATTTTTTTTTTGAAAACAGGATATCCTCTGTAAGTCAGCTGAGACTGAGGTAAACAGATTTTGTGCCTGGAAAGACACCCGCCTTCCTTTCCGCTAGGCCTTTAGTGTGTGGAGGTGGGGTCATTCCATTGTCAGGAGCTGAGCTTAGTTTGGAATTTATTGCTACCATTGTTATCCATAATGCTCTAGAAGCTTCAAATTCCTCTAGACATAGAGGCTCATTTGCTAGAGGGATTTTCTGTGTCTGCTCAACCTGTGGTCATCCTTTATGCTGCACCTAAGAAGATCTGTTAGCCCAGGCTCCTGCACTTCCCCTGCATTGCTAACTGCTAGCCATTTGGGTTAGCCTGGGGTGGGGGTGGGGGGATTGTTCTCTGTCACTGTCATTAAGCCTGGTCTTGGGCAAGCACTGTGTTCCCTGGTGACTGGGGAGTGGCTTCTTCAGTGTCCTGCCTGCCCTGCCCCCTCTGCTGAAGTTCTAGACCCAGCACAGCTTTGCCCTTTTTTCCTGTAGGTAGAGGATTTTCTTTCTGTTCCCCTCCCACAGCAGTTTAAGACTTTGTCTTCTCATAGGAGAGACAAGGGGAAGACAGGGGAATTCATATCTTTCCTGAAGCATCTACTTACTGCTCCCTCCTCCAGACCTGCCCGATGAAGACAGTACGCCCACCCTACCCCTATCTCTTTTTGTAAACGTCAAATAAAGTCTGTGGAGTGCAAATTCCCATGTGTCTGCAGACTCCAGGGGTTCTATACTATCTTGCTAGTCCATACAAAGTCGTTAGAAGTTCATTAAAAAAGTCAACTGACCTAGTTGGGGCGCATGTGGGAGGCAACCAATTGATGTATCTTTCTCACATCGATATTTCTGTCTCCCCCCCTCCTTTCCACTCTTTCTAAAAATTAATGGGAAAATATCCTCAGGTGAGGATTAACAAAATAAAATAAAAACACGAAGAAAAAATACAGGATCAAGTCAGGCAGCTCTGCGTTGTTAACATTTTATGTTAAAATTGCACTTCTTTCTCAAAAAAAAAATTTTTTTTTTCAACTGAATTCTTATGGGCACTGTTCATTTTGTCTGTCCCAGGTAAACAAGAGCTTCTATTCCATCTTTCCTTAATGCTTGCCTTTACTTAGATTTGGGGTCAGATGGTGGCCCTGCAACCTCAGCTCTCTGCTAGATTCAAGAAAATGGTACATTTGCAGCTGTCTCGGGTTTGTTGTTATCATTGTTATAAGGGTGGGAACAATGCTTTCTCCATTCTAAGTGAAAACTAGAATTCCCAACTACCTACCTTTTAGCCACATTTTACACATTTTTCTAATTCCAAGAAGGCACAAAAATTGTTTTAAAATGTACACCATAACCAGAATTTTATATCAAGTTTTCCATAGCTATTGAAGGAAATACGTCACATAAAATAGTTCTTGAGTTTTAACCATGATTTTTTCATGTATGTGGAGAAAGCACATGCTCAGTTGACAAAAGTACTAAGAGAAAAAACATGTTTTTCTTTAATTTTATAAAATCATTGCAAGAAAATACAAATTAAAATCAGGACAATCTTTGTTTTCAAGGCAGGCAAAGACAACTAAAAACATCCAGTACTAGGAAAGGTGAAGAAATGGATACCTTCTCATACACTGCTGTGAAGAGATAAATTGGTTCAAATTTTATGACAGGTATCAGGCAAGCTATTGAAAATTTTAAAAATATGCCTATGTTTTGACCCAGCAATTCTACTAAAAATACACATTAAAAAAAAAAAAACTGGGGAGGGAGGGCATCTATGGGGGGGTGGGGGGGAACAATGGTAAGCTATGTACACAGATAATACCTTAATTAAAAAAACTACAATAAGGAGATAATTAGACAAGTGCACATATATACTTATGTGCAAGGATTGAGCATTATTTATAATAGCATATAGAAAAAAATAAAACAAAACAAAAAAACAACATAAATGGTTTACAGTACATCCGTACAGACTGAACAGCATACAGCCATTAAAAATAACAAAACAGCATCCAAGACTCTAGGGAAGTAGCTAGTGGGATGGGTCCTGAATTTTAAGAATCAAATTGCAACGGTTTAAGCTTCAAGGCAGAAAAGAACAAGATACCAGCATGGGGTAAAGTCAGATTGTCTTCGGCTTTGGTGAAATACCAATAAACATTACATAGCTGTGAAAGATCAGTGCAAATCTAGATCTGAAGCGAATTGTGCCTCAGACTGCTAAACTGGCTTTGTTTCTTTGCTGTCTAATCAAATGCAAAACTTACAGATTCGCTGAGTCAATCACCAGATAGCTAAGTAAGGTAAATAAGTAACCAGACAAGATTAAACACCGAGTATTTTGGTGCTTTTTTTAAAAATCTTTTCAATGCTACTAACAACAGCTAATGTTACTGTTACTATTATTCTTTATTTTTCAGGATTTAGTTATTTTAAAAATATTTATTGTTGAAAATATTACATAAGTCACCCCCCCCCCCAATTAACTTCTTCCAGTCCACTCCTGTCCTGCCCCCAAGCCCTCACTACCCCACAATTGTCTGCGTCCACATATATGCATACAAGTTCATTGGTTGATCTCTTCCCACCTCCATCCCACTGTTACTATTATTCTTACTATGTGCCAGGTTCCATTCTAAGCTCTAAGCACTTTTATTTATATTAACTGAGGTAATCCTCTTAAGGGCCATAGGATACAGGTACCATTATTCCTATTTTATGGATAATGAATCTCAGACAGACAGGGGTTAAATTATCTTGCCTAAGTTAGTAAGGGGCAGAGCTAAGATTTAAACCTACAGTTTGACTATTCAGACCATCCTCTTGACCACTGCATTTACACTGCCTCTAAATTAATAAGATCCTGATTTAAGGAAATACTAAATGCCTTTGTGAAATTAGATACATACCTAGGTCCAACTGTTCTGTGTTCGATCAAATTCTATTTGTTAAAAATCAAAATTTGATTTTTAAAATTACTACACAATAAATTATCTTCTTACGCTCTCACTGTAGGATATTTGTTTCTATTACAGAGGGAATAAAAGATGATGCTTCAGAGACTGAATACTTGCTCACCCAAGATTTCTACTTTATAGCTAAGACTGCCACCTAGTGGACCATAGCAAAAATCTTTATCAATAAAATTGAGACCAAGAATTTTGAGGTATAAAATACAAGACACAAAAAAATAGGAAGACAAATATTAAGAAACTACAGGCCTGATGCACAAACTCATGCAGGGGTGGGGTCCCTCAGCCTGGCTGGCAATGGGGGCCATCTTACCCAGCCCCGATGGGGCCCGCAGGCTGGGGAGAGACGGCAGGAGGGCTCCAGAGTGTATCCAGCCCCCTCACCCAGTCCCGATCGGCCGGACCCCAGCAGCAAACTAACCTACCGGTTGGAGAGTCTGCCCCCTGGTAGTCAGTGCGCGTCATCATAGTGACTGGTCGAGCGGTCAGTGACTAAGCATATTATACTTTTATTATTTAGGAATGTGCCAACTTTCAATAAGACTTTTCTAGAAGCTCACATTTTCCACAATTAACAAAAACTCAGATTTTTTTAAATTAGTGATTAATGAAATACTGATGCTTTCAACTAAAAGAACAGTGCCTCACGCCTGAAGTTCCTGTGGGTAACGTCCTCCCTAGGGCCTTAAGGCACTGCACGAAGACCACAGTGACAATATGCAGCATGTTGTACTGTGTGTTCCCGGCCATTCCTTCCTCAGCCTATAAGTTCAAGGACAGAAACCTTATTCACTTTAATGTCCCTTGTGTCCATGAATGGCTTGAATGCAAAAGTGCATGAAAAAAGTTTGAAGAGCCCTGGCTGGTGTGTCAGTGGTTAGAGCATCAGCTCAGGACCGAAGGGTCTCAAGTTCGATTCCCAGTAAAGGGCATGCAACTGGGTGCAGGTTCATTCTGCAGCCCTGGTCGGGAGCCTGCAAGAGGCAACCAATCTATATGTGTTTCCCTCAAACCAGTGTCTGTCTGTCTGTCTGTCTGTCTCCCCCTCTCCCATCCCATCTTCCCCCCTACACTCTATCTACAAACAATGGAAAAATATCAACTGAGGATTTTTTAAAAAGAAGTCAGAAGACTATCTTAATTTTTTCCTATTTTATAAACACAAGCTGTTCCTTTTTAAAAATCCTCACCAGAGGATAGTTTTTTATTACTGTTGATTTTTTGAGAGAGGTAAGGATAGTGGAAAAAGGGGAAGAAAGAGAAACATCGATGTGAGAAACATCAATCTGTCAACTCCCCTACATACCCCAAACAAGAACTGAACCCATAACCTAGGCATATGCCCTGACCAGGAATCGAACCCACAACCTTTTGATGTACAAGACGATGCTCCAACCAACTGAGCAACCAGGAGAGGGCCATATGCTGTACCTTTAATAGAACTCTCAACCCTGGCAATTTGCTCCCCAGGGAACATTTAGTAAGGTCTGGGACCTTTCCGATGTCACAATTTGAGGGAAAGTAAAGAAGTCAGGGATGCTGCTAACCATCCTACAGTGTACAGTGACAACCCCCACACCAAAAGACATTATTCTGCTATAAATATCAATACTGCCAAGGCTGAATAGCCTGCTTCCTCCCAACCATTTTTCCTAGAAAGTATACAGATTAATAAAAAATAGCAGTTTACAATGATAAACTGAGCCTAGAACCCAATTGTTTTACATTAGAAACTTATTTTTATATTGGTTTAATACACACAGGATTTTTCTAGAAACATACAGTTTCTATAAATATATAGAATATAGTATGATTAGCCTTTGTAAATCAAAGCTGCTCTTTGTATTTCTCAGATCTTTACAAAGAATTCTTTATAACTTAAAGGAAAATACCAATTATGACATGTAAGTTGCCAATGCGTCACAACTTTATTAGTCTATTTGTAGCCACCACATTGCAGACAAAAAACCCTCCACAGAAACAGTTTTACGGAAAGTAATTTCACAAGGTAATCTGACCATAAATTCCTAACTGGGCAGGTCATGGTGGGCAATCATATAATATGATAATCAAAAGAGCAAGTTACTATGAGAGTATCAGTCACCAACAACTTTTTCCCAACCTGCATAAAATTTTCATATCAAGATATGAAGTAGTATTTTTAAAAATAATCAAGAAATAAACTCTTTTTTTGGTACAACTGAACTACAAGCATAAGAAATCATAAAACATAGGCATCATGCTATACAGGCAGTCCTCGGGTTATGTTGGATCGGCATACATCGTTTCGTGGTTACACCACCATCTCCCATTTACAGTCTTTATTTTAAAAAAGCTTTTCTGTCATTTAGACGTATATATATATATGTGCTTTATGTTTTTTATTATTTATTTATCACAAGTAAAGGCCAGGAATTGTTATCTTTCTTTTAAACGTTTTTACTGTCTCACTTCATTACTGCTGTGTATGTGAGTGATGAGGTGCTTTCGTAGGTGGGTAAATCACACTACGTTACACTGTAGGAACACATCTCCCACATAACCCAAAGACCTACTGTATAGGCAAACTGCTACCCCATGATTGCAAATGCCACAATTAACCTAAACTCTTTCAAATTTCATGTTAGGAGTTATTAACTCTGTTCTAAGAGATGACAATGCTAAAAAAAAAAAAAAAAAAGAAGAAGAAGAAGAAGAAGAAGAAGAAGAAAGAAAAGAAAAAAAGAAAAAGAAAGGCAGTATTATAAAATTTGAGTTATAATTGTATTATAAATTTTGTCACCTTAAATTTGTAACATACTTGCAAACTAAAGAAAGTATTATTACAGAAAGTCTTACCTTCGTCCACAGAAAATTGACAGCTTTTATCATTGAAGAAAAGAATTTTCTTCTTATCAGGACGATTTACAAATAATATCTGGTCCCCTAAAGCCTTCAAAATAAAGAAAAAATTTTCAGTTAACTCCAAATTACTTTACCAACACCATCAATACCCAATTATTTTTCTTTCTTTCTTTCTTCCCCTCTCTCTCTCTCTCTCTCTCTCTCTCTCTCTCTCTCTCTCTCTCTCTTTTTACAACAAAGGACTCTGGTTTCTTTTAACCTTCAGTATATCAATTTCAGTTCTTGAGTTTCTTAAGCCGTTCTGATTATAATTAAGAGTTGATATTTCAAGACGTTTATTCTTAGAGGTCTTTCAAAGTACAGAAAAAAATACCTATTTTAAAGAGGGTAATGAGAAATTTGCTTGTAAAGAATGAAATTTCTAAAAAGAAACCATATAGAACAAAGAGTCTAGAAATGAAAAATATATTATCCAAAATAAAAAATTCACCAATTGGGCTTAACAAATTGGAAGTAAAGAAAAATTAGTGGACTTAACAATAAATCAATAGAACAAACAAAAAAACAGGTTGGAAACATATTTATATACAGAGCCTCAGAAATTTGTGGGATAACACCAAAAGGTCTAATATATGTAACTGAATTACCAAGAGTTAGAGGAGAGAAAGGAATAATTTTTCCAACAGGTAACAAAAATGAACCTGTTTACAGGTTAGCATCAGTAACTGTGAAGAATAGACTAAGCAGCCTTTCTCTGTGAGTTCCAAATTTAAACAGGAAATGTAACCTGTATGACTTTCTTTTAAATTCTCACTCAAGCATATGTTTTATTGATTTTTGAGCGAGACAGAGAGACATCAATGCAAGAGAAACATACATCAGTTGCCTCCCGTATTGCGCCTGACCTAGAATGGAACCTGCCACCTTTTGATATATGGGACAATGCTGTAACCAACTGAACCACCGTACAGGGCAAAACCTTCCAGAAACATTCTGAAGAGTCAAAAAAAAAAAAAATCACACATATCATCATCATAAAAGGGAGCTGCAAAAATGGCTGTGCTCAGTAGCACAAACACAAATTTCAAATTTTCAACTGTCCCACCACAACCCCAAAGTAGATATGAAGAAGGCTTTAAAAATAAAAAATTTTAAAGGTGGTTTAGTTGGAGTATTGTCCCGTACATCAAATTATTGTGGTCCAATGCCCAATCAGGATTCATATGGGAGACAACAAATCAATGTCTCTCACATCAATACTTCTCTCTAATATCCTCAGGCGAAGATGAAAATAAAAATTTTAAAATTCTTGCCTTTTTTAAAAAGCAAAATGACATTGTTAATTCAAATTATATTAGGCATAGAAAGAAAAGTTACCTTGACAGCTTTCTGGGAATTGGGCAGTCCTTCCTCTATGTCTTCTAGAAGAATTCCTCCTAAGCCTCGCTGGTCATGCTTATCTAAGAGCCTAAGCAGAGCCTTCTTGTCTTTTAAGTTGTATTTGGGCTTGAAGGCATACTTTCCATCAATTACTTCAATTTTGGGATTATTGACTAATGCCTGTAACAGTGACACAATTTTAATATATTAACAAAAGAAAAGCTCACATATACTTTCTTAAACTCTACTAATTATTTTAAAAATACAATACCCAATTAATGGCAAATTAAAAGTATCTTATGTATATCAACTAGTAGATCTAAAATACTGGACATCCATGATCCAAAATAATAGACTATAGAGATCAGCATGGTGCTCAATTAAAAAAAAACCACTTAATTATATAAATTTGGATGAGAAATAAACCGTTTTATCACAACTACTTTGAAGAAAGCTATACCCATATTCTTTTGGAAAACCAAAGAGGTAAGAATCAATAAAATAGCTATTAACATTAATAGACAAAGTAAACTGGGTATTGCCTATCCCACGCTCAAAGTATGTAATTTATTGCATATTGCCATTATGGGATAAACACTACACTGGGATGAAGATATCAACAGCCAGTCTGTCCCACTTGGTATCAAATAGCAGCTGTGGAGGAAATGAAAAGGACCAAACTAGTGCATATAAGAATGAAACTGAGTAGGAACATAGGAATTACTGAATACGATTATGTTCCTAGTCAGTTCTGTTGTACAGCAAATATCAGAAAGCTCTTCAAGAAAGAGCAACCCTATTTTCTTTTGCAGCTGCCAGCCTGACCCTGAAAGGAGAACAAAAAGAAACAGAGGAGGGAGAATAAAATAGTAATAAATGTAATCTTTAACATCTGTAGTCTGTGAAATTCCAAGATTAGGTATAGCAACAAAATTTAAATGTAGATTACCATTATTTGTATATCACTAATACAATGAACTACAATGATAGTGATTAACTGGTTCATTTATATTATGAAAATCAAGAAAAGTATTTTGCTTGGTAAAATAAATTAATTGAATTATATTTTAAGAATTTTACATTTGGTCTTTAAAATATAGCACTGGTCCTAGAGAACATTCTTCTAAATTGTCATTTCATATTTAAACAGAAAAGAAACAAATATCTGAATTTTTAAATTGCTATACATTTCCAAATTAGCATGGTCACCGATTGGTTTGGCATTCTTTTTCTTCCAATGCTGTGTTTACATACACAATGTTCATAATTATTCTTCCAAGTTATCTAGTAAAGTCAGTAACATAAAGCTATCAAATCATACTAGTAATAATACTATAACAAATATCTCACTGAACAAAATATCTTGCTATCCCTACAATACTTCATGCTTTCAATGTCCCAAAACACTTGTAAAAACAACACAATTTCCCAAAGCATACATTATAAATTCAGCAATTCAAAATAAGCAACAATAATTTTGTAAAAACTAATGGGGCCTGGCCAGTATTGTCAAATGGTTAGGCATCGGTCCATAAACCAAGAAGTCCCTGGTTCCATTTCCGGTCAGTCAGGGCACACACCCAGGCTGCGGGCTCAATCCACAGTAAGGTCGTTCAATAGGCATAAGGTCAATGATTCTCTCTAATCTTTGATGTTTCTATCCCTCTCCTCCCTCCCTCTCTCTAAATATATCAATAAAAACGTATTTTAAAAAAAAAACACAAAAAACTTGGTGGGCCAGAATGGCTCAGTGATTGTCAACCTGTGAACCAGATCACATTTTGATACTCAGTCAGGGCACATGCCAGGTTGCACAATCGGTCCCCAGTAGGGAGCATGCAGAAGGCCGCTGACCAATGATTGTCTCTCTTCACTGATATTTCTATCTCTCTCCCTCTCTCTTCCTCTCTGAAATCAATAAAAATATTTTTAATTAAAAAACAAAAATAAATGCAACACAATGGCTGACTTTTTATAACTTTTATGCTAAAGTCTTTGACACTTTTAAGCAGATATAAAGACTAGAGGCCTTCTGCGCGAAGATTCGTCCAATAGGCCTTCATCCCCTGGATGCCGGCACCGGTTTTCCTCAGGCACCCGGGAACCCAGGCCTTCACTCCGCCGGAGCCTTTAGTCTTTGCTCCAGCAGGAACGCTGCTCCTGTAGCTCCCTCCATTCCTCCCCCTCCCCCTCAGAGCAGGCGTCCTGCCCCACCCAGTCACTCCACGCCTGCAAGCATGCTGCCCAGAGGCCAGTAGCAGCTGGGGGGCAGGGCCTCCGCCATCTTTGCCAGGTTAATTTGCATACTCACTCCTAACTGGCTGGTGGGTGTCATGAAGTGACAGTCAATTTGTATATTTCTCTTTTATTAGTGTAGATTATATGAAAATAAAATAATCTTAAAATGTTTACAAAATAAAGACTCTATACCAATGCTTTTATGAAAAAGTAAAAACAATTAGTTTCAAGTATATTAAAAATCCGAGTTATAGCATATATTTCATGATAATCAACTATTTTTTAATAATATTTTAAGCCATTCTTACCTCAGACATTAGCCATTGTTTCTGCTTGAGTCCAATATCTAAATGTTGTGTTTCATCCAAAATTTCTTCTAAAGTTAGAGGATGTGTATCTCCTCGCTGATGACGCGTCTATTTGGGGGGGAGATAATATTGGAATTCTTCAATGCTAGATGCATTAAATAATAGTTACAAGTAAATAAATCATTTCAGCAATGTAGAACATGGATTATCTGAAGCAGGACAATTATAGTGATGAAAAAAATGGACTATAAAATCAGACAAAACCAGATTCAAACTCAGAATTCTACAAAATCCAATTGTTAAACTGAGAGAAAATCACCAGGAACTAATCTTCCTAACATTTTAAGGGTTCCAAAAATCTAACAGGAAAATGACCCAAAAAGAGGAACACACAAATAATAGAAAAAGAAATGCAATGATCTTAAATACAAATAGATACTCAACCTATACTAAGAGATTTTTTTTACCTGTTATGTTGGCAAAAATCGATGATGGATGACAAAGGCTGTAAGAAAATACACCCTTCACACACTATTATGAATACTAATTGAAGAGCATTTGAAATCTTGCTCCCCAGCATATGTCTGCAGTTTGACTCAAACTCATAAAACATTTCAATACTGTTTTGTTTTGCCGAGGTCGGTTTGGCTCAGTGGTAGAGCGCCAACCTGTGGACTGAAAGGTCCCGGGTTCGATTCCGGCCAAGGGCATGTACATTGGTTGCGGGCACATCCCCAGTAGGGGATGTGCAAGAGGCAGCTGGTCGATGTTTCTCTCTCATCGACATTTCAGGCTCTCTATCTCTCTCCCTTCCTCTCTGTAAAATATCAATAAAATATATTTTTTTAAAAATACTGTTTTGTTTTGTTTTTAGAGAGAGAAAGAAAAACATCAATTTGTTGTTTTACTTATTTATGCATTTTTGGTTGATTATATGTGCCATGCCTGGGGATTGAACCTGCAACTTCGGTGTATCATCGGGATGCAGATCTAACCAACTGAGCTACCTGGCAAGGGCAAAAAAATACTAATTGATACAACTCCTAGGGAGGGCAATTTTATAACATAAATATATTTAAATCCTATGACCCAGCAATCTCATTTCTAGGAATTTGCCCTACATAAAAAAGTGATAAGGTTGCACACAGCAATAGCATTGATATAAGGAAAATATTAGAAACAATTCATGTGGCTGATTAAATAAACTAGCACATTTATGCTACTCTTCATATATTAAACAAAATGCAGATGTCTTCTATGTACAAATTTAAAAAATCATTCGGACAAATGATTAAATTAAAAAACATGCAGACACCAAAGTTCAGTGAGAATGAGGAGGAACAGAAACTTTCATTCACTGCTGGTGGAAATGCAAAATGGTACAGCTGCTCTGGAAGACAGTTTGGCAGTTTCTTTTGAAATTAAACATATTCTTCATTATCATATGATCTAGCAATTATGTTCCTTAGTATTTACTCAAAGATGAAAACATGTTTACACAAAGGCCTGCACACAGTTTTATTCCTAATTGTCAAAACTTGGGAACAACCAAAATGTCCTTCAGTAGGTGAACTGATAAACTGTGGTACATCCAGACAGTGAAATATTATTCAGCACAAAAAGAAATGATCAAATCACGAAAAGACATGGAGGAACCTTAAATGCCTATTAATAAGTGAAGGAAGTCAATGTGATAAGGCTACATACTAACTATATGACACTAGAGTTGGTGATAAGGTTACATACCAACTATATGACACTAGAGGCCCTCAGCACAGCCTGTACCCTCTCCAATCTGGGACCCCTCAAGGGCAGTTAGATATCCCTCTCACAATCCAGGACTGCTGGCTCCCAACTGCTCACCTGCCTGCCTTCCTGATTGCCCCTAACCACTCCGCTTGCCAGCCTGATCACTCCCTAACCACTCCCATGCCACCCTGTTTGCCCCCAACTGCCCTCCTCTGCAGGCAAGGTCACCCCTAAATGCCCGCCTCTGCAGGGTTGGTCACCCCCAATTGCCTTCCATTGCAGGCCTGGTCCCTCTCAATTGCCCTCCTTTGCAGGCCTGGTGTCTCCCAACTGCCCTCCCCTGCTTGCCTGATCACCCACAACTGCCCTCTCTTGCAGGCCTGGTCCCTTCCAACTGCCCTCCCCTGCTGGCCATCTTGTGGTGGACATCTTATAACCACATGGGGGTAGCCATCTTGTGTGTTGGTGTGATAGTCAATCTGCATATTACTCTTTTATTAGATAGGACATAGGCCTGGTGCATGGGTGGGGGTTCCCCTGGGGCATGGGGCAGACTGGGCGAGGGGCCTGTGGTGGTTTGCAGGTTGGCCATACCTCCTGGCGACCAAAGTGGAGGCCCTTGTATCTGGAATTTATTTTCTACAATTGAAACTTTGTAGCCTGGAGCAGAGGTGAAATAAACTCTAGGGCCTCAAGAAAAGCACAAGTCAAAAAAATATTTGGGGGAAGCTTTTATAAAGATAACTGAGATGTCACAGACTACCCACTCTATAGCTTGTCCTTTTCACTGTTATGTATTTCTCCAACAGTTCAAAATGGGATATTCTGGCCCCTAACAGGGCTTTCTAAATTCTGATACGTTATAGTTCATGGGCAATTGAGAGCAGTTTCATTTAAAGAAATCTGTTTCTTCTATCTCCATACAGCCCACCTCCATGCTGCACTATCCAAGAATGCCTCACTCTTTGGGAGAATCTAATAAGAGCAAAGGCACCACTGGTAAGAAACATCTAATAAAACTCGATTGTTTCAAGTATTTAAATATAAGTCATTTTCCTCAGCAATTCCCAAAATTCACTCCTTGAATATTTATTAGCTTGAAGAAAAAGCACATTTAAAGAGCTGAAACAGTATCAAGTAAGGAGGCTGATTCTTCAAAATATAACAGAAGTCTTTTCCAGGACTAACAAATTGTTCAAATTATCTCCATAAAACCCACAGAAAAAACTGCATACAAATTATTTTAGATTAAGTGTGAATTATTCATTGCAAAAGTTTAAAACCTATTTTGTCAAATCCTATCATGAAATTTTTATTCTAATTAGATATAATTCTCATTACATCTTTTAACCAGTTTAATATTCCTACCTCCTATTACAAAAGTAATAGCTAGCTCTAAGACCAATTCTCTTTTTCTAATATTTTCATTGATTTTTTTTAAGAGAGGAAAGGGAGAAACATTGATGAAAGAGTAACGTCAATTGGCTACCTTATGTACGCCCACAAGCTGTCCTGACTGGAATCGAAACAGTAACCTCTTGGTGCATGGGATGAAGTCCAATCAACTAAGACACAAAAGTCAGGGCCCAATTCATTTTTAACAATAGGTATCCTTTTCCATTAAATATCCCAAAATAAAGTTATTCATGGAGTTATTTCTGAATCATTTTTTATTTATATCTAAAAGCTTAATATCAGGGATCAGAAGATAAAGGCATACACATTTAGAAAAAAAATAACACACCTTTTTCCATATCCCTTACTTCCTAAGTATTTTATTATGTAATTTACTACAGGCCCTGAGCATGAAATTCATGCACGGGGGTTGGAGGATGTGGCCCAGCCTGCACCCTCTCCAATCTGGGACCCCTAATGGATGTATGCCTTGCGGGATCCTGCCTAAATGGGTAGTCAGACATCCCTTTCTCATAATCCAGGACTGCTAGCTCCCAACTGCTCGCCTGCCTGACTGCCTGATTGCCCCTAACCACTTTTGCCTACCAGCTTGATCACCCCCTAACCACTCCCTGCCACCTGATCAATACCTAACTCCTCCCCTGCCGGCCTGAAAGCCCCTAAATGCCTTCCCCTGCTGGCATAGTCACCCCTAACTGCCCTCCCCTGCAGGCCTGATCACCCCCAACTGCCCTCCCTTGCAGGACTGGTCCCTCCCAACTGCACTACCCTGCAACTGCCTTCCCCTGTTGGCCATCTTGTGTCCACATGGGGGGTGGCCATCTTGTGTGTAAGAATGATGGTCAATTTGCATATTACCTCTTCATTATATAGGATAATGATTCAATGTAACATGATAAGCAGCCTATTTGTTCTTTAAATTATTATAAAAATTGATAATATTAATTCTATTTGATCTATATAATTTTCATCTCAATTACCTTTAAAGTTTCTTTTAGTATGCATTGTATAATTTATTTCTCAGTAGTTTTTATATTATTTAAAATGTGTATTTCCCAACCAGTGTCTCTCAGTGATTGAACATCAACCTATGAACCAGGAGGTCACGGTTCAATTCCCAGGCTGGGCACATACCTGAGTTGTAGGCTCGGTCCCCAGGAGGAAGCAGGCAGGAGGCAGCCCATCAATGATTCTATCTCATCAATGATGTTTCTATCTCTCTCTCTCTCTCTCTCTCTCTCTCTCTCTCTCTCTCTCTCCCTCCCACACTGAAATCAATTAAAACATATTTAAAATGTGTACTAACCTATTTATTTGAACTTAAAAGTAGGAGATATTTTATGATATAGCTGGTTGGTTTGACAATGGACACTAGCTTTGTTAATCAAGAAATACTTTCCAACCGAAACTGGTTTGGCTCAGTGGATAGAGCGTCAGCCTGCAGACTGAAAGGTCCCAGGTTCAATTCCGGACAAGAGCATGTACCTTGGTTGCGGGCACATCCCCAGTAGGGGGTGTGCAAGAGGCAGCTGATCGATGATTCTCTCTCATCAATGTTTCTAACTCTCTATCCCTCTCTCTTCCTCTCTGTAAAAAAAAATCAATAAAATATGTTAAAAAAAAAAAAAGAAGAAAAAGGAATATTTCCATAAATCAAATAAGCTAAGCCTTCAGCCTGAGGGTTTTGACAAAATGTATTTATATACATAAGATAAAAGCATTTTATGAAAAACCACATTGGCAAAGGTGTACTGAAATTAATATTTTTATTTTCTCAACTACTTCTGATGGAAACAGATTAAAGAGTGCCTACAGGGAAAGGGGGAAATGATATAATGACACACTTGCTCAGTCCTGGTAAAGCCTTTCTGATTTACTCCTAGAAACTAAAGAAGTCGATGGTTAAGGACCAGGTAACAAATCCCCTGGCAAGTTAGGCAGTTCACATCATTTTGTTTTCAACAAAACTGAAGGAGGGCCTAATAGAACTATCAAGTGATGGATGCTTGATAATAAATCACTAAGTGACTTTTAGCATATAACTTACAAGATTTTGCTATCATAAAACTCCCATTAGAATATATATTTATACAACCATTTATTTCTCAGCACTTAAACCTACAAAATCTAAAAATAAAAGCAGAAATTGCTGCCAAATCTTGTTTCATTCTATCAATAATTAATTTTCCTCTCCCTCCCTCCCCCCGCAGATACAAGAATCACTGGTGGAAGAAAAACAGCACCATGCATTTGATTAAAACAAAAATTTTTGCCGTTAACCCTCACCTGAGGACATTTTTTCCATTGCTTTTCAGAGAGACTGGGAGGAATGGAAGAATCAAATAAGAGACAGAGACAGTGATTACCTCCCATAAGCACCCTGACTGGGGCTGGGGATCGAACCTGCAACCCAGGTCAAGTACTCTTGACCAGATATCAAACACACAACCCTTCAGTGTGTGGGGTGACACGCTAACCATTGAGAACACTGATCAGGGCTCATTTCATTTTTTTAAAATGAATTTCTATTGAATAATTACAAAGTAAATTTAAAAAAAATTTCATTTATAGGCATCCTAATCAACTGTGTGCTAATAATTATACCTCAAACCAAGGTATTTTTAATACCTAGAGCATTACAGTCGCAAGGAAAACCTTTCTTATTCTATCTTAATAAGGAGGGAATATGCAAATTGACCATTACACCATATATCAAGATGGCTGTGCCCACAGCAGAGGTGGGAATCCCGTAACAAGATGGCTGTGCCCAAAGTGGAGGCCAAGTTCCCATAACGATCTGCCTAATGAGCAGTCAGCCGGGCCTGAGGCTGCGTAGCACTGGGCCAGGGCAGGGGACCCGAGGCTGCACCACCTGCCTGGTGGGGCTTGACAGGGGACTTCAGGCCGTGCCCCCTGCCCAGCAGAGCTTGACGGGGGCCTCAGGCAATGTGCGCAGGACCGGGGGTCCTGAGCCTATGCCCCCCACTCGGTGGGGCTTAACAGGGTGGGGCCAGGCAGGTCTGGATCTAGCCCAATGGGGGTGAGGCCAGCCGAGTCTGGATCTCACATGATTTACAGGCACACATGGGTGGGTGGGGACTTGACTCTGGGTCCTGTGGTGCGCCCCAGACTCTGTTAGAAGGAAAATTTTCATATACATTTTACTAATTTTCTTTCATCACTGACACTTCTATTATAGAGAAAGGGCAAATAGCAATATTAAGATATTTCCTCTAATTAATTCCCTTTTAATGTGCATAAATTTCATGCACCGGGTCACTAGTCTATATATATGAAATCCTAATATGCAAATAGACTGAATGGTGGAACAACAGAACACCCCGTTGCTATGATGTGCACTGACCACTAGGGGGTGTGCATGGAACATGGCAGGCATCAGTAGCAGGCGGCAGGGCATAAAACATGGCAGGCATTGGCCACAATTGGATGGTGGAGCAGGTAAGCAGGGGTGCCAGACCAAGGCGGGGCACTGGTTGCTGTCATTGCAGCAAGCCTCTGGTAGTTACTGAAAATCATTTGCTCCTGCGCAACACGGTCCTGCCCAGCACTCGCACCTGCTGCTAGTGCTGGCCCCACTCGCACCTGCTGCTGGTGCCTGGCCCCAGCTCTGATCACTCGGCACCATCAGCGGGTGCAAGTGGCAGCTGCCAGCCCCGATCACCCGAGGGCCTCTCACTTCCCTCTGCTCCTGAGGCGCAATCTGGAAAGCAGCTGCCGCTCACACCTGCTGATGGTGCTGGCCCCGCTCACACCTGCTGATGGTGCTGGCCCCGCTTGCACCACTGCTGGCACCAGCGCCAATTGCTCCATGGTCAGCAGGTGTAAGTGGGGCCAGCGTTGTTAGCACATGAGAGCAGCAGGAGCGGGGCTGCTGGCAGACAGAAGGCCAGGGGACCACAGCAGGAAGGGGCACAGAGGATGAGCCAAGACCTGCCCCTGTGCCCACCACAGCCTCACGGCCCACAGTTCAAGGTGCACAAATTCATGCACTGTGCCCCCAGTTTATGTGTGTGTGTGTGTGTGTGTGTGTGTACGTACATATATATCAAATGTGTGGGTATATATATAAAATGTGTGTGTATTTATAATGTGTAAATAATTGTGGCAAAGAAGTTTGACAGATATTCAATAGAAGATTTTCAAGCATAAAAATAAATAACATTAGCATATAGTATAGAGGGAGTAACAGGATGGACAAATAAATTCAAGGGAAAATAAATTTCCAACCATTGAGTTTTAATTTTTTAAATGTGTTTATTGATTTGAGAGAGAGAGAGAGAGAGAGAGAGAGAGAGAGAGAGACAGGGAGAAGCATCAACCAACTGCCTCCTGTACACCCCCTAATGGCAATTGAGCCCCAAACCTGGGCATGTATCCTGACTGGAAATTGACCTGGTGAGCTCTGGAACAATGCTCACCAACTAAGCCACACTTATCGGGGCTGCATTTTTTATTTTTTTAAATGGATGGCATTTAGATTTTGTTAAATATAAAAAAGAGTGCTTTATTTCATTAAAATATTACAATATGCCAGAAATTCTATCCTTTGCCATTTTTGCTGAAAACCTGTAAGTTATCAATTTAAGTATGTGCAAAGGGATGCACAACTTCTCAAAATTGTTTTAGGAAAGAGGAGTAAAAATTTGAACACTGTCCTAGATATACAAAATTACAGTAAGAGTCATCCAAGTAAGTGAAGACTACTAGGCAAAAGAGCAAAATCATGACATTTAAATGTCAATTTCCCTCAAAACACCGACAGCCACAAGGACATACATTTTTTCCCTAGGTATTCCCAACTTTAGTGCTACAAACAGTATATAGTGGGCTTAAGAATTGTTTATCTGGTGGGGTAATGGATGGATCAAATTAATGGTGAATATGCAAGTGTCAAAGTATAGTATTTGATAATGGGAAATTATAAACCAGATTTCTACTAGAAATTAAATGGACATAGACACTAAGACTCTTAAATTATGAAAGTCTCAGCATAAAATCTTGATTTTTATTTTTTAAATGATACCTGAAATTTGAAATAATTATAAATAAAGAACTTTGACTCTTTTCAAGAGACACAACTACTAGCTAAATGGGAATAAGAGTTTGTCAAATGCCGAAACCGGTTTGGCTCAGTGGATAGAGCGTTGGCCTGCCAACTGAAAGGTCCTGGGTTCGATTCCGGTCAAGGGCATGTACATTGGTTGCGGGAACATCCCCAGTAGGAGGTGTGCAGGAGGCAGCTGGTCGATGTTTCTCTCTCATCGACATTTCTAGCTCTCTATACCTCTCCCTTCTTCTCTGTGGAAAATCAATATATTTTTTTTAAAGTTTGTCAAATGAAGGGTATAAATTTGAAATCAAGTAACCATCCTAATTATAAATGAAATTTTGCTTTAATAAGTTAGGATTCAAAGTCTTTAGTAAGCCAAAGTGTTATAATCATTAAAACTTATTTC
The DNA here is from genome assembly GCA_963924515.1 of Vespertilio murinus. Taxonomy (NCBI): domain Eukaryota; kingdom Metazoa; phylum Chordata; class Mammalia; order Chiroptera; family Vespertilionidae; genus Vespertilio; species Vespertilio murinus. The sequence continues at coordinate 15,486,251 of OZ004707.1, forward strand.
AAAAAAAACGAAATCTTCCATCGAACATTAAATTCAAATTATTTTATGAATTAATGTTTTTCTAAGATCCTCAGTAATTCTCCAATTTTCTCCTCCAAGATGTAGAAAAGCCATCACCACCACCTGCCTGAACTGTGTAGTTTCTACTTCTCACATCAATGGAAGTAATATTCTCTTATTAGAAGTTTTGCAAACAGGTATTGACTTATCCTTGAATTAATGTAAATTAAATATACTTAGGTGACTCACTGCAATGTCAATCTTCTATAATAATAAAGGCATAATATGCTAATTAGACCAGACAGCTGAATATCCTTCCAGACATCCTTCTGGACAAAGCCACAGTAGTGGGGGCTGAGGCACATGTGGTTAGGGGCAATCAGGCAGGCAGGTAAGTGGTTAGGAGCAATCAGACAGGTAAGCAAGTGGTAAGGGGAGATGAGGTAGGGAGACAAAGGGGTGAGGAGCGGTAAGGCAGGCAGGCAGAGTGGTTAGGGGCAATCAGGCAGGCAGGCAGAATGGTTAGGGATAATCAGGCATACAGGCAGGCAGGCAAGCGGTTAAGAGCCAGCAGTCCTGGATTGTGAAAGGGATGTCCTACTGCAGTGTTTCCCAAACTTTTGACATATGTGTACCCCTTCTATAATTTTCGTAACGCTGAGTACCCCTCATCAAAAAAAAAAGGATGTATTTTAATAACAATCAAAATATATTTATTTTTTTCTATTTTTTGGTACATACACAATAGTAAACAAAAATAAAATTACTCATAATAAAATATAAATAAAAGTTATATTATAAATAACATTTATTTGCACACTGGACCATCTCACGCCTCACAAGACTGACTTGACTTGACTCATGAGAAGTCATGCACAGCTAAGCACGGTGCAGTGCCTATCCCCACCAAACTCCGGTGCAACACTCACCCCCACCAAACTCTTCCCATACCCCTGGGGGTACACGTACCACACTTTGGGAAACACTGTCCTACTGGATCAGGCCTAAACCGGCAGTCAGACATACCCCAAGGGATCCTGAATTACGAGAGGGTGCAGGCTGGGCTGAGGGACATGCCCCCCGTCCTGTGCACGAATTTCATGCATCAAGCCTAATTAAATATAAAAGGCTCAAAACATTATTTTACAGTTTTAGAAATATAATAGGCATAAAATAAACTACATATATTAAAATATACATTTTTAATGTGACACATTTTTATATATATATATATATATATATATATATATATATATATATATATATAAATTTACTTGTGAAAATACCAATCCCCTTCTGCCCAAAGATTAAATAGGATTTTTGTTACCTGAAAGAAGTACTTACTTTCATATAATTCACTATCTTAGCAAGAACGCCAAACTTATATCCAGAGCTTCCTGAAAGAGCTTTCAAGTTAAATGATCCATTGCTATGATCTGAAAACAAAGTTCAAAAAGATAAAATTTTCATATTAGATGTGATTATGACTTGTAAGCAGCTAAGATGACTTTAATTCAGATAAAGATTTTTCTTGTTTGAGATTTTTCTATCTGGTAATTCTAAAGCTTGGTGAAAAGTTAAAACCCTTGAGTGTATAATTAGTTACCCATTGTCTCACTAAAGATGGGAACCAGATATACATAATTCAAAAGCATTAAAATACATTTCTTTTGTAAGTAACTTTATCTCACTCTTTCCTTAATTCTGATTAGATTTTCCCCATAAATAAAAGACTTTTTAAAAAAATATATTTTATTAATATTTTACAGAGAGGGCCGAAACCGGTTTGGCTCAGTGGTAGAGCGTCGATCTGCGGACTGAAAGGTCCTGGGTTCGATTCCGGTCAAGGGCATATACATTGACTGCAAGCACATTCGATGCTCTCTCTACCACTGAGCCAAACCGGTTTCGGCTATTTTATTGATTTTTTACAGAGAGGAAGAGAGAGGGATAGAGAGCTAGAAACATCAATGAGAGAGAATCATAGATCAGCTGCCTCTTGCACACCCCCCACTGGGGATGTGCCCCCAACCAAGGTACATGCCCTTGACCAGAATTGAACCTGGGACCTTTCAGTCCGCAGGCCGACGCTCTAGCCACTGAGCCAAACCGGTTTCGGCAAGACTTTTTAAACAAAACACAATACAGATCTCAATCTCATCCCTAGTGCTTTTCTTTTTAAATTTTTTTAATCCTCATCAGAGGATTTTTCCCCCCAATAGTTTTTAGAGAGAGTGGAAGGGAGGGAAGAAGAGAGAAACATTGATATGAGAGACACACGTAGATTTGTTGTTGTCTCCCCATGCACTCCAACCAGGGTGGGAATCTGAACCTACAACTCAGGTACGTGCCTTCTTCTTCTTTTTTTTTTTTTTTAATTTTCACCCAAGGATATTTTTTTCCCATTGATCTTTTAGAGTGTGTAGAAAGGAGGGAGGAGGAGGGAGAGAGAGAGAAACACTGAGGTGAGAAAGACACAACAACTGGTTGTCTCCCAAACCTGCCCAACCAGGACTAGGGATTGAACCTGAAACCAAAGGCAAGCCCTTGAACAGAAATCAAACCAAAGGCCCTTCGGTTCTAGGATGACGTTCTAACCACTGAGCGACCAGCCACAGCCAGGTACTTGTATTCGACCTGGAATACAACCAAGAGCCTTCAGTGTGCCGCCTAACACTCTAACCACACTGGCCATACTGCTTTTCTAATAAACTTAAAACCATGTGAAGTAAGTGGTTACTTCTGGGGATAAAGAGTTCAATATATCACTTATGACATCAATTTCTGCTTACAAAGTTAAAACAAATGGGCATTAATTAATAGAATAAAAAGAATGATACCATAATTATTTTAAAGTAAAATTGAGAGATAAGTTAGGAATAAGAGCTGTTAAGTACTGACACTTCATAAACATGGATGCTTAGAAAGAAGGATAGCATGAAACGTGGGGCAATGTGTACAGAGGATTATTTGTTTCAGAACATCTATCACTTTGTTGCATTCTTACAGGCACAAATCTAATGCCACCCTGCAACACAAATGCATTCTTTTAGTCACAAGCAAGAACCAGTAAAAAAAATTCATCATAAATACTAAAAAACAAACACACACCACACATTTCAGAAGTACACTTTAGCATGGCATCAGGTCAGAAATTATGAAGTTCCCATGTAGCTGATACATAAGAGCAGAGATTAAATAAAATGGGAGAAAGTCAATGTCTGCTACCAGCTTGATAATAATAATTTAAGCAAAAGAATGCATTAGAATAACCACAAGTCAAATGTAACAATTGTCAGAGATCCAAAAGAACAGTTTCTAGATGGCAATACTCCTTTGCGATTAGTGAAAAGACTTTATTGAATATGCTTTCATGACTCTAAAATGAGACTTCATATGCAATTTTCATCTAAAAATAACTGTTACAATTTGGTAGTTTACTTGACACATTAAAGTCTATTTTACTAATGTTTCCCAAAATATCAACAATAAGAATGAGAATGCCATGTAAATGTACTTTCCCCCTCATTTTCCCAATTATTAAATACTACTTACCTACACTGTTCATTTTTCAGATGTCCAGGACCCTTATAACAATAGTATAACTAAGCTTTATTGAACATTTACTATTTGCCAAGAGGCCTGCTAAATATTTTTTCATTTAATCCCTCCCCAAAGTCACATTTAGGAGATACTATTGTCCACTTTTAAACAACCAGAATAGTAAGTGGCAGGATATATATATATTCAAATCCACGGATAAACCCTGTGATTTAATCATTAACTAACCTTTTACACAGATTATTATGTCATCAGAAATTGGCTATTTTGTCATAGTATGGAAATTCAGAAATGTACATCTAATGTTTTCTTGTTTAACTTTAGTAAAGTAATATAAAGTTTATCCTGTATAAACAATTATGTGGGAAGACAAAAAAAAAATGATGAGTATGTTAAGATTAAGCACTAAGTGGTCAATCATTATCCACATAGTTTTGTTTACCAGAGGGTCTCCAGCATTTAACTCATTACTAGCCATAGTAAACAATAAATGTTGCCCTAGCCAGTCTGGCTCAGTGGATAGGGCGTTGGCCTTTTGACTAAAGGGTCCCGGGTTCTATTCCGGTCTAGGGCCGGTACCTCAGTTGCAGGCTCCTTCCTGGCCTAGGACCTGGTCGGGGCCCATGCAAGAGACAATCAATCCGTGTTTCTCTCACATCCATATTTCTCTCATCTTTCCCTCTCTCCCCAACTCTCTCTAAAAATCAATGGAAAAATATCCTCAGGTGTAAAACAAACAAAATTTGTACTTCTGAAATGTTGGGGTTTTTTTTAAGTATTTTATAGCCCCAGAATGTGATTTATCTATAATTAAAATAAGTCTATACAGCAAGCATTTACATAGCCTACTATTGTTAAAAGTCACCCCAGTAATTAAAAACCTTGATTCTGTTATGCTTAGACCACAACTTCAAATAATACACCGTAAATAAAAGCATTCTATTTCAAACACCCAAATGAGAGTTCTTTTGCCATTTAAATGCACAGGCTGCCCTGGCCGGGGCTTGGTTGTTGGAGCATGGTCCCATACACCAGGAGGTGCCAGGTTAAATTCCTGGACAGGGCACGTTCTCCGGTTTCGGGTTTGATCCCTGGTCTAGGGCACATATGGGAGGCAACCCATTGATGTGTCTCTCTCAGATCATTGTTTCTCTCTCTTTCTCTCCCCCTCCCCCTCTAAAAATCAATTTTTTAATTTTTTTTTTTAGCCAAGACCAGTTAGGCTCAGTGGATAGAACATCGGCCTGTGGACTGAAAGGCCCCAGGTTCAATTCTGGTCAAGGGCATGTTCCTTGATTGGGGGCACATCCCCGGTGGGGGGTGTGCAGGAGGCAGCTGATCAATGTTTCTCTCTCATGGATGTTTGCAGCTTTCTATCCCTCTCCCATCCTCTGTAAAAAATCCAAACCAGTTTCAGCAAAAATCAATTTTTTTAAAAAAGACATATCATTGGGTGAAGATTAAAAAAATTGAATTTCACAGACTGCTTTTTTAATGTGGGTGGTTTACCTATCCTCTACCAACTAGTAAAGCCAAAGGCTTATTTCTCTCTTTTTTTCTCAGAATTCTTCCTCTATCAAACCACCACATGCGAGTAATAAAACACAGTAATGAAAGAAAAAATATATAATTTATAAAATTGTATACACACTTCCTGGAGAAAATATAAAGCCGATAACCCCGGGCTCTTTGTGTCCTAGGTTACTACCTCTCTCGACATTATCTTCTAGCCCCAGCACCGAAATATTCACTGAAGGATCTGAAATATTACAGTTAAACAATGAGGAAACATCAATTTATTGCTAACTTACAAATTCCTATCCAGGAATTTAGCTGAATGACACAAAATAAGGCAAGAAAAGGGGTGACAGCTGATATCCCAGACAGCTTTATTCACATTTATGAATGATTTACTCATAAGGGTGGCAGGACTTATGCAAATGAATGTAGAGGAAACTGTCAGCTGCCCTGTGGTTCAACCAATAGCAGCACAGCTCCATCTTGGCTGTGCACTAGACTGCATTACAAACAGACTGTACCATCGCTACCATCGCTTCAACAGCAGCCCTTCAGACAAGAGGTAGGTTTATATGATTTTTTCATTCAGTAATACATGGCCTTATGATGCAGTATAAAATATTTTAGCATAAAAATCAAGCAGAAAGCTTTGTTCCTACTAAAAACCAAAATAAGCAATGTATTCATTTCATTGCTTGGCAGGATTTTATTATGGAAACATAAAGACTGCCTGTGCTATTTGAGAGCACCCTTACCATCTGTGCCTTAATGGAAAATTCATGACATTGTCTTTAACCGGATCTATATCCAGACCTCAGAGTAAACCATAAGCATTTGATTTTAAGTGGTTACTTGCTAATTTTATTTTCTCTGAACTATTTCATTTCAGCAGTTTGGTCTACCTTAAACAAAGGATTTTTCTTAAAGAACCATCTAGACTAAAAGCGAATCTTGGACTAAAGCTTTCTGATTATATATGTGCAAACATATTGGCTAATAAAAAGCAGTTGCTTACAAGAAAGTTTGACATATTTTAACAAATATGAGAAAATAGTTCAAATTTGTTTTTCATTTGATTTTGTGAATCTATAAAATATCACAACTGTGATCTTTATATAAAAATAAAAAGACCATAAAGATACCATTATGTAGGCTGCATTATATATAACTGAAGAAATAATTTCTAGAGCTTTCGACTTTTCTAACATTTCAATTTCCTTACATAAGTAAAATGTTAAAGTCTATTACTGCATTGTTCAAGTCATGCTATTTTTAAATGAAAACCTTTTTAAAATACTTTCATTTTTGCATATACCACAAAAAGATAACACAGTAACTTCAATATTAAAGTTATTCTTAAATTGACCCTCACAATAAATACGGGGTAAGTCTTATTAATTCACTGCATTTAGAAATAAAAATATGTCCTAAGAACTGGTTAAGGTAGGCTAGTATAATACCTTTTAATATATTAAAATTACTTTCATGGCTCAGATTAACCATTCATGTCTACTAAAAATCCGTAGCAACTGCTGACCAAATTTCTAATTTTATAATATTCGAGCATGAAAACATCATTATTTAGTAGATGCTAGAGTTCAAAGATATTACCTATAAATGATGACCTAAAGATCCAACTTCTGCCCTTTTTTTTTTGCAGGTAAATCTATTTAAAGAACTTTTTTTTTTTTCATAGTTTTTGTTTTATTTCTTAGCTGCATAGAGCTAATATAAGTGTCCCTTACAAAGAACAAAGGTTGCTATAAGAAGATATTAGGTCTCTCCAGGTCTAACACAATGGGGTTCGTTACCTAGAAAACATTCCTATTTACCATACAAAGTATGGGTACCCAAAAAGAGTCTCAGATAAAATAAAAACTACTTTCAAAAAGAAAAAAAAAAAGAATTAACTTGTAACTCAAATTTCAAATAAATTGTTTTAAAACCATTTCCCTGGTAACACATAGCACATCTCTAGTCAGCACAGATGGAGGCTCATGGCTGTTTCACTGAACTGACGAGGCATGGCCTGTCTCAGAGAGTTCCAGGGCTAAATGCATTGCTCTATATGTAAAGACCATTATTATTAATTGATCACATTTCAAAGTGACATGCTTAAAAGGCACTAGAAAATCCAATTCAAGGGCTTTTACCATAAATACAGCAAAAGCATAAATTTATTCTGATTTGGCAATTCAAGATTTCAAAACAGTTCCCATAAATTATTTTACTAGAACCATTTGAAATGAGAGGAAAAATAGGTGAAGGTAATTGTTTCAAAAATAACTAAGTAAGTATATGGTATTTACCTTAACACTTCCCCATTCCTGTAATGAAGTTTTACTTTATTGTTTTAATATATTTTTACTGATTTCTCAGAGGAAGAGAGGGAGAGACAAACATCAATGATGAAAGAGAATCATGACCGGCTGCCTCCTGTACGGCCCGTACTGGGGATTGAGCCCACAACCAGGCATGTGCCCTTGACCAGAATCAAACCTGGGACCCTTCAGTCCACAGGCCGATGTTCTATCCACTGAGCCAAACTAGCTAGGGCTGTAATAAAATTTTAAAGGGGCTAAAGGGGATGAAAAAAAGTAGACTTTTCTTTGTCTTGCTTTTTGCCATTTTCTCTTACTTTTCAAAAGGCATGTTTACAGCATTTGCTTGATATAAATTTACATTTTAGTTTCAAAAATATAGTCTCAGGATATAAAAAAAATCCTAATGGCTAATATCTTTTTTGCATGTCTAGTTTTGTCCAATCCAAAGTAAATTCATTTTACCCTAAATTTAACACAAAAAATTACTAGAGCTCTACTGTACTTTGGGGGGGAAGGGGAGAATAAATCACATGAAATATAAGGTGAAAAATGATTCTGTATGATATGGGTTATAAGGGTTTACTATTTTTAACTATGCCCAGAAGCTAACTAGAAAGTGAGTGTTTTAAGCTGATCATCAGTTATCAATGCACTTACAGGAGGCACACAGTCATCATTTGTAACATAAACCTGACATGTACATACTCTTTCTTAAACTGATAGATGCTTCTAGCAAAGCTTACAGTGCGCTGGGAGATGGCATATACTGCTCTCTACTGTATTATTACAAGGATTATGATGAGCACAACTGTATGAATAAGGTATGCAGCATAATCAAAATGACAGTGTTTGCCCTAGATGGTTTGGCTCGATGGATAGACCGTCGGCCTGTGGACTGAAGGGTTCTAGGCTGGATTCCGGTCAAGGACACATACTTCGGTTGCGGGCTCCTCCCCAGCCTGGGCTTTGGTCAGGACTCGAGCAGGAGGCAAGCAATCAATGTGTTTCTCTCACATCGATGTTTCTCTCTGTCTTTCCATCTTTCTTCTACTCTCTCTAAAATCAATGGGAAAATATCCTTGGGTGAGGATTAAAAAAAAAAATGACAGTGTTTTTTTTATAATCCTAATTTTTTAAAATCCAGAAATCTCAATAAATTAATAGATATAGAACACAGATTTTTAAAAGTCAAAGGCAAGGAATACTTTTAAAATATACTTATTTGGTTTTTGAATCAGTAATATAGTCAAACGGTTCAAAAACTAAGAGTGTCCAGTTGGTGTGGCTCAGTGGTTGAGTAGTATGAACCAACTCCCAGTCAAAGCACATGCCCAGGTTGCAGACTTGATCCCCAGTGTGGGGCATGCAGGAGGCTGTCAATCAGTGATTCTCCCTCATCACTGATGTTTCTATCTCTTTCTCACTCTCTGAAATCAATCAAAATATATTTTTTTAAAACTAAAAGAATATAACAAGAGGGCTGGCTTTAGCTCAGCGGTTCCTTCGGCTACAAAGAATGTAATAAGGTATATCTTGAGAAATCTCACACACAGCCCTGTCCCCCAAAGCCCACAAGTAATCACTGTTTGTATATTCAAGATTTTTGTGCAGATACTAGCAAATAAAAATATATTTCCCCCTTTCCTATACATGCTGTACTGTACCTTGATCTTTTCACTTAACAACACATTCTAAAAATCTTGCCTTATCTCCAATTACCTCATTAATAAATAATATTCAATTGGGTGGATATATTCTATATTAATTTCAACTATAAGAATAGTTCACTAATCGGTAAAAGTTAACTTCAAATAATTGAATTTGTGTATCTGCCTGCCTGCCCCTACTTTCTCTCCTCCCCTTTTCCCACTCTACCTCGCTCTATTTATTTATGGGGAAAGGGCCTGAAAAAATATAAGCAATTCATTTAGACCTCAAAAATAAACAGAGTATGAAGCTCCTTAAACCAACTTTCTAATCATTTTTAAATCTCATTTTGAAAATAGTAACTTAGTCTTTACAAATTCTCCCCAGTTTTAAAGTCAAAACAAATTTTAAAAAGGCCTATTCATAATAAATTAAAATACAAAGTAATAATTTCAATCAGGAGATGCAAATCAAAACAACAATGTGATATCATCTCACACCTGTCAGAATGGCCAACATTAACAAATCAACAAACGACAAGTGTTGGCGAGGTTGTGGAGAAAAAGGAACCCTCGTGCACTGCTGGTGGGAATGCAGACTGGTACAACCACTGTGGAGAACAGTATGGAGTTTCCTCAAAAAACTGAAAATGGAACTCCCATTTGACCCAGTAATCCCACTACTAGGAATATATCCCAAGAAAATAGGAGCACCAATCAGAAAGGATATATGCACCCCTATGTTCATAGCAGCACAATTTACAATAGCTAGGATTTGGAAACAGCCTAGGTGCCCGTCAGCAGATGATTGGATCAGAAAACTATGGTACATCTACACCATGGAATACTATGCTGCCATAAAAAAGAAGGAATTCTCATCATTTGCAGCAACCTGGATGGAATTGGAGAATATCATGCTGAGTGAAATAAGCCAGTCAATGAAAGAGAAACACCACATGACTTCACTCATTTATGAATAATAAAGAACATTATAAACTGATGAACCATAAGTTAAATATAGCGACAGTAAAGCAACAAGCAGACTGTCTAATTACAACGGGGAGGGGAGGGAAATATGAGGGAAATAAGAGATCAACCGAAGGACTTGTACACATGCATATAAGTATAACCAATGGATACAAAACTCTGGGGAGGGAGGGATTGTTTTTTTTTTGGGGGGGGGGGGGGGCAATGGTAATATATGTACACAGATAATAATTTAATTAAAAAAATTAATTTAAAAAAAAGAAAATATAAAAAAAATAATTTCAATCAGGTATGAGTTATAGATTTATATAGCCAATTTCTAGGAGAAAAGAAAAAAAATAAAAGTTTTATATATTCGGGAGAAAGGATTCTGGGTAAAACTTTGATTTTTTTTAATTGCTATATTTCTTAAATCAATAGCATACTAACATTTTAAATTAAAGGTCAATTAATAAGGTAGACTAAACTAATTTGAGGTGCATAATGTGGAAATTGCTTCACTCTACTTTCTCTTCCTTCTTTATCATTGTTTAGAAGAAAACCCCTCAAAAAACTTTTTTCCTAGAAATTAAAAAGAAATCAACCTGAAAGGCCTTAACCAAAAATCTAAGAAATACTTTCATCAATACTGGAAAGGTCCTAGGTTGGTTAGCACAAGTAAAATTATTAGCTACCCTTATGTAATTTTTCCTATTCTACCTGCCCTTGTATGTGGCACAAGGACCTACTAGTCTTCCTTTCCCTCTCCTCTATTTGCTGTTTTTCAAAAAGGGCATGAAACTCATTCATACAGAAGTAAAAATAACTAACAATGTGTGTTACCCCTCCCAGGAATATCTGCATTTTGGTAGTGCTAAAAATCTTAAAGAAAGCTGAACATTTTTTAGCGGGGGAGGGGTGTCACGAAATACTAGGACAGAAAGGACTTAACTTTTGTTTCCATTTGAATCTGTTTCTGTGGGTTACTTGACTAATTGTGTGCATGCTGATTAGAATCAGAGGCATCAATACTGCAGAGGTTACAGAGGTAGCCTATCAGGAAATCTACATTATATAACTATGTGAATGGCACTCCACAATACAATATGAATGGTGCTCCTTGGAGCTGTCAACATTGCAACCCTGCTTTCTTTAAGAACATGCTCTGGCCCTAGCTGGTGTGGCTCAGTTGGTTGAGCGTTTTTCCATGCACCAAAAGGTCACTGGTTCGATTCCGGTCAGGGCACACCCCCAGGTTTCGAGTTTGATCCTCAGTTGGGGTGCATGTAGAAGGCAACCAATCGATGTCTCTCTCTGACTTTGATGTTTTTCTCTCTCTCAAATCAATAAACATATTAAAAATGAAAATACGTTCTCAGAAGAAAAAAAATTCAAAGGCTAGATAGAAGAGGGTAACTTTAAAAGGCTAGATCTCCAGGTATAGTTTGAAAATAATGTAATGTAATACATACTGGGTTATAGACAACGTATTTCTGTATGTCCCAGAACTAACAGAAGCAACTGATTCAATTATGTACATTAGTCTGTTATCCTTCAATTCAAGATGAAGGGTCCCAAGCATAAAACTGAAGAATTCTTGCCCAGACAGCACAGCTCAGTGGTTGAGAGTCGACCTATGAACCAGGAATTCACAGTTCGATTCCCGGTCAGAGCACATGCCCGAATTGAGGGTTTGATCAATTCGGGCATGTGCTCTGGTGTGGGGCATACAGGAGGCAGCCAGATCAAAAGTTCTCTCTCATCATTGACATTTCTCTCTCACTCCATTCTTCCTTCCTCTCTGAAGTCAACCAAATATATTTTTAGAAAAGCAAAAAAATACCAAAGAACTCTTAAATCCAAAAAGAAAAATAAATTGAAGCCTTTACTCTTGGCCTCAGATCATCAACAACCTTCAAAACACACAAAAGAAGAATGGAAGGAACCAAGCCCATCCAGAGAGGTGAAGGGATTTGCCAGGCAAATCTGACTTAAGAAAACAAGAAGCTTAAAAGATAGCAATTTATCAAGCCCAAAGTTTTAAAAGTGTATCTATAAAGAAAACAAAGAAATGTAAAGGAATTATATTGTTACTAGTGCCCCAGTGCACGGGTTCATGCACATTGAAAGTAAAGTAATTAGAAAGCGGCTGCAGAGCAGGACTGGGTGAGATGGGCCGCACACCTAGAGCCAATCTCGTGGTCCCTTCTCGGCCAGCCCCTTCTCAGAGAGCCGCACCTGAGGTGGTGCCGCGTCACCAAGGGCTATGGAGTGAGCAGGGTCCCTCTGGAGGGTGGGCTCAGCCTGGCCTGCGGGGACCAGGCCAAAACCCCCTCTCCAACATCCCCCAAAGGGTCCCGGGTTGCTTCCTCCTCTCTGGTTCTGGAGTGCGTCACATGAGAACTGCCAACTGCCAAGTCACTGCAGCTTGGCACCTAGTGCATCAAGCGTCTGCCCCCTGGTGGTCATTGTGCATCATAGGTGGGACAGACAGCCTTTTATATGTATAGACTAGAGGCCTGGTGCATGAAATTTATACGTGGGTACAGTCCCTAGGCCTGGCCTGCAATCAGGGCCTTCTTCCCCGGCTACTGACAGCTGGCCCTTGCCACCCTTCCCCCTCCCCCCCCTGCTATCTACCCCCATTTCCCCATTCACCATCAGGGAACCGGAGCCTGCCAGCCAGGGAAAGGGACCCAGGGGAGGTCAGCGTGCCTCATAGTGACTGGTCGAGCCATCATTCTGGTCATTCTGTCGTTAGGGTCAATTTGCATATTAGCCTTTTATTATATAGGATGGTTTTAGGTTTTAAGTCACTTTTTAATCTTTAACACTCTCAAATCAGTGCAGCAAGTCTCAGGTCAACAAGAGCAAAAGTTAATGTAAGAATACTGAAACTTGACTCAATACCTAATTTTGTGAAATGGAATAATTCAATAAATGGTAACTTTGGGACATTGAATTTGCCTGTTTTTAAAAATATTTCTATAGGTCAGTTAGGCACATAAAACATTTAGACACACAAAAAACGAAGATTTTAATTTCTTCATAGGCAACTTAATCTGACTTTTCTTTCTCTACTATTTTTCACTCAGCCACTATTCCCTGATTCAGGTCCCTGTCCTCGAAGTTTAAAAGAGTGGAAATAGCCAAAAATACACAAAACTGAGAAGGTGAGAGTATCCACAAGGACATTTTAATGAACATAACCTTAAAATGCAAAGAATTCCTGACCACTTTTTTAGTCAAACTTTAAACCAATTCTGTTGCCTTTTTCCCTTCTATTACCAGTTAATTTCTGTGTGTGTGAATATTAAACATACTTATTTAACAAATAATATACAAAGAAATATACTGTATAGTATGGTTTACAGGCTACACTGGCATTGATATAGGAAAAATTAGCCCAGCCATTGTGGCTCAGGGGTTGAGTATTGAACCAGGAAGTCACAGTTGGATTGCTAATCAAGACACATTCCCGGGTTTTAGGCTCAATCCCCATTAGGGGATGTGCAGGAGGCAATCTACCAAAGCTTCTCTTTTTTATCTATCCCTCTCTCCTTCCTTCCACTCTGAAATCAATAAAAGCACATTTTTTAGAAAGTAATACCACTAAATGTTTTAAAATTTATTTATTAATACAATTCAGGCATTAATTCTGGCAGAAAAGGAGCACTCAAATTGCCTATATAAATTTATTCACAAATCTTAGCACTGAGATTTGGATTGATAAATCCGTAGAGTCTGGTTACATATATTCATTTTCCATCTTTTTATAGATTCTAAAATTTAGAACACAAGAAGTGGCAACCGAAGAATGGCCTCCCTGAGCTCCAGCCTATGGAACGAAACCACTACATCTGTCTATCAGTACCTTGGTTCTCAAGTTCAAAAAATTTACCCTTTCCATGATAACTGGAACACTGCCTGCTTTGTCATTCTGCTTTTATTTATATTTACAGTGGTATCTCTAGTTGTGCTGGCTTTCCTTTATGAAGTGCTTGACTGCTGCTGCTGTGTAAAAAACAAAACGGTGAAAGACTTGAAAAGTGAGCCTAACCCTCTTAGAAGCATGATGGACAACATCAGAAAACGTGAAACTGAAGTGGTCTAGCACTCTACATGAGCAAAATCTCTGAAAACAGCCTTCAACTTCGGAGGAAAAAACTTTGAGACCAACTATTATTATAAAATTGACTTTATAAGGGAAAGACAAGTTAAATATGTACTGTGTGTGTGTGTATCCCTTTCATTAAACATACAGTAAAACTTTATAAATGTGAATAATTTACCAATCTCTTTAAAATGGCACTTTACAAACTGGATAAAAGATTCTTAGAATTCAGTATTAAGCAGAAAAAGGGAAACTGGAAAATATAAGCCAGGCTAATGATGCCAAAGCAACTTAAACCTAAACAAATTATGTGGACTAACAAAAATAGTAGTACTATGCCCTGACCAGTGTGGCTCAGTTGGTTGGAATGTCTTCCTGTGTACCAAAGGGTCATATGGGTTTGACTCCTGGTCAGGGCACATACCCAGATCGGGGTGACAAGAGGCAACTGAATAGTGTTTCTGTTTCCCTCCCTCCATCCCCCTGTCCCTTTTTCTTCACACCCCCCGCCCCCACCGTCTCTAAAAATCAATTTAAAAAATAGAGGGGAGCCGAAACATGATTGGCTCAGCAGATAGAGAGTCAGCCTGCGGACTGAAGGGTCCCAGGTTTAATTCAGATCAAGGGCATGTACCTTGGTTTGGGGGCACATCCCCAGTGGGGGGTGTGCAGGAGGCAGCTGATCAATGTTTCTCTCTCATCAATGTTTCTGGCTCTCTATCCCTCTCTCTTCCTCTCTGTAAATATTCAATAAAATGTATTTTTTTAAAAAAAAAATAGAGGGGAGCACCCTGACAGGTTTGCCTCAATGGATAGAGCGTCAGGATGTGGCCTGAAAGGTCCCAGGTTCGATTCTGGTCAGGGGCATGTATCTTGGTTGCAGCAAATCCCAGTAGGAGGTATGCAGGAGGCAGCTGATTAATGTTTCCCTCTCACTGATATTTCTAACTCTCTATCCCTCTCTCTTCCTTTCTGTAAAAAAAAAATCAATAAAATATATATTTTTTAAATAGAGGGGAGCAATGGGGGGAAAAGAGGGACATCATATCCTATATAATGCTAAATAATAAAAGTATAATATGCAAATCACTGAACAGTCGAAAAGCAGAATGACCATCAGGACAACCATCCAGGACCACGCTATGACACTCACTGGCACCAGGCCAGCCAAGGTGGTGCGATACAATTGGTTGAGGGCCAAGCCATTGCCCCATGATCACTCCGCAGAGGGAGGCCTCCCTTTACGAGGGAAACCCAGGTCCCGGGTGCCAGAAGAAAGCCAGTGCCAGCAGCCAGGGAAAGGCCTACTCTTGCAAGAATTTCATGCATCAGGCCTCTAGTCTGTAATAATCTCAACAATAAAGATTTTTTTTTAATATATTTTATTGATTTTTTTACAGAGAGGAAGGGAGAGGGATAGAGGGTTAGAAACATTGACCAGGAGAAACCAAAATGGTGATCTAGGTAAGCACCTAAGCTGCCACCTCCCACAACAATTTCAAAACAACAACTAAAAGACAGAACGGATATCATCCAAAACCACAGGAAAGCTGGTGGAAATCTACAACTAGAAAGGAGAGAAGCTCACGGATCGGATCGGAAGCCAAAAAATTCTGAGGTAGGGAGATGCTTGTGCGCAGAGCAAGGGCAGCCGAATGCCTGTCTGGCGGGCAGGCGGGGAAAGAAAGTCCCCGATTGCACTGAACCTTTCCAACTGTACTGAACTCCAACCTCGGCCGAAACCCTGTGGACCCAGGCTCATACGGTGGAGTCCAAACTGCAGAGAAAGGCACCTGGAGACTCAGAGACTGGGAGACTGGGGGAGCCGGGAGCCACAGTGGGCAGGGTCTACAGTCACGAGAGAGTGAGTGCGCGCAGAGAGGTCTGACTGCGGAGGTTGCTGCAGCCTCTCCAAAGCGGAAGGAGTCAGAAGCTCCAGACTACAGAGACCCAACCCAATTCCAGGCAAGCCCCTGGGGCACCCACACTCTTGCACAGGGAATCTGGATAGTCAGGCAGAAACTCAGGGGAGCCACGGAAGGCAGAGATCAGGCGGAAACTCAGGCAAGCACACAAGGGCAGGGCTGACAGGAAGCCAAGACTGTCAGCTCAGCCCTGAGACTCCGCCCCATCCAAGCTGAGCACAGAGGCTTTTGCAATTTTGCAAGTCTGATCCTATAAGACTGTCTCCAATACAGAAAGTATCCCAGAGTAGACACAGCTGATACTCACATCCAATGGGCCTGGAGGTCATTCCTCCCAGGGATACAAACAACAATCAAGTCTTAACTACAACAAGGTTGTTCACGCAGTCCACAAAGGGGAGCACCAGGAGTGTCTACCTCAGGTAACTGGGGAGGCTAACCCACTGGGCCATATAGGACACCTAACACACAAAGTGATCCTACCAACTCGGAAGCAGTGAAAATGCCGAAACAAGGAAATACCGTATTTGCCGGCGTATAAGACGATTTTTTGAGCCCTGAAAAATATGCCTCCAAGTGGGGGGTAGTCTTATACGGCGAGTATATAACAAACTCTGTATTTTTAGTGGAAATGTTAGGGGGTCGTCTTATACACCCAGTCGTCTTATACGCCAGCAAATACGTATTTTTCAGGGCCAAAAAATCGTCTTATACGCCGGCAAATACGGTAGATCTCAAACGAAAGTGATGGAGGAGAAGAAAAGACTGGATATAGAGTTCAAAACCACTTTATAAGGGACCCCTCGGGATATCAGACTGCAGTTCCAGACCAATCCCTGCAGGCCAGGCCAAGGAGCACGATCGGGGCCTAGAAGGGGCTTACCAGGAGGGTTCCAGGGCATGTCCAGCCCATCTTACCCAGTCCCCATTGGCCAGACCCCAGCAGCAAGCTAACCTACCAGTGGGAGTGTCTGCTCCCTGGTGGTCAGTGCATGTCATAGCGACTGGCCAAACAGCATATTATGCTTTTATTATGTAGGATAACCCTAATACTACTTTGCTACTGCCCATGTGTAGGGCAATTAGGGCAGAAATGCCAATCCTGAAAATTTAATGAGAAATTAGTTCAAAAGAAAAAAAAATCTCAAGATACAAAGATGTTTATAAACTATTAAAAATAACAAAAAATTGAAAATAACAGCTTAAAAGTGGCACATTAACTTAACAGACTATTAAGAAGTTACTGAAAATTATGACAAAACAGAAAACATTTGCTTTATGAAGTGAAAAACAAATCTGTCATTTTCAATTTAGAGAAGCCTAACTGCCAATCTGAAATAGCTTTTCCACAAAATATTTACCTGTTTTCTAACATTAGTAACATATCCAGTTTTCAAAGGACTTGTGAAATCTAGGTATTCAAAATACTTTGCTAATCAGGAAGTATTCTGAGCAATATTAAAACCACATTTCCATAAACAGTAAATTTTGGGTCCTTGCCATAGATGGAAAGCATACAGGTTCTTTAACTAGATTTTTTGATAACCAGAGGCCTGGTGCACAAAATTCATGCACAGGGGTGGGGAGTCCCCTCAGCCCAGCCTGCACCCTCTCCAATCCAGGATCCCTTGGGGGATGTCTGACTGCCGGTTTTGGCCCATTCCCTGGGATTGTGCCTAAACCAACAGTTGGCATCCCTCTCACAATCCAGTACTACTGGCTAACTACTCACCTGCCTGCCTGCCTGATTGCCCCTAACTACCCCCCAACCCCACCGCCTGCCAGCCTGATCACTCCTAACCGCCTCTGCCTGCCAGCCTACTGCCCTTCCTGCCAGCCTGAACACCCCCACCTACCTCCTCCTGCCAGCCTGGTCACCCCCAACTGCCCCCCCTGCTGGCCTGATTGCCCCCAATGGCCCCCACTACCACCAACCTGGTTGCCCCTCACTGCCCCCCTTTGCTGACCTGGTCACCCCTCACTAGCCCTTTTGTCAGCCTGGTCGCCCCATGCAGCCTGCGATAGTTGTTTGGTTGTCTCTCACTAAACCCCTGCTGGCCTGGTTGCCCAATGCAGCCTGCTGTTTGGTTGTTACTGTGAGGGCATCTTGACCAATTTGCATATTACCCTTTTATTAGTATAGATGTACACTATCAACTTTTCCCTACCTTACCCTGTAATTTATTTAGTCATTCCACAAATATTGAATGCTTCTATGTCTGAGGGACTAGTTTACAATAGCAAACAAGTAATCAATTTATCCAACCAGTGTTGCTCAGTGGTTGAAAGTCAACCTATGAAACAGGAGGTCATGGCTCAATTCTGGGTAGAGCATATGCCCAGGTTACAAGCTTGATCCCCAGTAGAGGAGACAACCAATCAATGCAGGAGACAACCAATCAATGATGCTCTCTCATCGCTGTTTCTATTTATTTCTTCCTCTCTCTTCCTCTCTAAAATCAATAAAAGATATGTATTTTTTAAAAACAATTATAAAACTCTTAGGAGAAAATAGTAAATTTTCATGAACTTGCATTAGGTAAAGATTTTTTAGATATGACACCAAGAGCACAAGTGATAAGAAATTGGATTGAAAAACTGTGCCCAGAATATGTAAAAAACTCTTACAAATCCATAGTAAGAAAAAAAAAAACAATATTTCTCTAGTGGGCAAAAAATGTGAACAGACATTTCACCAAAGAAGATACATTAATGGTCAAATAAGCACATGAGATGAGATCCAACATCATTAATCATTAGAGAACTGCATATTAAAACCAAAATACTGTGCTCTCTTAGGCAGCACATATACTAAAATTGGAACGATACAGAGAAGATTAGCATGGCCCCTGTGCAAGGATGACATGCAAATTCGTGAAGCATTCCATATTTTTCCGTCAGCAGATGATTGGAGCAGAAATCTATGGTACATTGACACAATGGAATACTATGCTGCCATAAAAAAGAAGGAATTCTCATCATTAACAGCAACCTGGATGGAATTGGAGAACATCATGCTGAATGAAATAAGCCAGTCAATGAAAGAGAAACACCACATGTCCTCACTCATTTATGGATAATAAAGAACATTATAAACTAATGAACAGAAAGATAGATATAGTGACAGTAAAGCAGCAAGCAGACTGTCAAATGACAGCGGGGAGGGTAGGGAGATCTGGGGGAGATAAGAGATCAACCGAAGGACTGGTATGCATGCATATAAGTACAACCAATGGACACAAAACTCTGGGAGGGAGGGTGTGTATGGCAGATGGGGGGGGGGGGCAGTGGTAAGCAATGTACACATATAATACCTTAATTAAAAAATATGGGGGGGGCGCCGAAACTGGTTTGGCTCAGTGGTAGAGCATCGGTCTGCGGACTGAAAGGTCCCAGGTTCAATTCCAGTCAAGGGCATGTACATTGGTTGCGGGCACATCCCCAGTAGGGGGTGTGCAAGAGGCAGCTGGTCGATGTTTCTCTCTCATCGACGTTTCTAGCTCTCTCTCTCTCTCTCTCTCTCCCTTCCTCTCTGTAAAATATCAATAAAATATATATTTTTTAAAAAATATATTGGGAACCAAGAGCTGGTTCTTTGAACGGATAAACAAGATTGATAAACCTCTAGCCAGGCTAACCAAGAAACAAAGAGAGAGGACCCAAATAAACAAAATCAGAAATGAAAGAGGTGAAATAACAACAGACCCCACCGAAATACAAAGGATTGTTACAAAATACTATGAGCAACTCTATTCCAACAAATTGCACAACCTGGAAGAAATGGACATATTCCTAGAAAAATACAACCTTCCAAAACTCAATCAGGAAGAATCTAAAAATCTCAACAGACCAGTTACTTGGGAAGAAATTGAAACAGTCATCAAAAAGCTGCCAGCAAACAAAAGCCCAGGGCCAGATGGCTTCACAGGAAAGTTTTACCAAACATTTAAGGAAGAACTAAAACCTATCCTCCTCAGACTATTCCAAAAAATTCAAGAGGAAGGAACACTTCCAAACTCCTTTTATGAAGCCAGCATCACCCTAATACCAAAACCAGATAAAGACAACTCAATGAAAGAGAATTACAGGCCAATATCCCTCATGAACATAGATGCCAAAATACTCAACAAAATCCTAGCAAATCGGCTCCAGCAGTACATCAGGAAGATCATACACCATGACCAAGTAGGTTTTATTCCAGGAATGCAAGGATGGTACAATATCCGCAAATCAATAAACGTGATACATCACATAAACAAATTGAAAGATAAAAATCATATGGTCATATCAATTGATGCAGAAAAAGCATTTGATAAAATCCAACACCCTTTCCTGATAAAAACTCTCAACAAGGTGGGAGTACAAGGATCATACCTCAACATAATAAAAGCTATATATGATAAACCCACAGCCAACATCATACTCAATGGGCAAAAACTAAAACCATTCCCTCTAAGAACAGGAACAAGACAGGGATGCCCACTCTCACCACTCCTGTTTGACATTGTACTGGAAGTACTTGCCGTTGCAATTAGACAAGAAGAGGAAATAAAAGGCATCCAAATCGGAAAAGAAGAAGTAAAGTTATCCTTATTTGCAGATGACATGATATTGTACATAAAAAACCCAAAAGACTCCATCAAAAAACTAATAGACTTAATAAATGAATTTGGCAATGTAGCTGGATACAAAATTAACGCCAGGAAATCGATGGCATTCCTGTACACCAACAATGAATTTACAGAAACAGAGACCAAAAAAGCAATCCCATTTACCATCGCACCAAGAAAATTAAGATACCTGGGAATAAATTTAACTAAGGAGGTAAAAGACCTATATACGGAAAACTACACAACACTGAAAAAAGAAATAGAGGAAGATGTAAACAGATGGAAGAACATACCATGTTCATGGATCGGTAGAATCAACATCATCAAAATGTCCATACTTCCCAAAGCAATCTATAGATTCAATGCACTCCCCATCAAAATACCAACGGCATATTTCACTGACCTAGAAAGAACTCTCCAAAAATTCATTTGGAACAATAAAAGACCTCGAATAGCATCAGCAATCCTGAGAAAGAAGAGTAAAGTAGGAGGGATCTCCATACCAGATTTCAAACTGTATTACAAAGCCACTGTGCTCAAAACAGCCTGGTACTGGCACAAGAACAAACATATAGATCAATGGAATAGAATAGAGAATCCAGATATCAACCCAAATCAATATGCTCAATTAATATTTGACAAAGGAGGCACGAGCATACAATGGAGTCAAGACAGTCTCTTCAGTAAATGGTGTTGGGAAAATTGGACAGATACTTGCAAAAGAATGAAACTAGAGCACCAACTTACCCCATACACAAAAATAAATTCGAAATGGTTACAGGACTTAAACATAAGACGGGAAACCATAAAAATACTAGAGGCATCCACAGGCAGCAAAATCTCAGATATATGCCAAAAGAACTTCTTCACTGATACTGCCCCTTGGGCAATGGAAGCTAAAGTGAAAATAAACAAATGGGACTATATCAAAATAAAAAGTTTTTTCACAGCAAAAGAAACCATAAACAAAACAACAAGAAAGCCCACTACATGGGAGAACATATTTGCAAACGATATCACTGATAAAGGTTTAATCTCCAATATCTACAAACAGCTTATTCAACTCAGTAAAAGGAAAATAAATGAGCCAATTAAAAAATGGGCAATGGAACTAAATAGAATCTTCTCAAAAAAAGACAGAAGGAAAGCCAAGAGGCACATGAAAAACTGTTCAAAGTCACTACTTATCCGAGAGATGCAAATCAAAACAACAATGCGATATCATCTCACACCTGTCAGAATGGCCAACATTAACAAATCAACAAACGACAAGTGTTGGCGAGGTTGTGGAGAAAAAGGAACCCTTGTGCACTGCTGGTGGGAATGCAGACTGGTACAACCACTGTGGAGAACAGTATGGAGTTTCCTCAAAAAACTGAAAATGGAACTCCCATTTGACCCAGTAATCCCACTACTAGGAATATATCCCAAGAAAATAGGAGCACCAATCAGAAAGGATATATGCACCCCTTTATTCATAGCAGCACAATTTACAATAGCTAGGATTTGGAAACAGCCTAGGTGCCCGTCAGCAGATGATTGGATCAGAAAACTATGCTACATCTACACAATGGAATACTATGCTGCCATAAAAAAGAAGGAATTCACATCATTTGCAGCAACCTGGATGGAACTGGAGAATATCATGCTGAGTGAAATAAGCCAGTCAATGAAAGAGAAACACCATATGACTTCACTCATTTATGAATAACAAAGAACATTATAAACTGATGAACCATAAGTTAAATATAGCGACAGTAAAGCAACAAGCAGACTGTCTAATTACAACGGGGAGGGGAGGGAAATATGGGGGAGATAAGAGATCAACCGAAGGACTTGTACACATGCATATAAGTATAACCAATGGACACAAAACTCTGGGGAGGGAGGGAATGTTTTTTTTTTTTTGGGGGGGGGGGCAATGGTAATATATGTACACAGATAATAATTTAATAAAAAATAAATAAAAAATAAAAAATATATTGGGGGGGGATAAATAAATTTAAAAAATTGGAATATCATTAAAAAAACACACACATCAAAATACCATTTTATATCCACTAGAATGTGATCAGAAAGACAGGAATAACAAGTCTTGCCAAGAATTAGAAAAGAATAGAACCTTCATACATTAATGGTGAGAGTGTATAATGGTATGACCATTTTGGTAGTTTCTTAAAAAGTTAAATATAGCTGAAACCCGTTTGGCTCAGTGGTAGAGTGTCAGTCTGGGGACTGGAAGGTCCCGGGTTTGATTCCGGCCAAGGGCATGTACATTGGTTGCGGGCACATCCCTGGTGGGGGGTATGCAGGAGGCGGTTGGTCGATGTTTCTCTCTCATTGACGTTTCTAGCTCTCTATCTTTCTCCCTTCCTCTCTGTAAAAAAATCAATAAAATATATATATTTTTTTTAAAGTTAAATATATAGTTACCACATGACCCAGAAATTCTATTCTTAGGTCTCAAAAGAAACAAAAAGATGTCCACACAAAGACTTACTTATAGCAGCACTATTCATAGTAGTCAAAAGCGGAAGGAATATAAATGTCTATTAACTAGCCAGCTTGCCTCAGTGGATAGAGCATCGGCCTGCAGACTGAAAGGTCCCAACTTCAATTCCAGTCAAGGGCACATGCCTAGGTAGCAAGATCGATCCCCAGGAGAAGGCAGCTGATCAATGATTCTCATCATTGTTTCTATCTCTCTCCCACTTCCTTCCTCTCTGAAACCAATAAAAATATATTTAAAAAATAAAAGTTCACAAAAATGTCTATTAACTGGTGCATGGATAAACAAATTGTGGTATCTCCCTATGATGGAATACCTTCAGCAATTAAATAGAATGAAGTCCTATGCCATGCTACAATGTGGAGAGAATTCTGGACAAAGACAGCAAACTGAATTCCACAACAAATAAAAAGGATTATACGTATACTATCACCAAGAAGGATTTTTTCCCAAGAATTCAAGGTTGGTTTAACATAAAAATCAATTAATGTAATATATTATTGTTATTAAATGATCTTAAAAAGTAAGTGTTGTTTAATCTAACAGATGCTAAGTAAAAAAGAAGCCCCACACTAAGGACCACGGATTGTCCAATTTCACATATATGAAATATTCAGAAAAGGCAAATACATAGAGGCAGAAAGTAGATTATTGGTTATCTGGGGCTGGGGTGGAAAGGGATCTTTCGGTGATGATGGAAATGTTCTAAAATTGCATTTTGCTGCCTGGCTGGCATGGCTCAGTGGTTGAATTAGAAGGTTGAACCTATGAATCAGGAGATAATGGTTCAAGTCCCAGTCTAGACACATGCCCAGGTTGCGGGCATGATCCCAGGGTGGGTGATGCAGGAAGCAGCTGATAATGATTTTCTCATCGTTGATGCTTCTATCTCTCTCTCCCTCTTCCTTTCTCTCCGAAATCAATAAAAAATATATTTAAAAAAAATAAAAATAACCTAAATTTTAACTACAACACAAGACTTAACATCTTAAAAGTAAAAAAGTATCTCTACTTCAAGTGCCCAACAATCAATATGAATGTTGAACTGAAAAATGAACTTGCCATTACTAAAAGGTTTTCTGAAAAATAAAAACTAAACAGTTCTAGTCAACTTTACTAACCTGAATTTTGTTTGGAGCCTGATGACCCGCCATGTTCTAGTTTTGCTTTCTTCTTCTTCGATGATGATGTTGATGACTCAGAAGATACTGAACGTTTTTCTACTACAGGAGTGTTAAGAGCTCGTTTTCTGAACAGCTCCCTCTCTCTCAAAAGGCTTGGATCCATAATGCTGCAAAGATAAAAATAAATACCTTCATACAGATTCCAGTCACTCAAACCTGTATGCTAAATTTGTAAGTCTCACCAAGAGTTACTTCCCAAACAAAATCATCTTGTTGCTAGTTGTCTAGCATTTGTACTCACTTACTCATTCATACAAAATCTTTAATTAGTGCCCATTATGTGCCAAGCACTGTGGTAGGCATTAGTAAAGAGAAACAGACTTGTTCTCTACAACTCTAGAACTGCACTCCCCAATTTGGTAGGTAATGGCCACAGGTGCCTATTGTGCACCTGAGTAGGGCTGGAGTTGAGATGTACTCTAATGTAAAATACATTCCAGATGGAAAAGACGTAGTACAAAGAACAGAACTTTAATATTGCTAATGACATAATTTAGACTGATTCTACATTGATGTGACATTTTGGCTCAGTGGATAGAGCCTCGGCCTGTGGACGGAAGGGTCCCAGGTTCGATTCCT
Source organism: Vespertilio murinus (assembly GCA_963924515.1). Lineage (NCBI taxonomy): Eukaryota > Metazoa > Chordata > Mammalia > Chiroptera > Vespertilionidae > Vespertilio > Vespertilio murinus. The sequence continues at coordinate 15,511,187 of OZ004707.1, forward strand.
GTCAAGGGCATGTACCTTGGTTGCCAGCATATCCCCAGTGCTGTTTCTAACTCTCTATCCCTCTCCCTTCTTTTCTGTAAAAAACCAATAAAATATATTAAAAAAAGGAAAAGGAAAAAAAAAAAGAATGCTGTCTTGCCGAAGCCGGTTTGGCTCAGTGGATGGAGCATCAGGCTGCGGACTGAAGGGTCCCGGGTTCGATTCCGGTCAAGGGCATGTACCTTGGTTGTGGACACATCCCCAGTGGGGGGTGTGCAGGAGGCAGCTGATCGTCTAACTCTCTATCCCTCTCCCTTCCTCTCTGTGAAAAATCAATAAAATATATTTAAAAATAAAAAAGAATGCTATCTACATCCACAAGTGTAAGGAAACATAGGAGAAAGCAATGTTTTAAAGTAGTCAAGATATACAAATATGTTATTTGGGTATTACTATTGTGAGTTGGATCTGAAAATAACCGATTAACTCATGCTGTGCGGATTAACTTATGCTGTGCCGAGGAAGAGACCATCTGGGGGGAGGGAAAGCGTCAGAACAGAAAGGAGAATTCACAAGTGATCAAGTAGGGGAGACAAGCCTAAAACACGAAGCGTCCATTTATTTCATCTTGTGAAGACAGGTGATTACCTCAGGCATTTGATCCTAGAACCCCCTGAGATAAAAGGTATCCATTTTATTACTCTTTTACTATGTAAAATCCCAAGTGAAGCGTTAGGGCTAAGGTCACAACAGCTGGAAGTACTTGGGTCAGAACCCAAACTTCCTAAAACTCCTAAATCAGGGCTCCACGACCCACACCTGAGACACTGGTAAAGCCTCTCCAACACTCTGGGTCACATTGTTTTTATTTATTGCTTTTAAGCGAGGTGCTCAATGCTTTCATGTTCTCAAAGCACTGATGTGACATTTTAGATATACTGAATTAAAATATTAAAATTAATTTACCCTACATTTTTTAGAAACCATGGCTACTAGGAAATTGTAAATTACATGTCTGACTCGCACTTGAAGCTTATTCTGCACGCTTCTTGAAGGCAAGGATGTTAGGTCTGGGCGCTTGGAGGCCTTTCCCAGCATTGTGGAGAGTAAGGGGCACTGGCTTTGGGAGTCAGGAGGTTCCGATCCGATCAGGGGCCTTTAATACTCCCTCCTCCACCCCTGAAATGCCGGTCAAATCCTGTCAAATCCTGTCTGTAAAAGGTGTGACACTGATCACATTCCAAGGCCCAGAGGAGAGCGCCACCGACCAAAGCTGCGCCTCGCTCTGCCTCCCCCTCTCCGGAGACCCCTCAAACTCTGTCGCCGCGTTTCACACGTGTGGTCGGCAGGACACACCGCCCTGCCCGCGTTCCCCTGAAACACACACCCCCACTCGCCCACGTGTCAGGGGCAGCGAGAAGCCAAAACTAAGTCACAATCTCTGGCCTCCACGTTCTTCCCAACATATCGTTCGGCTTCTTTCTACCTCCTCCACTGGCCTCTCTCGCCCCTGCGGTGCCGCCGGCCCCCACGAGCCCCGTTAGGAAAGGGCGGCGAGCTGAGAAGGGGCTGCCTACATCCCGGAGGTGGGAGGAACGCGTCCCGCAGCGGTTCCCTTCGAAAAAATAAGCCTTAGGCTTTGCAGAAAACCACCATTGTAAACTCGGTCTCCCCAAAAGGCAGCTTACAACAACCACAACGACAACAGAACAGAACAGCCCGCGGACGAGCGTCGACATCACAGCCTCTAGCCGGGTCCCCCACTAGAGGGGGACCCCCACACGGCGGGTCCCCCAAACTTCGCACCCTCGGCTCGCTCCGCCCCGGCGGAGGCCAACTCGGGGGCCAGGACGCGGCTACCCAACGGCGAACCCCCGCTTCCCGCCCACCCCCAAAAAAAGTTTGCTCAGTAAACCGCCGGCCCGAGAGACCATGCTCCCCCAGAAGTTGTGAGGGTGTTGGGGGGGGTTCCGCGCCCGGCACGGCGGCCCCCGGCTCCCCGAGGGTGGAAACCACGCTCGCCCGGCCGGAGGCGGCGTCCGGAGGAACAACAGGCCGGAACCGCGCCCCCCGCCCGCCCGGCGGCCCCTACCTGAGCGAGGAGGCCCGCCCCGCGCGACCGACGCCGCCTCCCTGCGCCTTCGCCTCGGCCAGCCCCTCTCGCCCGCGTGGCTGCCGCTCCCAGCGCCCAGTCAGCGCCCCCGCCGGCCCGCACGCTCACCCAGCGTCGCCCCGCCAGGCCGGGGTCCCTGGACTGGCGGCGGCGGCGGCGGCGGCGGCGGCGGAGGAGGAGGGACTCGGCCCGGAGCCCCGCCCACCACTTCCGGATCAGGTTGCCCACACCTCAATCCCGGCAGCCACCGCGGCGCCTCCGCCGCCCGCGACGCGCGTGCGCCCTCGCGAGCTCCGCTAGGGGTCCCGCGGGAGCATAATCAGCCGGCGGGAGCGTTCTGGGTCTCCATGACAACGGGAGGGTGGCCGCGGCGGGGAGGAGAACGGGCTCCGGTGTGCGAGGCCAGGCGGCGGCCGCCGCGATGGAAATCTTTCCTTTGCAGAAATGCGGAGCTACCAGATCTGCTTTGGAACCTGTTTTAACGCAAGTGGCAACGTGATTTTTCAAGTTATTGCCTTGCCAGGTTTTTGTGACGTTGACATCAAATGCCTGTGACCAGCACCTAAACTTCAGAGACCATTGATTGCTCCAGCTCTTCCTGCTGCCAAGTGAGGAAACAAGAGGACAAGGGAAGCTAAGTGGCTTGCTCAAGACGGCCCAACGAGAGAGGCAAATAAATCCTGGAGTGAAGCCCTTTCTGAATTCTCAACCACCACACCTGTGAGCTCCCTCAGGAAAGGATTTCGAATTCAGGTGCAGCATACATGGGTAGAAATAAAGCGACGGGAAAGATTGGCCTTGGCCACAGCCTGCAGTGCACAGTATTGGGGTGTGTGCCAGTTCTGTGGCTGTGCTTTCCTCACTGGTAACCCATAGCTGCAGCATAGCCTAGGCTCAACTACTCTGTAACTACTGTTCATCACGTAGTACTGGTTACTCCTCGACCTGTGTTGGTTTTCTCATCAGGAATAATTGTACTTCCACAGGGAATAACTGTACTACCACAATGGCATTAGACTGTCGTGGAGATTAAATGAGATAATATGTAAATTTTTATTCAGATGTTTGGAAACAAAACACTGGCCAGGGCAATAAATTATTCCTTTATTTCAATGTCTTGTCTCATCTAAGCTCGTTGAAACAGATTTTGGACAGTTAAGCCTTCTAATACCAATATTAGAGTGTTATGTATAATGCAAACCCCCAAACCTCAGTTGCCCGTCATTGACCCAAATATTAGCTATTATTATCATTGCCCAACTTGAAACCCTCCCTTAATCAGCCCTAATTAGCTTGATTTCAGAAAATTCAAGATTTGGGGTTAAAATTAAATATATATTTTCATTCTGCCTTCACATCCTTGTTACACAATAGAGACACAATAGAGACACCATCTGTGTTTCTTCTGAGGCAACCTCTAACCAGGGATTAGGGACGTGATAGGAAAAATATCCCACTCTAAGTGTGGGACATGACTATTTATACATTTTATAGGGACATGGCTATTTGTAATATACACAAAGTCTCAACCACTGATGCTTTAATAAACCTTTATTATAATTAAAACCACCTACATGTTGGCATCCTCGGTATTTCAGGTCAGAAGGTGTGGCTAGTGTCAATTAATATGAAGAATGATTCAAGCTACTAATGCAACGCAATTATGTCTTATCTCACGAATGCTTATAACATCTGCATACTTTTTGGTAGGAAGTGTGGTGGCTTCTTTAGGGAAATACAATTTGTGTATTTTATAAAACATTCTTCTGTCCTGATCAATCCAAAACATCCAACCCAAAGAGCACAACTCAATATAACCACCGGATTAATTCTAATATAGTGGCTTTTTTTTTCTATTTTATTGTATTGTGATAAAATATATGTAATCAAAAACCTAAAATTTACCATTTTAAAGTGTGCAACTTGGTGGCATTAATTACATTCACCTTATGCAACCATCATCACTACTTCCAAGATTTTTCATCACCCCAAATAGAATTCGGTACCCATTCAGCAATAAATCTTCATTCCCCCCTCCCCAGGTAACTTTCAATCTACTTTCTAGCTCTATGAATTTGCCCTTGTTATAGATATTTTATGTAAGTAGAATAAACATTTTATTGATTTTTTACAGAGAGGAAGAGAGAGGGACAGAGAGTTAGAAACATCGATGAGAGAAAATCATTGATCAGCTGCCTCTTGCACACCCCCTACTGGGGATGTGCCTGCAACCAAGGTACATGCCCTTGACCAGAATCGAACCCGGGACCTTTCAGTCCGCAGGCTGATGCTCTATCCACTGAGCCAAACCGGTTTCGGCTAGAATAAACATTTTAAAATTTGTCTTTTTGTGCCTGGCTTAATTAGCTTGATGTAATGTTTTCCAGATTCACCCATGTTGTAGCACGTATCAGAACTTCATTTTTTTTTTTTATGTAGTAGCTTAATTTTGTGTTTTAAATTTCTTACATTATATAATTGTTTGGAAGAGGAAAACTGAAGTCAATAAGTTTACTTCATTCTGCCATCAAAAAACTACTGCCTTTCAACTCCCCTCACCTGGCAATCTATCTCAACTAACCAGACACTTAAATTCTCAAAAGAGCCGACGAAGCAAGTTAACCGTCATCCACAATCAAGAGCTGAAGGATGTACTTTGCTCATCATCTGTCCTGGATTTCTCTAGCATTAAAGATCTCTCCTCCCTCGGGGCTTTTCCTACTTCCAGCAGCTTTTCATCCACATCCAAGTCAGATTCGTGGAAAGGGAAGTTTGAAGACCCGAAAATCACGCCTACTCATTTTTCAAACACGTAAAGGATTAAAATGTTGGCTCTTTTGAATTATAGATATTAGTGTGAAAAACCATTCGCACACCTTTGGTCTCTTGCAGACAAAGTTGCTGCAGGGTGTACAAGGAGGACACGATTAAACTCAACAAGCATAGAGAACATAGGAATTGTCATGAAGTATAAAATGACACACGCGAGGTGAATAAAGGTGTTATGGGAACACATAACATAAAATGATTAAACAAGTCTTCACAAAGGTGGTTTTAGTGAAGTCTTGTACGGTAAGTAGATTTCCAGGTGTGTGTGATTAAAGATAGCCCCAAGTTCCTTACCAGTCCTCCTCCTGAGAGACAACTTCCCGTTAACTTCTGCTTAAATAACTAGGCTGGCCTTCATGACTTGCTTAACCAATAACATGTGGCACCTCAGACCGACCTGTTGGCAAAGCCACAAATAAGTCTCAGCTTAGAGGGCACAACCCTCTTAGCATAATTAAGCTTGACCTTATGACGCCCCTAGATCAGGGGTGGGCAAACTTTTTGACTCGAGGGCCACAATGGGTTCTTAAACTGGACCAGAGGGCCAGAACAAAAGCATGGATGGAGTGTTTGTGTGAACTAATATAAATTCAAAGTAAACATCATTACATAAAAGGGTACGGCCCTCTCTTTCGGCTCCACAAGGGCCATCCTGCAGGCCGTCGTTTGCCCATGCCTGCCCTAGATCCTTCCTGGGTAGCTGATGGGCTGCGGGAGGTGCAGCAAGTGCTGCCAGAACAAGTGAAACTCACAAGCACATTGTAACTATGGTGACCACTACCTTGTTTACCTCTGGCTATAAAATAAAGGCTCAGCTTACCATCTGATCTTTCTCTGTGGCCTCAGCCAGGCACAGGAGACCCACCTAGCCCCAGCTTATTCTCTTTGTCTGTCTTTCCTTTAACTTCGCTACCCCCCCCCCCCCCGCAAGGTTCACCAAACCCTTGGCTATGCTGGCAGGGCACATTCTAGAACGTCTGAGGTTAGGTCATAAGGCTCGCAGCATCTGCCTGGGAACCCTGGACCCATCTCTGGGAGCCTGAGCTCCCATCTACGAGTAGGTCCATTACCCCAGACCACAGTGCTCGGAAGGCCACAGGTAGGAACTCCGGTGGACAGTCCCAGCTGAGGCCAGCCTTCCCGTCATCCTCGCCTACGTGTGTCATATCAATGGTTCTGCTCTAGACTTTCTGGACCAGTCCATCTACCAGTTGAATATTCCCAAGTGGTCAACACCAACGGAAGAGTCATCTTTGCTTGCCAGTTTCGCTTCCATTCCTGATCCACAAATTCCTAAGATACAGTGTAATAACGTGGTTTCTGTTTAAACCCCTCCGAGTTTTCAGGTAGTTGGCTCTGCAGCAACACATGACTGCATCACCAGGGAAACAAGTGGGGAAGAACATTCTGCATGAAACACACACACACACACACACACACACACGCTGTGCTCGTCACACCAAATCAACTCTGTTGTTTCCCACGTACCCTTTGCCCAACTGTCTCACCGTACCTTCCACATGCCCTGACCTCCTCCATCCTCCAAATCCTAAATAGCCTTTCTCATAGCCTTCTTGTTTTCCCAGCAAAATAGCACTCGCTTAAGGTGACCAGACGTTCCGATTTTTAACAATTTGTCCTACAGCTTTTTTAAAAAGTCCTGATTTTTGGAAGAGTCTTTTAAATCTTTTGAACTTTTTTTTTTAAACGCCATGGGACACGGGACAAATTGTTGTTTTTTATTTTATTGATTTTTTACAGAGAGAAGGGACTTAGAAACATCGATCAGCTGCCTCCTGCACACCTCCTACAGGGGATGGTCCGGCAACCAACGTACATGCCCTTGGCAGGAACTGAACCTGGGACCTTTGGCTCTATCCACTGAGCCAAACCGGTTTCGGCACGGGACAAATTGTTAAAAATAGGGACTGTCCCGCCAAAAGCAGGACGTCTATTCTCTTTACACTTGCTGCCTCTTCTGAACGAGTATACGTCCACCTCTCTAATAACTAGGGAGGCACGGTCTGTTTTCTGCAGCAGTACAAATCTGTGCCTTTTATTCCAATTAGTTAATATGCCTCCTTTCACTTCCAAGTGTCCTATTGTAGTCCACAAATCATACGGTCACCCTGCGCCTACTTTGAATTACAATTATTTGTGTAGAATTTAATCTCCTAGGCTATAGGTTTACTTGCAAGCAAGTACCAGGTATCACCTTTGGTAACCATCTACGGAGCATCAACAGCGTGGCAGGTGTTGCCCAGTGTGTAGTTCTGAGTGTCCTGACCCCCCCCTCCCCCGCGCTTTGTGCCCTGAGGCTGTTAGGCCCGATCGCCTCACAGCTGACACAGTTTGCGGACTGATGGGAACAAAGTCCACAACTTGGAAAAGAGGATGCCTGAGACAAAATAAATACATTATTAGAGTAGAGGTGACTACGGGGCCCCCCTCTTTTCTTTACCGAGTCACACCCAAAGTTTGGGGCCTGGGCGTTGGGAGAAACCCGTCAGGTCAGCGAAGCCCAAAGCCCCGCCCACTCTCCAGGCTGGTGGGTAAGAGGGGGGAGTGGGTGTGTCAGTCTGGTCCGTGTCCAGGATGTCAGACCCTGTTTTCTTTTCTTTTTATTTAAAAAAAAATATATTTTATTGGTTTTTCACAGAGAGGAAGGGAGAGGGATAGAGAGCTAGAAACATTGACCAGTTGCCTCCTACACACCCCGCATCAGGGATGAGCCCGCAACCAATGTACATGCCCTTGACGGGAATCGAACCTGGGACCCCTCAGCCCACAGATCAAAGCTCTATCCACTGAGCCAAACCAGTTTTGGCTAGACCCTATTTTCTTGCTGCAATCATCACATTACCTAGTTACCAAGGGGGCAACCTTCTTTCACTGACATTGGACCTACCTGAAGTCAGTGCAGCCCTGGCCACCACCAACTAGAAGGACACTCAGCAGAAGCTTCAATGAAAGCAGTCAGTTGCACTGTTATGAATGAAAGCCGTGGGAAAATGTCACTTACCCAGCTGGTAAAGGCTAATGGCAATAAAATGCTCAAAACCTGGGATTTCTAGACTGTTCTTCCAACTCAACCATTACATTTGCTAAATGCTTCTTTTGTCTCTCTCGTCTTTATGAACGTGAAATCTCTTTTCACCCCCATAAGGCATTAGGCCTTCGTAAGGTAGGCTCTTTTGGCATCTGATCCTCCAAATGTGAAATGTCCTTAGAAAATGAACTGTGACCCATATATTCATTACAATCAATTTTATAAGACTGATTTTAGTTTCAAATTTTTGGAAATTCTTTTAGAAAAAAAACACACACACACACACACACCAAAATGACAAGAACACATACAAAAACTGAAACCTTTCACGGAACTGTGAACTCCAGGCAGAGAGAGAGTCTACTGAAGTGGTTGAGTCCATCTCCTCCTGGAATCACGGCTAAAATGTTCCTCCACTCTGTGACTAGCCTACTCAAATCTTTCCTACGTTTGATGGACTTAATCTCATAAAAGCGACAAGTAATTCCTAATCGTTTAGAACAAAAGAAAGAGCAAAATGAGGGAGACAGGCTTCTTGTGTAATGTTTTCAGAGAAGAGTCACATCCCCGAAGGAGCTTTGTAACGTGCAGGGCGCGGGCCCGGCTTCAGAAGCAACAAAACATTCTGTGCACTCGCATTATTTAAAGGTGAGCAGCTGTTATCGTCCTCCATAAAGAGTGGCCAGCCAGCCCTGGCCAGGGTGGCTCAGTTGGTTGGGCACCAAAAGGCGGCCTATTCGAGGTTGTGGAGAAAAAGGAACCCTCGTGCACTGCTGGTGGGATTGCAGGTTGGTGCAACCACTGTGGAGAACAGTATGGAGCTTCCTCAAAAAAACTGAAAATGGAACTCCCATTTGACCCAGTAATCCCACTCCTAGGAATATACCCCAAGAAACCAGAAACACCAATCAGAAAGGATATATGCACCCCTATGTTCATAGCAGCACAATTTACAATAGCTAGGATTTGGAAACAGCCTAGGTGCCCGTCAGCAGATGAATGGATCAGAAAACTATGGTACATCTACACAATGGAATACTATGCTGCCATAAAAAAGAAGGAATTCTCATCATTAGCAGCAACCTGGATGGAATTGGAGAGCATCATGCTGAGTGAAATAAGCCAGTCAATGAAAGAGAAACACCACATGACCTTACTCATTACGGATAATAAAGAACATTATAAACGAACGAACAGAAAGATAGATATAGTGACAGTAAAACAACAAGCAGACTGTCAAATGACAGCGGGGAGGATAGGGAGATCTGGGGGAGATAAGAGAGCAACGGAAGGACTGGTATGCATGCATATAAGTACAACCAATGGACACAAAACTCTGGGGAGGGAGGGCATGTATGGAAGGTGGCGGGGGGGGGAGGGGGGCAATGGTAAGCTATGTACACATATAATACTTTAATAAATTAAACTTTTTAAAAATAAATAAAAAAGAAAGAAAAAAGGGGGGGGGGGGAGGCTGCCTATTTGATTCCTGCTCAGGGTACAGGTTGGGTCCCATCTGGGGTGCACATGAAAGGCAGCCAATCAATGTGTCTCTTTCACACTGATGTGTCTTTCTCTATCTTTCCCTCCCTCCCTGCCTGCCTGCCTTATTCTCTCTAAAAATCAATAAAGACATATTTTTTTTAAAAGTGGCAAGCTGTATGCATTCAAGTACATTTTTTAATTGTGGTTCATATAGATTTACACTTGGGAAGAGGCTGAAACAAAAACAAAACCCGCTAACAGAGCCGTTAATTAATTACTGTGAGAAGCAATCAAATGAAAATCAATCTTAGATAACAAAACAAATTTCCAATCACATAAATACATTTTATTTTTTTACTGAAATTTTCCACTATCGGGAGATCCTGGATATAATAAAGAAATACACAAAAGAGCAACAGTGTAAGTAAATGTGATTATTTGGTTCACTTCCGAAGGCCTACTGGTCCACCTGCCAGCCGCACAAGTCTCTGAGCTCTCAGCGAAGAGTGACCAGCTCTTCCGAGGAGGTAGGGTGAATGGCAACCGTGTTGTCAAAGTCGGCTTTTGTGGCTCCCATTTTGACTGCAACCGCAAAGCCCTGCAGCATTTCATCACACCCAATTCCTTGCATGTGGATCCCAACCACCTGGGACACAAAAGAGAAAGATACCTAGTATGTGAAAACCTCTAAAAAACGTGCATCTCTAACGACACAGCCCGCAGGCCCTGCTGGTGCTGCCTCAACATCCCTCCACAGCCCGCCTCCCTCAGCCCTCCCCCGCGCTCTCAGCCTCCCACTCTCCGGGGCACGCACACCGGGCCTTTGCACAAATTGTTCACTATCTGGACAATTTTCCCTCCCCTGTTTTAAGGGTTAAAGCCCATGTATTCTTTAAATACCTATACTTCTTTCCCTACCAAGTTAAACTATCACATGATCTCTCACGACCAATAATTCTCCACCATGGTTCTATCACAACTGCAATGTTTTGTTTTTTAAATATATATGTATTTTATTGCCTTTTTTTTTTTTTTAACAGAGAGGAAGGGAGAGGGACAGAGAGCTAGAAACATCAATGAGAGAGCAACATCAATGAGAAACACCAACCAGCTGCCTTCTGCACACCTCCTCCGGGTATGTGCCCGCAGCCAATGTATATGCCCTTGACCGGAATCGAACCTGGGACCCCTCAGTCCACAGACCAACCCTCTATCCACTGAGCCAAACCAGCTAAGGACCCAGTTCTTAGTCTTTATTAGACTGTCTGGTAATGTTTATCAAATGAATGGATAAGAAATGGTATGAAGAAATAACAGATATGAAGAGATAAGTGAGGAACCCTGCTGAGTCAACATCTAGAAAGCTTAGGCTACTGAGGCACATTCAAGGTCTAGGAACAGCGACCTTCATTTTGCTGCCAGCGCACTTCCTTTCTTCTCTCTGGTCTGATTCTCTGCATCTGCCAGTCCTCAGTGACCTTGACTTCCGTAAACCAGGGACCATGCTTTGTGACCACTGTCCCCTGTGAAGCCATGTTCCCAAAGCATATTGCCAAGTTGAACTTCAATATTCAATTTAGCCCTATCTGCTATGGCTCAGTGGATAGAGCGTCGGCCTGAGGAATGAAGGGTTCCAGGTTCGATTCCGGTCAAGGGCATGTGCCTTAATTGCAGGCACATCTCCAGCAGGGGGTATGCAGGAGGCAGCTGATCGATGTTTCTCTCTCATCAATGTTTCTAACTCTCCATCCTTCTCCCTTCCTCTCTGTAAAAAAATCAATAAAATATATATTTTTAAAAATAAATTTGTAGAAAAGTCCAATAGGCTGACCTAATTAATACCAAAACAAAACCTACTTCAAAAATTCTGTTTTAAAAAAAACCTGCTCAGCCCGACCAGTGTGGTTCAGTGGTTGGATGTTGACCTATGAACCAGAAAGTCACGGTTCGATTCCTGGTTAAGGCACATGCCCAGGCTTGATTCCCAGGAGGGAGTGTGCAGGAGCCACCTGATCAATGATTCTCTCATCATTCACGTTTCTTTCTTTCTCTCTCTCTCCCCCGTCCCTTCAACAATAAAAATATATTTAAAAAAAACAAAACCCTACCTATTCAAATTCAAACCCAAACCACAGTAAGATACCACTTCATATCCACTAGGATGGCTATAACAAAAATGATCATAGCCAGCGTTGTTCAGGGTGTGGAGGAATTGGAACCCTCATATATGGCTGAGGGGAATGTAAAATGGCAGCCACCTCGGAAAATAGTTCAGTAATTCCTCAAAAAATTAAACCAAAAACAGATAATTTTACTGACTAAACTTCCTCTTCTTCACTGATTGGTTATATTAAGTTTACCCTGCATTACATTCTTACACTTAGCAATATATCTGAGTTTCCTATCTATTCTGGCCTATCGGCCCATGACAGCAAGCCTTTTGTGGTTTTCAACCTTTCCCCTAATGGGGTGGTGGTAGAACCTTTTTTCTAAATAAAACATTATAAAGAACCTCAGTATACAAACAGATAGTTAAAGTGGGTCCACACCAGCTGAATCAAAATGCCCCCATCCCATCAAAATGCCCCATCTTTGCCAACCTTAGAGTCGGTCATTAGCTACTGGGTGTTTCCCATACCTTCTCCTCCTTGTTAGCACAAACCATTTTCATCACACATTTTGTTTTCCTTTTGGTAACCGCATGATACATTGGGGTAAAGGTGGTTGAATAGGTCTTCACATTTTCTTTTCCATATTTAGAAACGGCCTCATCTATAATGTACAGGGAAAAAAGCATGATCAAAAACTAAACAATTCCACTGACCTATCAAAGAGAGCAAGAAACACATGATCTCCCTCCAGTCATGAAGACATGCCAAACAAAACCACAATGAGCGATAGTCTACAAAATAAATCTTGATGTCGTGAAAGGTAAAAGACAGGAATTCTGTCTCTCGATTAAAGGAGACCAGAGAGGTTATAAGAACTAAATGCAGAGCGTTATCCTCGACTGGATGCTGGACTTGAGAGTGAAAAAAAATGTTAAAAATGATATTATTTGAGATAACTGGCTAAATCAGAATAAGGTCTAAAATTGAGATAATATTGTATCAATTTAAATGTTCTTGTTGAAAATTGCACTGTACTTCTGTAAGGGAACAACCTGGTCTTGGAAGATACTGAAGTGTGTGTGTGTGTGAAGAAATTGTTAAAGTAAAAAATGTTAAGGGTATTAAAGAGTCCTCTGTATTATTTTATAATTTTTCTTTATATTTGTAATTAGTTCAAATAAAAAAAATCAAAGAGGTAGACAGGGTGGTGTGGGGGAAGGAATTATACTCTCAAAGTGGCAGCAGTCAGGGAGGAAACTGGAACTGTGACAAGAGGCTACCCAAAAAGCACTGTAAGTTGAGGGGCTGAGATAGACTTAGTCGGCTGACAGACACCTTTTTTAAAGGTAAGGGCGGAAGGAAGAACACGGTAAATGTCTACCTTCTGTGAGTCCCACTGTGCCAATAGGGGGGTGGCTGAAGACCACCGTGGGGATGTTGTCATAGTCTAATTTGGAATCTTCTTTGCATTCAAAAAGTCTGTGGGCAAGTTTCCGGCCAGCAGCGATGGCAACTGCAAAGATATTTTAAAATCAGTGGTTAGTTTATTGCTCATTTTAACACAGCTATCTGCTTATCTGGCTTAACACGCTAGTTTCGACAAGGCTTTATACCAATGCTCATTATACTACCTAGTTCAATATAATGAACACATATTAATGCTTTAGTTAACCATTCAAAACTAGCAGCTTATTATGAAAAAACAACAACACGCTTACAGGTTCTCAGTCATTTGGTAGTCACCTACTTAATAAGGACATTAGTTTTGTGATACAATATTTATGAAGCAATCTATATCTGTTTTGAGCATCTTCAGTTCTACTTTATAACCATATTCTGTTCACACTAATATTTTAACATCTATTTTAAAATTCATTATTTATCTATCTACCAGTCTATCTATCTATTTTTTCATTAATCTTCAGAGAGAGGAAGGGAGAGGGATAGAGAGTAGAACATCGGTCAGCTGCCTCCTACATGCGCTCTACTGGGGATGAAGCCGGCAACCCGGGCATGGAACCGACCACCTTTCAGTGCACAGGGCAATGTCCAATCCACCCACTGAGCAACACTGGCCAAGGTATTACTTATTTATGTAAAAGTTTATTCTCCGTAGCCTGTTTTTATTCATAATAGTCTTTTAGAATAAATGCCTGATTTCAGTAAAAGCATCAGTTATTAATTTTATTGACTTCAAATTGACAAGTTTCCTCCCTCCCCCAAAATAAGGTATCAGTAGGACAGATGAGAAGTTTCTTCACTTGGACATAATTTTAAATGATTGGATTATGCTTTAGAGTTTTGGAGCTCTGCCTGTTATTTTGCTTTTGAGAGAACTTCTAAAGACGCCAAAAGTTTTGGGTGTGTACCTGGGGCCATTTCCATTCTGAGGTAAGACCCAGGGCCATTTTGGAATGGCTGGTGAGGTCCCAAAGGGGGATGGAGTGGTGCTAATAGCTAGAAGTGGGACCAAGAGCTTGAAAAGGTGCCAGTTAGCTCAGGAAGCAGGTTGTAGTACAGATTCTGAGGATGGGGTCCGTCTTGGTTGTATCAAGACTAAATAGTGATATAAGAATGCCATCCTAAATGACTTCTTCCCACATCCACTTCTTTCCACTGTCAACCACACACAACCCAGATTCTAACTTTCAGTGTTCTTCAAAGGATGACTGTTATCATCAATATAAAAATGTGCCGAAACCGGTTTGGCTCAGTGGATAGAGTGTCGGCCTGCGGACTGAAAGGTCCCAGGTTCCATTCCGGTCAAGGGCATGTGCCTTGGTTGCGGGCACATCCCCAGTAGGGGGTGTGCAAGAGGCACCTGGTCGATGATTCTCTCTCATCGATGTTTCTAACTCTCTATCCTTCTCTCTTCCTCTCTGTAAAAAAATCAATAAAATATATATAAAAAATAAATAAAATAAAAAGTCCTTTGTGTATGGTGAAAAATATATATATATAAATGTAAGTTCTGTTACTTCACCAAGCATTTTTGTTTATTTTAAATATTTTTATTGATTTTAGAGAGGAAGGGAGGAGAGAGAAAGAGAAACATCAATGATGACATTGATTGGCTGCCTCCTGCACACTCCACACTGGGGATCAAGCCCACGACGCAGGAATATGCTCTGACCGGGAATCGAACCATGACTTCCTGGTTCATAGGTCGATGTTCAACCACTGAGCCATGCTGGCTGGGCTTCACTACGCATTTTTAAACCAAAAATGACTATCATTGATAAAACGTCAGGTACCCAACCAACATCAATTTCAATACTTTAAAAAAAAATAATTTTGATGATATAACATGCCATCCTTTGAGCTTTGCTTAAACTGATTTGACTGTGAACTGCTAACCTGTTTTACACAAGACACGGAGCCTCCCCTCCTAAGGAAAGAAGAAACGTTACCTGGAGTAAGAAGAGCCTTCCCACACACATCCCCGACGGCGTAGATGCCTTTCACGCTGGTGTTCTGGAACTCATCCACGATGATGTGGCCTCTGTCGTCCGTCTGAATCCCCTGCAATTGTGAACGCACGTCATGTAAATATCTTGTCTATTTACAAAAAAAATGGCAGATCAAATCTCGTTAGGCACCTCTTCAGCCTGAATCTCTGAGAACCACAAGACTCAACCACAAGATGAAAAACATCCTTGCAAACTAGAGTGCTTCGTATCTTTTGCTTAATTTAAAAAGGAAATATTTTATCCAATGTTGAGGGAGTTTAACAGGATTTGACTTTGCAATGAACAACTCAACTGGCCAGGTAAAACGAAGAGGAATCATTCAACCAGCAGGCGTGCTGCTCGCTGTCCCCGTGGAGTCCACTCAGGACGGGGCTTTCCCACTTTCCCCCCGCAGCCCTCCTCCCGAAGCGCGCCAGCTCCCACCTCAGGGCGCTCAGCCCGAAGCAGCCATCAAAAGCGGATGTTTGAAAGCTTACCGTGTTATCTTTAAAAATCCAAGCACATTTTGTGTTCTACGCTAGAACGTACTGCTCTTCCTTCTAGCCAATCTCCTACCCCATAGATTGAGTTAAATTTTTGCTCCAAGATGTGTCATGCTTGTCTTGTGCCTTTCTAGACCCCAGGTGTTCACACTCCCATGTGAAAAACAGAACAGAAGTAGGAGTAGGGAGCTCAGTGGTTAAGAGTGGGGGGGGTGCAGGAGGCAGCTGATCGATGATTCTCTCTCATCGATGTTTTTAACTCTCTATACCTCTCCCTTCCTCTCTGTAAAAAAATCAATAAATATATTTTTTTAAAGGGACGAGGTTCACAGTAAAAAGGAAATCTGTGAGAAAGAGGCCTGGCAGGAAGCTGCCCGACAACCCAGAGGAGAGGAGGCAGGGACCTGGTCTAAGGTGATGATGAACTAAAAGGGATAATCTTTATGGAAGCACCCGTGGGGTTTGGGGGCAAACTAAATGCAAGGAATAAAGATTAAAAAAAACCATCCAATAGAACCCACCAAAATGTGGGGGGTCTGGAGAACACAGGGCTCCTTAGAGATTCAGGCACGTTGTGGGCAGGTTAATTGCTCACCACTTTGCTTAGGTTCAGGCCCCTGGAGTTTGGGTCCCGCCCGATGGCCCACAGGAGGCAGTCCACGTCTGGGATGGTGGTCAACGTGGGCTTCCGGCCAGGAGCCGAGGTAACCATGGAGACTTCCAAGCCCGAGGAGGTCTTTTTAACTTCCTGGACCTGTTGGCAAATAAATGTGAGTTGTAGGGGAGGGAGGAAAGGAAGCAACGAGGAAGTGAAAATTCTTCACCTTAAAGAAAATCCCCACCGAATCCTGCACATGAATGTCACGTGCTGACACAGTTATTTCTGCTCCAAGGCGACCAACAACTAGAAGTCCCCGGTCCCAAGACTGTTTCTCAGTTGCCCAAAATCACCCAGCCAACAGCCAAAAACGTCAGCTCATGTCACCCTCCTCATGCTTCTGCTTAAAAACAAAGTATCCATGCCGAAACGGGTTTGGCTCAGTGGATAGAGCGTCGGCCTTCGGACTGAAAGGTCCCGGGTTCGATTCCGGTCAAGGGCATGTACCTTGCTTGGGAGCACATCCCCAGGAGGGGTGTGCAAGAGGCAGCTGATCGATGTTTTCTCTCTCATCGATGTTTCTAGCTCTCTATCCCTCTCTCTTCCTTTCTGTAAAAAATCAATAAAATGTATTAAAAAAATAATTAAAAAAATAAAAACAAAGCATCCTAAACTGTACCTTTAAAACCTGTGACAGGATTCGAACTCATAAATCTAAGCACAGTGACTTTCAACTGCAGTATGGGGAAGAGGAAACGGACTACAGCAGCATCACTAAAACTTCATACTCTACCATCATTGCTCCTTCCTGGACATTCAGAGGCAGAATTGGGGGGGGAGGGAGGAGGAGGAGGTGCGGAGGGGGTAAGAGTTAGGTCAGGATAGCAGAGGCCTTGCACAGTTCAGTGAAGGTTTCAGAAGATTCTGATGTGGATCCCACCACAAATCTAGCACCTTCATATTCACAAAGCATACTCCCGTCTATTTTTTTACTTGGCGTGGCCGGCGGCGAAAGGGTGAAACTATGAGGGAAATAATCACTTTTACAAGCCTAATGCTCCAGGAAAATTCTGAAATTGAGGTGATTCCCCTGAGAAGTAAAGGGTGTGCTTTACAGACAGATTCCACAATAACATTTCCTGGGGGGAAAAAAAGTATAAGCCTGAAAAATAAGGATGTTCAGTACGGCATCTAAGCACAAAGAATTCGTTTCAGTTCTAACTGAACTAAATTCAACAACCAGATTTCTAATATTTTATACCTTGGCTTCATGGATACATTAATGAGAAATACAGCATCTTAGGATACAGAAAAGAATTGGCAGTCCTCTAGAAATTGACGGGAAGGAATCAACTGCCTGGGGTACACAGGAGATCCTGTTTGTAAAGTGAAAGGGGTGAAGCCAAAGGCAGAGTGACTCCCGACAGACAGACAGACTGACGGCTGTACACGCGCCCTGGCTGGCCGTACCTGCGAGAACTTGAGGACCTCTATGCCGGCATTCTCCAGCTCTTCCGTGCAGTTGGAACTGATTATTGAATCAAAACTTCTAAGTACCTGTGTACAAAGAGAGGCAGCAGAGGGATGGTGGTAGGAAAGGAAAAAAACAAACAAACTTGATTAGAGTTTATGCTACAAATTTGGGAGGGAAATTTCAATATCATCCCCCCTCTTATCTCCTTTGTTTGTTTGTTTTGTTTTGTTGATACTCACCCCAAGGAGATATATATATATATATATATATATATATATATATATATATTCCCCCCCCCCCCATTGATTTTTAGAGAGTAGAAATGAAAGAGGGAGGGTGGGGAGAGAGAAACATCGATGTGAGAGAGACACATCGATTACTTTCCTCTCTATATTCTCAGAACCAAAGCTCATTAATCTCCTATATCTATGGAAGCACTTTATTTTTTCTTAATTGCGTTCAGAAAATCAAGTTGAGGTGGGAAGACCAAGGCAACTGATAAGTTATATCTTCTAGGCTTTAACGTTGCTGTTATAACAATAGTCTCACAGCAATCATTCACTTAGTCTTTGTCAAATGTCATCTTTCGTTTAAATTAGTAGCCGTGCAGTGAGGGTCTATTTTTGGGATTTACTCGAAAAGGAGCTAGGAGGACAGGAACATGGCTATGGACACCCTCTTCTCTTTCCAGTGGAGGAGAAAGACATGCAACTCTTGCACGCTAACCTGAGGTCAACCCTGTAGATCATTCATTCTATCAACATATGCTTATCAAGCTCTACTATGTGGGAAACGTAAAATACCAGAATAAAAGAGAGACTAAGAATTAGCATAAAGGATGTACAGATACGGTGGTTTATAAAAGATATAAATTATACAAAGAAAACAGAGAAGGATTCATGGAGAACGTGGCATTTGCATCAGGTCTCAATGACGTGGGTAGGGAAAGACCTTTAAGGAGAAGAGTCCATCCATCCTATATAATAAAAGGCCAATATGCTAATTAACCAAACAGCGGAACAACTGGTTGCTATGATGCACACTGACCACCAGGGGGCTGACGCTCAACTTGGAGCTGTCCCCTGGTGATCAGTGCACTTCCACAAGGGGAGCACAGCTCAGCCAGAAGCCGGGCTCACAGCTGGCGAGTGCTAAGGACCCCTAAGTGCTAAGCCGAACTCACGGCACCACAGCAGCACTAAGAACCCCTCGGGGGATGTCTGCTGAGGGGTCCCAGACTGGGAGAGGGTGTAGGGACCGACCCCTCAGTGCACGGATGTCATGCACCGGGCCTCTAGTATAAAGATAAAGGGATGGGACTAGGTTACAGCTGGAGAATAGCACACAGGCAGATTTGAACAAAAGAAATCTGAAGAAACAAAGTGGGGAATAGACTAGAGAGGGTTCTACTCCTTCTGGAAAACAGGGGGTATGTCTAATGAGACTGCTTTTATGAGGGCTCAGTCTATACTGAGAGATGCTCAAATCTGACAAATCACAACAGTAGGTCAATATGCCAGGAACTATATTTATGGAGGACTTGGTGGTGATGGTGAGAATGACAGAGAGGACGATGACCTTGGTGACAGGATGACAGGAGTGATGGAAGAGGAAAAGGATACTCAGTGGGAAAGACAGATTTTTTTTTTTGGGGGGGGGGATGGAAAACCCACATTTTCGTACACAATATTGGTGAAAGTCTATCCTAATTCTTCTTAAGGTATACAGCCTCAAAGATGGTATTCGTCACAGGGGAGATCATGGAATTGATAATGCAGTAGATTTAATAGTCAGCTAAACTAATTAAAGGAGGCGATGAATCTAATGAGATGTGACCCAGCCCCTTTCAAACAAAAGAAGACATAATGAAAGGCAAGTAAGACTGGTAACGAGGAAACAACCTAAGGAATGTAATTAACCTGTAGAGCCCAGTGACACTGGATAAATTAACGGATAGCATTAATTTAAGCAGAACTGTAAGATTTTAAAAGCCTTTATCACTTACACTAATAAGCTTTAGTATCTAACATCCCCAGAATTAAGCATTATTACCATTTGTTAATTCCCACTTAAGATGCTGAAATAGCTGTTCTTTGCTTGCCCTTACGAAGTTCCATGAGTAGGAGAATCACACAGCCTTGAGCTAATTAGGAGCCATGTGAATTCTGTAGTATAACACCGCTGAAGTAAGGGATAGAACTGACATCATAATTAACCTGCATTTTTGCTACCAGGATTTTTGCTCTTTTTTCAGAATTCTCAGTATTATTTCCAGTTGCATTTCAATGTTCTTATGAGGGCTTCTGTTACTGCCCTAGGGAGGCTGTTCCTTTAATTAATAGTTGTTATTGCCGAAACCGGTTTGGCTCAGTGGATAGAGCATCCGCCTGCGGACTGAAAGGTCCCAGGTTCGATTCCGGTCAAGGGCATGTGCCGTGGTTGCAGGCACATCTCCGATGTGGGGGGGTGCAAGATGTCTCTCTCATCGATGTTTCTGACTCTCTATTATTTCTCTCTTTTCCTCTCTGTAAAAAATCAATAAAAAATATATATATTTAAATAATAGTTGTTACTGTCCAGCAACTTTCTCTTCTCATAGGATCCTCTTTCTTTCTCTAGACGCGTCTTTGTGATAATACATATGTAGGGTAAAGGTGGGGGATCGTGAGTTATGAGAGGCTACTTCTAGCATAGAGTTCTGCTGGGATGGGGAGGAAAGGGAGAAGAGCCTGAGGCACTGGAGATGGGCGAGGGCAGGAAGCCCGAGGAGACTTGGCTCTCGGCAAACAAGCCCCTTTTCCAAATGCAGGAAATGAGCCACCCTATGGAGAGATTGCTGCAGTTCATTTGCTTATTTACGTATTAAATTCGGGCTAGCCATCCCTCTGCCCTCCTCCTTCCTTCCAATTTGCTGGCTATATTCAAGCAATGCAAAATATAACATGACCTATGAAAAACATTCAGGACGTAAATTAAAAGCTGGTTTGCCCTGAAGGGTGTCCCTGATCAGGTGGGGGTTCCCTTGGGGTGTGGGGCAGCCTGGGTTAGGGCTGTGGTGGTTTGCAGGCGGGCCACACACACCGCCAGCCACCCAAGTGGAGGCCCTGGTATCTGGGATTTATTAATCTTCTATAATTGAAACTTTGTAGCCTGGAGCAGAGCCAAGCCTCCTGCTCACTCCAAGGCCGCAGCCATTTTTGTTGGGATTTACTTATCTCCTATAATTGGAACTTTATAGCCCAGAGTGAAGACCTGGGCCTGCCAGGGTGTGCGGAAGGCTTGGCTTCCTCCATTGCCTGGGAAACCCAAGCCTCCTGCTTGCCCTGTGGCCGCTGTCATGTTGGTTAGGGTTAATTTGCATACTTGCTTCTGATTGGCTGGTGGGCGTGGCTTGTTGGTACAGCAGAGTGATGGTTAATCTGCATATTACTCTTTTATTAGCTAGACTAGATACCACTTTGTGTTTATCCATTCATCCACCAATGGACACTTGGGTTGCTTCCACCTCACGGCTATTGCAAATAATGCTTTCATGAATATCTGCATGTAAATATTTTTGACATTTCTTCTTTTAATGCAAAGAACTTAGTTGTCTGTTAAAAATCCAATAGTACCTGATCGAATAAAATTGGTTTCCAAAATAAAAAATTAAACTGATCCTGTGTGTACTATCTAGTACACATAACAAAAAGACCAGCCAGTTTGATAAAAATCGAAATCATTATTATCAATCAGCAGCTGGTAGCTGGGAAAGACATAGGCCTAATTTAAATGGCTCCTATGAGCACCACATGGGCCAAAGCAGCCAACCTCCACAGGCTTTGCACCCTAGTTTTTAATGACAACGTAAGAGAAAATTCTCACTGCAGGTTTTTAAAAAGATGAACAACAAGGAAGGAGAAGGTAAAAGGGTGGAATTTACCTTATCGTGTCGTATCATGAGTGATGTCTTGGAACCCAGGGCAGACAGGATCCCCGCTATCTCCACGGCGATGTACCCTGCACCGACAATGATGCTGCGGCTGAAGTGAAAGCACAGGGTGGAGATTTTAAAATAAACTTATTTTTGAGTAATTTTAGATTTACAGAAAAGTTGAAAAGCTGGCACAGAGATGGCCTGTACACTTGTGCCCAGTTTTTCCTCATAATTGACATCTTGCCGAAACCGGTTTGGCTCAGTGGTAGAGCATCGGTCTGCGGACTGAAAGGTCCCGGGTTCAATTCCGGTCAAGGGCATGTACCTTGGTTGCGGGCACATCCCCAGTAGGGGGTGTGCAAGAGGCAGCTGGTCGATGTTTCTCTCTCATCGGCGTTTCTAGCTCTCTATCTCTCTCCCTTCCTCTCTGTAAAATATCAATAAAATATATATATTTTTAAAAATTGACATCTTACGTAACTATGGCACAGTTGTCAAAACTAAGAAATTGACATTGGTACCATTGGAACGAATTCATTTAAATTCATTTATTGCTAGCTAGCAATGCAAGCTTAAGAAATGATTTTAAAATGTTTAATGCACGTTTATATAATGAAACGTCTCTGAGAGCGAATCTAGGTTGAATTGTATCAGCCAATAAACAAGACGAGTCATGACTATGCGTGTCACACCATTCAACCCTCAAACCAAACGGCACAGGGCGGATCACGAGGGACATAAAAGGCTGTTTGGTAACACGTTTCCATGCTCCACAGACAGCCAGTCTAAAAAGGCTGCCGGCTCGTCTCAGAGTCCAAAGACGGCCTGGCCTGCGGATCTCAGCAGGACAGTTTCACTGCAGCCTGGATCTGCAAGGAAGCCCTCTGGTCCCCCATTCACAAAGACTCCAGGCACAGCTTCTGGGCTCCGTTTGGGTGGAAAGGTGTGGGCATGGCTCGCTGGCCGCCCTCCCGCGAAGGCCTTTGTGAAAACACGGGGGAAGGCCTCAGGCTGGGTTGGCAGCGCCCGCGCTGGGTGCAGCGGAGCTGGGCTGGGGCTCCGGGGTGGGTGTTGCCAGGAGGAGACCAAGCCCCGGCGCTGAGGGCCCTGCCCCGGTGCCAGCGTCGCCTCTTCCCCCGAGCGAAGGGGGAGACCTCTGACTCAGAAAGTCTGCCGCAGGGGCTTCTGCAAATCAGAGAAAACGCCCTCCTCCCTGTGTTTTCCCTCTCCGGGTGTCTAAACCCACGGCAGACATTCTCTGAGGTTATCTGGACAAACACACAGCGGGCACAGTTTTGGAAAATCTGCTTCTGCGAGGCTGACAGAGCCTTCCTCTGTCACCAGCTGCCTCTGAACACCAGAAGCAGGTAGGTGAGACACCTCACCGGCTGATGCTGCTTCAAGCTGAAGACAGAAGATAGTGTTAGGGCTTGACTGTGTTTGACCCTGGTTCTAAAAAATGGTGCAAGGAACTCTGGTTCCAAACACTCTGCAATGGACTCTGACCAAAGGCATGAGAGACTTAAGGAGACACCCAATGCCACAGAAAGAGAAGGCAGGAGAACAGAACCAGGGCAGCCTGCGCCTCGGGCTGGGGGCGGAGGGGAGAATGCGGGAGGAGACACCGGCTTACCCAGGCAATTCCTCCAGCTGAAAAAACCCATCACTGGTTATTCCCAGGCTGGCACCTAGGGAAAGAACAATACAGACGGATCACACGGACTGAGCTTTCTCTGGGAAAATAATCACAGCATCTTACACGAGAACCCGTACTTTCTCGCCCATCACACTCTCTGTTTCGACTAGTGTGCAAAAGTCCTCCCTTGGGAAGCTGCCGACCGAGCCCTCCCCTGGCAGACATTTAGTTCCCTCTGGCAATAAGAGCAGTGATGACCAAACGAACACTTGCTCAGCTCCTAAGGGCAGACGCTGCTGGCTCCGCTCCGCCCTCCGCCCTCCAATGCACTCCCCGGCTGCTGCTCACAGGCCCCGGGCTCGGGCTCGGGGAGACTCACCGGGGATCTGGCTCTCCTGTGGCTGCGTGGGCACGCCGCCAGTCGCAATCAGGATGTGGGGAGCGGTGTACTTCTCCCCGTGGACCTCCACGGTGGGCGTGGGGTCCCCTGTGAAGGCGGCGTAGCCGGTGATGATCTCTATGTTGGCCTGGGGAAGGAACCGTGACGTGACGTGAGAACGCGGGTCAGCGGAAACAAAAGCGTCCGCCGCACTCATCGGAGCTTCCCCTCTCTCTCTCTCTGCTGGGGATCCTGAATTTGGGTTCGCTGAGGCCAAGACAGCTCTCAGAACTTCTGTTAACTGATTCTTTTTTTTTTTTTAAATATATTTTATTGATTTTTTTTTTTTTTTACAGAGAGGAAGGGAGAAGGATAGAGTGCTAGAAACATCGATCAGCTGCCTCCTGCACACCCCCCACTGGGGATGTGCCCGCAACCAAGGTACATGCCCCTGACCGGAATCGAACCCGGGACCTTTCAGTCCGCAGACCGACGCTCTATCCACTGAGCCAAACCGGTTTCTGCTGTTAACTGATTCTTAGGTAAGGGGGTTGCCATTTGATGCTGGAAATGCATGAGTAAGAAGAAATAAAGGTGCGACTTTGGGCCAAAACCCAGAGACCAAAAAGAACAGACAAATCACCCCCACAAGGGAAAAGATAGGTTTGTCCCCAGGACTTGAGGGGGAAAGTCTCACGTGCAATGAACACACCATGAAGAATGGTGTTGTCTGGAGGAGGAGCAGAGGACTGAGAAAGAAAAAAGGCAAAGGGAGCAGAGCAAAGGAGAAATGCTCAGGCCAAGGCGGGAAAATGCGATTCGTCAGGGTTTCTTAAACCAAATGGGAAGAATGCCACCAACTGCCGTGACAATGAAGGCCCAGGCCAGAGGTGCTGAGAACTCAGACTCCCGCTCGCTCGCCCTCCCTGTGCCCGGGGCCCCGTTTGGGGAGTCTCCACTTGGGGAGTCTCCATTTGAGGAGCGGAGACTGCCAGCAGCCTCTGCCAGCTATGATGCATGTATTGGCATGCAAATGTGGGCAGCTTACAAGGATAATGGCATCATGCAAACAGGATTACAGAACAGAGTGTTGGAACATTTTAGAACATGCTTGGTTCTGAATTAAGTTGTTGCTTCTTTTGCAATCGCCCCTCCAGGCTTGCTCAGCACGTGCCCTGCTTAATCAGGATGAATCAAGACTAATGTCAAAGCCACAAGACTCCCTGAAAGATCAATGCCAAAATCCTTCCCAAAGGAGGTAATAATTTCTTAGGGGGGTACTGGCCAAAAAAGGGGCATGCATCAAGTGGCACTAGTCTAGACAACAGTTTGGAGGAAGAACTGATGAAATTTATATTTTCATTTCCCAGGATAGTTGACAGAAAATTTCCTTTCCTATTCACAATTCCCTCCCCATAACGTCACGGTAAATTATATGGTACACCAAGATTTGTGAGTGTTAAAAAATGCTGTTTCTTGAATGATTTTCCTATCATTTTGCACTTAAGCTAGCTCCACTTTTTAATAAAATCTGATGTGGGTGTTTTAGTATAGCAACTGCTATCTCTATCCTCATGTCTGATAGATTTCAAATGTCCTGTCATCACTGCCTGGGGGACTGAAGGCCCCGAGAATTTTCCCCTTGAATTGGGGATTAAGGTCAGAAAACATCGACATCCAAAAAGAAACCCAATGGATGATAAGAATCAATATAAAAATGCCTGAGGTTAGCCATCTGTAGAAGTAACTCAAACTAAAAATTGGCTTGTCAACAATCTGCTAATGAGATTACAGTGGCCTGAATATCATCAAGAATCTTCTGATCTAGCCTGGCCCGCGTGGCTCAGGGCTCAATCCATCAACAGGGGCGTGCAGGAGGCAGCTGATCCACGATGTTCCTCTCTCACTGATGTTTCTATCTCTCTATTCTTCTCCCTTCCTCTCCCTCTAAAAACCAATAAAAAACATATTTTTTAAAAGAATCTTCTGATCTAAATATAACCTCAGTTACATTCAAATCTTAGAAACTGCAAAGTGAGAGCAAAAAGGCAAATGAAGGGTGGTAAGATATATGCTGTCAAGAAAGAGTCGATGATGCAAAATGTGTCAATGTCTCTGGCATCGTCTCAGGGGAAGAGATATGATACCTAAGCACTAAGACGGAAAAAAATCTCAGGATAGCCAAGGACAACAGGTATTTGTTAAAGGCAGACCCATCTTTTGCCCAATTTCCTTGATGAGATTTCATTTACAGAAAAACAACCTTCTGAACCATAACCTGGATTGCTGAGTAGATGTAGCCATCAGGGATGAGGATGCTCTGAGCAAATAACAATGGCAGGTTTCATTCAGGTAATGCTCCTGATTTTTTTTTAAACTTTTTTTAAAAACACATTTTATCTATTTTTCACAGAGAGGAAGGGAAAGAGAGAGAAAGTTAGAAACATCAATGAGAGAGAAACAATCAACTGCCTCCCGCACACTTCCTACTGGGGATATGCCCTCAGCCAAGATATATGCCCTTGACCGGAATCGAACCTGGGACCTTTCAGTCCGCAGGCCGATGCTCTATCCACTGAGCCCAACTGGTTAGGGCAACGCTCTTGATTTTAATTAATAAACTGGTATATTTAGTCTCTTACAGGCTTGGCTTCTGAAACAAACAGGTCTACTCAAGATACAGCCATCACATGAGACCCGGTCTCCCAACCTTGACACACCTCTCTGGAAAAGAGACTGGCCCACCAAGTGAGAGGCTTTCTCTGACAGGTCAACTTCAGACTCATTAATCATAAAAGAAGTGACAGAAACAAGGAGAGAGATGGGCAATGGCTAATGTGTGGTCTGGCCAGACTTGTTAGCATACGCAAGCAACAAACAGCAATTTCCCAAAGTGCAAAGCCCAGCATACTCACCTTGGTTAGATTATTTTGATAGAGAGTGTTGAGGCGGCTCACATAGGCATCCCGTTTCTCCTTTATAACCCTGCAGTGAAACCTAAGTCAGTACTGAGAAAGAGGATCCTCCTTGTTCAGTTAGTAACTAGGGCATCTGTCCCTCAACAGAATCACAAACCCTCAGCATGAACCCCGTGAGCCAATCAATGTCTCTAAAGACAGCCACCCCTCCCTGTGTCCATCTGCTCTCCCCTACGAGGAGAACCCCTATTCCCCTCCGTGGAGAATGTTCAGTTGGCATCCATGGTATGTAGGTAACTGCCGGCAGCTAATTCCAGCATGTCAGCAGGGCTGAATCACCTGGATTTGCTGAGGGCATTTCCCCAAACCTGAAAAGGATGCATCAATGATTGCTTGCTGCCAGACAGCTAAGGGCATTTCAATCTACATGGTATTGCCTCCTACTGGCCAAACACCCAAACAGCCAGGAGTTAATTCTTCCAATTGGGACAATGGATTCTGTAACCAAACCCTGGCCTTTGATATGTATATCTGCCTTGCTTTAGGAAAAGTTGTGTTAATAAAAAGCAAGGGGTCCAGAGAGACTGAGAACTTGGTTCCTTTAGCTAAGTCTTCTCTGGCTCCCCAAAATGCCTTCCAAAATTATGTTTTGTCTCTGGACTTTTTGATTAATTTATGCTGCAGCCCTTCTCCAGATCCCTGAACCCTCCTAGATGCTGGATAAAGACCCCGGCAGATAACATTTCTCTTAGTACAGAAGACAAAGCTACTTTGCCACAGTACCTAGCATGGTGGTAATAAGAGCTTATTGGAACTAAATGGTTGACTGCATCTAAGGGAATAAATAATATTCAAATCACACTTGACACTCAATATCTGTTAAATGAATGAATTTACTAAAAAATTTTTTTAAAAATCGATGGCTTCAAAAAGTTTATGGTAGTTCCTTAGAAAAATTTAAACACAAGATTGCCACATGACCCAGCAACTCCACTTGTAGGTATCGACCCAAAATAACTGAAGGCACAAACTTGTAGACCAATGTTCATAGCATGATTATTCACAACAGACAAAAGATAGAAAACACAAAAGCCCATTGAAAAATGAATGGAGAAACAAAATATGGTGTATAAATATAACATCATTCAGCCTTTAAAAGGACTGAAATTCTGACACAGGCACAAGGATGAACTTTGAAAACATTATGTTAAGTAAAATAAGCCAGGCATAAAAGGACAAATATTGTATTTTTTTTTGCAAAAAAATTTGCAAAAAAGAAAGTAGGCTAGAGATACCAGGGGCTGGGAGGATGGGAGATGAGGTATTATTTAATGGGTCCACTGAACAACACTGTTTCTGTTTGGGGCTGACTGTGGAGAAGTTCTGGGAATGGATAATGGTTGTACAACACTATGAATATGCTTAACGCTACTGAATTGACAACTTAACCCATTGTATGCCATAAGCGTCTGTAGACGCAAGCAGATCTTCCCCACATGCCACCCGCATCTATCTATCTATCTATCTATCTATCTATCATCTAGAAGTTTTCCCTAAGTGGTAGCCCTGACCAACTTTAAATAACTTTTGGTGAGGATTTCCAGCCGAAAATATTCAAGAACACCCTAATTGTGAGTAATATATTTATTTTTATAATATTCATTGCAAACTGACTGCTTACATTAAATTCAAAATATCATGCATGATTTCTGTTTTGGACATGTAGCAAATAATTGGTTTAAAATGGCCAAAACAGACATTTGACACTGTGTCTGCATACGCACATATTTCATGTGTACAGCTCGATGAGTTTAGAGATAAGTACACACCCGTGAAACCCAAATCACAATTAAAGCCACAAATATCTCCATTACCTCCAAAAGCTAGTAATACACATTTTACCACAATACAGAGCCCCCCCCCGAAAAAGTCTGTCAACATTTAATTCTGAAAGAAAAATATTTATATTTGTAAAAAGAACCCTCTGAGAATGAACACTTACCGCCAATTGAATTTACCATTACAGCTCTGAAATCCGTAATCAACATGATCATGCATGAATTCAGAGTGCACAGCCGTGTTCCACATTACCTGCAAAAAAAGTACCCAAAACAGCAGTGCATGAGTCCTGAGGGAAGGCAGAAATCTCGAATGCAAGGTAACTTTGTAACAGCCGATGATAATAATACTGACCTTTAACTTAAAAATGAAACTATATATTTTAAAAGAGAAAGCTCAGGAATATGACCAGATAGATGTTATAGGATGGCTTCTGAAATATTGGGGGAAATTACTTCTAGAGTTAAATTCCCTAGTTTATAAACTCTGAGAAGCAGGATATTATAAGGCTCAGGGTCCTTCCATTAACATTTATTACTGCTTACATTCTCTTTTGTATATATACATTTTTGTGTGTATGTATATATATACATATATATATATATATATACACATATATGTGTGTGTGTGTATGTGTATATATATATATATATATATACTTTTTTCCTTTTGTATATATACTTTTTTGTATATATCACTTTTTTTTTTCCTTAACCGATTTCAGAGAGGAAGGGAGAGGGAGAGATAGAAACATGAATGGTGACAGAGAATCACTGCTTGGCTGCCTCCTGCACCCCCCACACTGGGGATCAAGCCCGCAACCCAGGCATGCGCCCTGACTGGGAACTGAACTGTGACCTCCTGGTTCATAGGCTGACACTCAATCACTGAGTCACGCGGGCTGGGCTCACCATCTCTTTCTAAGCTTCAGATTCCTTTAAGCCCTGCCTTTTGTGGTTAAGTCCAGGAAATGGAGTTGCCTCTGTAACTTTCCAGCACAGTGCTGTGTGGGAGGGAACTATTAGGTGAAGATGAGGACTGAAAACTTTAAGAGAATGAATTCCTGTTGTGTATTCAGTAACTATAAGCATGCCCTTGTGAGAGCGTATGTGATCAGACACCTGGAACCCAAAGGTTCAACGCATCTCTAGCGGAAGGCAGCCTCCAAACTGTAAAAGCCTTTTAAATGCCAACTGATCCTCGTGATAACTGAATTCAAATTGGCATCCGCCACTCTTGATGACAGCCAAACCACCATTTTTCTTGGCCAGACAAGTCTTAATTCCACCTCTGACAAGACTTAAGATTCCCTGTTTGCACCTTTCTCCCTTTCTCCCCAGTGATGAAAGAATTGATGACGACTGGATTCTGTTTCCCTTACTGAGGTGAAATGCATGTAAATGCATGTAATATAAAATGAACCATTTTACCTGCTAGATTCTTTTTTTTAATGGTTGTGTTGTATTGTTTTGTTTTTAGAGAGAAAGGAAAGTTTGGGGTGGGGGGGAGAAACATCAATTAGTTGCCTCCCATATGCAACACAACCGGGATCGAATCCATCACCTCGTTATGTGCGCTGACCGGGAACTGAACCAGAGACCTTTCGGTGACGCTCAACCAACTGAGCCACACTGGCCAGGACTATCTGCTAGACTAGAGTCTTTATCTTAAACAATGCATATGAAAAATTTATCAATACCACAAGTAAATTAATGGTTTTTTAAAGAAACATCACTAAAACTCCTGAGGTACGCCGAAACCGGTGTGGCTCAGTGGTTGAGCGTCGGTCTGCGGACTGAAGGGTCCCAGGTTCGATTCCGGTCAAGGGCATGTACCTTGGTTGCGGGCACATCCCCAGGAGGGGGTGTGCAAGAGGCAGCTGGTCGATGTTTCTCTCTCATTGACATTTCTAGCTCTCTAGCTCTCTCCCTTCCTCTCTGTTGCCCGCAACCAAGGTACATGGGATTTTCACGGAAACACTTGGAAATAACCTTATCCCGACCATGATTTACCAAGCATGTAAAAGGAGTGTGGAAGGAATGAGAACTGAAAATTCTACCTTTTGGGGGAGGGTGGGAAGAAGGGGTAAGAGATCAACCAAAGGACTTGTAGGCATGCATATAAGCATAACCAATGGACACAGGAGGAGGGGGGGAGGGAGGTGGGAGAGATCAATGGGGGGAGGGGCGGGGAGGAGACATATGTAATATTTTCAACAATAAAGAATTTTTAAAAAATTCTACCTTTTTGGGTACACATCCGACATTCACCTAGGGGAAAAAATTAAAAGGACATATTTTAATAATATTAAAATCAATAAAAAAACAAACCTGCAAGAAATGAACCCCAAGCATCAGCCCAGGAGACTTCTAAGTCATAATCTACAATTATTTCATTTTTTCTAGTACAGAGCTGGGAAACATATGAACATTACTTTTCTTATGTCATGAGGGAGAGAATTTTACTCATCAGCATTTTCTCAAGAAAAGCAGAAGGGAGTGGGGGGGGGACAATTCTACTTGCAGGCGCCACGCACTCAGCGACAGTACAGGTCAGGAGAGAGACGGCAGAAGCCAGGGCTTGCACAGAACCCCGAGGGAAGCAGAAGAGGAATAGGTTGGAAGTGAGAGGAACTACCAGCTGAATATCAGCAACTGAGCATCTCAGCAGCTGTCCTGGAGGATTTCTGGGCCCCTGGAGCATCATGGGTAAAACACCCAGAATGTCCCCTTGGAGAAAACCTCTAGTGGAAACCCACATTATTTTTCAGGATCAAAGGATGATAATCAAGCAATAAAGTCCATCTATGCTATTAAGTCTTACATTCTTATTAGAAACAGATAAAAATTTGATTCTCTGAATTCTAGCAGCCAACACATAAGGAAAAGCACAAATACTTGTAAGATTTCTTGTAAAACAACAACAATAACAACAAACAAATTGTTTAAGAAAATAGCTATTCATGCCCATTAGTCAGAAGAGAAATTACTCCCAACGAAATTACTCCCAAGAGTCCTTGTAAACAAACACATAAATTTTTGTTTATGTCTGTTT
The DNA here is from genome assembly GCA_963924515.1 of Vespertilio murinus. Lineage (NCBI taxonomy): Eukaryota > Metazoa > Chordata > Mammalia > Chiroptera > Vespertilionidae > Vespertilio > Vespertilio murinus. The sequence continues at coordinate 15,542,519 of OZ004707.1, forward strand.
ACTTCCTCTTGATCATATCCTACAATTAGTAACTTTTTCTTTCTTTCTTTTTTTTTTTAAACCTGGGTTAAGAATAAGATTGATTAAAACTGCCTTGAAAGCCATTTTGTTTTTCAGGATTGTTTCAAGGGTACTCGATGCAAAATCCCAACAAATCAGCCCACATGAATACAAACAATCTATTGGGGGGGGAAAAAAATCTGCTCCTCGGGCTTCTTCAAAACCCGCCCCTTCTGCCAGCTGCTCCAGCGCTGGGCGCTGCGGGCACACGTCACAGTGACGTCATGATGGAGAAGGCCTTGGTCAGGTGTACGCTCCCAGGTCTGGGATCAGTCAGTCCTGGCGATGTGGCGTGCAGCACGGTGACTCCACTAAACAATACCTACCTATCTAGTTTAAGTTTAAAAAATTTGTCTCTCAAAAGAAATGTCAGTCGTTGTACTGTTGGTATGTGGCTCTGTGGACTGATGAGTTTGCCGACCCCTGGGTGAGAGCATTGTCCCAACATGCCAAGGTTGCAGGGTGTGATCCCTGGTCAGGACACATACAAGAATCAACCAGTGGGGAGTGGGGGAGGGGGGGGAGAATCAGCCAGTGAATGCATAAATAAGTGCAGCAACTAATCTATGTTTCTCTCTCATCCTTTCTCTAAAATTGATAAATTTTCAAAAATTAAAAAAACATATAAAAAACCCCAAAAATTGTTTTAAGTGGTTTTTGTCCTGGTGATCAACTCTCTCTCTCCCTCTCTCTCTCTCTCTCTCTCTCTATCTCTCTCTCTCTTTTTTTACATGATTCTACCATGTTAAATATTTAATAAAATTTCATCAAAGATCATGTCATATTACATGCCATGATTAGCTTTCAACAGACAACTTTGCTTTCTGTGTACAAATCAGTGTCAATGAAATAAAAAACAAAACTATACTAGGCAAAGGTCTTTCTTACCCTGTTTCAAACTTTATCCCCAAGCTTCTGCAGCTTACTTAGCTGCAAAGAATGATTTACGAATAAGCAGAAACTGAAATGAGCTGCAAGGTGCAGGGGCACTGGGCTAAAAAATATTAGAGATCTAGATTTTTATCAGATCCGTAGAAAAGATTTGAAAAAGCAGTCATAATATAAAATAGCAGCTCCCAGCCGAAACCGGTTTGGCTCAGTGGATAGAGCGTCAGCCTACCGGACTGAAGGGTCCCGGGTTCGATTCCAGTCAAGGGCATGTACCTTGGTTGCGGGCACATCCCCAGTGGGGGGTGTACAGGAGGCAGCTGATCGATGATTCTCTCTCATGGATGTTTCTAGCTCTCTATCCCTCTCCCTTCTTCTCTGTGAAAAATCAATAAAATGTTTTTTTTAAATAATAAAATAAAGTAGCAGCTCCCAGAAACTTCTTCAAGCGTATCTTCTTCAGAAATTGACTCAATTCAGTTTGCTTCATTCTTGGAAGCCTCATCAAAATTCTCCCCAAGATCTGGAACCTCGTCACCATCCTCTCTCCAGTAGGGAGTGGCGCTCTTCCACCACAGATAGTTTGGGCAGAACTGCCGCCGGTCTCCTTACACCGGTCAGACCGTCCGCACCACGCCGGGGTGAGATGCGGGGGCATTTCTGCCCGCTGCTCTGTCTCAGGTGATGGTGGCAGTGCTCACTGCCAGAGATGCCTGAACTTTAGGGTTGTTACAGCGGATCCCTGTTCCTTGGTTTGTAAACGTATTTACCTCTTCAATTCCAGAGGTATTGGTTACCCCCAACTTCTTTAAGGAGAAATGAAGAGTTGTTTTTTGTTTTGTTTTACACCTGCTGTAGCTGTTCTGTGAACCACCTTCTTCTTTCTACGAGCAGTTCCTTTCCCGCCAATGCGCACTTGTGCCTGCAGTTTGGCGAGTTCCTCTTGGTTCATAATAGCTTCTTTCCTCTTTTTGGAGAGGAAACGGGGCGGCGCGGGGGGCTGGGGCTGCTGCCCAGGGGGTCAGGGGCAGACCGGCTGGGAATGGCAGCTAGTGATCAACTCCGCCCACCTGCCCCCTATGTGGGGAGCGCTGCACACCTGTACCCTGTGAGCCCGGTTACTCTTTTTTTAAAATTTTTAAAAATATTTTTATTGATTTTTTACAGAGAGGAAGGGAGAAGGATAGAGAACTAGAAATATCGATGAGAGAGAAACATCCATCAGCTGCCTCCTGCACACCCCCCACTGGGGATGTGCCCGCAACCAAGGTACATGCCCTCGACCAGAATCGAACCCGGGACCCTTCAGTCTGCAGGCTGACGCTCTATCCACTGAGCCAAACCGGTTTCGGCCCGGTTACTCTTTAGTGCAGACTCAGTACACTCAGCAGAATGCCTGGACACGCTCCCACAGGCCCCGGGGCGAAGGGTGAGCCACAGTGAGTACATCGTACATCACACAGCTCTCCCGGTCTGTGCAGGCGGAGAGTGGAACCCCCGGACAAAGCTCCCGGCAGGCTCTAATCCACAATGGCTTCGGGCCCTCCCTGCACTGCTCCACGGTACACGGTACACATGTGAGCACGAGGAAAGCATTGCATTTAGCTTTTTGGAGGCTCCAAAAGGCGGAATGCAAATATCATCTCAAGTTATTTTTCTGCCTTCAGAAATGACCTAATTAATCACAGTGGGCAACAAGAGATTCCTTACCCGTAACTGAATTCTACGGAAAAAAAAAATAGATGATTTATTTCAGTTTCCTACTTTATACATCTAACCTAATACTCTACTACAACTTTTTTTTTGCCTGATCCAGAAAAATAAAGATTAATGTAAGAGTGAAATCATGTTATTGGAAATACCCATATCTTGCTGACCTAGTGTAACCAGTAGAAGTTTAGCCGCCATTCTGGCCCCTGTGTGAACTAAAGGGAATCGCAATACACCACCCCCAAACATGCCACTTTGGAATAAGGATTATTTTGAGATGAAGACAAGACACAGTCAGGGAAGGAGAGACTCTTTGCTCTCCCCCTTTCTGCTTAAAATCAGGGCATACACTTCCCTGGGTGATGGTGCCCCCACTCCCCTCCTGACCCAGAAGAATAGCCCTTAGCAGTGGAGATGAGAGGATAGCACTGAGAAGAATCTGCACTAAAAAAACATTAATAAAGGGCCAAAACCGGTTTGGCTCAGTGTACAGAGCGCCGCCCTGCGGACTGAAGGGTCCCAGGTTCGATTCCGGTCAAGGGCATGTACCTTGGTCGCGGGCACATCCCGGGTGGGGGGTGTGCAGGAGGCGGCTAATTGATGATTCTCTCATTGATGTTTCTAACTCTCTATCCTTCTCCCTTCTTCTCTGTAAAAAATATATCTTTTAAAAAATTAATAAAGGAACCCTTACCTTCCATTCGTTTCCCCATCTGCTTATCTTCCCATAATTTACCCCCTCAGAAGCCCCAACCTCCCTTTCCTTTGTCCAGTCTCTTCCCCACAACGTTTTACCCTTTCTTAAACTGGTATTAAGCTCAGAGGCCCAACTACTTCCTTATTTTTAAAAAAATATATTTTATTGATTTTTTTTACAGAGAGGAAGGGAGAGGGATAGAGAGCTAGAAACACCGACCAGCAGCCTCCTGCACACCCCCTACCGGGGATGCGCCCGCAACCAAGGTACATGCCCTTGACCGGAATCGAACCTGGGACCCTTGAGTCCGCAGGCTGACGCTCTATCCACTGAGCCAAACCGGTTTCGGTTAGTAAGCCAGGACAAGTGGAGAGTAAGGAAGTCGAGAGACAGTTCAACCGCCAATGGTTTTTAGCATCAAGTCAATTGCAAAACCCTTCCTCCCCTAACCAAGAACCCTTAGGAGCAAATGGTTTAGGGGAGAGGACGTGGAGATGGCAGCAGAGGGAGGGGCAGCACAAGGCCATGTGGGAATGTGGGAAGGAAGCCTCTGGAAGCGGGGAGAGGCTGGGGACTGGCCTCTTCGAGAGCCACCAGGAAGAACGAGCCTCTGATTTTAACTGGGCCCCAGCCGCGTGGACCTCTGACTCCCAGGAGGAAACCAGCCGGCCTCCAAGCCTCGCCCACCGTTAGGGGCAGTGACTGACTCACCGCAGCCTCCCGTCCCGCGGGCGGGACCTTGAGAAGGAGAAAAGGCAAGGAGCTCAGGAGCACCCCAAAATGCACACTTACGGTATCATTTTTTTTTAAATGGTCTTTTCTTTCTTCCTTTAAATATATTTGTATTGATTTCAGAGAGGAAGAGAGAGATAGAAACATCAACGATGAGAGAGAACCACTCATCAGCTGCCACCTGCATGCAACCTACTGGGGATCAAGCCCGCAACCTGGGCATGTGCCCTTCACTGGAATCGAACCCAGGACCCTTCAGTCAGCAGGCTGACGCTCTGCTCTCTCCACTGAGCCCAGCCTTACAGTGTCACTTATTTGTAGGTGCATATGGAGCTGCTTAACATTTTCCTTTGGTTTCCTGATTAGTGGGGATGGTTTCTAAATTAGAGAGTGTGTGTGGGGGGGGGGGGGGGGAGAGTAAATGTTTACACCTCCCCAACCAGGGGCGTAAATGGCTTACCTCACCCTATTCAGGGAGATAACAGAAATACAATTAGTGCCCTTTGTACCAACAACCCCTAGGGATGGATGAAGTTAGGAGAATTAATCTCATTTTGGCGCATCAGCATAAAGCCGGTGGAGATTCTATTGAGATCCTCTCCTAAAATACCTCCCTTTAAAGAACAGGTGAGAACCAGGAGACAAGATGCAGAGCTGGCTCTCCCTGGAGCAGGCCCGTGCCCTCCTTCCCTCTCCGGCAGGCGGCTTTACTTTCCTCTCCTAAACTTTTTATTTAACTCGTTAAGCGCCCAGTCAGTCACCAGTGACTGCCACCATACTTCCTTCCCGTCCAGAAGACAAGACAGGCTGGGCGCTTAATGCGTTCAATTTCAGAGAGGAAGGGAGAGGAAGAGAGAGAGGGAACATCAAAGGAGAGAGACAACAATGGTCAGCTGCCCCCTGCATGCCCCACACTGGGCATGGAGCAGGCAACCCGGGCCGTGCCCCGACCAGGACGTGACCTCCTGGGTCACAGGCTAATGCTCACAGCCTGGGCTCCTCTCCTAAACTCTTACAGCCCCCTGCAACTGGGGACCAAGGAGCATCTGGCCCCAGGCTGACCCCTGACCCTGTGGCTCCAGCCCCATTTCCTCTGACCGCTCCCTGAGCTAACAGCAGCCCCAGTGCTTCCCTTCTCCCCTGTAAGCTTCTAAAGCGCCACCGCAGCCCAAACCGGTTTGGCTCAGTGGTAGAGCGTCGGTCTGCGGACTGAAGGGTCCCGGGTTCGATTCCGGTCAGGGGCATGTACCTTGGTTGTGGGTACATCCCCAGTGAAGGGTGTGCAAGAGGCAGCTGATTGATGTTTCTCTCTCATCGATGTTTCCAACTATCTGTATAAAATCAATTGTATATATATATATTTAAATCACCCAGACTTGTTTTGTGAAATCTTTCCTGCATGAAATCAAGAACCCACACACTATCAGCCCGCATGAGGCAGACCTGCTCCAGGCCCAGTCCTTTTCCAGTTACACTTTCAGAAACTTCACTTTAAAAATTTATATATATTTCATATATATATGAGAGAGAAGAAAGGAAACATCAATACGTTATTCCACTTATGTATGGTCGATTCTTGTATGTGTCCTGACCCGGGAATTGAACCCACAGCCTGGGGTTATCGACGAGGCCCTGTCCAACTGAGCTACTACTCAGCCAGGGCACACCAAAAATCCACGTTTTTAACCCCAGCCATTACCCATTAGCTTCCCATCTTTTCGACTAGAGACACCCTCTGCTCCAGCTAAATCCGATTACACAACATACACTGACTCTGGGCCGTTGCCCTTACTCCGCCCTCACAAAAAATAGTCATCCGTTCAAGTTCAGGAAGAGACTGTCTCCTCACAAAACCATCCCCTGCTGCCCAGGCAGAAATGATTAATTATAACTCTTCTCTCAACCACTGTCATTTGCTATTACTATAGTAATTAATATAGTCCACCTTGCTTTGGGGTTGACTGTCTACCCTTTGTTTTCCAACTGTATTGTAAGTTCCTTCATGGAAGGGACCTTTGACTACAAATTTTTTTAAAAATATATACATATTTTATTAATTTTTCACAGAGAGGAAGGGAGAGAGAGCTAGAAACATCGATGAGAGAGATACATGGACCAGCCGCCTCCTGCACAACCCCCAGCGGGGATGTGCCCGAAACCAATGTACATGCCCTTGACCAGAATCGAACCTGGGACCTTTAGGTCCGCAGACCGACGCTCTAGCCACTGAGCCAAACCGGTTTCGGCTGTCTACAAATATTTGTATCTACCTACCCTTTTCTCTCAGCTAGCCCCCTCCAAATACTTAGCACGTAGAACTCAAAGCAAGGCAGACATGAACGAGTGAAACAATGTGCTTCAGAGAGCCTTCGTCTCCCTACACCCGCTGGGAAATTCCAGCGCACAAGAAGCTTACTTTTGCAACGGAGGATAACCCGGATATCTGGAATCTGAACTCCGGTCTTATCGATCGGTTATATCTCCTCTCCTATTCAACACACACCAACGCCCTTCCTGGTACGAACGCCAGTTTGAAAATGTTAAACTGGGGAATTTCCCCAAAACATCCACGCTTACAGGAAAATGGAAGTTGCTGCCGCAGACGGAGGTAAGAGGCCAGGGGCTCCATATGAAAAACAGCAGTGCCCACTGTCCTTGGTTCGCTCCCAGAGGTACTTTCTCTCTCACAGTGTTCACCTTACTAGCAGGAGCCTAGAAATGGGCCGGCCCCTTTGGATGAATACCAACGGACCCGGGCCGTGACGAGGCACACCACAAGCCATAATGAGGAAGGAGAAAAGGAACAAGCTACAAAGACGAGCAGTTTGTCAGGTTGTGGGGGGGGGGGGGGGGGGGGCCCTCTGAGCGGCACCCTTCAACCTGCTTTCCGCGGAGACCGGCTTCTGCTAACTCAGTTTCTCAGGGCGAAGGTGGCAAGGTGCAAGTTGATTATTAACAGGGTTTTTTTTTTTTTTCTTCTTCTTCCTTTCTCATTCCCACGTTCATTTTGAACTTGAAAAAAATGAGGACTGGACAAAGGAGTTGGCCCTTCCATAGCCTGTCAGTACTGAGTGAGTCTCATTCATTCCACATACGGCTGAGCAAGGTATTTTGTTAAGATGGTAAGAAAGCTGAAACCAGTTTGGCTCAGTGGATAGAGCGTCGGCCTGCGGACTGAAAGGTCCCGGGTTCAATTACGGTCAAGGACATGCACCTTGGTTGCGGACGCATCCACAATAGGAGGTGTGCAAGAGGCAGCTGATCGATGATTCTCTCTCATCGATGTTTCTAACTCTCTATCCCTCTCTCTTCCTCTCTGTAAACCATCAATAAAATATATATTTTTTAAAATGTAAAAAAAGAAAAAAGATAAGAAAGAGGTGCACAAACCCAGGAGTTTCCAATTTGGTACTTGAAGGCCAGTATCCCAAGGAACTTTAGAGACCCCACCCCCAACCCCAGGTTAATCTTGGAGACATTTTAATATTAACAGCAAGTCCCTCACCCAATCAAGCCCTGTGATAGAAAGAGCCAGGCCAATACCTTGGGAACAAAACTTTTTTAAAATGATGAACAGTTTCTTAATTGCAGGATCGACAACCCTCTTTTTTTTTTGGGGGGGGGCAGTTTTAAAATCCTCACGTGTCTTCCCCCCCTACTCTCCCCCCAAAAAAAGACCAAACAAGCACAAAGTCTGAGGATTCATTCAACAGTAAACCCTCCATCCCGGTAACCCGCAGCCGGTGGCTCTGGGCCTCGGCTCCCATTCAGAACCACCCGGGGAGCTCCCCAAACTCCTAACGGCCGGGCTGCGCCTGGGGCCAAACCAAACCCGGGCCAGGGGAGCGGGACCCGGGAAGGGCTTTGCCAGCTCCTCGGGCGACTCCGACGCGCAGCCACGGGTGGGAGGGAGCCCTCGCTGCAAACCCCTCGGCCCTGAAACGCGGGGGGCCCGGGAGCCTCGTCGCTCAGGGACAGGCACCCCCTCCCCTCCTCCCGCGCCCGCCGGCCGGCTGATGTGTCCCGGACCCGGCGGTGCGCTCCGGCGTGGGACCCAGCACTCCCCCCACCCCACCCCTGCGGAACGGGGGTGCGGGCAAGTCACCCCGGAGTTAACCCCTCCGGCTACCGCTGCCTTCGCAGGTTTCGTTTTGGGGGGGTCGCAAGGATGCCCCTTTACACTTTCCCCCCCCACCCCATGGAAACCTGTTGGGATCCTGGCCCCCGCAGGAAAGCGCAGCGCCGGGCGCCCGCACGTGGGGCCCGGACGGAGGAGAACGGACCGCAGAGCGGGAGGAGCAGCGAAGAGCAAGCGGGGCTGCAGCAGAGACGCGGGGGGAAAGGGGGTTCGGGGTGCGGGGTGCGGGACCCGGGGACTCACGCAAGTGCCGCCCAGCTTGTGGCTCTCCACCAGGGCGACCCTGGCGCCCAGCTCCGCCGCCCGGCGGGCGCTGGCCAGCCCGCCCGAGCCGCCGCCGATCACCAGGTAGTCGAAGGCCGCGGTGCCGGGCGGCGGCGGCTGCTGCAGCCTGGCCGCCATGGCGCGGGCCACGCAGCGGGGAACGGCGCGGGCGCGCGGGAGGCCGGCGGGGGCGCGCGGGAGGCCGGCGGGGGCGCGCGGGAGGCCGGCGGGGGCGCGCGGGAGGCCGGCGGGGGCGCGCGGGAGGCCGGCGGGGGCGCGCGCGAGGCCGGCGCGGGCGCGCGGGAGGCCGGCGGGGGCGCGCGCCGCCGCCCGCCGCCAGCTCAGCGCCCGGGGCAGCAGGGCCATGCGCGCGCCGGGGCGCCGAGGGGGCGGCCCCGGGGCGGGCCCCGCGCCAGGGCGGCCTCGGGGTGACGAACCGGGGTGCGCGGCGTGACTAAGCAGCCGACCCGGGTGCGAGGGCGGGGAGGCGGGGTGCAGGGCGGGGCAGGCGTTCCCGGGCCGCGGTTCCGGGAGCCTGGGATAGGCGGGAGGGCGGGAAGGGCCGGCCCCGCCGCCCTCCCCAGCCCAGCCCTGCCCTGCCCTGCCATCCACCTGCGTGCGGACCCGCAGCCCCACCCGAAGCCGGGCGCCCGGGGGCGGGGGACCTGGCTCTCCGCTTCCTTCTCCCCCGGGCACCGGAGGCTCCGGGGCACCGCGGGGAGGTTTCTGGAGGCCAGGGCGGTGGGGGCGAGAAAGGATGAACGCCCTCTCTTCTTTTCACCGGCCTCTGGGAAGTCCCCTCCGTTACTGCGGAGGCTGATGGATGTTGGTTTTGGAAACCTCGGAATAACGAGTTTCGTTGATTGTCGAAACCTGGGTTGACGGCCCCGGTTTCATCCACAATTATTTCCAACTGAAATCACCCGAGAAGCAGGAAGAGCTGCCTGGGAATCTCTGTCCCCGTAAAAGTAGGAAGTAAATCCCCAGGGGAGGTGCCCTCCCAGCTCCAGGACGGTGGGTGGCACACGTTGTAAACCCCAGAATTGAAAACAAACGTGTGCAGCCCTGGCCAATGTGGCTCAAGGGGTTGAGCATCGTTCCATGCAGGGGAAGGTCGCCAGTTAGATTCCTGGGCCGGGCGCATGCCCAGGTCCATCCCTGTGGATGTTTCTCCCTCTCGCTCTCCGGATATATATATATATATATATATATATATATATATATATAATTGATTTTTTTTTTACAGAGAGGAAGAGAGAGGGATAGAGAGAAACATCGATGAGAGAGAAACATCGACCAGCTGCCTCTTGCACACCCCCCACCGGGGATGTGCCCGCAACCAAGGTACATGCCCTTGACCAGAATCGAACCCGGGACCTTTCAGTCCGCAGGCCAACGCTCTATCCACTGAGCCAAACCGGTTTCGGCTAAAATATATTTTTAAAAGGGTGTGTAAACAAACCTTGTAAAGCCTCTACTAATTTACTGCCAAAGCCCAAACTTTTGTGTAGATTCCTCACCAGCAAACACACCTTGCTTTAGATTCCTTTCTAATGAACACTTTCTTTGTCCTGCCAATTTCTCATAAATTTCTTTGTCTAAAAAGAATAAAAGGGCGCCAGTTCAATCATGTCTTTGAACCTTATTTTATGTTCTGAGCATCGTATTGTCATTCTCCTGCGTACACCTATTGTGTGTTTTTTTCCTGTTGAGCCAGTGTTGTGTCAATTTTATTATTTTATAAGTAATCCAACCAGAAGAACTAAAGACCGGTAGAGTGAGGATAATTCTCCCACTCCCAACCTGATCTACAGATGGAACATATAGAGTCCTGGTCGGGTTGTTCAGAGGTTAGAGCATCAGCCTGCATACCAAAGGCTCTTGGGTTTGATTGCTGGTGGAGGGCAATCCTGAACCCAGGTGGGCCCGTGTGGGGGGCAACCAATCCATGTGTCTCTCTCTCCCTCCTTTCCACTCTCTCTGAAAAGCAATCAAGAAAATATCTTTGCTCCGGGTGAGCCGTGTCCCCCAAAGGGCTCGTGTGTCCCGGGTGAGCCGTGTGTCCCAGGGGAAGCAGTGGGACCCGGGGGGAGGGGCAGTGAGAACCAGAGGAGGAGCGGACTCTATTCGTGTGGTCCTGAGATAGTCACCATAAAACAAGCAGATTGTCAAATGACAGCGGGGAGGGGAAGGAGACCTGGGGGGAGATAAGAGAACAACCGAGGGACTGGTATGCATGCATATAAGTACAACCAACAAACACAGAACTCTGGGGAGGGAGGGCATGAATGGGAGGTGGGGGCAATGGTAAGCTATGTACACATATAATACCTTAATTTAAGAAATGCAAAGTGGTGAGAAAATGAAAAAAGAAAAAAAAAAAGAAAATATCTTTGGGTGAGGATTAAACAAACTAACAAAAGACAGGGTAGAGATGGAGACACAGAAGCGTTTTCCTCCCAACCTGTCCAGACTGGGGTATTGTTGTACAATATCTGGAACTACCAACTGGACAGCAACATAGGAAGAGCGAGGGCTTTGAGTTGGTGTGATGACCGGCCACAGCCAGGCCCATCTGCAGACAGAGGCGTGAAGGTCCGGTCACCCGCACTGGGCCCGGCACACGGAAGGGGGCTGGGAATCAACCACACTGCGATGGGAATAGCACTCAGTTCCTTTCTGAAGGTTTTTGTCCTGATCAAAAAGTGGTATAGGGGGAAATGGTAAAGTTCTTCCTTCCAGTAAAATGCCGCAGAATACATGGAAAAGGAACAACAGAGTTAGAAATGTCACCATTTTGCAACTATCATAGTAATAGTGTCATTAACAATCAGTGAATGTTAAAATCACACTGGGTGAGAGTATGATGGCAAAGGGTTACTACACGATCTCTGACTAGGTCCCCACAGATTGCTTCTTAGTCACAGAGGGAAGAATGGTAACTTTGAAGTCAAACATTGCCAGTGAGGAGACATTTGTCATTGTGATCCTCATGAGAAGATGCAGGAAGAAGTGCACAACTTGCTCGGCTGGTGTGTCTCAGTGGTTGAGCATCCACCTGTGAACCAGGAAGTCATAGTTTGATTCCGAGTCAGGGCACAATCTTAGGCTGTGGGCTCCATCCCCAGGGGGGTCGTGCAGGAGGCAGCCAATCAATGATTCTCTCATCTTTGATGTTTCTCCCTCCTCCTTTCCTCTCTGAAATCAATTTAAAAAATAGTGCACAAATTCACCTATGCAATATTCTTGTAATATTAAATATTACAATATTTATGTAATATTCTTGCTAAAATCCATAACCTGAAAAACCCACATTGAGGGAAATTTTACAATTAACCTGGTAGTTTAAAAACTATCAATATCTTAAAAACAATGCAAGGCTGAGGAAATTTTCCAGGTTAAAGACTGAAGAATCCTGGCCGATGTGGCTCAGTTGGCTGAGCATTGTCTCATGCACTGAAAGGTCGAGAGGTTGCTGGTTCAATTCCAGGTCAAGGCACATGCCTGGGTTTCAGGTTTAATCACCAGGGTGGGGCGTGGAGGAGACAGCAGCCAATGGATGTTTCTTTCCCTTCCTTTCTCTCTAAAATCAATAAAAATACATTAAAAAAAAAAAAGATTGAATATGAGAATTAAAAGTAAGGCCCTAGCCGGTTTGGCCCAATGGATAGAGCATCGGCATGTGGACTGAAGGGTCCCGGGTTTGATTCCAGTCAAGGGCACATGCCCAGGTTGCAGCTCGATCATTGATGTTTCTATCTATCTCTCCCTTGCCCTTCCTCTCTGAAACCAATATATATATATATATATATATAGCTTGATCCTGGATGAACCTTTGAATTGGGACAATTGACAAAACTGGAATATGGCCTGGTAATATATAATGGTATCACGTCAGTATAAAATTTCCTGAGTTTGATCACTGTACTGTGATGATAAGAAAATGTCATTGTTCTTAAGAGATACGCGTTGAAGTATTTGGCAGTTAAGAGCCTGAGTCAGAGGCACTTGGATTCATATCATACCACAGGCACTGTCATAGCTAACTTAACCTCTCTGCGTGTCAGTTTCTTCACCGTGAAACTGGGAGGCTGACCAAAAAGGAAATGAGCACATGAAGGAGAATGCAGAGTGGAGGGAAAGAGCCAGCGGGAGCTGGAAATAGAAAGCAGAGCAGCGCAGATGGCAGTTGAGGCAGGTAATGGGTGAAATCCTGGAAGACCTTGGTTGTAACCCAGCACAGGTGTTTGAACATCACCGGCAATAGAGTCACTGGAGATTTTTAGAGGTGTGTTTCCCTGAAAATACACGAAACGAACTGGAGATGGTGAAACTGGCATTATAGGACCCAAAGTAATAGATGGCAATATTGATAACACGGAAGGAACAGACTGGACACACATGAAGTAAAAATTGACAAGTTGAGGAAGGGTTCAAGAGTCAACGATGACAAGTCTTGAACCAGGAAACATGGGGGCGGGGAGGGAAAAAATACTCCATTAAGAAAATGTTACATGTGGTGAATAGCTTTTCATTCTTTGATCTCAAATTCATTGTTTTACAAATGTATTTGAAAATATAAAATGGGGAAGATCATAAAAAATTTTAGAAATAACACTAATATTCCTATTCTGAATCTAAATATGTGGTATTATTTCTATAACTATTTACAGAACAAAACACCCTCCAAGTTGATGTATAAAACTAACCATCAACCGAAGTCGGTTTGGCTCAGTGGTAGAGCGTCGGTCTGCGGACTGAAAGGTCCTGGGTTCGATTCCTGCCAAGGGCATGTACATTGGTTGCGGGCACATCCCCGATAGGGGGTGTGCAAGAGGCAGCTGGTCCGTGTTTCTTTCTCATCGACGTTTCTGGCTATCTCTCTCCCTTCCTCTCTGTAAAATATCAATAAAATATATTTAAACAAACAAACAAACAAACAAAAACTAACCATCACACACTAGATTACAAACTTCAAGAGCAGGACTCTTGTCTGCCATGTGTGTGGCTATGTCCCTAGCATCTGTAACAATACCTGGGGCACAGTAGTTGTTTCCTATTTGTTGTTGACAGAATGAATCAAGTCTATAATATTTGAATCATGGTTCAACATAGAACAATGGTAATTGCTTGTCTAAATTCCCCCTTCCTCTCCTCCTCAATGATATCTAAATACAGCTTCTAAAACTTACCTGTGGAGCCTTCACCAGGTTGCTCAGTCGGTTGGGGCACCGTTTCATAGACCAAAAAAGTTGTTGGTTTGATTCCCAGTGGGGGCGGCAAATCAATGCTGCTCAGTGACTTAAGTTTCTATCTCTCTCTCTCCCTATCTCAATAAAAACATATTAAAAAAAATTCGGTCCGTTCTCCTTATTCAAGAACTGCCTATCATCGTGGAAAGATTAATAGTCTTACTGCTGAAACAACGGAGTCCAGGAGACACCTGCCCTTTGCAACCCCCAGCTCTAATCGCCTATAACCATTATACCCATGTTTTATTCCTTTTGCATACTTCCCCATGTAATCATTGTCCTTCCACCCGGTATAAGCAGCTGGCTCACAGGGTGAAAGGGGAGTGGAGCAGATTTTTGTGGATGACCTGCTGCTCTCCCATGCTGCCGGCAATATTGGAAGATAAAAATACTCATATCCGATTCAACCCTGTCTCTGCTTGATTGGCTCAAGTAGTGACAGGCAGCCGGAACCCATTCATTGTCTGGTTTCACCTCTACACACCTCCATTCGGATTTTAAACCGCAATACTTTAACTGCTGGTAGTTCCTTTGCGTTGTTTTCTAAACTTGAACTCCCACTCTTCTTGTACCCCCGCCCCCATCCCTAACATTTACAACACAATTTTGTCACCATTTCTTTCCGGAAAGCTTTCGCCCAGGCCTTGGAGTATCCCTGTCACAGCACTCAGGCGCTGTAGTGCATTTACCTGTTTACAGGTCTGTCTTTCCCACCGATCTGAGTTTGTGAGGACAAATTCAGTAACACACATTATTTGAATATCTACGAGTTCTACAGTACCAGGCACATTGTGGGGCTCAATACATGTTCGCTGAATTGCACTGAAGGGCGAGGTGGGAGGATTGATGGGTCAGAAAACGAAAATTCAAAGCATGAAATCTTAAGTTTTTGAGGACCTCCACATCTTAACTGGGTTGCAGGTTGGCAGAAACGCAATGGCCATGGGGTTATATTGAAGTATGGTAGCAACCATACTGAGGTAAAAACTGCTGTTTGACTTTTAACCCTGCTATTCTGGCTTTGGCACTCGCTTGCTTAAACAATAGGGTAGTTGCCTCAGCTTCCAGATTGAGACCTGGAGGCTAAGGCAATTTTCCTGTGCCTGTGGACCAGAACTACAGGAGATTGACTCCCACTGACTCAGTAGCTTCAGGAGTAGAAACTGTAGATAATCTTTAGAGATTAACCGCTCAGCTCCGCTTCAGTACTATCTGCTTTCGCAAGATAGGGCCACATTCCAATGTCCAGCAGGATGTGGCTGGGAGCCTCCCTGTGGGCTGTGCCCAGCATTTAGAATTTAAAACAAGGGAAAATTCTTGTGGTTTAGACCTTTAAAAGGACCCCCTACACCTGGAATGGTGCGGTCATGAGTACATGTGGTGCTCTCGCAGCCCTCCCCGCTGTCAGGGCCAGTTCTATAAACCCTTGCCTGCTTTTTAAAAAATCAATTAGCAGCCTTGACTCCAGGGTTCGAGCCCACAACAATACAACTGTGAGGTCAAGTCATTAACAAGAACACCGGTGGGCAGGCAGAACAAGGGGCAGCGAGTCTCCGGGACCTGGAATTAGGTGCCAGTCTCCCCTTGTTAGGTTTACACTTTTTCAATCACCATGTTTCCTCTCTGCCCTCTCCCACCTCCAGCCCCCTCCCTACAATCACTACACCAGTCTCCACTTCTGAATCCTCTTCCCAGGGACCCCAAGGACCACAGGCCGCGCTGGAAACCTCCAGACTACAAAACCATTTGGTCCGCCGGCCCTGCCAAGGGATGAGGGATGAGTTAATTTGAATATTTGACCAACTATAGCAGGCTAATTTTAAAGTTGATAATTTTGTATGTCCCTTGCTCCCCCCTATATACATATTTATAATGACGTTATAAATATCCAAATGGCCCCTGGCAGAAAAAAGGTTCCCCACCCACGGAGAGAAAAGGCAAGCGCTTCGGAACAAAGTGGGGCTTAGTAGCTCCGACCCAAAGGCCCACAATCGCCCATGAGGGTCACAAGGCCAAGGGGCCCCGCGGCCTCCCCACAGCGTCCACTGCGCGTCCACTTCCTCTTCCGGAGGGTTTTACGCCCATGGCTCCCTCTCGGCCTCCCCAGCCCCGCGGCCGCGGAGCCGCCACGTTGCAGCTCTCGCGTGATTTCCAGAGCGCTCGGCGGGCGGCGGCCGCCAGGGGGGGGGGGCGTCTCCCCGGACACCACGTGACGTGGGGAAGTGACTCGTGTTTCTCTGGATGTAAAGCGACAGATGTCGAGCTCAAAAACAGGGGCTACCCTCAGTCTGCGCACTTCAGGGCCCTGGGCTCTAACGCTCTAACGCTCGGCCCCAGACCCAACCCTCTTAGCGAGGGCTCCACTCCGCCTTCCCCGGGGGCGGAACCGGAAGGGGAGGGCTTCTCGCCGCCATGGCAGCCCGCGGGGTGGTGGGCATTTTCCTCCTCTCCGCGCTCCCCCTCTTGTGTCTGGAGCTGCGGCGCGGGATCCCCGAGCTGGGTAAGTGTTGGTGTTCCCCCTCTGGGCGCCCACACCAGGTAACTCTCCTGCGAGTGCGACGTGCCAGCACCCGCGTGGACTACGACTCCCAGGCTGCCCCGCGCCCACGCCCCGCTTCCGGCGCCGGGTCCTTCCCCACTTCCGTCTGCCGTCGGTGGGGGGCGGGGGTGGGGGCACGCGGCGAGAAAGATGTCCCTGCAGCGTGGGGCGTGTTTTCGCGTGGAAGGGGGCCGACGCAGAAAGCAGAGGGACGGGCAGAGACCTGCTTTCAGTTGCGTGGGACGCGCCAAAGGAAATCGTCAGGGCAGTGTGACGTAGGCTCCCGAGGAATCTAAAGGGATCTATCTGAACGATCGGGGGCCGCCGCTTTGAAAACCGGGGGCAACACGTTCCAGACACAAAGGATTGTGACGTGTTGGAGAGAGGATGAGGACCACTGGCCGGTCGGGGAGAAGGTGGGGGAGGAGAGTGGCGGAAGATGCACTCATTGAGCACCTGTTATGAGCCTAACACTAAGTGCTCTTTCATTCATTCTCTAATCTGTGTACTCTTTTTAAAAATATATATATTTTATTTTTAAAAAATTAATTATTTTATTTTTATTTTTATTTTTTACAGAGAAGAAGGGAGAGGGATAGAAATGTCGATGAGGTAGAAATATCAATCAGCTGCCTCCTGCACACCCCCTATTGGGTATGTGCCCACAACTAAGGTTCATTCATGGCTTTGACCGGAATGGAACCTGGGACCGTTCAGTCCATAGGCTGAAGCTCTATCCTCTGTCCACTGAGCCAAACCAGTAAACTGGGTACTCTTACAACTCCAACAACAGTTGAGGCAACAGATGTAGGGAGTAAGGTGCCCTAAGGTTTTAAACAGGCCACTGGAGTCAGCGTGGAGAATGTCCAGGAAGGAAGCTGTGGTGGAAGCATTGGGGCAGCTTAGGTTTGGAAGTAGGCAAGTAGGGATGGTAGCCCAGACAAGGACGATAACTTATATGAAATGTGCACAGATTTGGGATATTTACAAAGGTTTGTTGATGGGTAATTTGGGAAAAGGGAAAGGAGGAATTCAAGGATGACTTACATGTGAGTGGAACAAAGCCATCAATAAAAGATAATGGTGGACCTGTGGAACATCAGTCCATTTTTGAACTTCTAAGGGGTCAGTTTAGGTATCTCCTCATTAAACCTGGTTCTAAAGACCATGATGAAACTTGGCTTTACTATTTCCTGTCTTTCCAGTCTCCCTCAGCCACCCCTAAGGAGTCAGGTACTCATGAATGTTCCTTGAAATAAAATAATACTCTAAGGTTGTGAGTTCAGTTCCTGGTCAGACCACATACTAGAAGCAACCAAGAAAGGCATGAATAAGTGGAACAACAAATGCACATTTCTCTCTTTCTCTTCCTCTCCCTCTTCAAAATCAATTTTAAAAAGTTAAAAAAAATTAAAATAAAATGCTTTTTAAAAAGCATTTACAAAGACCCTCCAGAAGCCTGATTCAATTCAAGATGTATTGAAATCTAACAAGACCTTTATCGAAATGAGATATACAGATGTTCCCAAAGCATGTATATACACTTTAATAGCTGATAGCTCAATTTTGAAAATGAAATGTATTTTAATAAACACTGCCTTTATAATTATTCCTAGTGTGTGTATACATTTTTGGGGATGCCCTATAGAAATGTTAAATTCACACTTAGTACCTATTACAGAATTCATTTGCTCCTTTACCTCTATAGCGTCCACCTTTACTCATTTGGAATCTCGTTCTTTGCACTAATATTTGAGTCACAGGTCAATGAGAAGGTGGCTGTTGATGTTGCAGAAGGATATCTGTTCACACAATCAGCTCTGACCACACTTCTGTACACTTGGTGAGGGCAGACCAATCTAATTTGTTTTTGTATCCCCAGCAGTTATCATAATCTCTAAATTAATAAAGGTAGGCCAAAAATTATAGAAAATACAGCTGGGTCCCTGACAACATCTCTATCTAGTAAAGTTCCTTTAATTTTCACTTAACTCCCTTTTCCTAGAATCCTCTCTCAAGTTGTGAAATTATGATCATTTACTTTTTAAAAGAAGAAAAAAGTATATTTTTAGTGATTTTTAGAGAGAAAGGGAGGGAGAGAGAGAAACATCAATGGGAGAGTAACATCAACATTGGTCAGCTGCCTTGACATTGGTTCTGTGATTATCCACTGACATTATTTAAGTCTGCTTTACTGATCATACATCCCAATGCAGCAGCTACAGGGCTAGTCATGTGTGAAACTGTGCTTCAGGGTACTGATATTCTTAGCTGGAGCTGCTAATGGAGTTTCCAAGGGGGGGTGGTGGTGTAGAATTCCAAGACCTATTCATTCCACTGGGCTGTGTTTTTGGACATACATTGAAAATTGATCCCTGTTTTTTCCTACTGTATAAAAACCTTCATTGCCAATGCATTTTTACTTGTATTCAAGCTAAGTACAAGGAAATTTTAATGCTGGTTCCTCACACTTGTTATCCTTTAAATGAGAGAAGGTACAATTTTTTTTTACCTGAAAAGTGTACATACAAACTAATTATTTTTTGTTCCCATGTAACATTTGCAAATTACTTGCTTGTTCGAACAGAAAGCAGTATTATGGAACATAAATCCCATAGCTGGTTTCTTTAAATACCAGTACTCTAGTATGAAATTACTTTGTAATGGCCAGTTACCCCAGATTTACTTGTTGTATTGAGCAATACCTGAATCAGTAGTTAATGCTGTCAGAAGTTGGAGGGACTGTAATACAAAAAATATTAACTCTAAGTATAAATGTATATCTGTCTGCATATATTTCTTCTTTAATTTTTAGTTAATTCACTAACTATGAGCCACATAACATTGATAAAATGTTTCTTCTGTACTTCTACCTGGTGATTTTTGAGACTTACAAAATTAAACTAAAAATCCTGGCGGGTAGAAACGATTTGTAACCCAACTTTATAGCTCTATTCCTTCACCATTTAGCAAATTATTTTACACAAAGTGGGCACTTGTTACATTTTTGCTGACTTAATTTTCATTGTGGTTCTTAAAACAATATGTACAACCAAATAATGATTTTTTTTCTAGGTAAACACATATATAGTAATTTTATATACAAAGACCAAATTGAGACATAAAATGCACACACACATGCAAAAGATAAAGTATAGTTTCAAAATGTAACGGTGAGAAATAAGAAATTGGTGTTCAGTGGGAATGGCTGTGTGTGTATGACTTTTTAAATATAATTAAAATTTGAAAAGATAACATCACCATTTAATTTTTAAATTTATGGATAGTTTTATCTCCTCTGGGCAGAAGGGAAACTAGAATTTATGCACTAATGATAGTCCTAATATTTATAATGTAGATAGTTACCAGCATTAAACTTATATTACTGAAACAAAAGATGTTCTAGAATTGTTTTCTGAAAACTTTTTGGTATTGACAAACATGATGAATTTTGGTGCCTAAAGGATATGAAAAATCATAAGACAGTTGCATAACTTAAATTTTACTGTATTTTTCTAGGACAGATAATTTTCTAATGTGTTATTACTTATTAGTAGTATCAAGAAAAGTGTTTTTAATTTTAATATTTTTCCTTTATAAGGAATTAAAGATATAATTTTGCTGTGTGGCCGGATTTTCTTACTGCTTGCTCTTCTTACTTTAATTATTTCTGTGACTACCTCATGGCTTAACTCATTTAAACCTTCCCAAGTTCAACTGAAAGGTAAGTTTATTGTTTATTTACCTTTTTATACTATTTTTAAATTTTTTATTATTTTAAGTTTTACATATGTCTCCTTTCTCCCCCTGATTAACTCCCTCTGCCACCCCCACCTCCCAGAACAAGCCCCCATAGCCCCAGGGTCAGTGTCCATTGGTTATGCTAATACGCATGCTTACAAGTCCTTTGGTTGATCTCTAACCCCTCTCCCCTGCCTTCTCTCTGCGGTTGGACAGTCTGTTCAGTGTTACCTTGTCTCTGGATCTGTTTTTGTTCATCAGTTTATGTTTTTCATTATATCCCACATATGGGTGAGATCATGTGATATTACCTTACTCTTAACTGGCTTATTTCGCTTAGCATAATGCTCTCCAGTTTCATCCATGCTGTTGCAAATGTTCATTCATATATTGCAATGGAATACTATACTGCAGTAAAAAAAGGTTCCTTATTTTTTACTGCAGTATAATATTCCATTGTGTAGATGTACCACAGTTTTTTAATCCACTCATCTGCTCGTGGGCACTCATGTTTCCAAATCTTGGCTATTGTAAATTGTGCTGCTATGAACATAGGGGTGCATATATCCTTTTTGATTGGTGTTTCTGGTTTCTTGGGATATATATTTTTCTAATGAAATGTTTTCTTTATATATTCTAGAACTTTGCACAATAAGAACCATTTTACCATTAATTTGTGCAGTGTAATTTCAAGGTACAGTAATCATTACAACTTGAGGCGTGATTTTTAATGGACCATAAATCCCAATATTTTTATGAGAAATCATATATTTTCCTTACATATTCAAAACTATATGACTTTAAAATTCTCATTTTAAATTGTGCAGCTTAACTGCTGTTTGATAGGTACACCTTATAAACTATTATACAAATATTAAATATGTCTATCATTAATCTCCAAAGACATTTTATCCTAAGTTATTTTTCACTAGAGGCCCGGTGCATGAAAATTCATGTACTGAAGCGGGGATCCCTCTGCCCAGCCTGCCCCCTCTCATAGTCCGGGAGCCCTCAGGGGCGGGAGGCAAGCAGCCATCAGGGGAAGGTGACGCCCCCATCACAGCTTTGCTGCTGCCACTGTCGGCAGTGCAAGCCTCAGCCGGCCCTGGTTACCTGCGCCTCAGACTGGTCCTGGGTGGCTGGGCATCCACCATCCGAGGCTTACCTGTGTCTCACGTGTCAGCTGGGAGCTGCCATCCAAGGCTTTAGATAGTATTTCCAAAAATTACTAGCTGATCAAAGGCTTCTAATACTCGCAAATTCTCACCTATTTAAAAAAAAAACTAAACTAAGAATAAGCATAGTTTCCTAAAATTAAGAGCACCTAACTATACATAAGGTAAGTGAATAAGTAAAATGACAGAATAGAATCCTATCTAATAAAGGGGGAATGTGCTAATTGACCATCATGCCCTCACAAAGATGGCGGCACCCACAGCCATAAGGATGGAATATGCTAATTGACTGCCATGCTCTCAAATATGGCAAGTGCCCACAGCTCCCAGTCCCCTCAGCCCCGTCGGGGCAGCAGGTCTGTGGCATGGCCAGGCCCACCCCCAGGTGGGTCTGGCCACTCCACACCTGCCTCTGGAGTCCTCCAGTCCCTTCAGCCCCCCAGCTGCCCAGAACCAGCCTGAGGCTTAGGTAACCAGGACAGGCCGAGGCTTGAGCTGCCGGCAGTGGCAGCAGCAAAGGTGTGATGGGGCGTTGCCTTCCCCTGATCGCTGGGTTGCCTCCTGCCCCTGAGGCTCCCAGACTGTGAGAGGGGGCAGGCTGGGCTGAGGGGCTCCCCCACTCCAGTGCATGAATTTTCATGCACCAGGACTCTAGTTTTTATATAATTCCACATTTACGTTAAACACGTCTACCATTGTCCCATTTCTTCGACAAGCTTCTTCAGCTACCTCTCTGAATGCTGGCTCCGGGTGAGCAATTTCCACGAAATCTGCTAAGTTGGCCACCCTGCACAAGGCATGGGAGAGTTCGTCACAAAGATGAGCAGGGTCTGTCACGCTTGCAGCGTGGAACACACAAGTGCCACCAGCAAGTCTGTCTTTCTCAAGGTGTTTCTTCTGGGCGATACAAAATCCTTCTGGGGTAGTATCAGAAGCCTTTTAAAACAATATTGTAGTTTGCCTCAGAAGAGATGAATCCTAAAAATTATGCCTACATTGTTATGGCCTCTTAGAAGTTTGCCAATAATGAATTTGGGGCATTATGTTTTCTTGTTTATGTAAATGTAAATACATATAAAAGGAAAATGATCAGTGTTTAATGCATAGCCCTTTCAGATTAACTATGAATAAAATTATAATCCTAAAAGAGACAATGTGGATGTTTCCCAAACATAGATTTTGGAAAATTTTCTTCTTTTGGTAAATGATTTGATCTCTTATATTCAAATTACTATATTGGAAAATATAGTAGCTTCTCTAAGCAACTCTGTATGAAACACATTTTGATATCAGGAGGATATTTGTTGTATATATTAAACTATCAGCTCAACCATTCTACGTTTTATACATAAGACAGTGTCTTACCTTACGTTGTTCCTTTTTGTTGCTGGAAGTGCAAGTCATTCTGGTACATTTTTAGTGGACAGTTTTGAGACATAATCATCACTGAAGGCTGAAACTGTGTAGTGGGCCTAGTTATTGTCACATTTTCTTCAAATGAATAAAAAAATAAGTCTACCCACACACTTCTTACCTTTCCTACTGTCATATGCCCATCATAAACATTCCTGAAGCTTCCTCACCAGACTATACCATATAATACTAACACATATTATAATTCTTGTTTCAGAGCAGACCTCTTCCTGTTGACTTTACTTGCAGATTTCTTAGTTTCAACTGTTGGCATGTATCTCATTTTCATTATTTCAAAATATCTGTGTCTTAAAGGCTTGTCTAAAAACATTTTAAGATTTACAGACTATTTTCAGAGAAAACAGCATTCAACTTATTGATACTTGGGAATTAAAAAAAACACTTCTGTTTTGATGTCTCAGATGAAGAAGAGAAGAATGGGCAAAGGCAAAAACTGGCGAGAAAAAAACAACAAGAGGCACAGGGTGAAAAGGTAAAGCATAATTTTTAGCGACTCTATCTAGAAAGAATACAAAAATATCTGGGGCATTTAAAAGTTAGGTCTATTGGTGTCTGTGCTCAGGTTTTTTAAGTTATTGAGGTCAAATTCTAATGCAAATGTTTAGAGAGTGATGCAAAGGTGGTAGATGCTACTTTTTTTTGGCAAAATTGAGTTAATGTGAAAACAACTTCTAAGTTCTTACTGACACCTTTATAGACAATGTAAAATTTTAGGAATGTTAATGTATAGTAACAACACTTAATTTACTTTTTTTGAACAGGCCAGCAGATACGTAGAGAATGTTCTAAAACCTCATCAGGAAATGAAATTGAAAAAAATGGAAGAGCGCTTTTATCGAATGACGGGGGAAACCTGGAAGTTAAGCCATGGCCACAAACTTGGGGTTAGGAAATATTCCACTTTATATTTTGCATTCTATTACTTATGTTTTGTTTTACATATATTGATTTTGTTTAAATTGCAAATGATACCTGATAATGCAGCCATTTTTAGGATTTTTTTATTAATGGTTATTTATCAATTTTTATTCAGCATATTTGTGTGTTGAGCAGTTAAGTGCCTAAGAACATGGAACTTAGAGCCTTGAAAGGCTCTGACTTAAGGTAATCTTTAAGAAAACTATTGGCTCTATCACTGAGGAAATTCATATTTTTCCTCAAGGGACATCTACAAGGTATTATAAGCTCCCGTTATATTCGCTTTGTTTTGCTCTTCTTTTGTAAAGCCAAATTAACCTTTGACTCCCTTTTCCTTTGGCCTCAAATACGAGCTTTGTCATTTGCTACTGGAGGTTGATAATTTCGTTTTCTTACAGAGGAAAAAGGATATTTATCAATGAATTACGTTTTAGAATAACTGGCTGTAAATTTTTTAAAATATATATTTTATTGATGTTTTACAGAGAGGAAGAGAGAGGGATAAAGAGTTAGAAACATCGATGAGAGAGAATCATCAATCAGCTGCCTCCTGCATACCCCCCACCAGGGATGTGCCCGCAACCAAGGTACATGCCCCCGACCAGAATCGAACCCAGGACCCTCAGTCCGCAGGCCAACGCTCTATCCACTGAGCCAAACCGGTCTCGGCTGGCTGTAAATTTTATGTGTAACATTATGTATGTCCCCAAAACTTCCTTGCTTTTTGTTTATACTGCACCTGTCATCATGTTGTAAAGAAAACGACGTGGTAAAGGTGAACAGGATTTCTATAGTGAAGCAGAATCAGTTTTTATTCATTGCATAATGGTAAACATATCACTAAACAATCAAAGGTGGGTATTAAAATTAATGCAAAATGCACCTGCTCCATATGGTGATTTCACTTCTGAGTTGAATTTGCCTTTTGTTCAGTTTTGCTAGACATTGATATCCTTATTTTAGTCTGCCATGTCTCTTTCTGAAATGGTCACAGTGTGAATTAGTCATCCTGTCCCTTGCTTTTACACAGTATCTTCATGGTACTAGCAGTACCATGACTAGTGGGGACAACAGGAAGTTGGACTGGGTGGACCTTCAGTGTTATTTATAACGTAAGGCTCTCAGGACTATCAAAGAACATGAGGATTGGAATGTAGGGCTGAAAGAACATGTCTGTCAGCTGCTCCAGCCCCGGAATTTGCAGTGAAGTGGTTTAAGTTTGGTCATTTAATTGTTCAGCATCAGGATCTCTTGACTTCCTTTCCCTGTACGCCTTCCACAACTTCTCTTAGGATAGAGGAATGGGGAAAGCTGCCCATCAGAATGGTGGCCATTTTAGTCTGATAAAGAGAACTTTTAGAAGGTCAGTGGATGGAAGAAAGACATTAGTGAGCTAATAAGTATACAATCGAGAATTTGACACTTAAGTGAATTAATTATCTTGCTAAGGAAGAAATTTTAATGAATAATATTAATAAAAATAATCCTTATGATTTCTGGAATTAAATCCTTTGCCTCCTAAAGTGATTAATTCAAATGGAAGCTCAAAGTTTTAATTTGAGAACTAAAGCATGTGTACATATGACAAGGTACTAGGGCTGCATTCAGCTATGGAAGCATCACACAAACATGTCAGACTCACAGCCAGCGGCCGCATGTGAATTTTACATGCTTGAGAGACATGTTTTTACATATATGTACTATTTTCACAGCCATTTAAGGCATCATTCCTTGCTCTGCCTTGCTTCTTTTACTGAAAGGAGGAAAGGATATTTCCAGGATTTCTTCTGTCTTCCATCCTACTGAAAACCTTGGGAGTCAATTAAAATGGAAAGGCCTGTCTCATCCTTATATCCATCAGACCAAACACCAGCGCTGGATGAGGGTAGTGTCTACAGGATGTTAAGCTCCGTGTTTTTCTGTCTACGGAGATAATGCTTTAATTTTCTGGATCTTATAGCGACTTGACTATATTTTCTATTGGAATGCCATCAGGGTAAGAGAAATAACCATTGTGAATACAGTTGACAGGAAGCAACTCTTTAGAAACTGTCTGTTGTTTTTGACTAGGGTGATGAAGATGTGGTGGTTGAAAATAGCAGTCAGACATCTGTTGAAACAGCAAACAGAAAGGCAGCAAAGAGACGGAACTTGCCTAAGCCTTCAACCAAGGTCTCACCACCCGCTGCTGAACAGCCCACGCAGAAGGAGGTTGGTTACCGAATGCCTGCTCTCTGCCCCGTCTCCTGGTGTGGCAGGAGCCTTGTTCTGTGGGTGAGGTGGCACACTGAGGGAAGAGGGCCTGGCTTTTTAATCCATATGTTTTCCCACTGCTGTACAAAGTGATTTCCTTCATTAAGGGTCACTTTCCCTGCTTAATATTAGTGTTCTGAACCAACCTTAAAAGGAAGCTATGACGAGAAATGATAATAGGTTTAGAAAATACTCAGTTCTTTTTGAGGAAGTAACTTGGTTATGTAGCAATAAAAAATGTAATGTTTATTAAGGAAACATCCCTGTGGGTAGCTAAGACATGGTTAAGCCATATTTAGTGAGTGTGTCCTTTTCCTCAGTGGCACTTCTAGGGAGGGGTCAGTGACCATTCACTTTGGAACAGTGCCCAGGTTTATTATCCATCTTTCCTTTCAAACTTTTCATCCCTAAGTTAAATTTGAAGCTAGCAAAGATTGGAAATAAGTCTGTTTTTACTGCCTCTTAGGGAAAGCTGATAGATTATCTATGCAATCCTTTAAAAAAATTTTTTTTATTGATATTTTACCGAGAGGAAGGGAGAGGGATAGAGAGCTAGAACCGTCAATGAGAGAGAAACATCGACCAGTTGCCTCCTGCACACCCCCTACCGGGGATGTGCCCGCAACCAAGGTACATGCCCTTGACCGGAATCGAACCTGGGACCTTTCAGTTCGCAGGCCGACGCTCTATCCACTGAGCCAAACCGGTTTTGGCACTATGCAATTCTTGAAAGTGATTTCTAATGTATTGCTTCTCAGTCTGAGGTCTCCTGATCCCTTAATGGAGCTTGAGGGTGAGAATCAGGTCATGGAACTATTTCTTACATTTCAAAAGATCTAATGAACTGGATGGTCTATTTAAAAATTCAAGATTCTTTGCTTTGACTGTCACATGCTTTTTTTTTTTTTTTTTTAAATATATATATTTTATTGATTTTTCAGAGAGGAAGGGAGAGGGATAGAGAGCTAGAAACGTCGATGAGAGAGAAACATCGACCAGCCGCCTCCTGCACACCCCCTACTGGGGATGTGCCTGCAACCAATGTACATGCCCTTGACCGGAATCGAACCTGGGACCTTTCAGTCCGCAGGCCGACACTCTACCACTGAGCCAAACCGGTTTCGTCTGTCACATGCTTTTGATACCAAAGGAAAACAAATGTTTTATTTAATAAATGCAATTAGTGTTAGTTAGTTAGATGAAATGTTATAAAATGTGGATTTCTGTGGTATTAAACAACAAAACGTGTACCTAGAGGTGAAATTGTTGGTAATAAGTATTTTAATGAGAGAAAATTGTCTGGACACCTGGTTTTAAAAGAGATTAACTGAAACAGGAAAGCATTAATCATGAAAGCAGCCAAAGTGAAGGGTTGTTAACTAGTCCTGTAGAATTGCCAGTGGAGAAAAAATATGCACTCATCTTAAAATGTATATATGTATGAACCTAAATTATTTTTGGGCTTAATGAAATGTGTACAGATAGGTAGCTGTCATCTTAAAATTCTATTTTTATGATCTTTTGTTAGCACAAGGTTGCTTACCCAAAAATGTTTAATTGAGCTCTCATTTGCATTGTAAGCTTACAAGTGAATATGAAAATATTTCATTAAGCTTAGATGTATTGAAACTCTATATTGAAAAGAAACTCTTCTCATTGAGATAATTCTTTTCTTCAAAATGTTTATATTCCTTCCTACTAGAGGCCTGTTGCATGAAGTTCATGCACCTGTCCCTCAGCCAGGCCTGCACCCTCCTGCAGTCCGGGAGCCCATAGGGAGTGGGCCTTAGCCATCAGACGGATATCCTTAGCTCTTGCAAGCCATGAGCCTGGATTCTGGCTGAGTAGTGCTCCCCTTGTGGGAGTGCACTGACCACCAGGGGGCAGCTCCTGCATTGAGCATCTGCCCCCTGGTGGTCAGTGCACATCATAGCGACTGGTCGTTCCACTGTTAGGCCGATTTGCATATTAGCCTTTAATTATATAGGATTACTAATACTTACCTTTCCTTAGGTTTCAGATTTACCTGAAGAACCCTCTGAAACAGCTGAAGAAGTAAGATTTTCTTTCTTTAAAAATTAAATATATTTTCTGTTTCCTTTAACATCAAGTGTATTTTGTCTAAATTTGGATTTTGAAAATGAAGATAGCATACGTGTTTCTGTGATTGCACTGTAACTAGTCTTGTTTTGAATATGATAATATCAAACACCCCGCCCACCCGCATGTCCTGTTTTGGAAGACTAATGTCTACTGAGTGTGTTTTTAGAGCTTAGGCAGAATTAGAATACACAGCTTTTCTATAGAATTGTATACCTGAAACCTATACAATTTTATAACCAATGTCACCCCAATAAATTCAGTTGGGGGAAATATATATATATGCTTTTCCAGAACTTCAAGTCAGCAAATGAGTTCTTTTATTAAAAGATGAAAATAGGCAGATGACTTCAAATTGCAGTTTTCCCCTTAAAAAAGAGAAAGCAAAGAATGCACTACTTTTTAGATGTTTGAATGGAAGGATGGCTTGCTGTTTGGGAGGCAGGGTCGGACTGAGTCCCACTCTGCACTGAGCTGCTGTCTGCCCAAGAGCTTTGTTATAATCTAGGCTGCCGTCGGCCATTGCCCAGCGTAGTGTTAGACACATCTCCCATGCACCGGAGCGCATATCTTTAAAGCCGTTAAGTCATTTAGGCAAAGGAGAGCCCTAGTGGTTCTCCATTACTGGAGCTCAGGGTCTGTTAGACTCCTTAAAAGTCATTTTACAACAGCCAAGAAAGCCATTGGGAGTGTCTCATTTTTGTCAACACATTTGTAACATTTAGGTTTAGAACTTTGGATGTCAGAGGAAAATCCAAAAATCCTACAGAGATAGAGATAATGAAGTGTATATTGCGGGAGAAACACAATGTTGTTTTTTTAAAACAGACACACATACACACATTCCTAATTTCTCCCCGTTATATGTGATAAATTCATGCCTACGAAATGTCTGTCCTGACACACTTTCTCACTTCTTGTCGAGCTCTGGGCTGGTATCCATGACAACAGTTTATAATACAGGAGTATTTAAATATAGCTCATGTTTGACAGGGAACACCTCTGATGAATTCACTCTGGCTTTTAAACGCATGAAATTGTTTTTGCACACCAGCAGTGTATCACCAAAGGTGATAGCTATAGACCTCAGGCTGTCAGTGAATCCTTTTAAATCATACCTTTTTGTGGTTCTCTGTAAATGGACGGTGCTTTTCCCCCAATCTCAGACCTTCTGTCCCTAAAAAGGTTGAGGAACCTCCATTACAGAGGCAGATGATGTTGCTTTCCTCTTGTAGAGAGTTATGTATAGTCATCCCATTTTGTTTTCTACCCTTTTCCAGTACTTGTTAGGGGCTCTTTTGTGTTACACTCATTAAGGTTTATGTCAGAGTAATGGAATTTAATGGAACCTGAACAGCTCATCCCATCTCCCTGTTGAGGCTGCAGCCACAGACGGGAGGAGTTTCCGAGGAGCCTGTGGGAGAGCTTAGGCCTCTGGCTGTAGGCAGTGCTCCCCTTACTCACTCTGCAAGCCATGCTGCCCCTCTTTCCCTCCCCCTTCTCTGATGTTTGGTCCTCTTGGTTCGGTTTTGGGTTAATAAAGTCAACAAAAGTATAGTAAATAATTGTTACCTGAGAATCACATGTAAAATATATGCACTATATATTGTTTTAATTGGCATAAGCAACTTTTATAATAAAGTTTTATTAAGAATGTTAAGAATGCCACTAATGTGTAGTTAGTTGATACTTTTACAGTGTATTTCATTCCACACTAATCAAGAAAAGCTAAGTATTGGGACATTTTGATTCTACCAGAATCATCACTGGGAAAGGCATTTTCCATGTGTACATTTGCTACTGCTTATGGACTTCTAAGAAGTCGGTGTAAAAATTCTTAATTCCCTACCAACCAGTCATAAGCTGTTAGTCTTATTTCCCTGGGTGACTTTAAATAAATACGCTTTTATTGATTTCAGAGACAGGAAGGGAGAGGAAAAGAGGGATAGAAAAATCAGTAATAAGAGAATCATTGATCAGCTGCCTCCTGCACGCCCCCTACTGGGGATTGAGCCCACAACCCAGGCATATGCCCTGACCTGGAATCGAACGGTGACCTGGGCACATGGGGTCCTGGTTTATTATAAGGGAGGGAGGGATGTGAAATATAATTAGTGCAGTTCTTAAGTAGCACACATTGATTGTTATAATACCTGTTACCATATTACCACAGTAACCACTTTCATTATTGTACGCTATCTTCATTTTAAGAAGTACGTGGGAACCAAATTTTAATGATTGCTGCTACTTCTAATTTACATGTAATTTAAAAATCTGCATTTGTGACAATGATGTACTTCCTAATTTTGGATTGTATCCCAAGCATTTTATCCATTCATAGGTCAGTCTAGTATACTGTTGGTAATATTAAAAGAAAATGCACAACCAACTTTCACGATACAGTTGCTAGATTTCAAACAATAATAATTAATTTCTCTCAAGTTTCATTTAATCATAATGGAAAAAAAACATTAATTCACTATATTTTAACCCCAGTTTCTCATAAAGCATGTGGCTTTAATTCTGGACCAGATCACGGAACAAACCATCACTGAAAAAGTTAAATCTTATTGCTAAAAATAAGCAAAATTGACCTTTTAGTCTGTGATTCAGTTATTCTGTATTTCTTTGTTTTATTATACAACTTTTACGTAGAAATAATAACAGCTCAACTGATTTGGATGTGAGTCAAATACCTTAAATACTTGAATGGAAATACTTTTTAATATGGCTTTCCTCAAGGGGGTAGGTACTATTATAAAACCACCATTTCACCTTAGCTGGTTTGGATCAGTGGATAGAGCATCAGCCTTTGGACTGGCTTTGATTCAGGTTAAGGGCACATGCCCGGGTTGTGGGCTCGACTCCCCCCAGTGGAGAGTGTACAGGAGGAAGCCAATCAGTGATTCTCTTTCATCATTGATGTTTCTATATCTCTCCCTCTCCCTTCATCTCTAAAATCAATTAAAAATATAGTTATATACAAAACATCACCATTTCTATATACTGTGATACTCACATAACTTCAGACTGTAAGAAAGGGTTTCCTGACAGTTAAGTAATGAACATCAGAAGAAATGACTAAGTCATCATCTTTTCTTTTTAGAATGTTCTTTAGTATACTAGCAATTTGTAAGCTCTTTGTAGCTGTTTTACTGACAGTTTTTTCAAAGGGAAGGCTACGGGAAAACTCAGTACAGAATGCTGATGAAGCAGGACTGCTCCCACACGAGCTCTCTGCAGCCAGGACCAGCTCTCGGCTCGTCTCCTCTGCTGGGAGGCCTAGGCACGGGGCACAGCCCACAGAAGTAGAGTGGACTGGGGAACTTTCTGTCCCTTCAAGCCAGTGTTTCTCTGGTCTGTAGACTGAGCGGGCACCGGACCTTCCTGGTGGGTGGGTCACTACTGAAGCCCAATTGGAGTCTGGATGTGATCTGGGCAGACTGTTTAGACTCTGGTGTCCTCTCCGGAAGGCTCTCCTCAGTCCATAGGAAGATGTTTTTCAGTTTCAGAATTATTTCTGTTTAGTGAATTTTATATGGACCTCTATGTTGGTCTACTCTCTCAGAGCGAATTCCTGCAAAATCCTTCGTGAGTTTTTATAATCACAGATGCTATCGTTTTGGAATTGCATAGAGCAGTGGATTGGAATTCTTATCTGAACATTTTCCCCCTCAGGTGGTTACCGTAGCTCTCCGGTGTCCAAGTGGGAGTGTCCTGAGGAGAAGGTTTCTTAAGTCTTACAGTTCACAGGTGAGGAAATTTGTATTTTGAGAAATGTTTTTATTGAATTTCGACAATAGTTTATTCTCATGCAGTGGGAGAGGTTTTACCTGTTACCTGGGCCTCTCATCACTTACATGCAGTTCATGTTGAGGATAAAGAGCATTTCTATGTCTACTACATTGGAGAAACTCGGGTAATTAGGCCTGCTGGGTCCTTTTGAACTGTGATTGCTGCAAAATTTTTCCAGTTTTCCGTTTTCCTATTTATTTTTTGTCTTTTTGTTGTTGTTACAAATACATTTTCAAAGCTTGGTGGGTAAGATGTTTTCAAAGCAGGCGGTATTAACTTTGTTCCCATTATCCATTAGTTCCTGCTTGATTTTGATGTGGCTAAGATTATAATTCAAATAATTTTTCCCTCCAAATGCTAACCTTTTTTTCTGAATATTTTTATTTTTTCATTTTTTTCCCCTTGCTTTTTCTCAATCTTTTTATTGAATAACTAGAAGCCTGATGCACGAAGATTCGTGCTAGAATGGGCCTTTCTTTCCCTGGCTACCGGCACTGCCTTTCCACTCCAGCCCAGCCCTGGAGCCGCCTCTTTCTGTTCCAGCCCCACCTTCCTACGCTGCCCAGAGACCCTGAGAGACCGGGGTGGGGCAGAACACCTGCGTAGCGCCCCCCCCCCCCAGTCACTCAGCGCCTGTGTATGCAAATTAACCACCATCTTTGTTGGGTTAATTTGCATACCACTCCTGATTGGCTGGTGAGCGTAGTTAGTAGAGGTATCGCCAACTTATATATTTGTCTATTATTAGGTAAGATCTTTCCCTTCACTATGATTGGGGCCTTGCTATTTGTTAAATGCCTCTGCTGACTGTGGGTGCCAGTAGCCCCTGGGCCTTAAATAAAATGTATTAAAGGTTATTTACATCTCAGAATCCATGATGTGCTATTTTTCTTTACACTCCAGGAAGTCCTTTTGAAAGGTGTAAACGTCTCATTATTCCTAGGGGCATGTTTTAACAATGAAAAAATTATAAAATACCATGATGACCCTGAGCGACACCAGAGTGTACAGTATTGACAACTACTTTTCTTATCTTTTAGGTTTTACTTGACTGGATGATGAAAATTGGGTACCACACATCCCTATACGGCCTTTCTACTTCCTTTCCCAGAATACCTCTGGAAGTTGAGGGAGACTGTTCCCTGCAGGACCTAGGAATAACTGTGGATACCATACTCAACGTGGAGGAAAAAGAGCCGTGCAACTAGAAATGAAGCATACCTGTTCTACATAAAACCAGTTATGTTGTGACCTTACAGGACAACAAAGGATTCACATTAAAATCATGCTATACCTTGATTGAGCTCAAGGCAGTAAACACTTTAGTGTTAATATCCATCCTATCTAATAAAGAGGGAATATGCTAATTGACCCTCATGCCATTGCAAAATGCCAGTACCCACAGGCAATGAGGGAATATGCTAATTGACTGCCCCACCCTCAAAGGTAGTGGTGCCCACAGCTAATGAGGAGATAATGCTAATTGACTGCCATGCCCTCAAAGATGGCAGCGCCCAGTCCCCTCAGCCCCACCAGAGTGGCAGTCCCCTCCCCTCAGCCGCCCAGGGCTGGCTTGAAGCACAGGCAAAGCTCAAATGGTGGCTG
Source organism: Vespertilio murinus (assembly GCA_963924515.1). Taxonomy (NCBI): domain Eukaryota; kingdom Metazoa; phylum Chordata; class Mammalia; order Chiroptera; family Vespertilionidae; genus Vespertilio; species Vespertilio murinus. The sequence continues at coordinate 15,575,820 of OZ004707.1, forward strand.
CCCAGCCAAAGCCCAAGGTGCAGGCAAGCCTCAGATGTCAGCTGCCCAGCTGCCCACGGCTCAGGTAACCAGGGCCGGCCAAGACTTGCGCTGCCAGCAGTGGCAGCAGCAGAGGTGTGATGGGGCGTCGCCTTCCCCTGATCGCCAGGTCCCTCCCACCCCTGAGGAATCCTGGACTGTGAGAGGGGGCAGGCCAGAGGCTGAGGGACCCCCACCCAATGCATGAATTTTCATGCACCGGGCCTCTAGTGGGAATATATGGACATAAAGGGTTAGGAAAGGAGTGCTTTCTACATATAGCGAATCTATTCTTAGGTATCAACTTTGATCATTTGCAGATCTTAAATATAAAATTTTTTTCAAATACAGTTATTCAGTATTATATTAATTTCAGGTGTACAGCATAGTGAGTAGGCATGTGATTATATATAACTCGGGAAACAGTCTCCCTAATAATGTCTAATACTCCTGACCCCATCTGTAGTTATTACAATATTATTGACTATATTCTGTAAGCTGGACTTTACATCCTCATGACTATTTTGTAACTGCCAATTTGTACTTCTTAATCCCTTCACCTTTTTCTCACCCCCAACCCTTCTCCCATCTGGCAACTCTCAGTTTATTTTTTTTATCCATGAATTTGTTTCTGTTTTGTTTATTTTTTTAGATTCCACATACAAGTAAAATCACATGGTATATTTGTCTTTCTCTGTCTGACTTATTTCACTTGCATAATACCCTCTAGGTCCATCCATGTTGTCACAACTGGTACGTTTTCATTCTTTTTTAAGGCTGAGTAAAATTCCACTTGTATGTATGTTCCACATCCTATTTATCCACTCACCTATCAGCAGTAACTTGAACAGAGAGACAGAAATGTAAACATTAAAGAGGTCTTTGGGCCCCCAAAATTCAACTGGCAGGAAGCCAGCTGAGGAAAACGGCTATGCTGTAAACCCGTGTTTCCTGTTACGTGAAAGAAGTGAAACAAGGCCTTTGAGGGCTGAGTCAGGAGCTACTGGAGTGTAATTTCCTGCCAGAGAGTAGGACTGCGTTCTAGTTAGGGAATTTCTAATACTTGCCTACCTGGGCTTCAGAACTGCTCACGGGCAGTAACTTCTGTGTGCCATTCACTGTCAGTCTTTCTGACCAGAGTCATCCTGTCTATCCCACCACTGTATGGGGTTTGCAGAGGGGCGATACGTGTCTTTGGTTCATAGGCCTACAGAGCAGGAGGAAATGATCGTGAGAGCTGTACCAAGAACAACACACGCCCAGTCTCCTCTGCCTCTGGACCTGATTCAGATGACAAAATCCTGGGCTTGGAGCGAAGGGTGTAGACTCCTGTGTGCTGTGGGTGGCAGCGAGTCACCAGGTGCTAGAGGACAGGCTGCGGGAACCAGCCTCCAAGATGGCCCCCAACCATCCCTGGGTCCTGGTAGTCATACTTCTGTGTTGTTCCTCCCACAGTATACCACTGCTGATCAGTGTAACCAACAGAATTACCCAGAAGTACAGAAGTCCTCACTTAACATAAGCAACAGATTCTTGGGAACTGGGACTTTAAGAGAAATGGAGTAGCAAAACAATGTGTCAGTCAACGATGGACTGCATGTATGAACGGCATGTACATGGTCCTACAAGATTATAATAGAGCTGAAAAATTCCCATCACCTAGTGACATAATAGCTATCATAACGTCCTCGCTCAGTATGTTACCCATGTGTTTGTGGTGATGCTGGTATAAACAAACCACCTGTGCAACTGGCTGTATAAGGATATAAAGAAAATATTTTTGTATAGCTGTACAATGTATTTGTTTTTAAGCTAAGTGTTATTACAAAGGAGTTTAGTTAAAAAACGAGAAAGCTGCCGAAACCGGTTTGGCTCAGTGGATAGAGCGTCGGTCTGTGGACTGAAAGGTCCCAGGTTCAATTCCGGTCAAGAGCATGTACCTGGGTTGCAGGCACATCCCCAGTGGGGGGTGTGCAAGAGGCAGCTGATCGATGATTCTCTCTCATCGATGTTTCTAACTCTCTATCCCTCTCTGTAAAAAAAATCAATAAAATATATTTTAAAAAAATGAACATGAAACACTTTTAAGATAGAAGTTGAAGAAATTCATCACCAGCAGACTTGTGTTAGGGTTACACAGGCCTAATGAAACTAGTTAAACAAGTCTTTAAGGCAGAAGAAAATTAAACCAGGAGGAAATAAGAATCTATACAAAAACATAAAGAGCACTATGTGGGTTATTTAAGAAATCTTTGCTTAACCCAAGGTCTCAAAGGGGTCTGTGTTTTCTTGTAAAAGCGTGTAATGGGTTTTATGTTTAAGTCTATGACCATTCTCAGTGAATTCCCAGTTGAGGCCCGTGCCTGAGTTGCAGGTTCGGTCCTATTGGGATGTGTGCAGGAGGCAACCAACTGACGTCTCTTACACATCAGAGTTCTCTCTCTTCCCCTTTCTCTTATATCAGAGGGAGGCATATCCTCAGATGAGGATTGAAGAAGAAGAGAAAAATAAATAAAAGATTCTTCTTAGCTATATAATATTCTACAGTTTTAGCATACAATCCATGTGAAGACACAAATTACCTAATGAATGTTTAGAAAAAAGGTTTTTTATGGTCTAAAAGATATCCAGTACTATTTGATTTTTTCCTTATGAAAATAAGCCCTATACAAAGAATATTAATTTAAATAGCCTCAACACAATTGTTCACTACAAAATTTTATATCACATTTTAAAATAAAACTTTCAAGTATACCACAATAAATCAATGATTTTGTTTAAAATGAAAAGTTTATTTGCTCAGTACACCAAATAGGATGCAAGCAATGTCATGACAAATATACAGAAATATGCAGACCAACATAAAACAGTAATTCAGCTTAAATGAAGGGGAAATCTCTTTCAATGTTATGACAACATTCTCCCAAAAAGAATCTTTTCTTCAATTATACATTTCAATAAAATAAAGGGTAATGGATTACGTGGAAGTTAGCTTGTGAATTTTTCTTAGAAATAAAGGCTTCGACTCTACTAATCCATGCCAGTTAAACACTATAACTAAAATTTCCAAATAAGTGCAAAAGGAGATAAAGGGGTTAGTTACGTTTTTTTGCTTGAACAGTCCAGAGGAAAATGGTTACTACAAATACAGCAGGCAAACTGTGAAGACCGACTGATCTAGAACTGGACTAAATTTCAGTCAATGCTCGTCATTAGTATGGCACATTTTGGTCCATGATATAGTTTAATGCCAAGATAGATCCCAATTTGTTACAGATACACTTAGATTACTGTTGCTTGTGTTTTATATATATATATATATATATATATATATATATATATATATATATATATATATATATATATTTAAAAAGCCAGGACACTTCCACACACGAAGGCAGGCTCCCCAGAGGCATTACAGGAAGTAGTCCGGGGTGCGCCGGGTGACGTGAGGCTCTCCACGGCGAGGTGCTGGGTCGAACTGAAGGCTATAACGGCAAACACAAAAACCCAACAGTTAAAGGATTTGAATTGGTAAACAAACAAATCAGTATTAGGACTGGGATGGACAAGTCACTGCCGGTGTTCTCCAGGAAGCTACCTTACAGAGCTGTGGCGAAAACTGAAGCAGATGAATGTCCAAAGTGGTACCTGGCATGAAACGTCTACAGTATTATCATCAGTTAATGGAAGTGCCAAGAGCAGGCTTGCTTGTTTTATGCCAGACTTTAGGGAGAAGTATTTAGCCTTTTACTATTAAGAATAATGTCAGCCGAGCCAGCATGATTCAGTGGTTGAGTGTTGACCTATGAACCAGGAGGCCACGGGTCAATTTTAGGTTAGGGCACATGCTTGCATTGCAGGCTCAATTCACAGTAGGGGTGTGCAGGAGGCAGCTAATCAACGATTCTCTCTCATCATTGATGTTTCTATCTCTCCCTTTCCCTTCCTCCTTGAAATCAATTAAAAAACATATTTTAAAAAAATGATATGTTTTTTGTAGATGCCCTTTATCAGGATGAGAAAGTTCCTTTATCTAATTAATTACTTTTATTATGAACTAGAGGCCCCGTGCATGTGCACGGGTGGGGTCCCTCGGCCTGGCCTGCAGGGAGCGAGCCAAAGCTGGCAGTCTGACATCCCCCGAGGGGTCCTGGGGGCAAGAGGGCACTCTACAGAGTTGCTGTCGCTCAGCAGCACCTGAGTTGAGCGTCTGCCCATGGTGGTCATTGCGTGTCATAGCTACCAGCGGGTCCGCTGAGGCTTTTATATATACAGATGGGTGCTGGGTTTGGGCTTTACTGACATGATCATGTGTTTTTTGCCCTTTATTCAATCATATAGTTTATCACAGTAATTTTCACATTTTGGACCAACTTTGCATTCCTGGGATAAATTCCACTCGGCCATGATGTGTAACCCCTTTTATACATTGCTGGATTCAGCTTGCTGATATTTGGTTGCACATATTTATATCTAAATGCATTAACAGTATCCATCTTTAGTTTCCTTAAAATGTCTTTGGTTTTGGTATTAGGGTTACACACGCCTCAAAGAATGAGTTAGAAGTAATGCCTCTCTCCTAACTGGTGTTAATTCCTTTTTAAATGTTTGGTCATTTCCCCAAAGAAGCCAATGGGGCCTGGGCTTTTATTTGTAGGAAGTATTAAAATTATCAATTTAAATTTCTTTACTTGTTACGGGCTTATTCAAATACTCTATTTCTAAATGAGTCAGTTTTGGTAGTTTCTAGAAATTTTTACATTTCATTCAAGTTACTCAATTGTATTATTATACAGTTATTCACTGTATTTCTGTATAATGCTTTTATTTCAGTAAGGCAACTTTGGTAATGCATCTTCATTCTTCTTTTCTTAGCCAGTCCAGTCTTTTTGTTAAAAATAATCAACATTTTTGTTGAAAATAATCAACTTTTGGTTTAGTTGATTTTCTGTTTTCATAGTATTTCGTTTTATTTTCATACAACACTTTCCTTGCATTGAGTTTAATTTGCCTTTCTTTTTCCAGATCCTTAATGTATAGAGTTAGGTTTTTCATTTGAGATCTTTCTTGATTTTTAATATAGGCATTTACAGTTATAAACTTTCTTATAAACACTGTTTTCACTGTAACCCCTAAGTTTAGGTACATTCTGTTTTCACTTTAATTGAACTCAAATTTTTCTAATTTCTCTTGTGATTTCTTCTTTGACCTACTAGGTTATTTAGGAGTGTTAATTTCCACATATTTATAAATTTTCCAGTTTTCCTTCTGTCATTGATTTCAAATTCCATTCCATTGTGTTTGGAGAAGGTACTTTGTATGATTCTAATCTTCTTACATTGAGGTTTGATTTATAGACTAGCATACAGTACATCTTGGAGAATGCTCTATGTACATTTGAGGAGACTGTATTCTGCTGTTGATGGAGTGTTTGGTAGATGTTAGGTATAGTTAGTTTATAGTGTTTCTCAAGTCTTCTATTTCCTTGTCTATCTTCTGCCTAGCTTTATTACTGAAAGTGGTATAACAAGTCTCCAACGATTGTTGAATTGTTTAGGTCTTCCATCGATTGTTAGTTTTGCTTGATATATTCTAGGGCTGTGCTGTTCAGTGCATGTTTATAGTTGATATATCTTCCTGGTAGTGTGATTCTTTTATCATTATGAAATGTCCTTCTTTGTGTCTAATAACAATTTTTGTTTTGAAATTATTTTGTCTGACATTAGTGTATATAGTACAGTGTTCTTGTCGTTGCTATTTGAATGGTAAATTTTTTTCTACCATTTTACTTCTAACCTACTTGTAGAAGTAAATTGTATTATATTTCTGAATGTAAATTTTTTTCCTGTAGACATCATAAACTATCTTAAAAACAACAATGACCTGATAATCTCTGCCTTTTGATTGCATTGCTTAAACTGTTTGAATTTAATATTATTGATATGACTGAATTTATACCCATTTTAAAAATGTGTGTTCTTTGTTTTTTGGTTCCTGCTTTTTTATTAAAACAACACTTTTTAGTATAACACATTTCTTTAATAAGTTTACAATTATTTTTCATTTTTTTGTTTTAATTGATTTTATAGAGAGAGGAATGGAGGAGAGAGAGAAATATCGATAAGAGAGAATCATTGATTGGCTTGTCTCCTATATGCCCTGTACTTGGGATTGAGTTCACCACCAGGGCATGTGACCAGTGACCTCTTTGGTGCATGGAAGATGCTCAAACAACTGATCCACACTGGCTGGACTACAATTATTTTTCTTAAATTATTTTATAAGTGGCTGCTTTACAATACACAATATAAAACTTACAATACACAACTTAACATAAAACTACTTCAGATTTATACTAACTTAATTGTAGTTCATTATATAAGTTTACTCCTCTATAACTCCTTTCCACTCTCCTCCCTTTTACTGCTACTGATGGAATAGATAGTTTATCTGTACATGCTCCTGACCCCAAATACTTATTCTACACTTCATGACACTAAAGCTGCGAGAGAAAGTAGAACAAGTATATATTTATAGACTTTGTTATATTAAACTCGTTTTCACTTCCTTCATGTTCTTCCTTAGGATTCAAGTTACCATGTAGTGTCACTTCTATGTATTGTTACTGTCAAATATACATTTGTATATATTACATTTCCTATAAGCTCAACTATACCTTACAGAATGTGTCCATATTGTGTAATGCAACTGGTTTTCAATCAGTTAAGAAAGTTGCAATCGTACTGTGTTTTACAATTGCCACTGTGTGCCAGCACAGACATTTGATTTACTTTCTGGGGTCATTTGCCTTCAGCCTGAAGCAGACCCTCTTGGCAGGTCTACAGCATTGAATTTTCTCCATTTTGCTTGTCTGGGAACATTTTTCTTTTGCATTCATTTTGAAATTTTGCTGGATGTAAGATTCTTGGTTAAGTTTTTTATTTCCAGCACTCTTAATGAATATATTGTCCCACTGCCTTTCTGATGAGATGTCAGCTGATCATCCCATTAGATTCCCTTTTATAAGTCATTTTCCTCTTACAGCTTTCAACATTTTTCTTTTAGACTTCCAGCATTTTAACTATGACATGTATAGTTACAGATTTCTTTAAATTTATCCAAGTTAGAGTTAGTTGAGCTTCTTGGGTATGCAAATTAATGCTTATCATCAAATATGAGAAGCTGTCAGCCATGATTTCTTCAAATATTCTTTCTGTCCCCGTTCTCTTTTTCTCTCGTTCTAGAGTTCCCATACACTTATATTGGTGTGCTTAAATGTCTCCTACATTTCTGAGCCTCTATTCACTTTCCTTCTATTATTTTTCTCCTTGCTCTACCATTTTGCATGATGCTACTAGTATTATGAGAGAGATGAGTTCCCTCAGACAGAGCTAAGGAACTTTTTGAGTTGCAGAGAACTTCTATGTATCTGCTTTAGAGATGTTTTCCCCCTCCTCCTATTAGCGTGCATGCGTGTGTGTGTGTGTGTGGGTGTGTGTGTGTGTGTGTATTTATTTATTTATTTTTTGCTGAAGCTAGAGTGCATGCCAGCATCTTGTTACCTATTTTTTAAATTGAAATATAACTGGCATATATTATTATACACATAATGATTCCATAAATGCAAACACTACAAAATGATCACCACAATATATCTAGTTAAAATCCATCATCACACAGTTACAAGGTCTTTTTCTTAGGATGAGAACTTTGAAGATCTGTTTTCCTAGCAATTTTTAAATATACAGTACAGAATTAACTAGTCACTGTGATACACATACACATCCTCATAACTTACTTTGTAACTAGAAGTTTGTACCTGGTGATCACCTTTCACCTACTTTCCAGTGACACCCCTACTCTATGAGCAGGAGCGGAAAGAACATGTCTGCCATGCACGCCGGGGGTGACTTTCCACCCTGAGAGCTAGAGGGGAAGGGAATCTCAGCCTGCTTGACTGCACCCTTCTGGAACAGTGTCTGAGCCCAGGCCTGGGGCAGGTGTGATAGGCTGGCATATGCCCCCCCAGGAGTGAAAACATATCCCTAGGGAGGGGAAGAAGCCCCCATCCTTTGGTCCACACCCACGAAGAGCAGAGTGCCTAGTGCAGTTCCCGTACACGTGACCCAGGACCAGGGAAAGAGCTGTGGCTCCAATTCCACAAACTGGCGCCAGTTATTACCCAGACTTAGATGTTCTAGAATAAGTATTTCTCTATCTGATGTATATACTTAGAACAGTTTCCAAAATGTGAAATACTTGTTTAAAATAATGTTCTCTAGCTAACTAGCTGTTTTTATTGGAGAGATGGTTTGCTATCTTCATTATTCCAAAAGCAGAAATCCTATATCACATTTAAAATTTTCCTCCTAAAAGTGATCATATACATTAAAATCTAAAGTAACTTACAAGGAATATTTTAAAGTGTCATCTAATTCCATGATAGCAGCCTGGTTCCCACAACGATAACAGTAATTGGGTGCACTGAAAATGGTAACCACATTCCGATCATGACACCAATTGTATCCCTGCATTAAAGAAAAAAAAAAGTATTAGTATTTCACTATAAAATTATCATCTCAACAAAGAGAAGGTTAAACTTAGAAATTAGTCTGTGGAAATGCAGTCTTCTAAGTTATTTTACATAATATGCTTCATTAATATTGTGCACCTGGACAAATATGCAACTGTTAGGTATAGGGTTTTATTATTACACTAGAGGCCCGGTGCACAAAATTCAAGCACGGGGGCGAGGGTGGGGTGTCCCTCAGCCCAGCTTGCACCCACTCTAATCTGAGACCCTTTGAGGGATGTCCGAATGCCCGTTTAGACCCGATCCCAGTGGATCCAATCCAGGACTGCTGGCTCCCAACTGCTCACCTGCCTGCCTTCCCGATTGCCCCTCACTGCTTCTGCCTGCCAGCCTGATCACCCCTAACCACTCCCATGCCAGCCTGTTTGCCCCCAAATCCCCTCCTCTGCCAGCCTGGTTACCCCTAACTCCCCTCCCCTGATGGCCATCTTGTGTCCACATGGGGGCAGGATCTTTGACCACATGGGGCAGCTATCTTGATCTTGTGTGTTGGAGTGATATTCAATCTGCATATTACTCTTTTATTAGGTAGGATGGTGTTTAGTAAATGCATTGTTCTGGCTTAATCTATCTATGCTTGTGATCTTGGCTATGATGTGTACTCAATTTCTCCCACCATATGGAAGATTTCTTAAATTTTTCCTTGTAAATTGTTTAAATTTTTGCTTTATATATTTTGACTCTATTATTAGGTAATTACAAATTTAGAGTTATTTCTTCCTAGAGAACTGGGTCAGTTTTCTCTAATAACCTATTTTCATTTTTAGTTATACTTTTTATCTAAAAGCCTATTCTGATTAGCTGGACAATTATCTAATTGATATACCAATATACCATTTTCCATCTCTCTACTTCTAATCATTATATTTTATATAAATCCCAAGGCATCGATGAATTTTGATTATCTAATTTGAGTATCCTCTTCTAATAAAAATTTTCATCCATTTAACATCATTTATGATTACTAATATAATTATACTTATCCTCAGCATAAGGTTCTTAATTATGCTCTCACTTCTCCTCTTGCTTTATTGGGTTTGTGAAGTTTTCTCTTACATTTTGAAGTCACTCCTACTGCTTTGGAAGTATTATATTCTATTTATATTCCTTTAGTATTTACAAATTAGTAACATCATAGTAAAGAAATCAGGCAGGCATCACCGTAACTAAGTGATCTAAGTTAAAACCACCAGCACTGGGGTAAATTTCATGACCCCTGTATGATACACTGAAAAGGACACATCAGTGTGTGGCATACCCACCAAAATGCATATCCTGAATCCATACCCGTAAGGAAGCATCAGTTAAATCACAAATGAAAACTACTTACACAAAATAAAATTGCTTGTACTTTAAAAAAATGTCAAGATTATATAAAACAAAGAAAATATGAATGTAGCATCATCCTGAATTAGATTTTAGATAAACATACTCAACTAAAGACCATTAGTGAGATAGTTAAAATTTGAATAAAGTGTTTAGGTTAGATAAAGTATTAGATCAATGCAAATTTATTGACTATGACAAGTATACTGTGGTTATATAAGACGAATACACATAGAAATCTGGGGACAAATGAGCATCAGGTTTGCAATTGACATTAGAATGGTCAAAAGAATGTAACATGTGCAGGGAAGGGGGGAAGGAGAAAGAAACTGAATAATAAAGCAGATATTAAAATACTCATATTTGAGTACTCTGACTTCAAAATGAGTTACAATTTTGCTCCAGCAAACTAGTACTTTCCTTACTTGCTAAAGCAGGCCACGTTTTCCCTCCTCTCACTTAGATAATGGTGAGGAATGTTTCTACTATTCTAAGTCACGAAGGCTTTATTACAGACGTATGTATTTGTCAGAAACAAAGACTGCCAGCCTGTAGGAAAAGGACATACCTCCATTACAAGTTGGTGAGCGCGAGAAACCAGTGTGAGACCATTGGCATGATTGAATGTTTCAGAAATGTCTTGTCCAAACGTATAGCCAGCACCACGTGGTGAAATGCCCCATCCACCACGATCATCTGGATCTGACCATAACAGATCACACATCGGGCCCTGGCCAAAAAATCAGGTACATAAATTATTAGCACTCATATTTAACTAATTAAGCTTAACTACAATGTGGTTATGTTTCTTTTTCTTTTAATTTGAAGTAAGTTTACCTCATGTGGAACTTCTTGTAAACGATCCAGAGCCCTTATATGATCCAGTGTATCAATGGATGGAGAGAGGCCACCATGGAGGCAGAAAATCTGTTTATGAATTTATAAAGAAAATGAACTTATTAATTGCTAAAATTTAAATAATTACAAATGTCAATCCTAATAGCTCTTTCCAAAATAATATTTTAAAATATTCATTGTGGATAATTTATAACACATAATAAATATGAAACAAAAACACGAGAGGGCTTAACATTTAAATGTATTGTCTTTTTTTTATAATCCCAACACTATGACCCATCATTGCATTTTCTATTGGTTGCTGATGTATAAATTTTCTTCTCTTATAATAGAGACCCTATAAATTCTTGTTATTGGTTTCAACAGTTTTCTTTGATTTTCCTGAGTGCATAATCATGTTATGTTTGCAAAAATATTTGCTTTTATACTTTGTTTATACCTTTTAATTCTTTTATTGCTCAGTTTAGACCTTTTAATTCTTTTATTGAATTGACTAAAATTTCCAAAACAAAATCGAATAGTACAAGTTAGTGGAAATTTGTTTGTTTTGTGTATTTTTGGATAAAACACCTAGTATTCCCGTGTCCATCCTCTAGAGATTTGGAATCAGAGATAATAATAATACAGGTGTTAGAGGGCATTTTTCTCCTGATTTTGATGAGATGCTTCCTGATATTTTGATAAGTATAGTCAGCATAAGCTTCTTTATCTAATTAATGCTACTTTATGTTACTCCTTAATAAATAAGTTTAAAAAATATATTTTATTGATATTTTACAGAGAGGAAGGGAGAGAGATAGAGAGCCAGAATCATCGATGAGAGAGAAACATCGACCAGCTGCCTCCTGCACACCCCCTACCGGGGAATGTGCCTGCAACCAATGTACATGCCCTTGACCGGAATCGAACCCGGGACCCTTCAGTCCGCAGACCGACGCTCCTCCATTGAGCCAAACCGGTTTCGGCAATAAATAAGTTTTAAAAATAATATGTATTTTTATTTATTTTTTTATTTCAAAGAGGAAAGGAAAGGGAGAAAGAAATATCAATAATGAGAGAATCACTGACTGTCCACCTCCCACACACCTCCTACTGGGGATTGAGGCCACAACCTGGGCATGCACCCTAACCGGGAATTGAACTGTGTGACCTCTTGGCTCATAGGTCGATGCTCAAACACTTAGCCATGCCAGGTGGGCTGAGTTTTAAATAATGAATATTATCTGGTCAAAAGATTTAAACACATATCTGACAACATAAACACGTGCATGTAACTTATCCAAATCCCTGTTCTGAAATCTTGAGAGTAAGAGAAAGAGGCAGAAAAGGCCAAGGAGATGAAAGACACACCATATAAATCTAGACCCTAAATAACTAGGAGAAAACCTTTCCCTACTTTTATCCCATCCCAGCACCCAACCCTCCACCCCCATGTAAGCACACACATACACACCTGTCCATCTACTAAAGCTGTAAGTGGAAGATAATCAAACAGATCTGTAAAATATTTCCAAACATTGGCATTTCCATACTTTCGCAGGCACTCATCATAAAAGCCATACACTTGGGTAATTTGTCGGCTTTCGTGGTTTCCTCTCAATATTGTAATGCGTTCTGGATACCGCACCTGGAGAAAAAGCAAACAAAACAAAACACCCATGGTACAAATCATATTTTTATTAGTGTCATTTTAAATATTAACCTCTGACCTACTTCTTTAAATGCCTCTTTTCTCTGCTAGCAAACTGTTAAATTCTTCTCAGAGTAAAAAATGTTCTCATACCTAACCAGGTCTGATTGATTAAATTATGGTGAACTATTTCAGATAGCTGTTCTTCTTCATTACTATTTATACCACCCTCAGTGGAATCCTTATTAACTGATACCTATATTACTATATCTGATTCTGTCTTAAATACCTTCATCTTCAAACTATCACCAGTTTTCTAAATCTTCTCAGACCAATGTGACTTCTTACTGCTAAATGGATAATAAAGAGCATAGATTTGGACGCAAGACAAACTCCTCTACAGACTAACTTCTCTTCCCCTTTCAACTTCCATTTCCCCTGAGATTGTATTTGTTAACAAAAACAGGCCTTTACCAAATCTAGGCAAGATTTCAAATGTAATAATAGTCTTTTCCATAATAAAATATAGAGACATCCCTTATAGCATACTAGTTAGGAATATGTCTGGTAAGTTATGAAAAGCATCGGATTCTGTAAACCAATTAACCAAAAGCTTCAAATACATACTTCCATTCATACATATTTTCTAAGCATCCTTCATATGTGCCCAGCTAAAGTTAGGTGAGGTTGCCTCAAGTATAATACATGACTTCTCCTCAAAATCTCACTAAAGAGGTATGTGCACTAATAACACAAGGCAATAAACTGCTATGTAACTTAAAAAGGGGTGGGACAATGTTTCATGGTAATTTAGAGTAAAGGAATAAGGCTAAAATGGTTGAAGATTTCATGGAAGAACTTGAGTTGAGTCTTGACAGAAGAGGTAAGACTGGGTGAGGAAATAAATGGAGACGGACTGAACATAGGAATTCTTTGATTTGACACAAAATGTTCATGCTACCAACTACTAACAGGAAAATTCAAGATATACTATAGAGGTCCAGGCAAGGAGTTTAAGCTTGAGTGTACAGGCAACCTGGAATCACTAAAGAATTTGCAAGTAACAGGACAAAACTGTTAAATAAAAGAGACTTAATTTGGCAGCATATGCAAGGGCAAGGAAAATTTGGAGGGGTCAGATATTGGAGGCAGAAATATTAGTTACTAATATTATTGCTATTGCAATAATTAGAGTGTGAAGTGATAAAAATATAAATTGGATGGAGACAATGAAAACAGAAAGACAGGGATAACAGAAAAAGACCTGTTAATTGACTAAACAAGAGGGATAAGTGACTAAGTAAAAAATGATTCTAAAATTCAACTATGGATTCCCCAAGAGAATGATATACAAGAAGTGGCAGGAAAGGTCTAATGCAGTATTCTCATCTCTCTTTTAAAAGATGTAAAAATCAACTATTATTTAAGGGGTTATAAACTGAATAAATCATTAAACAGAACAGATGATGTGCAATATTGACATTTTTGCCTTTTGTTGGCTTAAAGCTTGGAAAAAAAATTAAACTTCATTAATCATACCTTTAATGCCACAAGAAGAGTCACAGTCTCCACTGAATAATAACCTCTGTCCACATAGTCGCCCATGAACAGATAGTTGGTATCCGGTGATTTCCCTCCAATTCTAAAGAGTTCCATAAGGTCATGGAACTGACCGTGCACATCTCCACAGACAGTGACCGGACAACGGACCTCTTGCACATTTGATTCCTTTGTTAAAATTTCCTTAGCCTGTTAGGAAAAGGAAATCAACAATTAAAAAAAAACATTCTATCACAAACTTAAAAGCATAATTTCTTATGTATTAAGAGGAAATCTGGGGGAGGGGGCCTGAAATGTGCCTCATAAAATCATAAAACTAAAATCACAAAGAGATACCACTGTATACCTACTAGGATGGCTAAATTAACAAGATGGATACTAGCAAGGGTTTGTGAGGGAGAATGCGGAGAAACTGGAACTCTCACACACTGTTGGTGGGAATGTAAAATGGTGCTGCTGCTGAGAAAAAGTCTGGCAGATGTTCAATAAGTTAAATTAGACTTACTCTATGACCCAGCAACTCTACTCTTATATATATACACACTTAAGAACAATGAAAACTTAAGTTTACACATGTTCTCAGTGACATTATTCACAATAACCAAAATGTGGAAAACACTCTACTCATTTCAGGGACTCCTTGCTGGAGTCTTTTCATAGGTCCAATGCTTTCTGGCACAATGCATTGCCATCATTCAGAACACATTTTCTTTTCTGAAGATTATTCCCATTTTATTTTTATTTAAAAAATATTTTTATTGCCGAAACCGGTTTGGCTCAGTGGATAGAGCATCAGCCTGTAGACTGAAAGGTCCCGGGTTCGATTCTGGTCAAGGGATGTGCAGGAGGCAGCTGGTCGATCTCTCTCTCATCGATGTTTCTAGCTCTCTCTTCTCTCTTCCTCTCTGTAAAAAAAATCAATAAAATATATTAAAAAATATTTTTATTGATTTCAGAGAGGAAGGAAGAGGAAGAGATAGAAACATTAATGATGAGAGGGAATCATTGATTGGCTGCCTCCTGTACGCCCCCTACTGGGGATTGAGCCAGCAACCAAGCATGTGCCCTTGACCAGAATCAAACTCTGGATCTTCCAGTCCGCAGTCCAACGCTCTATTCACTGAGCCAAATCAGCTAGGGCAGAATGTCGTACAATTTAAAACTTATGAATTGTTCATGTCTGGAATTTTTCATTTAATATTTTTGGACTGTGGTTGACTTCAGGTAACTGAAACTACAGAAAGTGAAAAAGTGGATAAGGGGATACTACTGTATTAATTGAAAGAAAGCAGTTGCTAATTGTCATATATCACATGGCTCATTTTACATTTAAATGTCCATAATAAACAAATCTACAAAAGCAGAAAGACCAAATGACCGAGCAGCAGGCTGTGTGGAGCGACCAGGCCCGGAGGGGGGGGGGGGAGAAGAAGGAGAAGTTGGGGGCAACCAGGAAGGGGGGGGGAGAGGAGGGGGCAGTTGGGGGTGTTCAGGCTGGCAGGCAGAGGCAGTTAGGGGTGATCAAGCTGGCAGGGGGCAGTTAGGTGTGATCAGACTGGTGTGTGTGTGGGGGGCAATTAGGGACGATCAGGCAGGCAGGTGAGCCCAGCAGTCCAGGATGTGAGGGAAATTTCCAACTGCCGGTTTAGGGGTCCTCGAGGAGTCCTGGATTGGAGAGGGTGCAGGCTGGGCTGAGGGGATCCCCCCCCCCCTAAATTTCACACACCGGGCCTCCAGTCATGTATAAAATTCCAATAAACTATTTATTGCAGTTTTAAGTCTATGAGAGATTACTAACAGAAAACCATGAAGGACAAACTAAGTGTAAGAAACAATCTACAGTGATGGTAGCGAAAGTGACACTGGGCAACCAAAGCCAAAAGCTCAGGATGAAGCTTAAAGCAGAACCCAGTAGAGGAGAGGGAAGATTGGTGGGAGAGTGAGATTTTAGGGACAGACATTTCTCTGCCTCTCTAGGGCTTTAATAATCTAAAGAGCATTTAAAAACATGGATGTTGAGTTTCTCTACATATAAGTTCCTATTTCTCTGCATCTTTATCAGCAGACTTTTATCATTCTTGTCAACTAGTGGGTGTGCAATAATATCTTTTAATATCTTGCACTTCTAACACTAGTTACAATGCAGCCTTTCATGTTTATTGGTCATGGGATTATTTTTGTGTGAGATGTCTATTCCCAAAATTACATTAATTTTTCAACTTGATTGTTTATATTTTCCCTATTGATTTGTACCAGTTTTATTTTCAGCATTATAAATATTTAGCTTTTACTGGTTTTATGCATTTTAAATATCTTCTCACAGTCTGGGGCTGGTGTTTTCATTTTGTTTAGGGTTACTAAAGTTTTTTTGCTGTTGTTTCTAAACTTTAAGATAGCCAGATTTACCACTCTTCTCTCTTTATGGTCTGGGCTATTTGGGTCTTGTTTTAGAAACTGTCTCCTACACAGAAGTAAAAAAGGCACTCCTGTATTTCTTTTTATTCCACAAGTTTTTGCTTTCACATTTAACAAATCTTCGATCCAGAGCAGTAATTTGTTGTATGGTATAACGTAGGGATTCATTTTAATTTTATCACTCCTCATGGTTAACCAATTGGTCTGGCATTATTTATTATGCAGCACCATCCTTTCTTCAACTAATTTGTAATGTCACCTCTGACACTCTTTAGTCAAGACCCATGTCTCTTTCCTGATTTCCAAGACCTAGAAACAACCTTGTATATCCTTTCAGCTTCTCGTATGTATGAATGTATGTATGCATGCATGTATGTATGTATGTATGTTTCTCTGAAGGAGCTGCCTGTCTCTCTCTTTAAAAAAATATATATTTTATTGATATTTTACAGAGAGGAAGGGAGAGAGAGAGAGAGAGAGAGAGAGAGAGAGAGAGAGAGAGAGAGCCAGAAACGTCAATGAGAGAGAAACATCGACCAGCCGCCTCCCGCACACCCCCCACCGGGGATGTGCCCGCAACCAATGCACATGCCCTTGACCAGAATCGAACCCGGGACCCCCAGTCCGCAGACCTACGCTCCACCACTGAGCCAAACCGGTTTGGGCAGAGTGCCTGTCTCTTGAACTGCGATGCTCTCATCATTGTTGATACCTTTGCCCAGCCACCCAGCTGGAGTCTAAGTTGAAGTTGTGGACCTGCTTGGCTTTGGTTCTAACTATGTGGAGCTGCTCCTCCACTTCAAGACACGGACGGAATGCCACATGGTGGGATGTGGGGTCTGGCTTCCTGAGAAGGAGCTAAGTGACAGCACAATCTGGAACTATGTGTTAGTCACCTCTCCTTGGAGTGATCCTCAACTAGTGGGAAGAGGAAGAAAAGAGGGAGCCAGGGAAATAAACTGCCTTCCAAGGTAATCCTATCTAATAAAATAGTAATATGCAAATTGATCACCACCATTAAGACACAACATGGCCGCCCCATGTGGTCAAAGATGGCCTGCAGGGGAGGGCAGTTGTGGGAAGTTAGTGGTGACTAGGCCAGCAGAGGAGGGTAGTTGGAGGGGGGATCAGGCTGGCAGAGGAGGGCAGTTGTGAGAGACCAGGCCAGCAAGGAACAGCAGTTTGGGGGGACCCAGGCCTGCAGGGGAGGGCAGTTGGGAGCCAGAAGTCCTGGATTGTGAGGAATGTCCGAATGCCTGGCGGTCCCAGATTGGAGAGGATGCAGGCTGGGCTAAGGACCCCCCAGCCCCTGCCCCATGCATGAATTTCATGCACCGGCCCCAAGTATATTATCATATTGCATTCAGAGCTTCTCCCACCTTATTTTTTTCCTTCACCTTATATCCTTGGGCTTAGACTCCCCAAATAAAGTGTCAGCACTTTAATCCTTGTTTCGGGTTCCATTCTCATTAGTCTCAATATAGATTGATTTAATCACTATAAGAAATCACAATAACTGGGAAATCACAATAACTAGTTGGAATACCAATATTAGAATAAGTAAAACACAATCACAATTAAAGTTTGTATTGGTGCTGTAGGATTCACAAAGAAAGTCTATTTCCAGATTCATCTATGCCAGTGTTTCCCAAACTTTTGACATATGTGTACCCCTTCTATAATTTTCATAACACTGAGTACCACTCGTCAAAAAAAAAGGATGTATTTAAATAACAATAAAAATATAGTTATTTTTTTCTTTTTTTGGTACATACACAAAATAATAATAAATGAAAAATAAAATTATTCATAATAAAATATAAATAAAAGTTATATTATAAATAACATTTATTTGCACACCGGACCATCTCATGCCTCACAAGACTGTCTTGACTTGACTCAAGAGAACGTAGAATGAGGCGCAGCTAAGCACGGTGCAGTGCATACCCCCACCAAACTCTTCCCGTACCCCTGGGGGTATGTGTTGTACCACACTTTGGGAAAACACTGATCTATGCCAATTGGATACACTGAGTCCATACTTTTAATTTGAAGTGACTCTAAGCAGGACAAAGGCAAATTATATTCCAACAGAGGTGTTCTCACCAATGTTCTAAAACATTTCTAAGGTATGCTTTTGATTGGTTCAAATCTCTTAATTTCTACTAAATTTCCAAGCTTGGTTCTCTGCTTTCCTTTTGATTCTAGGCTGTCAAATATTCTTCCAACAAATGCTGTTTCTGTTTATGTCAGCCTGGTAGACTTCCCAAGAGTTATGAACTATGCAGCCCATGTTTTCTTTGCCTATAATTAGTTAGAATGAGACAATATGTATTGAAGTCTTCCATAAAATATGGGTTCAAATCTAACTGTGTAACCTTAAGACCTATATTAGTATATTCATTTAGACTAGATATTTATGTATATGTATCCCTGAAATATAAAGTCTTACCTTTCACATGTATAATCTAGAAACAGCTATCTTTTTACAAACTAATTTTTTAAAGAAATTATTCTTAACTGTGTGGCAAAATGCATTATTTTATTACTAGAGGCCCGGTGCACAAAATTAATGCACACTCAGCCCAGCCTGCACCCTCTCCAATCTGGGATCCCTTGGTAGATGTTCAACTACCGGTTTAGGCCCAATCCCAAGGATATGGCCTAAACCGGCAGTCATACATCCCCCTCACAATCCAAGAACACTGGCTCCTAACTGCTCACCTGCCTGATTACCCCTAACTGCACCCCTCCCCCGCTGGCCTGGTCACTCCTAATTGCCCTCCTCCGCTGGCATGGTCACCTCCAACTGCCTCACCTGCCGGCCTGGTTGTCTTACGCAGCCCACTGTTCAGTTGTTTGGCCATCCCTCACTAACCCCCTGCCAGCCTGGTCGCCCCACACAGCCTGCTGTTCAGTCATTTGGTTGTCACTCACTGACCCCCCTTGCTGGCCTGGTTGCCCCATGCAGCCTGTCGTTTGTTTGTTACTGTGATGGCGCCATGGTCAATTTGCATGTCCCTCTATTATTAGTATAGATCATCATGTCACTGAAAAAATTTTTTGAAGGGAAAAGCCTTAAACTGTGGGTTAATTTTTCTCACATAAGAAGATTGGAAGTAGGCAGCCCAGGACTGGCGCAGCTGCTCAAGCAAGAGCCATCAGGGCAGCAGACTCTTTCCACCCACCTTCTCTGCCACCCTTAATAAACAGAACTGCCATCTCATGGACACAAAATGGTGGTGCATCTCTGGGCACTATATCAGGTATCCTATCAGTTAGAAAGCAGAACAGATGGAGTGTAGGAGCATCATCCCGTGCATGGAAGGGTCAAGGGTTCCATTCCTAGTTGGGACACATTCAGGAAGCAGCCTATTGGTGTTGTTCCCTCACATCCATTTTTTTTCCTTCCTCTCTCCTTTCCTCTCTCTCTAGAATCAATAAAAAGCATGTAATTGAGTGAGTATTGAGGAAAGAAAGAAAAAAGGGAATAGGAAGGGGAAGAGGAAGAAAAGAGAAAAAAGATAAAAGAAAGCAAGCAGAATGGTCCAAAGACCACAGGGTACGTTGCCTACCAATCTTGCAGAGCTTTCCCAGAAGTCTCCCTGGCCAGCTGAGGCACACGTTCCTCACTGTCACAATCAATCACAAATGTGACTGGAAAGAGGGTGGAGTCACTAACCGTGTAATTCCTACTAGAACTGAAGGGAATTTTAGAGAAGATTAAGCATCTCCTACCTAAAGGGTCTGAAAAATGGCCCAGAAATGTCTAAGATCAGAAATGAAACCAAATTTATTCCATATGACAGCTTCTCAATTTTGTTTAGGAAAATAATCGAAATGAATAGTACAAGTTAGAAAGTCCAGGTGGAGCTGATGCCTGCCATTTATTATAATAAAAAACACAACTCAGCTGATGGTTCCAACTCTGAAAAGGAAATCCGCTTTATATACAACCATGATAACTTATTGTCTTAGTTTAAATATAGAAATACGAAGTACCAGAATGTAAATGCCCAATTCAATTGTTCTTTTAAGGATGCATTTTCTTAACCCAGCACAGGCTGTACAGAACTACAGCACAGGCTGTACAGGCTGTAATAAACTGTTGAGATGCAGTAGTTACCCCTTATCTATAATTTTAGTTACCAGAGCTCAACCAAGGTCAGAAAATATTAAATGGAAAATTCCAGAAATAAACAATTGCTAAGTTTTAAGTTCTGAGTCATTCTTAGTACCAAGATGAAGTCTCGTGCACTTCGCCCCGAGCCTGACTCACGCCTTTGTCAGGTGTAGCCAGCATGTGCACACTACCCTCCCATGAGTCACTTGGCCGTCTCGGTGATCAGATCCACCATCCCAGTATCACAGTGCTTGTGCTCCAATAACCTTTATTGTACTCACCAATGGCTCCAAAGCCATTCACATAGCTTGTTATAGTACATATTATTATAGCTGTTCTATTTTATTATTAGTTAATTCTGTTCATCTCTAACTGCCTAATTTATAAATTAAACTTTATCATACAGATGTATGTACAGGAAAAACATGGTGTAAGAGGGTTTGGTACTATCCAGGTTTCAGGTACTGACAGGGCTCTCAGGGAGCCTGCTGTATATGATGATATACAGACAGTGTGTAGCTGTGTTTTACAATACTTCCTGCGCTTTCATCTACATAGTAGTGAAGAAAATACTCGGCCAGGCCAGTGTGAGCCAGTCCAATTTTTCATTCTCTCTCTATAAATGCCCTATTGTTTTTAAACACTTAAGGTGTAACTCATATCCTTTCTTCTGAGTCCTAGCTCACCAAGTGACCTGATATTGAGGCCACTTTTGCTTGCTGCAGGGAAAGAACGTGTCGGACTGGTAGAAAGGTACCGTTCACCTGACACTTAGAACTCACAATGTAAAAACCTCTGTGTGTCTGGGGTTCCCGAGGCCACCCCCAGGTTTGGACGCATTTCTCTAAGACCCACACAACTTAGCATATTGTCGTACTCAAGGCTGTGATTTATTACAGTAAAAGGATGCAAAGCAAAGCAGCAGAGGGAAAAGGCACAGGGGCCAAAGTCCTGAGCACATTAGCACACTCTCCCACGAGTCCTCTCCCAGGGAGTCACAAAGTGCACTTAATGCGTGAGCAACACACCTCAAATGCTGTCCACCAGGAAGCTCATTAGAGACTGAGTGCCCAGATTTGGAGCTGGTCACGCAGGTACCCTCGGCCTAGCACGTAACAACAAAGTTCACGGTCAAAAAGAAAGAATGCGTTCAGTATGAAGAACACTGCTGGCATAAACAGGTTAGGCACAGTGAACCCGTCTTAACAGGGAATGGTGGAAACTCTCCCTCCACAAATCCAAATTTCCAGACTCCGGCCAAGGGCAACCTTGAAACAAGGTCTTTCTACAGATGGCGGTGTCAGGACTGCTCTGTTAAATCCTTCCTGTACACCTGGTGATTCTCTATGTAACTCTCAGGAGTGTTTTCAAATGTGACTTAGCACCCAAAGTTTAGTTACCTCTAAGACAGGGATAAGACCAAATTGAATCCTGCAAGGTGAAGAACTGCGGTGATGGTAAGTGCCACTCGGCGTGGGCACATTTAGACAAACAGCTTTCTACTGCAAGCACTGCTGTATACCCAATTCATTCCAATTTGTTTGCTTTCTCACTCATTTAAAGACATATTCTTTTTAAAAATATATATATTTTATTGATATTTTACAGAGAGGAAGGGAGAGAGATAGAGAGCTAGAAACGTCGATGAGAGAGAAACACTGATCAGCTGCCTCTTGCACACCCACTACAGGGGTTGTGCCCGCAACCAAGGTACATGCCCTTGACCGGAATCGAACCTGGGACCTTTCAGTCCGCAGACCGACGCTCCACCACTGAGCCAAACCGGTTTTGGCAAAGACATATTCTTGCTGCTAAAATCAAATCTCTCTTAGGAAGAGAAATGAGAAAAGGAAGATTTGGGAATGATATTCACATATAATAGGATGAATAAAGAATTTCCCCTTCTATCAATGTTTTAGGAATGCAGAATATACAGGTAAACATACTCAAGACTCCCCTTTCTCCCAACAGGTAGCATTCTATTTCTATTTTTGCATTGGTGCCCACTGCCAGAGTCGTTTTAACACAAAGCTACTGTATTTGGTTTTGGCGGAGTCAGCGTACAAATTATTTTCTTTTCCACCTCTATTCAGCACATATCTATCTGCTATAAAACATTATAGGTTATCCCTACCCTCTAGGCAAATTCATCTAAAATAAGCCACAGAACAAACTGGAAACAAGGCTAAATGAAGTTAAAAATTCTACAGAGCCAGGTTAACGTAAGCAGGGTGCTTGTTCTCATTTAGCTAAAAGGTTCTTCCATAAATGACAGCTGATTTTTTAAAAAAAACCACAAAAAAAACAAAAGAAAACAAACAAACCTTTCTTTTTATTTCAACAACAGTCAAGTGTATGTATGCCAAGGAACATCAAGCTTGGAATACATGATATACTGATAAATCTACCCATGTTTTCTTCATGTATCTTGGCTTTATTTATTTAAGCTCTTTTCACCTAAAATTGGTTGACGTAAAAGCCTGTAGAGTGACAAATTAACCTTCTCCCCAAGAGTCTGGCCTTTACCCGGCTACTGGGAGGTAATTGAGGCCCCAGAACGTCCTGCTTGATGAGTCTTTGCCTGCAGGCCTCACCACTGGGCAGTCCGACAGCAGGATTTACAAGGGGGTTTGGGTGACCGCGTATAGTCCCACCTCTGGAGAGGGCAGATTAATGACACCAGCCCTCCTGACCTCTGTGCCTCGCCTCTCTTCCCTGGCTGACTTTAATCTGTGTTCTTTCTTTGTAATAAACTGTTAATCGTGAGTTTAACAGCTTTCAGTGAGTTCTGTGAATCCTTCCTGTGAATTATGAACCCAAGAGTGGTCTGGGGACACACTAAACTTGCAATTGGTGTCCGGAATAAGGGCAGTCTTGGGAACAGTGTCCTCTAATTCTTTTAGCCCACAAAACTAAGTCATATTATGAAGAATTTGCAAGTTTTCCCCTGACCATTCTATTTAAAGAGCCCCGAAGCTCAAGTCCATCCCTTTCCCCTACCCTCTGCTTTTTCTTCCTAGCAAGAACCATTGCCCGACATTCTGTTAAATCTATCCTGTCTCCTCTCCTGTTCACAGCTCAACCTCCAGCATTTTGAACAGGGTCTTAGCACATAAGAACACAACTGGAATTTGTTAAATGTATGGTGTAAATTCAGTGGTAACATTTATTCAACTATCCTACTCCTCTCCTTCCTTTTTCATTTCCTACAAAACAAGTGCTCTTTTGCTACTGAAGGAAGGGCAAGACTACACCGAACCTGTTTTGTGCTCCTGATTCAGCACATACGATATGTATCATGTGGAAATCTTTCAAAGGTAGAAACAACTTTCTAATTATTTTCCTTTATTAAACGGTAAGAGCAAAATTAAACTAAAACGTACACACACTGTATATCTTGTACATTAAAAAACAAAACAAAACACCCATCCAATTCTACGTTGTCAGTTCCAACAAACTTTCATCTAAAGCCAAATAGGTGAAAGACACTTAATTTCAACTGCCATTCCACTCTCAAAGCAAATGACCATCTTTGCATAAAATATTATTTAATAGATCTTTAATGGAATCTTGCAATTTTTATCAGACTGTATCGTAGTGCTATTATAGTTCAAGTTAGTAACATCAAAATGTACCTCAAGATTATAATTTAATTTTTTTTTAAATCACAAAAGCATTTCAGCCAAAGGCCAGATTGCAAAGGACAATGCCTGGCCCAGACTAGGAGAGACAGCACACCGGGATCAGCTGGGGCCTCCCCATTCCCTAGAGCGGAAATGGTGTCTGTGATGACAGCCTCATTCCCCTGGTTAAATGATCATTAGGGACATTTAGACTTGAAAAACAACATACAGGAAACATTAGACAACATTTGACCATGAATAAAGAGATGGCATGTAACAAAAGTTTTCTTTATGCAAATTATTTTAAAGAACCATTTCACTACATTCACAAGAAGAAGTTATAACGAAATCAGTTCCAAACAATTCAAAAGCCCTGTTTCATTTAAAGTAGGCTCAAATTTCTCATACACAATCTATAGATTATGTCTGATTTTCATGTCATTCTTAGAAAACCAAGTTCAGAAAATAGTTTGTATAGTTTAAAATGCAGTTTTGGCATTAATCTTATCTTCAATTTCTGACATTTTGGTTCCCTTTCAACAAAAGAAGGACCTCTTTTATCAATTCCTTTATATTGTTTATATCCTGCAGAAAAGGGTGAGAAAATTTTTCTGCAAGATTTTCACATTAGAAAAGGCACAATTAGCCAATAAAATTATTCCATGTGAAAAGGAAGTTTGTAATGTAAATACCTTCATTTTATCTACCAATGGATATAATTGAACACATATATGCAGCCGAGAAATGACTGATTTTTAAAGTCTGCTTTCTCCTCATTAGCAGCTCATTCCAGTCCAGTTTGGTGTAGCTTCTTTACCTGTCTGCTCTGAAGTTGGATTATATAAGTACGGAAAATGATAATTTGTCCAGTCAGTAGATTTGGACTTTGACCTCAGAGCTGGTACTGCAATCATGTCATTCCTTGTGACAGTGAGAAAGGAGGGAGCTACTTCCCACATCACTATTTCAGACTTACTGATGGGCCACCGAACTGACACTACCCCTCGCTCAAGAGAAGTCAAAATGGTACCAGTTAGGCTTTTTGGCTGTTAAAACCACCATTTAAAATTTTAAAAATAATTTACCTACAATCTACCAAAGAAAAGTAATCCAAGATACTTTTCTTAACTCACAGGATCATTTGTTTCAAAATCTAATCTTCATACGACGGTTTTAGGTATTCAGAAATGTAGGCCTGCTATTTCACATCATTGAAGTCAGTAACATCCTAAAGATGTTTCTGCTTGTCTCAAGGCTGAGGCCAGAATCCAGAAACAGATGCAGTAGTCCTAGGTAAAATTATCCTATTTACATTCCTATCCAAGCCTCACATTTTTCTAAGTAGGTGCTTTATAATCACAACAATGACCTGCTGACACACAAACAGGCCACATTTCCCTACTTACGTAAAGCCTCCTCCCCAAAGTTCTTCAAAATAAAGCAAGTTCACGGGGCCAAAGAGCCTCCACCAGGAGTTAAATATAGCCCCAGTCACAGAACGTCCCGCACAGCCGGCCCGGCTGGCTCTGAGGCACCGTCTTCACAGTCCCCGGGCTGCCCGGAGTGAGTCACACATATGGGAGACCACGTTCACAATTAGCTTCCAAAGTTGTACTGCTAATTTAAGTTAATATTAAAAGCTAGCCTTCTCAGATGATATGCCTTACTATTTTATGCAAACAATTTTCTATAGACAAGACATTAACCTTGAAGGCCAAACATACCGTAACTATTCATACCCGTATTTTGGTAATTTTTCTCCAATTGGCATTAGGATGGGCTTTATTTTTGCCAGTACTTCTATAAAATAGGGCTTTTGCCAGTACACTTTGGTCTTAATTTCAGATGACTCAAGTTTTTATATAATTAGAATAGATATTTAATTTTTAGAAGAAAAAAATCCCGCCCCCACACAAAACAAAAACTCCCATCATATAAAGAAACATTTTACAGAGTAATATTTCCAATAGATACCCCCCAAAAAAAACCATGTTAGTAAAAAAATAATTAATCGAAAATCTAGTCACAAAGAATTAAACAAAAAGGTGATTCATATAATTTAGCTTAACTTTTAATTTTTCTCTTATATCCTTTCTAGATGCCTGTCATTCTTGCCCTGGAAGGGTAGAGCAAATGTTAATTAAGTAGACCAAGAGGCGAATCAAGTTACTTTCGTAAAACTGCTACTAACTTCAGTACTTTATGCTTCAGATAACAGTGACAAGAAATACTGAAACCGTATTTTTCAGGGTTCTCTAGCCACTGTATAGAAAATCTCTCTCTCTTTTAAAAAAATATACTTTATTGATATTTTACAGAGAGGAAGGGAGAGAAACAGAGAGCCAGAAACATCGATGAGAGAGAAACATCGATCAGCTGCCTCCTGCACAACCCCTACCGGGGATGTGCCCGCAACCAAGGTACATGCCCCTGACCGGAATCGAACCCGGGACCCCTCAGTCCGCAGACCGACGCTCTACCACTGAGCCAAACCGGTTTCGGCTCTCTCTCTCTCTTTAAAAAAAAAATTAGAAAAAAAAAAATATATAGATTTTTTACAGAGAGGAAGGGAGAGGAATAGAGTTAGAAACGTTGATGAGAATAATCGATCAGCCGCCTCCTACACACCCCCTACTGGGGATGTGCCCTTAGGTACATGGCCTTAACCGGAATCGAAGCCGGGACCTTTCAGACCGCAGGCTAATGCTCTATCCACTGAGCCAAACCAGTTCTGGCTAGAAAATCTCTTTTGAAGTACCATTCACCAGAGAAGTCATACTAAACCACCTATTTATTTTGCATCTTTTTCTAAAAGAAAATAGGGTGACAGATTTAAAATCAGATGAAGTAGCTTTTTATTTTTTAGTTTTTCATAATTGAATACTCATTGAGTGCTTATTTCTTGTCAGGACTTTACCCGGGTAGTTATCTTAATATTCACAACCATTTCAGGAGACTGGCAACTATTACCCCGGTCTTACAGATGAGGACTCAGGAGTGCGGAGAGCGAAGAGATGACACAAGAGCGCTCTCAGGCTCGGGGCCAGGGTCTGACTGCTAGAGCTCGTTATCCATAAACTCCACACTTGGCAGCAAAAAGGAGGATGGGGTAGATAGATAAAAGAGAAGTAGACTATGGGTAGAAGAAGGATGTATGTACAGTACCACAAAGGGATGGCACAGCTGCAGAAAAGGGCTGCCATAGTAGGCATGGCTCAGGAGGGTGAGGAAAAGGGATCCTATCCTATTTCTCCATCCCATTGGCAAGCCCATCAAAGGGATGGAGGACAAAAATAAATGACGGGGGATTTTCACTTAAAAAGTCATGCTCAGTGCAAAAGTACAAATATGCAAAGATAAAGAAGGATAGTATATAAGCTTAAATATGCCTATAAGGTTGCAGGAATTGGTGGTCCAATTTATTTAAGAACTGAAGTAAAAATAATCAACCTCTCTTGACTAATACAGCAAGCTTCCTTAAATGAGTAAGAATCAAGTGTGATTTAGTGGCCCAATGTTCTCTAGGAATGCATCTTATAATTATTAGAGCCGAAGGGAAAACAGATTCCGCTCCCACCTCTGTCCACAACTTCAAATCTATATATATAACACTCACACTGAGGTTAACGGACTCGGCTAATTTCAAAACTGGGCATTTCATCACTTGATACTAGAGCCCGAGAGATTTAAAATGTAAATGTTAAGGTTCATGAAATTATAGGTTATCCCACGAGAAAGCCGAATGTCTGCTCCAAGCTGTGAGTAAACAGGGCGCGAGGTGAAAACTACCACTCGCCTGGCAGTTCTATTTACGGAAACAAATTCTGCGATCTAAATAACGCCGTGTTTATAATGCAAAGGAACAGGTTAAAAACGCTACTTTAACTTAACCTTAGCTCTTACTCCTCCATCCCTGGCTTAATTTTAAGAGTGCGTATTAACAAAACTGACAAATCTCCCCTTCTCCGGTGCCTTTATGAGGCCTCCCGACTTCCACGCATAATGACCAAATCTTTGTAAATTATGTCTTTTTAAAAATATATTTTATTGATTTTTACAGAGAAGAAGAGAGAGGGCTAGAGAGTTAGAAACATTGATGAGAGAGAAACATCGACCAGCTGCCTCCTGCACACCGGGGATGTGCCCGCAACCAAGGTACATGCCCTTGACCGGAATCGAATCCAGGACCCTTGAATCCGCAGACCGACGTTCTACCACTGAGCCAAACCGGTTTCGGCCACACGGGACATTTTTACATGTAAAAAATGCCCACCCCTTAGTCCAAGAGCATGAAAGATGAATGAGGAAAAACTCTAGATGGTGAACACGATGAGTCCGAAATAATTCCAGCGGCTAAAAACACAACAAAACAAAAGCCCCCCCACCAATGGCCACAGAGGGAGGAAGGGTCTGAGGTCGCAGCCAGCTCGCCCACAGCTAACCCGAACCAACACCGCAGCGCAGAAGCGGGAGAACTTTCTGCGCCGTGTCGCCTTCCCACAGGAAAAACTAAAAAAATAAAACAAAACAAAACACGCACACCCCGTTTATCGCGGGGAGCGGGCGCCGCGGCCAAGTTCCAGACTTTCTCTGCCTTCTTTTCTGAAAGGCCAGCCTGTGTGTGTTCGGGGACGAGCCTCCCCGCCCGCCGCCTCCGGGCACCGGGTCAGTGACGGGCCCCCGGGGCCGCCCAAGTTCAGGGTCAAGTTCGCGAGCGGGGCCGGCGACAGGTCCGCGGCCAGAGCTGCCCCGGCGGGACGGCCCCGCGGGCAGGCAGTCCGGGGCGGAGACAGACAGACGGCCCGTCCGGTCCGGTCCGGTCCGCCCGGATGGCCGTGACCCCGCGGGAGGGTCAGCGACCCGCACCAATCGCGGGCCGGGGGTCCGGGGGCAGGTTCGCCCCGCGCGTCTCCGCGGAGCCCTCGGGCCGGGCCACGGGGGGTGTCCGGCCGGGAGGCGCCGGAGCCGGGGAGGGGGTGAGGGAGGGGGTGAGGGTGAGGGAGGGGGTGAGGGTGAGGGAGAGAGTGAGGGTGAAGGTAAGGGTGAGGGTGGGGGGACGGGACAGCCCCCCGCTTCCCTCTGACCTTCTCGCACAGCGTCCGCACTTGGTTCTCGTTGAGCTGCTTACACTCGTGGAGCTGCTCCACCCACTGGTCCAGCTCCTTGGTGGCCGCCTTGTCCTCCATGGCGGCGCGGTCCGCGGCCCCGCCGCCGCCGCCCGCCCCCCTCCCCACCCCGCCCGCCCGCCCGCCCGGCCCCGGCCCCGGCCCCGGCGCCGCTCCCGCCCGGCCGCCGCCGCCGGCGCCCGGCGCGGAGCGAGGACCGGGAGCGCCGCGGGCCCGCGCCCGGCCGAGCGCAGCCGACGCCTCGGGCGCGCGGCCCCCAAGGGCCCCTCGGGCGTCCCCGCCGCCGCCGCGCGCCCCGCCGAGTCGGTGAAGGGCGCGGGGCTTCGGCGCACGTCCCGCCGGGCCGGCCGCTCGCCTCCTCCCGCCCCGGGGCCTCTCCCGGGCGCCTCCCCCTCCGCTCCGGCCCTTCCTCCGCCCGCCCGCCCGCCCGCGGCTCTCCGTCACCGCCCGGGCATTTCCGCCGGGAGAAGGCGCGCGGGCGGCGCCGCCGGGGCCGGGGGCGCGGGGCGGGCGGGCGGCAGCGCCCCCGTGAGGCTCGGCGGAGGAACAGACGGGCCGGAAGGGCCGGGGAGCGCGCCGCTTCCTCCCTCTTCCCTGCACTACCCTTCCCCAGCTCTCCGGGTTCTTTCTTCACACTCCCCCCACCCCCTCGTTTTTTTTTTTTTTGGGGGGGGGAACCTTGTCCCCACCTTACTCTCCTGCATGCTTCCTCAGCCGTCTGGGGAGGAGGCTGGTGCCTTTCCTCCCAGGCATTGCCTCCTCACGCCGGCACTGTGAGCAGCGTTCAATATTGGTTGAGTGGATACATGGATTCTCTCT
This sequence comes from Vespertilio murinus, assembly GCA_963924515.1. NCBI lineage: Eukaryota > Metazoa > Chordata > Mammalia > Chiroptera > Vespertilionidae > Vespertilio > Vespertilio murinus. The sequence goes on from OZ004707.1 coordinate 15,605,914, forward strand.
AGCCTCACCTCTGCCAGGAACCAGCGGTGTGGGGCCCCAGGGTCTCAGATCCTCCTGATGACTGCTGGGCATCACACCAGCCCCCGTCTCCTCCAGCGCCAGCGATCTTCACTGCGTGCACCGTGCACCGCAGGGCTCAGGCAGCTCTAACGGGCTGTCCATTCCGACACCCGTCACTCCGGCCGGCCATGCTGTCAGATTCCTCCAACAGCCGTACCGCCTCTGTGGGAGGTACGAGCCATGGCTCTGAACCCGAGAGGCAAGCAACATCCTGCATGGGAAGGCAAGGGCGCCAATCTGGTGTTTCCTGCACCCAGTTTGGCCTGTGGGATGGGGTTGAAAGGGGCTCTCTGACATCCCGTGAGGGGTCCCGGATTGCGTGAGGGCACAGGCCAGGCCAAGGGACCCCACCAGTGCACAATCAGGGTCAGGGAGGGAGGTTGGCCAGCCAGGGAGGGACTGTGGGAGGGCCTGTCTCACTCAGTCCCAGAGCGCCTGCCCCCTGGTGGTCAGTGCTTGTCATAGCGAGCAGTTGAGTAGACCCTCCCCCTGGCCAGCCCTGCCCCCAAGTGCCCCCCCCACCCCTGAGTGGCCTTAGCATATCATTAGCATATTATGCTTTGATTGGTTGAACGGACAACCGGACACTTAGCACATTTGGCTTTTATGATATAGGATAAACTTTCATAGTTTGCTATGGCAGTTAACTCCCCACTTTCTTTTGGATCTAAATGCACAGATATAATTAGTCCTCTTATTTAAAGGCACAATATCAACACGTCAGTCCAAAAATCCTGTTTCCCCTTTCCTCAATATATAATCTCATTTTGCTCTCTTGAAAAGCATCCTCTAATGCATCTGGCATATTTCCTTAAATTATCCATGTAAAACATGTTTCAGGTACACATATGTACATGTATTTGTATTGTGCTATATGTATATCTCATTGTTTCTGGCTTATTTCACTGGTTCAGTACTATATTTAGTGTTTGGCTTCTAACAATTTCTAAGTAGTTTCTAACTAACTTCTGATAAAAAATAAAAATTCAACCAAGTAAATGTAAAGATCTAATTGGCTTTATTAAGCAATTCACGTATCGGGCAGATTCCATGTAGAAACTAGAAAGGCACTGCAAAGGAATGGAAGATTTGTATAGGGAGAAGGGTGGAGCAATGGAGCCATTAACAAAAAAAAAAAAAAAAAAGAAGAAGACTATTTTGGGCCAGGACACCTTTTCTTTGGGGGAGAACAGGTAGGGTTTTTATAATGGAGATTGCTTTTTTCTTTGTACAGGAGATGGAGAAAGTCGACAGTGACAGATCACCTTACCAGTGTTTGACCAGATAATTCCAGACCAGTTAAGATTCCATTTCTAGGAGATATTGAAACTGCAATTAGATCAAAATCGAAACTGCAAATAATAGGTTTGGTATCACGTGCTTCTAGAATGAGTGGTGATGCCATTTGAGGGTCTGAGGTTTTTTTCTTTATTAACACTCTAATATACTGTATTAAACTATATGAATACACTATATTTCATTAATTTCCCTAATATTACTTGTTATTTTTTCTTTTTGTTCGTTCTGATGTGTGTAAAGTGGTATCTCTATGAAAAGCTAGCAACTGTAATGCCATAACGACCGGTAGCTGATGGCCAGCCAACCTCCCCCTGTCTCATCCTCCCCACAGGCCCAGTCCCAATCTGCGCTGATTGGGGTCAGGCTGGCCGGATCCCACCTCTGCACGAATTCGTGCCCTGGACCTCTAACTTTATTATAATTTGCATTTCCATTTTGTTAGTTATTTTGAACATCTCATTATACATGTGCTGACCATTTGGGCTTCCTTTTCTGTGATTTGCCACCTCAAATCATAGAATGCTTAATATTCCCTTCATTGTTCATTTCAGGGCATATGTCCTATGTGTTAATCCCCGTCAGTTTTATTTGTGGTAAATAACTTATCTCAGGCTGTCGTCTCTCTGTGGAGTTCTTTTGAATAGAAACTTTTATGGTCAAACCCATTTTATTTTCCTTCCTGTGTTTTTGGGTCTAAAATGATTTCCTACTTCTGGTTCTACATTTTAGTTTTATTACCCTCAGTATAAATTTGTTCACTGTGAAAAGGGATCCATCCAAAGATAAAACCATGAGAAAACATCACACACACCCTAAGGAACACTGTATAAATTAACTGTATAAAAAGAAAGGACTGAGAACATTCCAGACTAAAGACCTTGCAGTGGACCGTGACATGTGATTTTAACCTGGATCCTTTGGCTGTAAGGCTCAAGATTAGGGCAGATGGTGAAAATTTTATGGGGTCTGAGGTTTACATCCAAAAAAAAAAAAACACTCCTGATGATATATCATTCACTCACAGATTACTTTTATTTTGCCCTTTGATGGATATTATCAGGGTTACAATGGAGAAACTTTTTACTATTGTATATTTCTAGATCAAGAACCCAGGAAGCAGAGTAAGAAAATTAGTTTTTAGTCTGTCCTAATATTTACCTTGAAAAATGGGTGGGAGAGCCAAAGGTAACATAGCTGACGCAGCAAGTTCTATGTGGGCATTTTCAATGTGGCATATTTGAAACACTGTTTTATTTTGGATTGTTGAGCTGTGAACAAGGTTAAGAGGGGCGAGAAAAGATTAAGAGGGTGGACGTAGCTCTAGGAAATTGTCACACAGGTGGTCTGGGGGATAATTTTCAAAATAATGACAGAAGGAAGGTAGACTCATGCTAGAGAGCACAATAAGCCGTATAGCATTTGAAGAGAAAAAGTGAAGAGAGAGTCCATTTTGAGGAAAGTGATGTTTTCATTAATATTCAGGCATGGTTTCAAAACGCCTTGGCTGGGAATCAGTGGATTAGGAGTCATTAGTTACCTGATTTAGCATAACTCCCAATAGAACACATGCACTTCTTAATGTAACTAAAACAATCTTCGCTGGAGAACTAGAATGATTTGTATGCACGCAGAGCAATTGTTTCTTACTCACACATGCAAAAATCTCAAATTACTGCATTGCTCTTTGCACATTCACATTTCAGATGAAGGGATTATGTTATCAGGTACACAAACTGATGTTTGGAATTAAAAGCCCAGTGGTCAGCAAATTCATTGGTCAACAGAGCCAAATATCAACAGTAGAACGATTGAAACTTCGAGAGCCACATTTTTTAAACTTAAACTTCTTTTTTTTAAAAAAATGTTTTATTAATTTTTTATAGAGAGGGAGAGAGATAGAGCTAGAAACATAGATGAGAGTCATCGATCAGCTGCCCCCTGCACACCCCCCCCCACTGGGGATATGCTTGCAACCAAGGTACCTGCCCTTGTCCGGAATCGAACCCGGGCCCCTTCAGTCCGCAGGCTGATGCTCTATCCATTCAGCCAAACCCGTTTTTCGGCATAAACTTAAAACTTCTTTTAACACCACTTCTTCAAAATAGACTCACTCAGGCCGTGGTATTTTTTGTGGAAGAACCATACTCAAGGGGCCAAAGAGCTGCATGTGGCTCTCGAGTCGCAGTTTGCTGACCAAGGCCCTAGCCAATTGCTCGGTGGTTAGTTGGCCTGGGGACTGAAAGGTTGCAGGTTTCAGGCTTGATCCAGGACTGGTGGGGTGTGTGTGGGAGGCAACTAATCAATAACTCTCTCTCACATTGATGTTTTTCTCTCTCTGTCTCTCCCTGTCCCCTCCACTCTTTCTAAAAACCAGTGGGGAAAAAATATCCTCTGGTGAGGATTAAAAACAAAAATAAATAAATGCAAGTAATATGTATGAAGAGATTTAAGACAGGTCTTACAGTCTTTTCAAACAAATAATATGGGAAACTATTAAATAAAGTTCACGAAGATGATTTGAGGTACAAAAATATCTTAAAGAACCTTCTGAATGAGTGAATTTATACAATAATCGAACAATACTTCCCTTTATGAGGATAATATCAAGATTACAGTTGATGCACACACAAATAGCATACTTTCAGAACAAGTCAGATGTTCAATTGCTGACTAAATGTAAATACAATCTTTAATTAACCAAACAATAAGTTGACTAGACCAGCTTTCTCAAAACAGATTCTAACAAAAAAAAAAAAAAAGAAGAAACGACTCTGTCATAGACCTAAATTATTCTTACTCAATAAAGGAAAATAGATTTTAAAATAAGAGGAGCTATAAATCCGATGATAAATGCAGTTTCCTGTGACAACAAATTGTAATGCAGTGTATTTTGAGACAAACTGTTCCACAGAATGGTTCAAAGCAGACTTCTCACAAATCCCAGAGGGATTTTTCAATGGTTATGAAATTCAGAAATAAGACAATCAAGCAGCCAGCAGAACTTATACCCCAAGAAATAAAAAGGATTTATAACCTTCCCAAACTTTCCTGTATTAATCTTTTACATTTCCCCCACATTGCATTACTAATCAACCCCTTACCTTCTCAGTTCCTTTTCATTAGCGATTGCGTCTGCAGTCATTGCTCTCAGAACTGTATTCATTAGAACTAATTAAAAAAGATGTTTTATAAAAGTACTCTCTTCCTCCACAACCCTGTTTTTCAAGCTGCATGAATCATTGGGGATTTATCCTTTAAACTGGCTGAAATATTAATATTGTATGAATTTGACTCAAGAATTATTATTATATGAATTAAAATCAAACTATGCCTGTAGAAAAAGATTTAATATGCCTGAATGTAAGTTATTCCCCCTCCTCCCCCAAACTTAACCCCACTGAAAAGAGTATATAACCTTACTCTATTTGGAAAACTTGTCATTACTTTAGGGAATGTCTTTGGGGAAGAAATTAGCCTGAAATGCCCTGAACCAAAAATAATTTTGAGTGTATATACAGATCTTAGAAGCATATATTTCAAATGACTTAGGAGTGAGGATGAGATGCTTTGGTACACTGCCATATACAAATGTTGATCTCAAAGGTGTTGTATGGGAGGACCCTGAAATTGTTCTACAAAATGAATTAAAGCTTAAAAGATATTTAATATAACATACACTTGGTACTTCAACATTTATCTGCGTTTCTAAAAGCTTATATATTTTTTACCACAACACTTTTCTTTGGGGAACCTTATTAGGAAAATGAGGGCATATAGCCTTATGTTTTTGCTAGATTGAAAACTCAAAGTTTTAGAGGCATCTGGCATTATGCATATTAAGAGAAGGCAGAGTAATATAACCAAAGTATACAAATATGAAGGTTAAGATTGATTACCTCCCCCAAAAAGGCCTCCCCTGAGCATCTCAGCTTATGTATCATCTAGTCTGTGTTTGTCCCACTACGTTGTTTTGTTGGCTGTCTATCACTTCTCAGGACGTGAAGTAAATGACTTACGTTAGTTTCTTATTCCTGTCTCTTGGCTGACGTGAGAACTGCACCAGGGACTTTGGCTTGTCCTTGGAAACTCCAGGCAGTAATGACATTTGTAAAGATGGAGGGGGCGGGAGGAGGAGAAGGAGGAGATGAAGGCAAAAGCAGCTGGGGTGGGAGGAGAGCGCCTGCAGTTTATTTAGCCTCTAAGTCAGTTCTTGTGGGTTGTTGTTCATGTAATGGGTTTGCACACAAGGACCATCCACATATTTGCTTATTCTTCAAGAAACACATAAAGAGCCGAAACCGGTTTGGCTCGGTGGATAGAGCTTCGGCCTGCGGACTGAAGGGTCCCAGGTTCAATTCCGGCAAGGGCATGTACCTTGGTTGTGGGCACATCCCCAGTAGGGGGTGTGCAAGAGGCAGCTGATCCATGTCTCTCTCATCGATGTTTCTCTCTATCCCTCTCTTTTCCTCTCTGTAAAAAATCAGTAAAATATATTAAAAAAAAAAAAAAGAAAAGATAAAAACAAAACCATCTCTTGAAAAAAAAAAACCCTCTGAAACTAAAAACACACCCCTGAATTCAATTTATTCAGATAAGTTTTAAGTTCTAAAACAATAATATTTACACATAGCCAGAGATTTTTTTCGTTTATGATGGTAGCTCCAATTTTAATTTGTTCCATTTTTACATTTAGAACCAAAACACATACTTGAGAGAAAAACACATTTTTTTTCATGTTCTGTTTCAAAGTACAGATTTCTAAATATAACTGAATGGTCAGATAAGATTGTTTCCATTTTCTTTTTTCTTTTTTTTTTTTAAAAGAAATTCAAACTTATGAAATGAAAAACCTCACACACAATCAGCAGGACCCGAAGGCTGTTTAAGGCATCCTTATTTAGAATATTTAACTAAAATAAATATTTTAAAAATAATACATGTAACATTTTTATAACTAAGTATAAATCAAATGGCTGAAGCAAAGTCATTTTTTGAATAGCAGTTAATATTATTGCTTTAATACCTGTTGAGGAGTTTTGATTTTTACAAACTATTTTCAAATAAAACAACTAGATGGACAAAAGATTATGTTATCTTGATAATCACTGCTTTGATTCTATACTTTTTTCCCCCTTAAATTCCTTTCTCTGGATTGTAGTTCTTTGCTTGGCTTTCCCCCTTTACAGATCTGTTTGTTGGAGAAGAACCCTAAGCACTCCACATTCGGCGCTCCTCGGTTAATGTGACTCAGGCTTATCCTGGGGGCTCTTAGGTTTCACCCCTGATGTGAGACATTCCAATAAATACGGCCGAGCTACACTCTCTTTCGAGACCTGTTCTATAGGTAACATCATTTGCTAACTTCAGAAGTTTGACAGAAAACGGGAGGTTAGCTAATGCAGATTTATTATTTAGCCAATGCAGATCTATTATCATATTCTAGGGCTCACTATACATGAGGAAAGTCTGTCAAGCTGTGAGGAAGCTTTCTGATGTTCTGACTGAGATCTTCTACAAAGATTGCTAAAGGCAATAGTTGTATACTACGTGCCAGTTGTTCTACAATCATTATTAAGGCATTTTTTTTTTTTTACTTTTGTGGAATGTTGAGGAAAAAAATGAGAGAACTTGTACTTGTGCTTCATTATTTAAATTATTAAACTACCGCTGAACTACCCAAAAGATATAATGTTGTGGAAAGGGCTCTTATGGAAAAAGGTACAAAGTGTGCTGAGTTTCTATATAAAATAAGATAAACCCGCTTCAAGCAAATTTTAGAAATCTCTTCTCAGAGACAAACACTGAAAATATGCAAAACTACTATATTTTATAAGTAAAAATGAGAAAATATTGAAATTAAAGGAATTTTTATGTTCGTAAAATTACAAATTACATAAAATGTCAAGAATTATAAAACTATTGTTTTGAAAACCAACTCAAGTAAAAAAAAATCCTATTTTAATCTAAGTTAAATGGCATACCTTAAACAATGTACCAAAAATATCAGAAACAAAATTCTTAAAAGATTTTACTACTTTTGCTTAACCTTAATCATAGTAAATGTTATATTTAACTCTCCTTATTCCATTAGCATGATCTCAAAGAAAATCTTTATATAATTGTAACAGCTGTATAGCCACATTTCAAAAAACAAATAAAAAACCCCCCATTCTCAATGTTTTTAATAGCCAGGTGGGTAGTGAAAATAGCCCAGTACGGTGTTAACTAAAATAATAGCATGGGAATAGTTCTGGTATTTTGGGTATGAGAAAATTTTTCCCCATTGCATATGTTGCATTTAACTACTGTATTAAGCTATGTGATTTGTATTTCCTACCACCGTCACATATATTTAAAATGTTAACGTAAAAGTATATAAGTCAAATACACTTGGGAAAACTTGTAAATCTCCTTTATTTCAGTAGACAGAAGGCTGTTTCAAAGTCCTTGCCAGAAGTGTGGTTGTTGTTGTTGCCATGGAACTGGAAGATAAAAACCCAGAAAGATTTGAGATAAGTCAATGATGCAGACTAAATAGCACATCACAGTAGAGTGGAAAGACATGAGTTAGGTTGGAGCGGAAGTTCAAACTGCACATCTGCCCTTTCCTAGGGATGGGATCTGACAAAGCGATCGATCTAAGGCTCCCCAGGAGAAGTTTCTTCATCTGCTAAGGAACAGCATCTACATCTCTCTCAGGTGTCTTGTTTAGAATCAAAAGGAACAAAGGATGCAATGTGTCTGGCACCCAGGGCTCGCTTAATCCCTCCCTTTCGTTCCATTGATGGTGCTGAACTCAAGTATTATGAACAAAACAAAACAGCAAGGTGGGTCACGGGGATTTTCATACCTTCAGAAACAGCTAGTTTCTATCAGTGTGGGGTTATCTGCACTCAGAAAACAAGAGTGACGTGCTTATATCGCCTCCTAATATTTTTTAGAGTTACTTTTGGATACTATAATAAGTAGATAATTTATTTTTACTTGACTAATATAACCAAAGAGGTAACCATTAAAAATGTTGAGACTAAAAGCTGGACTTGATTCCGAAGATATATTTTTTTTAACACCACAAAGAGCTTATTTAACTGAGAGCACAAGAAAGCTCAAACTATGAGAAACTTTGTGAAGCAATTACATTCAAGATGCCTACTTTAATTCATAGGTTTGCCATATCCATGCTTGGTGTGTGTATCATTACAGCAGCAGCAGCAGCAATAAAACAATAAAATTCAATATTATGCAATGTGTCAAATTAGCCAAAAAAGGATATATAACTCTTCCAGCCCCACTCCTATTTCTTTCTCCCTTCCTTCAAGTTTTTTTCAGGTTCTGCTTCTTGTGTGTGTGTGTGTGTTTTAATTCTGCTTTTTAAAAAAAATTATATATATATTATTGATTTTTCACAGAAAGGAAGACAGAGGGATAGAGAGTCAGAAACATCAATGAGAGAGAAACACCAATCAGCTGCCTCCTGCACACACCCCCCCCCCCCCCCCACTGGGGATGTGCCCGCAATAAGGCACATGCCTCCAACCGGAATTGAACCTGAGACCCTTCAGTCCGCAGGCTGATGCTCTATCCACTGAGCTAAACGCGTTTCTGCCAGGTTCTGTTTTTTGGTGAAAAAATTGCCAGTACTTTTTCAATTCATTTGGTGGGGTAGAGAGGGATGGGAAAGATGCATCTATAATTATAACACCACACAACGCTCACAGGTCTTATCATGTGAGGCATGCACACAAGGAGTGCTATGGGAGGACGAGAGGAAACGTCACAGGGAAGAGCAGTTAGGAGCTCAGTACTAGCTTGCATTCAGCGGTGGAAGTGGTAGGAGATTAGGCTGTACCAGAGAGCCAGGATTGGGAAAGGTCCTGCACTCCAAGCTAATTTGAACTTTATCCTATAGGTGTTAGGTGCCAGTGCCAATTCCAATGCAGAGGTCCTCCAGGGATCAAATTTCTTTTTTTGTTTGTTTGTGAAACTCCCTTTAGGTCAGAGGTTGTTTCTTTTTTATTTTTAAATTCATTTTTAAATTATAGTTGACATATAATATTATATTAATTTCAGCTTTACAATATAGTGCTAAGACATTTATATACCTGATGAAGTGATCATGGTTAAGTCTAGTAATCATCTGTTACCATACATAGTTATTACAATATTGACAATTTCCCCTATGCTGACCTGATCAGATTTCCTAATTAGAAATAGAATTGTTAATAGACTACTACGTGTCTAAACCAGACACATGAAATGAATTAATTCAATTAGTTTTTTTTCTACTTATTATAAGAAAATGCAGGACAGAGAAACAACTTTTGAATTTAGAAGATATTCTCTTACATTTCTCTGTGTAACATGCTAAGAGATTAACTTTATTAAAAATATATTTTACCGAAGAAACCAAGATGGCGGTATAGGTAAACACCTAAACTGTTGCCTTCTACAACAATTTCAAAACTACAACTAAAAGACAAAGTGGACATCATCCAGAACCACAGGAAGGCTGGCTGAGTGGAAATTTTACTACTAGAAGGAAAGAGAAAAGCACACTGAGACTCAGAGGAGCTGCAGAAGGCAGAGGTACGGAGGCACGTGTGGAGAGGGCTGGCAACTGAGTATGTGGCTGGCTTTCTCAACTGGGAGGGAGACAAAAGCTCCCGATTGCTCTGAACTCCAGTTCCGGGTGAGACTCTGGGGACCCAGACTCATTCGGGGAGAACCTAGACTGTCTGGCAGCGGGTGAAACTTGAGGGCAGCTTTCCCTCAGAGGTGATTGTAGCGATTACCATGTGACGTTGAGACCCGGGGGGCCTCTTAGGGCAGGGCTGACGGGAAGCCGTTACTGTCTGTTTCGCCCTGATACTTTCCCCATCCAAGCTGAGCACAGAGGCTTTTGCAATCTGTCTCGTAAAGATGTCTCCAGCACAGTTGTTCTCACAGTGTAGACACAGCTGATCCTCTCAGTCAATTGGCCTGGAGGTCAATTCCTCCCTGTGATACTAACAACAATCAAGGCTTAACTACAACAAGACTGTACACACAGCCCACAAAGGGATGCACCAAGAGCGTCCACCTCAGGTAACTGGGTGGCTGAGCCACGGGCCCTATAGGACACCTAGCACACAAAGCCACTCTATCAACTCAGGGAAGCAGGCAAAATGTGGAGACAAAGAAACAGATCAGAAATGAAAGAAATGGATGAAAGCAAACAACTGGATATAGAGTTCAAAACTACGGTTATAAGGTTTTTCAAGAATTTTCTAGAAAAGGCCAATAAATTTAGCAAGACCCTTGAGGATATGAAAAAGAACCAACTAGAAATTAAGCATACAATGACTGAAATAAAAAATAATATACAGAGATCCAACAGCAGATTAAAGGATTGCAAGAATCAAGTCAAAGATTTGAAATACAAAGAAGCAAAAAACACCCAACTGGAAAAGCAAAAAGCAAAAAGAATACAAAAATATGAAGATAGTGTAAGGAGCCTCTAGGACAACTTCAAGCATACCAACATCCAAATTATGGGGGTGCCAGAAGAAGAGGAAGAGCAAGATATTGAAAACCTATTTGAAGAAATAATGACAGAAAACTTCCCCCACCTGGTGAAAGAAATAGACTTACAAGTCCAGAAAGTGCACAGAACCCCAAACCAAAGGAATCCAAAGAGGACCACACCAAGACACATCATAATTAAAATGCCAAGAGCAAAAGACAAAAAAAGAATATTATAAGCAGCAAGAGAAAAACAGTTAGTTACCTACAAGGAAGCACCCATATGACTGTCAGCTTATTTCTTTTTAAAAAAAAATATATTTTATTGATTTTACACAGAGAGGAATTGAGAGGGGTAGAGAGTTGGAAACATCGATGACAGAGAAACATCGACCAGCTGCCTCTTGCACATCCCCCACTGGGGACGTGCCCGCAACCAAGGTACATGCCCTTGACCGGAATCGACCCCGGGACCTTTCAGTCCGCAGGCCAACACTCCATCCACTGAGCCAAACCAGTTTCGGCAGCTTATTTCTTAATAGAAACTATGCAGGTCAGATGGGAGTGGCAAGAAATATTCAAAATGATGAACAACAACCACCTACAACCAAGATTATTCTACCCAGCAAAGCTATCATTCAGAATTGAAGGTCAGATAAAGAGCTTCACAGATAAGAAAAAGCTAATCCTTTAGCTTCAACACCCTCAAACCAGTATTGTATGAAATGCTGAAAGGTATTCTTTAAGAAGAGGAAGAAGAAAAAAAAAGGTAAAGATAAAATTATGAACAACAAATACATATCTATCAACAAGTGAATCTAAAAATCAAGTGAATAAAAGAATCTGATGTAAAGAATAAACTGGTGAATGTAATAGAATCAGGGGAATAGGAAGGGAGTGGACTGACAATTCCTGGGGGGAAATGGATGTGGGAGGTGTGGGAAGAGACTTGAAAAAAGCATACACCTATGGATGAGGACAGTGGGGAGGGGGGAGGGGCAGAGGGTGGAGTGGGAACAGAGTGGAGTGGAGCTGTGAGGGGAAAAAGAAGGAACAATTGTAATAATCTGCACAATAAAGATTTATTAAAAAAAATAAAAGTAGCCAAAACCAGTTTGGCTCAGTGGATAGAACGTCAGCCTGCGGACTGAAAGGTCCCGGGTTTGATTATGGTAGGGGGTGTGCAGGAGGCAGCTGATTGATGTTTTTCTCTTATCGATGTTTCTAGCTCTCTATCCCTCTGCCTTCCTCTCTGTAAAAAATCAATAAAATATATTAAAAAAATAAATAAAAGTACATTTTACCTATAATGGTAGAATATTTGGGTGTTAGTTGATAGCTAGTTTTTATAGAATTATTGTCTTAAACTTTTGCTTTACCTCTGATAAATATATATTTTAATTTAATTTAAGAAAACCTATATTATAATCGTGATATTTTACAAATGGAATTGTATTTAAGAAAACACTTTTCAAGTTCTAGTGGCAAACTACTAAGCTGTTCTGTCAACACATCTCAATTAACTCCATTTTCACTTTTGCCAAGATGGTATATTAGAATACAGACAGAAAGAGAAAGACTGCTTTATCTGATTGAAGTTTCTTTTTCCACCTTGTGTTTTTTTTTTAGTCTGTTTTTTCTCCACTTATTAAAATAATGTATGTTCCCAGTGGAAAAATACAGAAAAACACTTTCATCACACCACCTCAAATTTTATCACTCGGTGGCAGACAAGTTGAAATGTTGGTGTGCTTCATTTATATGCATTTCCTTGGTTATACAGGTAAATTTATGACCCGGTCCTAAAAAACGACCATTAAAAATTTTAATAAGCCCTTTAACGGTTACAACACATGTCATAGTATGAGTTGACTATACTTTTCTTAACGATACCCCATAAATTGGGTTTTGTTGAAGAATAATATTAATGAGATTAACAACTGTCTTTCTTCCATCTTTTGGCAGACTTTCAACTGACCACATCATTTAACTCTGGCGTTTGAACAATTCTACTCGTCCGCCCAGAATAAATGACTGCTATGCACCACCGCTTGCTGTCAATGCCATTTTGTAAATACTCAAAGATAAAAGTGAACACTCAAGGAAGCAAGCACTAACGCTTGTGAAACTCACCATGAGTCCAAGGAACTTGTGGAGGCACACCTGAATTGGGGGGGTAAGGGTACGCAGCTTGTGGCAACGGTTGATAGGAAGCATACTGTGAAAAAGCTGGCTGCCGAACCGTGTAAGCAATAGGCATCGGAGGCGGGAAATACGTATTTGCCGGCATAATGCTACATGCCTGTGGCCCCCCAGCAAAGTAGCCAAAACATTGGGAGTACACATGGTTAGGAAGTGTATTTTGGACAGTACTTGGGACTGCGGTCAACCTCTCAGGAGGGAGGGGCTGCACTTCAAAGGACGTGATGCCCTGGTATGTCTGGGTAATGGAACCGCCGCCGCTGCTGCTGCTGTAATGATACACACACCAAGCGTAGGAAGGATTTAAAGTTCCAAGTGAGTGCTCAGAAGAATTATATATCGGGGTATGTGCAAACTGTGGCAGCTCGTCCTGGCATCTGGCAGCATTCTGAGTTAGGACTTGGGAATTCTCACTATTCTGCTGTTCAGAAACAGCGTGTTCTGCCGTTTGACTGACATGAAGGCTCATGCTCTCAGATGTCTCAGCAGGTGCAGTGCTGCGATTCAATGTATCGTTCACATATTTCTCTTTTGACTCAGTTTTTGCAGGCTGTGTTTCATCTATTTGTGGGGCAGGTGTTTTGTTCTGGATAAATGTAGGTTGTGGAGAAAGAGGGCCTGTAGAATTTGTAATAGATGGATTTACTATTTCGTTCTCTTGACGTTCAGAGACAGGGTCATTCATTTCTAAGTTGGCAAGGCTATCCCTCGCAAAACAGAAAAGAGGCTTTGAGGGCACTGGTGCACTAGGCTGAAGAGCAGCCGCATCAGTCCCTGGTTTTATGTCTGAGGGACCCGGGGAACTGTCAAGTAATTTCTGTGAAGGTGTTTCAAGGTCTTTTGGAAAGGTGCCATCTACACTTTCCTGGTCACATATTACAAAAGAACTTTCTTTCTTATCACTTTTTGTTTCAGCAGCCCTAAAAGTCACATCTCTTTTCTTCATGCTATTTACATTTCCCTGTTGTCCAGTGAGATCTTCTGAAGTGGCAGATGGAACATTAGCTAAATCTATCGCTCCCTCTGACTCCAACATGCCAGTGTCTTTTAAGTTCTTTAAAGACAGAGGTGAGACAGGAAGTGATCTTTGCATTTCAACCTTTTCTGGAGATCCGCCGTTTCTTCTCTGGTCGTTAGATGAACTCGGTCCTATTTCGCTTTCACTTTCGGGGTGAGATCTTGTGGTCCTATAAAGTGTAACATATACACAAAAACAAGTTTCAATATGCAGTTGCAAAATTTTAATATAAATATATTTGAAATTTTTATTCTTGAGAAGAGATCCTTAAGATTAACACTTTCTCTTTCTACTGGTTGTATACAAGTAACAAATTTCCCCAGTTTACTACCTTGGTTTGAATCTAGATACTCCACATTTCAAATATATATATTTTGAAAATATACTGTGCTTCCAAATATTGTAAAGAATTATTTTATGCTTTGGACATTTCCTGATTGACGCTTTCAGAAGTAGGAAAGCATCGCTATTCATTTTATTTTAGTGTAGTTTCTAATTCATACACCTTCAATCTATTTAAAAAAATATACATTTTAGTGATTTTCCATAGAGAGGAAAAGAGAGAGCTAGAACATCGATGAGAGAGAAACATTGACCAGCTGCCTCCTGCACCCCTCCCACCGCAACAATGTACATGCCCTTGACCGGAATCGAACCTGGGACCCCTCAGTTGAAGACTGACGCTCTATCCACTGAGCCAAACAGGTTTCGGCTACTTCCAATCTATTGACAATCCTCTTTACTTACACGTGGCTATATATACTGGAGGACTACCAGATGTACCCTGGCCCTCAAGACCTTCTGTTATCATTAATTGCTAAGATAGTTTTTTCAAGACTGAGAATAGGAAAAGCAGACCTCCAAAATTCCTTGCCAATTTAATATCCTTTGCATTCCTACATACATTTACACAGTTTCAAGTAGGCTGAAGGAAGAATCTAGGATGGGAATGTATAGAGCCAAACAGTTAAAAACAGTTCCACAGGCTACTATAGATATAATTATTTGGTGTCTCATCAAAATTTTTAAAAAATATATATTTTATTGATTTTTTTACAGAGAGAAAGAGAGAGGAATAGAGAGTTAGAAACATCGATGAGAGAGAATCATCGGCCAGCTGCCTCTTGCATACCCCCTACTGGGGATGTGCCCGCAACCAAGGTACATGCCCTTGACCGGAATCAAACCTGGGACCTCTCAGTCCGCAGGCTGACGCTCTATCCACTGAGCCAAACCAGTTTTGGCTCATCAAGTTTTTTAAATCACATCAGGAAAAGAACATGTTGAAAAGAAAAAAAATAACTATTCCTCCAGAATCAAGAGAAATTAATCTTTGGCCTTGAATTTATTATCCCATTTATGAAACTAAAATCTCCACATTTTACTTACTACAGGCAATTTAATGACAACCTAGATCATCATCCAACCCCATTCAATACTTTGACACAAAAAGTACAATTTTGACTTTATCACATTTCCAATGATGTTTCAGTGATGCCTTGACCTTATAGACTGACAGCTGCTTGCATCATCTAATCCTTTTATGTATTCTCTTAGAGAATATTCTTCCATAAAGATAGCACCCTTTGTTAACCTTATGTTATAATTCAGTTTCCTGCTAAATGAAACAAAATTTGATTCTTTGAGCGGCAAATATCACCTATAAGTAGTTATCAAGAGCAAGATAATTATAGAACTGGCCAAAACCGGTTTGGCTCAGTGGATAGAGCATTGGCCTTTTGGACTGGAAGGTCCCGGGTTCGATTCCGGTCAAGGGTATATATCTTGGTTGTGGGCACATCCCCAGTAGGGGGTATGCAGGAGGCAGCTGATTGATGATTCTCTCTCATCGATGTTTCTAACTCTCTATCACTCTCTCTTCCTCTCTGTAAAAAATCAATAAAATATATTAAAAAAAAGATAATTATAGAACTGGTTTATGTTTATCCTTCTAACATTTCTGTGCCTCTTTATACCACTACATAACTATTCAGAGTCATATGTGCCAGGAAATAAAAGGCCATATTTATCTTTAAAAAAATTATCATCCGAGTATATGCTTAGAGAGATGAAGAGAAAGAGGGAGAGAGGGAGGAAGAGAAATGGAGAGGGAGAAGGAGAAAGAGAGGGAAGGTGGGGAGAGAGATGGTGATAGATATCTATTGGCTGCCTCTGCACGTGCCCCAGCTACAGACAGAACCCGCAACTAGGCATGTGTGATGACAGAAATGAAGTGACAACTCTTCTTTGCACAGGACGATGCTCAATGGAGCCACTCTAGCCAGGCTACCATGCTGCATTTAAAGAGGCAAAACTGACCTGGCCGGTGTGGCCCAGTTGGCTGGGCATCTTCCCAGGCACTGAAAGACTGCCAGTTCAATTTCTGGTCAAGGCACATGCCCAGGTTTGTGGGCTCAACCTGGGTTTTCAGGCTCAATTCTTGACAGGAGTGTGTAGGAGGCAGCAGATGGATGTCTCTCTGCCTCTCCCTCTAAAGACCAATAAAACCATGTTTAGCCCAGCTAGTGTGGCTCTCTGGTTGAGCACCTACTATGAACCAGGAGGTCACAAGTTTGGGTTTCAGGCTTGGACTGTGGGCTTGATCCCCAGGAGGAGGTGTGCAGGAGACAACCAATCAATGATTCTCTCTCATCATTGATGTTTCTATTTCTCTCTCTCCCTTCCTCTCTGATATCAATTAAAATTTTTTTTAAAAAAATGTGTGGCCTACCTTATAAAAAATGTTTTAAAAAAAGCAAAACCAAGTGAGACAGAACTGAGGATGGATATCTTTTTTTTATATTATTCATTCTCCTTCATAAAATAAAAAAATGGAAGAAAATGAAGCTTATCATAAACTGAAAATCTTACAGCGTTAAATCTAACAAGAGATGGTCAACAAGTCCGATGGTGCCACTTCATGTCAAAATAAGAAAAATACAAATAATATAGTGAGGTTTTAATAAATACAATTCAGTTCACAGAGCTAGGCTTTATTTTGAAATCATATTCTTTGTATAGTATAGTATTAAAACATCCTTTTAGGAAACACTGGTATATTTATAATATGTGTTTGTCTATGACTAAGGGCTCCTCCTTAGTAATATATAAGTCGGCAATTTATATCTTTTTAACCAATTTTGAAATATGACTGGTCTGTAAAGTCCACACATTTAAAAAACTCAATCTAATCACATATCCTATTCTTTTATGCTGTTTTTAGTAAAACCAGACACTAAGTCCTATCAATTCTTTAAGCAATGTCTTGTCAAATATGAATTTAAGTTTTTTTATTTATTATGTAAAACCATCCCTCTTCTAAGCCCTGGCTGACTTATGGCTTTTAACTGTACTCAGAATCTCCTTACCCTTTACAGCATTGAAAAAACATTTTACAGACACTCTCCTTCAATAATACAGAGTAAAGTTTAAACTCTTTAGGCCTTATTTAATAAACTGTACAATCTGTAACCACCACCTCTCCCTTCTCAGCTTACTCTTGTTACATGTATGATTCTAAATTACATGTATGATCCAACTCAGGTATATAAATAAATGTTTTAGTCTTGCTCCTTAATATGTGCTCAATTTTAATTTTTCTTCAGATAGGGTTGACAGCAATCCCTACCTTGGATGCTTGAACGTTGTCTGCTCTTTGTTGATTTTTGTGACATCCTTCCCGTTAACCTGTGTTTAAAACATACAAAATAGAGCCGCAATTGGTGGTAGAAATATTTATCATTTCAATATCAGATATTTGCAATTGCTTGTTCTGTCATCATCTAAAATGCACTAACACGACATTCATTAATGAACCTTCCCCTTTGAAAAGCAGTGAATCTGCTGGACCTGCCATATTTTGTTAATGTTTGGAGATACATTTAAAAAAAGATATTTGCAAAATTCTGTATATCCCCACACTTGATAACAAATCTGGGAGTCCATTTACCACTGCTTCCTCTTTCATTCCTTTTAGTAAAGTAGTCACAGGTCCCATTCTAAGTGATGTCTGTCAAACATGGATTTTCCTTAGTTATTCTGCAAAACAGCATCCTTTTCCAAGCCCTGGGTGGCTTATTTCTAACTATACTCAGAATCTCTACCATTAAATGACTTATAAAACAGTTCCATGGAGCACTGCCCTTCAATTTGTACTGAATTAAGTCCAAACTATGTAGGCCTATATTTAAGACATTTTATAATTTGAAACAATCTTGTCCATCCTTAGCTTGCCCACTAATTTTTTGTTTTTGTTCCAGACTTAATTTTAAACTCACTTCTCAAGATAGGTCAATAAGCATTGTGTCTTTGCTCATTTTATTTTCCATAACTTATATGCCTTCTTCATTTTTACACTCAGGTGATAACACTTTTTCCTTTAAAGTAAGGCTTTGGTCTGTACTAATCCATGAAATCAGCAAATAAACCTTTTCTCTCTCTCTTTTTTTCTTTTCTTCTCATTACTTATCACACCTTTTTAATATCCCCCCCTTTTTACTCCATGTGGAACATTCAACTTGCGCTCTTGTGTTTTGGAAGTATATTTATAAACTGGTTTCTTATTATGCACTTTCCTATAAACACAGCTAATACATAATCATTAGTTGCCTGGTCCCTGCAACTAATGTCATAATAAATACAATTAGAGCAAACTGAGAAAGAATCCTACTTTTCATTTCACATATAGGCTTTTTCTTTGCTTTTCAATTGGGAAATTCTTGAAAAAATTTGAGAGGCTTCTGAGAGCAAAATAGGGCCACTTGTTAGTACAGACTGCCTGGCTTTACATCTGTGCTCTCCCATTTAATAATAACCGTGACATTGGGAAAGTTATTAAACTTCTCTATGCCTCAGCCTCCTTACCTTTAAACAATAAAGTTATAGCGCCTACATGAGGCTTTTGTGAAATAATAAAAAGTTAATATTTGTACAATATTATAACAGTGCCAAGCACACAAAAAGTGCTGTGTAAAATTTGTTAAGTAAAATATGTTTACGTAGGACTTCTCTATCTTCATAATCACCTTTAAAAAAATACCTTTCCTGCCCTGGCCAGTGTGACTCAGCTGGTTGAGCATCATCCCATGCACCAAGAGGTCACTGGTTGGATCTCCCTTAGGGGCATGTGCCCGGATTGAGTGCTTAATCCCCAGTAGGGGGCATGCAGGCGTCAACCAATCAATGTTTCTCTTTCACATTGATGTTTCTCTCTCTCTCTCACTTTCCTTTCCTCTCTCTGCAGTAAGTAAAAACATATTTTAAAAATATCTGTCCTATTTCTCCATGTGAATAATGTTCAGAAACACAGGCTCCATTAGCCAGTTTTTTTTTTAATATTCAATGCACTAACTATTAGCCTTGCTATACAGAAGCTACTCAATACGTACTTGGTCACTCACTTAACTCACATTTGTAATACTGCCCTTTCCCCATAAGAAGTGATTAAAATTCACATCCTTTCAAGAAATGTTTTCTAAGTTAAATAATTTATTTCGTTTGTACATTAAAAGACATTTGCCAGGTACGCCTCATATACACCATCATTTATATTTTACAGGTAACATAAATTGTTGAATCCAATGCTTTAATAAATTCATTTTGCAAGGCAATATTTAAATCATTCTCCGTTTTCACAATTCTGCTAACTACTTATTTGCTTAAAGGTTAGATTTGTTCTTAAAAAAATACTGCTGCATAGGTTTTGTTTGAAAACATGTTACCTTTTGCTTTTTACAACTGGAAACAGTAGTATTTTTCTCTTGTTCCTGAGAATCTTGACATTTGTCTACAGAGATAGGTCGTTTTTTAGAAGA
This sequence comes from Vespertilio murinus, assembly GCA_963924515.1. NCBI lineage: Eukaryota > Metazoa > Chordata > Mammalia > Chiroptera > Vespertilionidae > Vespertilio > Vespertilio murinus. Next base: position 15,625,807 of record OZ004707.1, read on the forward strand.
ATTTGAACCATTTTTCATCAGGCACTCTGCAATGGAGGGTACCTTTGTACAAGTACTGGCCGTATCGATATTCTTCCTAGGTTTTACATGAACATTCATTTTTTCTCCTCTCTTCAGCTGGGAAGTCTTCTCTCTATTATGCAGCATTTGGCACAGGCTGAAGGAAATTGTTAACTCGGCATTCGTAGCACATATCATCTTCATATGTTCAATAGTTTTCATGACTTTCACGATATGGGCCATTTTCCCTAAGTCTTTCCGTGGGGCAGCCAGTATATTTTTGAGCAGTGTAGAAAACTGATCGTAGTTGTGTTCTAACTCTGTCACAGTCCTTCCATAATTTATGGATGCTACACATGGCACAAAGTCAATGTACGTGGACACGGAATACTCAGACTTCCGGAGAAGATTTTGAACTTCCGAAAGCTCTTTAAGTTCTCTTGAGAATAGATGAAGAGCGTATGAGCGATTAACAGCCTCATCATGCTTGTCGATAACATCCAGGTCTTCCTTAAGCTCAGAAACAGCAGTCTCTATGACTTTCCAAAGGCAATCTGCTGAGTGTTCTTTAAGAAACGAAAAAGAGGCCATTTTTTCTTGGCAGTGGACCAGCTCGGGAAGAAGTGACAAATCAAACCAAAGCATGCCTCGAAACCGCTCTTTATCGAGTTTCTTTGCCATTGAGTTTTTGAGAAAGTGAACCGTTTCTGAGAGCATGGCTATTTCAATGTAGGTTTCAGTGGCTGCAGGTTTTAAAATGACAGCCTCGTTGCGGTGGTTTTCGACCACATCCAAGACGTTTTCTTCCGTGATAAAAATATTCTCTCTGCTGTCGTCTTGCAGCATCTGAAAGTACTTTTTTAACGTTTCTAAGTGACTGGCACATCTCAAAGTGAGTTCCTGTAATTTTTCCAAGTCGGCAGATTCAGTCTGAGCCAGTATTTCATTAATACAACAGATATCTGGGTGTGAAAGCAAAGTACCGTTGAACTTACAATTTTCTATGCCACCCGTTGCTTTGTTTATTAGGTCATCCGACTCTCCGGAAGCCACCGCAGCGTTCTCCTCAAGCCCGATACTGGAAGCTTGTTCACTGCTTAATTCTTTAGACAAAGTTTCATATATCTTTTGCAATTTAGAAAAAGAAGATTGATTCATCTTGAGCAGTGTTTCTTTATTTTTCTGCCCTGAGCATTTTTTGCTGGGAGATTGTCTCTTCTCTTTCCAAACGAGGCTTTTCGCAGCATCGAAAAAGATGTGTTCCAGACCATAAAGAGAGATAGTGACACCTGCTCCCTCATTGCTCTTGATAAAATTGACTTTTGAGGAGATCATTTCAATGATAAGCCACAAGTGGTCTCGTTTTCCTAGATGAGAATCGACTTTAGGAGAGTCCCCGTAGGCACTGACGAGCTCTAAAGTACTTTTCCTTAAGGTTTCTAGGTCTCCTAAACTATCCCCGAAGTTAACGCCACAGGTCAATGGGACAGAAAGAGAAAAGTCAAAGCAGTCAGAACAATGGCTCAGGATTGCTTCACACTCGTTGACCTGTCGTTTGCATTTTAAGAATGCATAGTATGAATTTTCCCTTTTGGTGTCTTCTAATAAGCCAACTAATTGATCGTGGTAGCTCTGCAACTCACAGAACGCATTGTATTTTAGCCTTCCTTGAAAGGCAGGGTAGAAATTGGACTGTTGTTGAAATCCTCGTGGCTTGCCAAGCAGCTCACTATACAATGTCTCATCATACCAAAGCAAGCTTCGGAATGTTGGTTCACCTCCTAAGCGCCTTTTTTTGTTTTCAATGAATTGAATAGTTTCCATCATCATTTGGAGTTCTACCAAGGAGTCAACGGCGTGTGGTTTTAACTTCTGTTTGCAATTATTCCACAGGTTTTTTTCGACCAACAATTCTCTGGAGATCAAGATTTGCTCAAGTGAACATTCTTGCTTGCTTTCAAAAGCTTCAACAAATAAAGGGAGGATACTTTGGCAAATCTTAGTCTCTTCCTGTAGACTCTGCAAAGATGATGCTTCATCTGCCCTCCTTAAAATTTGAGCTAGCCTTGCTGGAAGATCTGAATGATTCACTGAGATATGTTTTTCTTCTAACTGATCCATGTATGATGTAGGCCTCTTCTGTGGGGTGGTGACTTTGGAGGTTTCGGAGTGGGCATGTAGAACAGGCATGTGATTCATTCCTAAAATGTCTGGTTGTGCGGTAGAATCAAACTGAGAGTCATTAACTTTAACCACCTCTTTTTCTCTGTTGTTAAGCTGGTTAGAAGCTGTGCTATTCAAAGAAACTGCCTCACTCGCATTTTTCATGCTTAGATGAGGATCAATCAAGTTATTTTTAATTGTTTTCTCACTTACGTAGGGGGATTCTTCTAAAACCTTAGTCTTGTGCTCACTCCCAACAGTTGATCCTTCAGTCATACTTTTGGTGTGAACTGAATCTTGTGCTTTTTCGGTTTGTTTCACTTCCCACATTTTCCCGTCTGGAATGTCCTTCTTTGAAATACCTACTTTGGAAGAACCCTTTATATCATCTTTTAAGAGCAGAGAACGATCACTGGAAAAAGGTCTCTTCATTATATCTGCCCCACAACTTTCACTTTCTTCAGTGCCTGGCATGAGATCCAACTCAGCATTCTCAGTGACATTTGTTTCATTCCCATCTATACGGATACGATTTCTTGGAAAGCATTGCTCTGTCCTTAGAAGCTCCTTCCCACCACGTTCTTGCTGACAGTGTGGCACAGTGGTGGACCTTGCAAAAGAATCGATAGCAAAAGTCCTTCGTTTATCCAAATAAGGTTTTGAAGATTCTTTCCCATTACGTGCCACTGGAACACTCGATAACAACTGAGAGATGCTATTACACTTTTTGCCTATTGTCAGACTTTGACTTAATGGGTCCATACGGACATTTCCTGTAATAGTATTTGGTTTGGAGCTTTCAGTAGGAGATGCCCATTTTTCTAGAAAATTTACTGCCCGGTTTCTTTTATAACCAGACAAAATAAGGCTATCTGGTTTGTAGTTATCAACATTCAAAAAGTGCTTCACGTTTGATTCTAAGACCGAAATGACTATGTCAGTTTTCACCTTTGTGTGAGCTATACAAGTTGCATCATAATTTTTGTCTGAGCTGAAACGTACATTGTTTTCTTTTATGCAACTTAAAGATACTGAATTAGTTTTATTTATTTCATTAGCCTCAGCACCTCCTTTTATTGCACCTTTAGTATTCTGTGCTAAATGCTTCTCAGGCTTTCCATTTTTCTTAATGTTAGATAAAGATTTTTTGCCAATCTGCTTTTCTTTTTTAGTGAGTTTTTCATCTGGGCAGTCTGAGGATACCAGACACCCCATTTTCCCAGAAAAGGATTTAAGTTCTGGTGACCTGGGCTTTCTCACACAGGTCTTGTTGTAAGCTGAATGACTTGTACTTTGGGATGTGGAGCACAGAGTTAACTGTGATTCAGGATATTCTTGATCACAAAATTCTCTCACGTGAATAGTGGTGTGGCTTCTGGAGACACTATTGGCCACATTTTTCTTAGAAAAACACTTTGTGATTCTCTTTCCACTTGTTCCATAAGACTGGTATTTTGATACATGAGTTAATGATTTATCAACTTCAAATCCCAAAGCTTTTTTCTCTCCCGGTTTGTCATATTTTCTTTTTGAGAAAAAATGCTTAGTGGAATAATATCTTCTTTCAGCAAAAGAACTATAACCTTGGAGGTCACAAATTTCCCAAAAATTATTGCATATTATGGAATATGATTTGGGTAATGGGCCCTTTCTTGAAGTTTCTCCCACTTTAGCTATAAGTTCCAAAGATGTGTTAACTCTTCTGTGAGCTTTTTTTAAGTAAAGAAGAGCTCTGTCAAGTTTTTTGGAAAGGCATTTGCTTTTGCATAAAGATACTTCACTATTTAGAATATCCAGGACACTCCTAATGTGTTTTTCTGACTGTGAAAAGGTTTTGATTCGGCCTCTGGATAAGGAAGAGAAACATTCAGATGAGTTTTGATTAGTTAGCTTCCTCTTCTTTTCACAAATTTCATGAGAGTGTACATTCTGGTCCCTAAAAGTTGCATGTGGCTTTCGTTTGCTAATTCTTGATTCTGTGTCCTTTTTACTTCTATTATTATTACAATCAGTTTTGGTCTTTGTAAGGAAACGTCTGCTTTCTTTATTGATTGTTGTGACATTCGCAAGTTCAGTAAGCAAAGGTCCACTGTTTCGTTCTTCAGATGTCTGATTCATGAGTGTATTATGACTCAAGTCAAAAGAAAGTGAGATTTCAGATTTACTCACTAGTCCTGATTCTTGCCTTTTATTACCAAATTCATCTTCACATGGGTGGTCTGAATTTTCACCAGAACACTGGGAATAAATTTCTAATCCTGGAACTTTCCCTTCCTCCTCACATATTTCTGATTTCGTGGCTTCAGTTATATATTCGCAAAACGTATCTTTCAATGGAAGGGGCTCAACAGTGGAATTAAGTCTTGGCATAATTGTATTAGTAAACGTAACCTGTAGATCTGGAAGTAAAATCGGGAAGAGCTCTGCTTCGTTTTCTTGTGTAGAGGAAGAATCAGAGTGAGGCTGATCACTATGCTCCTTTCTCGTGGTGCTTTTCAAAACTTCATTCTCCCCATTATTGCTTCCAAACAGGCCTTCCCAATCAATACGAGACTTCAGAGTCTCATATGAGATCTCAAATTCATCATACAGTATACTTCCATGGCTATGAATATCTTGTTGAGATAGAAAAGCACCGTCACACTGTTCTGATTCTATTTCAATTTCACTTTCCAATTCGAAATTTTGAAGAACTAAGTTGTCACTTATTGATTGATGAAATGAGTTGTCTAATTTGTCTTTACCCTGACCCACTTCACAATCAAAAACCCTATGCTTTACTAATAACCCCAAATCTGGACTCTCAGAAGAAATTTCTTTAAACTTGTGTCTTTGGTGGCCTTCATGATTTGTGTCTAATGTGGGCACCACTGCAGCATTTGAGGTTTTCTGCATTGAAGAATCGGAGATTTGGGGGTATATGGAAGTGAAACGTTCCACACTCCTTATGGTATTGTGCACATCTTTTGGTTTTATGGCAGTGAAAGTATCTTCGGTTTCCAATAATGTAGTTTCTGTTGGTACATGTTTTCGCCCCCAAGTCAAATATACTGTAGAAAATTCTTCAGAACTCAGAATTTCTGCATTATTGTAATTTTTATTCTTCCGCTTTTCATCTATATTAAAATTTTTATTTGTATGAAAATCCAGCTTCTCATCTCCACATGTATTTTTTGTGTTTTCTGTAGATGAAGCAATGTCGTCCTTGTTAGCTTCAGTTTGGCTTTCTTTATCATTATCTCTTTGTTCTTTGAAGTTATTCAGGTGTATATCATTATTCAACTGTGCATTATAGAACTGAGTATAATCTTGACCTTTATCGCCTAGTTGAGAAGTTTCTTTACAGTCTCTTTGAATGTTTCCCAATGACACTGGATCACTTTCATTTTTCCTATGGACACATGTATGTTCTTTAGTTATGCTGCAATGTGAATTGTCATGAGCTATTTTAATGTCATGAGATGAAATAACTGTATCTATTGCCAGTTCTTTGGCCTGAGGAATGTCTTTTGCTTCCTGGAAAGCATCAGTTATAATGCTAAGACAGTTTTGATTTGTCTTTTTCAATTTCAGTTCCATTAGTTTTTGAGAAGTGGCAAAACTGGTACGAATGTTACCTTCATTCTCCAAACAATGTTGAGAATGCTTTTGTGAAGGGCTTTCCACTCTTGGAGTAAGAGCATTTTGTAATTCCAATGCTAGATAGCCTAGCTCATACTTGTTGTTTGTGCTGCTTATAGAAGACTTTGATATTTCTAACTCTTGTGTGATTAACATTTGATCACATTTCCCCCCCAAATAATCAAGTTTTCTACCCTCTTTGCATTCTTCATGCAAAAAAAGGCAATTATCTACTGGACTGATTTTTGTTCCATTAGTATAATAATTATCAATCTCTTTCCACAAGTTTTGATTTTCTACATGTTTGGAGTTGTCTTCATGGCCAGTGAAATTTCTCACCTTTCCAATGTTTTGTATATACTCATCAATGCTTTCTTTCCTTTGGAATGGAATATCTGCAGACGTCGTGTGACCAGTCTGACATATAGTTTTTAAGTTAGAAGACTGTGACTCATGAGAAAGGTTTCTGTTATACTCTTTTGTGTAAGTATTCATCAATTCATGAGAGTTATGTGCCTCACTATTTTGTTCAATTAAAAGTGGGATGTTACTTCTCTGGGCTTTTTCCTCACTGTGATTTTGGTTCTCAACTTCTGAAACTACATTTGACAGACACATTGGGAAGGAAAAATTGCCTTGATCCTGAAATTGTCCTGCCATGGTAATTTTATTGGGAGTTGTATAATCACAATTCTTAGAGCCCATGTTATGAGCTTGAGATTGTGAATCATCAAAAGAAAGTTTGGAGCAAGGAGCATTATCACCAGGCATGACTTCAGATGAGGAGGCAGAATTAGTTGGCATAGATAGGTTTATTTCGGAATTAACAAAATCTAAACTCTTCTTCACTGGCAATCTCTCATTTAAACCTGTACTATTATTATGTTTTTCCATGTTTTCTTCTCTCCTCGTAAGTCTTGGGTCTTTGATGAGTTTTGAAGTAATAACTGTGCTTAAGCCAATATTGTTATGAAGAGGAAAAGCAGGAGGAAGACCACTTAAAATATTTTTAAGTTGTGTCAAATTTAACAAGAGGTCACTATTAAAACTCTCTCTCGTATCACTGGGAATAAATGAAAGACCTGAATCAAATGTGTGTACTTCAGAAGTATCTTTACATTCTGTTAACTTGTGCTTCCCCTGTCCATTGTATGTTTCAAGTACAGAAATGTTTCCATCTTGTACATTTTCATAGGAACTAGGATTATTTGAGTTGGGAGAGTTTATCTCTGAATTTAGTGCATCACACGGACAGTTTTCCTGAACAAATGTATTCACAGGTTTCCTGAAATGCTCATAGATAATTGTAGCATCTTTTCCTTTTCCAATTCTTTTGGCCACGGTACAATTATTCAGAGAGCATGCTCTTTCTGTGAAAATAAAAAGAAAATAAGCAAACATAGGAAGAAAAAGTATCTCTACAGTAAGCTCTATTAAATAGAAGTAAATTTATATAAAATAAAAAAGATCCCAAATAGCCGTAGCAATCTTAAGAAAAACAAAGTTGGAGGGATCACAATATCAGATACCAAGTTATACTATAAAGCCACTGTACTCAAAATAGCCTGGTACTAGCACATAACTAGGCATATAGAGCAATGAAACAGAACAGAGAACCCAGAAATGGACCCAATTAATATTTGACAAAGGAGGCAAGAGCATACAATGGAGTTAAGATAGTCTATTCAACAAATGGTATTGAGAAAATTGGATAGATATGTGCAAAAAAAAAAAAAAAAAAAAAGAAAAGAAAAGAAAAAGAAAAGAAACTAGTCCACCACCAACTTACACCATATACAAAAAGAAATTCAAAATGGATAAAAGGTTTAAATGTAAGATGTGAAACCATAAAAATCTTAGAAGAAACCATAGGCAGCAAAATCTCAGACATCTTTCATAGCAATATGTTTACCGAAAATCTCCCAGGACAATGGAAACTAATGAGAAAATAAATAAATGGGACTACATTAAAAAAAAAAAAGCTTCTGCATAGCAAAAGAGGTCAACGAAATAACAAGAGAGCCCACTGTATGGGAGAATATATTTGCCAATGACACATCCGATAAGGGGTTAATCTCCAAAATTAAAAAATGGGCGAAGGACATAAATAGACCCTTCTCCAAAGCAGACATACAGAAGGCCAAAAGGCATATGAAAAATGCTCAAAGTCACCAACCATCCGACAGATGCAAATCCAAACGACAGTGAGTTACCACCTCACACCTGTCAGAATGGCTGTCGTCAAGTGCTAGTGAGGATTGGAGAAAAGGGAACCCTCATACACTGATGGTGGGAATGTAGATGGGCACAGCCTCTGTGTAAAAACAGTATGGAGTTTCCTCAAAAAATTAAAAATGGAACTACCATTTGACCCAGTGATTCCACTTCTAAGAATATGCCCCAAGAATTCAGAAACACCCATCGGAAAGAATATATGCACCCCTGTGTTCATAGCAGCACAATTTACAACAGCGAAGGTTCTGAAACAACCCACGTGCTCACCAGTAGAGGAATGGGTTAAAGAGCTGCAGTATATCTGTACAATGAATACTATGCAGCTAGAAAAAGAAAGACATCTTCCCAATTGCAACAGCACGGTTGGACCCAGAGAGCACTGTGCTAAGCAAAATAAGCCTACCAGAGAGATATTAAGTATCTCATGATCTTACTCATGTGTGGAATTCTAACGAACAGCATAAACCGATGAACAAAAACACATCCGGAGACATACAAACATCGAACAGACTAAGTTCAAGAGGGAAGGTAGGGGAGGGTGAAGGGGGAGAAGAGATCAACCAATGAATTCATAAGCATATATGCTTAACCTATAGTCACAAATAGGGTGGTGAATGCTTTGGGGGACAAGGTGGTGGAGGGGGGAATAGGGGAAAAAGGGACATATATGTAATACTTTAAACAATACATATTTATTAAAATAAAGAAAGACTATATGCACCCCTATGTTCATAGCAGCACAGTTTATAATAGCTAAGATTTGGAAGCAGCCTAAGTGCCCATTCAGAAGAATGGATTAAAAAACTGTGGTACGCCGAAACCGGTTTGGCTCCATGGTAGAGCTTTGGTCTGCGGACTGAGGGGTCCCGGGTTCAATTCTGGTCAAGGGCATGTGCATTGGTTGTGGGCACATCCCCTGTAGGGGTGTGCAGGAGGCAGCTGGTCGATGTTTCTCTCTCATCGACATTTCTAGCTCTCTATCTCTCTCCCTTCCTCTCTGTAAAATATCAATAAAATATATTTTAAAAAAACAACAACCGTGGTACATCTACAAAATGGAATGCTATGTAGCTGTAAAAAAGAAAGAACTCTTACTATTTGCAACAGCATGGATGGACTCGGAGAGCATTACGCTCAGTGAAATAAGCCAGTCAGGAAAAGCTAAGTATCTCATGATCTCACTCATAGGTGGAATCTAATGAGCATCATAAACTGGTAAACAAAAATAGATCCAGAGACATAAAAGCATCAAACAGACTGTCGAACCTCAGAGGGAAGACAGGGGAGGGTGGGTGGGTGGCAGAAACCAACCAATTAACTTGTAGGCATGTATGCATCACCCATGGACACAGATACCAGGGTAGTGATGGCCTGGGATAGGGGATGGGGGTAGGCTGGGAGAGGTCAATGGGGGGGAAAAAGGGGACATATGCAATACTTTCAACAATAAAGATTATAAATCATTAAATCAATAAATCAATAAATAAATCAAAACACTAAAATAAAAGAGAAATTGGAAAGCTATGGTTTTATCTGAAAGTCAGCAAAATATAAAAGATAATCCACCTGGGTTTTCTGTTAAAGGGCTGGGAATGCTAGAATAAGTACTTAACTAACAATATACACAGTCAAAAAAATAAAATAAACAACTTTAATTGAAAGTTCTTCAAATAACCTACTTATGGTTAAACTATGTTCTCAGAAGAAAAAGGGCGAGAAGAGGATGAGTAACAAGTCAATAAAGTAAAAGGATGGAGCATGTAACTATCCTTAAGACCTCACTGAAGAAAGGAGCTGCCATAAAAAATTTGGGTTCTGTCAAATACCAAGAAATAGAAAAATTAAGTAGGAATAAAAACATGTTGCTCATAGACCTGGTGTTCTCATATTAATTTCCTATATTCAGAGATTTAATAGTATCTACATATTAATAGACAACACTGTCTCCCTCTATCTACTGTTACCCTGTCTTATTTTCCTCTACCTCTGGAGAACAAAAAACAGAAAGGAAAGGGGAATGAGGTGGAGAAATAAGGAATAAGAGACCAAAAAGGTTCCACAGCCCTAGTTGGATTGCTCAGTTGGTTGGAACGTTGTCTAGTACACTAAAGATTCTGGGTTCAATTCCTGGTCAGGTACATGCCTGGGTTTCAGGTTCCATCCCTAGTTAAAGTGCATACAGGAGGCGACCAATCGATGATATTCATTCATTCTCCCTCTGATTCTCCCTCTGGTTCTCCTGCTGGAGTTCTCTCTCTCTTTTTTCATCTCTCTCTCTCCCTGGTTCTCCCACTGGTGTTCTCTCTCTCTTTTTTCCTCTCTCTCTCTGTCTCTCTCTCTCTCTCTCTCTCTCTCTCTCTCTCTCTCTCTCTCTCTCTCAGTGGGAACAAATCCTCACCTGAAGATTTAAAAAAAAAGTTCCACAAAATCTTTCCCAGGAGCCAAAAGCAAACTGCTAGCCATTGTTGCATAGTGAAATAAGTATTCCTGCAAACAATATATATAAACAAAACCTAGAAAATAAAACCAAATTTTCTTTATAATTTATAAAAATATATTCCTAAAATTTCATAAAGAGCCGGACTGGTTTGGCTCAGTGGATAGAGTGTCAGCCTGCGGACTGAAAGGTCCCAGGTTCGATTCCGGTCAAGAGCATGTACCTGGGTTGCGGGCACATCCCCAGTGGGGGGTGTGCAAGAGGCAGCTGATCGATGATTCTCTCTCATCGATGTTTCTAACTCTCTATCCCTCTCTCTTCCTCTCTGTGAAAAATCAATAAAATATATTTAAAATTTCATAAAGAACTTCATGAAATTTTATAATGACAAAGGAACTTAAAAAGTGCATATTTAGCAAGTAAAAGGTTCAGAGAGCATTCAAAGCAAAGTAATACCTCAAAAATATCTTTATTAAGACAAATTAATGATGAGAAATTGCTTCTGAGGTTTATGACATATATAAAATTATGATCATATCACTGGGAAATACCATGAGGTTGTTTTTCACAATATATTAAAGATTGGTTTGTTGAAAATTTCTAAATTCTATAGTCATTTGTGATTATATTTTTTAAGTTTAGCAAGCTGTAGTAGAAATATGATCACGAATAAAAATGTACTTCTTAAGAGGGAACAATAAGGGCAAAAAAAAGGGTAAATTCCTATATACCTCCTAATAGCAAAATAAAATAAAATTCAGTGTAAATTAATAAAGACCATAAAAGTATTACAATAAAACCTGGAGGGGTAGTTTTTTAGACTTGTGATAGAAAGTATGTTAGAAGAACAAAAATTAAAAAATGAAGTCAATTATGTATAAATAAAGTATTTTAAAAGGCCAAAATGCATAATAAACAAAATTCAGAAGAATAAACTCGTAAAACATGTATTCTGAATGATAAAACTTAAGACATAATTGTAAATATGTTAGAATATATGAAGCATATGGAATTCTTCAAAAGATTAACAAAAATAATAGAAAAGTAGGTAAAGTACATAAACCTCTTCAAAAAAATCATGGATTAAAGTTTCAACAAACATAAAAAGATGTCCAACCACACTAAGCAAACAAGATTCCTATTTTTAAAAAAAATACATTTTATTGATATTTTACAGAGAGCAAGGGAGAGAGATAGAAAGCCAGAAACATCAATGAGAGAGAAATATCGACCAGCTGCCTCCTGCACATTTCCGGAAGGATGTGCCCGCAACCAATGTACATGCCCCCGACCGGAATCGAACCCCGGGACCCTTCAGTCCGCAGACCGACGCTCCACCACTGAGCCAAACCGGTTTCGGCTACAACAAGATTCCTATTTAAAAGCTTTTTAGATTGGTAAAGATTTTGAATGATGATAAATTCTCTGCATATGTAAGCACTCTTTTATACTGTTTAAAAACTGGTACTCATTTCTGGAAAAGCAATTCTACAGTATTTGTCAAAATGTAATATACAATCATCTATACCCAGCAAATACATTTTTACAATTTATTCTTCTGAAATACTTGTTCTAATACTCAAGATATAAATACAAGGATTTTCAGTACTGGCCAAATTTTGGTCTGTTTGGGCCTCATAAACTCTGCTGGCCTCACCCTGACAACTCTGAGACCCGCGCCACCACAAAGGCCTGCAGCGTCTCCCCGGGAAGGGTGGCAGCTAGAAATAGCACACCCTGCGACATTTTCTGAGTGGCCTCAGCCCCATCACGGGCACTGGGTTTGAACCCGTATCAGTCTGGTGACCACCACTTGCTCCTACCTGGTGGCTCACTGAGAATCTACTCATGCAACTCGAACACCACCAGAGGCATTTCAGTGACTGCGTGGGCAAACAGGTGAATCTTGGAGTGCCTTGGGACATTTGCTGACCCGTCCCTGGGCCCGGGTGTTGGTAAAAGCTTACCTTGGTGCACAGTTTGGTCCTTCCCATGTATGCAACAGGCGCGGCAGAGGTAGCCACAAACTGTGGGTTGCCGTGTAACTGCAAACAGGCCGCCCAGGTCCAGCCACAGGAAGCATCTGACATTGGCCTGCATTAGTCACTCCCCAGAGGCCCTGGAACCAACACACCCCCCCCCCCCAGTGGCCAGACAACATCAGGACAGATCAAATTACCGTCACCAGCGGCATCTCCAAAGGAAGCTCTTGGCAGACACCAGACCCTGCTGAAGCAAATTCCGCTTCTTGTGGCTAGCAGCTGCACAACAGTTTATACACTGTAGTTGGGGTCGATCCTCATAGTCAGCCTGAGGGTCTACTCTGCACGAGCAAGCCAATAGCAGTCAAGACTCCATTCCAACAGAAGCCCACATAACCGAAACAAGGGATGTTCCTGGAGCCCCCAGAGCAAGGGATCGAGGAGACTGTGCCACTGAGTACCACATGACACATACTACATAAGGCCACCCTACCAAAAACTGGGTGGCAAAGCAGATCTACGTCATGCATACAAAGAAACAAAAGAGGTAGCCAAATGGGGAGGCAAAGAAACAGGCCCTAAATAAAAGAACTGGGAGACATCTCCAGAAAAAGAGCTAAATGAAATGGAGGCCAGCAATTAACGAGGTGCAGAGTTCAAAAAAATTGTTATAAGGATGCACAACGAAACATTTCCACAAAGGGATGAACACAGATTGCTGGGTGGAAAAGATGAAGGGATTAAGCAAAATGAAACAAAACACAAACTCATGGAAAGACAGCAGTATGGTTATCAGAGGGGACGTGGGGTAGAGAGGGGCAGAAGGTGGTAAACGGGGTGGGGGGTAAGTGATGATGGAAAGAGACTTGAGTGTGGGTGGTGAACACAATATACAGATGACATATCATAGAATTGTATACCTGAAACCTATACAATTTTACTAGCCAATGTTACTATAATAAAATCAATAAAAAGTAAAAAGTAAAAAGAATGAACCCAGTAGGAAAAAATTGTTTGGTACAATAATCCAAGATGGCTGAAACCTATCAATCAGAGTACTGAAATCATATGGCACATCAATCATTATAACAGTAAAAGTACCATGTGCATATGCTATGACAAATTCCCTAGAAAAAGAATTGTCATGCAGCTATTACAAACATTAAGATAGATTACTACAGAAAAGAAAACCAACTGAATAGGAGAACATATTTACCAATAATACATCTGGTAAGGGGTTATTATCCAAAATTTATCAAGAACTCATACAACTCAATACTAATAAAACAAATAATCCAATTGAAAATGAGCAGAGAACCTGAATAGACACTTCTCCAAAGAGGAAATACAAATGGCCAACAGACGTATGAAAAGATGTTCAGTGTCACTAATCATCAGAGAAATGCAAATTAGAAGCACAATAAGGTATCATCTCATACCTTCAGAAAGGCTATCATCAATAAATCTATGAGTATTAGTGAGAATATGGAGAAAATAGAACTCTCATGTACTGTTGGTGTAAATACAGATTTTTGCAGCCACTATAGAAAATAATATGAAGGGTACTCAAAAAATTAAAAATGAATCTGCCTATGCCAAAACCGGTTTGGCTCAGTGGTAGAGCGTCAGTCTGTGGACTGAAAGATCCCAGGTTTGATTCCGGTCAAGGGCACGTACACTGGTTGCGGGCACATCCCCAGTGCGGGGTGTGCAGGAGGCAGCTGGTCGATGTTTCTAACTCTCTATTCCTCTCTTTTCTTCTTGGTAAAAAATCAATAAAATATATTAAAAAAATAAAATAAAATGCCAGAAAGACAAATATACATAGACAGAAGCAAATTAGTGATTGCTTATGGGAAGGGGGAATGAGAGGAAAGGGATATGATAGCTTTTAAAGGGTACAGTCTTTCTTTTAGAGGTAATAGTAATAGCCTATCACACTCACTAGGCTAGCAGAAACAAACTTTTTTTTTTAGGTATATGTATTGGCAAGGATGCAAATGTGTTACCTGATGCCACCGCTTTTGAAAACTGACATCGTCTTTGAATTACCTTGCAAATTCCTGATGTGGTTATATACTCTACAGAAAATCTCTTACATATATATATGCACTGAGACACTTAACATGAATGTTTAAAATAGCAATGTCTGGAATATGAATAAAACCAGAAAGTGCCTACCTATCCCCAGAGGAATAGTATATAGTCTGAAAATGGAATAATGTGTGTATGTTCACGTCTGAATGAAAATACTACAGATATATACCAATATGGAAAAATCACATAAATACAATGAACAAAAGAAGCCACAAAAATATCTGCAATACAGAAATTGAAAATAAAGCACAACTATGTTTCTTAGAGATTCATATTGTGTTAACGATAATATTCAAAAATGTAAGACCAGCACAAATACTAACTACTGAAGCAGAATAACATATGTATCTTACCAGCCCTCTTAGGAAATCCCGATGAAAGGAATCTCAAAGATGTCATGAGGTGTCCATTACCTACTTTATGACCAATAAACTTTACTGTCGCTATTGCATATGGAAGACACTGTCTAGGTTTATCTACCGGTTCTGAAAATTCATTGTATTCATAGAAGTATACCTGAAAAATAAAGAACATTTTTATGCTGATTAATTTTAAGACTTAAATAAGCTCATATTTTTTTTTAAAAAAACTATGTAACTGCATGATATTTATTCATGTTTCCATATGCCACTCCCTCTTCATGCTTTCAACCTTTTTTCTGTGTGTGTGAAGATGCATGAATTTCACACCCCACCACATATTTTTTTTCCTTTTTAAACTACCAATGGTGGCAGAAGCAGACACACTATGTTTTTAGATTTAAAAATAGTTTTACACTCAAAGTTCATTTTGCATATGGCATGAATACCATGCCATGTTTTATTTGGTTGGGAAATATTAACTAAGGCCCTGGCTGGTTTGGCTCAGTGGATAGAGTGTTGGCCTGTAGACTGAAGGGTCTCAGGTTCAATTCTGGTCAAAGGCACATGCCTGGGTTGGAGGCATGATTCCCAATAGGATTCCTCCCCAGGAGGCAGCCAATCAATGACTCTCTCATCATTGATGTTTCTTTTATATATATATATATCTCCCTTTCCCTTCCTCTCTGAAATATATGTTTATATAAAAGCCTAATATACAAAGTGTCCCCTTGGGTGTTCGATTGCTTGTTATGACATGCACTGACCACCAGAGGGAAGCACAGAATGAAGGCAGGCCCTGGCTGGCAGCTGGCAGCCAGCAGCCACTAGGGACCCTGTAGAGGTATATATACTAGAGGCCCAGTGCATGAAATTTGTGCACAGGTGAAGGTTGTCCCACAGCCCAGTCTGCACCCTCTCCAATCTGGGACCCATCGAGGGTCAGATATCCTCACAATTCAGAACTGCTAGCTCCCAACCACTCACCTGCCTGCCTGGCAGATTGCCCCTAACCGTTTCTGCCTGCCAGCCTGATCATCCCCTAACCACTCACCTGCCAGCCTGATTGATGCCTAACTGCTACCCTGCCAGTCTAATTGCCCCTAACTGCCCTCCCTTACAAGCCTGGTTGCCCTCAATTGCCCTCCTCTGCAAGTCTGGTCCCTCCCAACTGCCCTTCCCTGCAGGCCTGGTCCCTCACAACTGCACTCTCCTGCAGACATGGTTGTTCCTAACTGCCCTCCATGCAGGCCTGGTACCCACAACTGCCTTCCCCTGCAGGCCTGATTGCCCACAACTGCCCTCCCCTGCTGGCCTGGTCACCTCCAACTGACCTTCCCTGCAGGCCTGGTTCCTTCCAACTGCCCTCCCCTGCTGGCCTGATTGCCCACAACTGCCCTCCCCTGCAGGCCTGGTCACCTCCAACTGACCTTCCCTGCAGGCCTGGTCCCTTCCAACTGCCCTCCCCTGCTGGCCTGATTGCCCACAACTGCCCTCCCCTTTTGGCCATCTTGTGTCCACATGGGGGCAGTCACCTTGTGTGTTGGAGTGATGGTCAATTTGCATATTAGTCTTTTATTCGATAGGATATTAAAAGCTAATTAAAAAATAAGCATTATTGCATTTTACATATGGGAGCATATATATATAGTAAAGCAGTGGTTGCCAACAGGTGGCCTGTGGACCACTGGTGGTCAAGAAGTCCGAAAGGTTGGTGACCGCTGTACTAGGTCATCTCGTACACGGGTGTGGTCCCTAGGCCTGGCAGGTGGCTGAAGCATGAATGTCCGGTGAGGAAGGGCAGGTGCCAGCTGACCTCTGGGCCCTTGGCAGCACCTCCAGGCCCCTACACGCTCCCCTCCACCTGAGTCATTGCACCCGAGTCCCCATATGAAGATGCAGTGAGGGCTGCAGGACGCTGCAGGGCACAGCAGGCTGGGAAGAAGCATGGGCCTCTGGGCCTCCCAGGGGTGCTGCATGGAAGCCGGGCAGGCAGCGTGCTTCCAGCCGGCCTCACAGACTGGCTCCTGCATCCCCTGGAAGGGGTATGGGTGGGCTCCTTGAGGATGCCCAGTACCTGAGCACAGGGGGCTCACCTGGCGCATGAGCCCTGGTGTCCCCGGGGGAGTAAGAGTAAGTTTGGCGGACACCCGGCATTCTCACCACCCTTTGTCCCTGTCATCCCCACCCCCAGGTAGCCAGCGAGAGGTCACAGACCCCTGCCTGGGCACCACATCCCACATCGCTGACAACTGCCATGTTCCACGCTGCCCCATGGTGGTCAGTGCATGTCATAGCAAGCGGTCAAACTTCCAGTCGAATGACTGCCCGAGGGGACAATTTGCATATTAGGCTTTTATTATATAGGATTTCTAGAAGATTTAACTTCATTTAACCATACATTACCTAATAATAAACATGTAAATTGACTATACCTCCACTATGTCACCAGCCAATCAGGAGTGATATGCAAATTAACTCAACAAAGATGGCAGCTAATTTGCATACTCAGTCGCTGAGTGATGGAGCAGGCATTCGGCCCCACCCCTGATTTCTTAGGGCCTCTGGGCAGAGTGGGAAGGCAGGGCTGGAGCAGAAAGAGGCAGCTCCGGGTCCTGAGTGGAAAGGGGCTGGGCCGGAGTGGAAAGGTGGTGCCAGCTGCCAGGGCAAGGAAAGCCCGTTCTAGCACGAACCTTCATGCATCGGGCTTCTAGTATATGTTTATGAATAATATGTATTCTATAATTTAGTCTTCTGTAGAAGATTAAAGGTCTACTGTCTCAGCAACACAGGACAGACCAATCATCACTTCACATGTAATGACCCATATAAGAGTCATTTCTCCTTTTGTAAAGTACAAAGAATCAATGACATTATTTCAAAATAGCCTTGTTTGCAAGACAGAAATTGACCTATGGAACATATTAAATAAAAGCAGACACTGTACTTTGCCCTGGTCGCAGGGCTCAGTTGGTTTGGAGCATCGTCCAGTATACTGAAAGGCTGCGGGTTCAATCACCAGGTCAGATTGCATATAGGAGGCAAGCAATCGACGTTTCTCTCTCTTTTCCCCTTCCCTTCTCTCTAAAATCCATGAAGCATATTCTCAGGCGAGGATTAAAAAAAAAAAAAGGGCAGACACTATACTTTGAACAAAGTTAAATATAAATCTGAAAGCCTTTCTACTAAAATTCTCAGGTAAGTATTAAAACATCTTTCATTATTTACGTATTTAAGATCCTATTATATTAAACGAATTAAGGGATTTTCCTTTAGTATTTTGGGAAGTTATTTTAAGCCTTGTATCATACAGCGTGAAGCATGTGACTTTCGTAACTTTCAAGTAGTCAAATGAACTAAAACATTAACATACTGCTGAGTTGTAGGCTTGTAACTCAATGGTATCTTTCAGACAAGGTATATTTTTCGACATATGGCAATCAAAGTTAGGACAAGGATCCAAAGAAACTTTGTTTTTATCCACTGAAGGCTGAATTTTCTTCACTTTTCCAAAGAGAACCTTAAGAAAAAAAAGAAAAAAAGGTAAAAAGGTCTGTAAAAATACACCAAAACACTTCAAACTTTCATACACAGAGTTGTGAAGCAAGCTGTTTTAAAGAAAGATACGAAAGAGCTTTTTAGAGCTTTTTAATATGTTCCACATTTTCCAAAATTAGCATATATTACTTTTTAATATAAAAATAAATTATGTCTTATGAATTTGATAGTATTTGAGGGCTACAAATATAAGAAAGAATATCAAATAAATCAACGATTTTACATGAATATACACACATCCTAACTTATACAACTGAGCATCTTGCTTAGCTTCTATGATTTTAGTAATCTTGGCAAAGCTGCAATTAACCAAAAAGTATATATTAACTAATTCACTGATGCTTAAGATTTGACTGTAAGATTTACTGTTTTCAATTTTGAGTAATTTTAGACTTTCAGAAAAGTTGAAAAACAGTTCAGAATTCCCGTATACCTGTATCCAGCTTTTCCTAAGGTTAACATCTTACATAAGCATAGCAAAATTATCCAAACTAAAAAAAAAATTAGCATTTTATAATACTATTAACTAAAATAAGCAATAAGAGTTTAGAACCGTAGTGTAAGCCAAAGTAATTCTAATCAATGTTTTGAGGGAGGACATGTAAAATATTCTGACATTAATTATGGTCTGAACAAGAGAAAGAACGATGACCAATTAGGACAGGAAAAAAATATACACTGGGAAGAAGACAAAGATGATAAAGGCTGTCTTTGCTTACTTGGAGTTTTAGTTTATGCTGCACACCTTGCTAGAGTCAGAGAGGTGGAATTTTTGAATGATGCTAATGACAGTAGTAATTATTTGTTTTACATAATGTAACTTAAAAACACTACTACTAATTCATATGTTCAGGTCAATTTAAAAGGAACTGAATATAATATGTAGTATTTGTTATAGGCTACCTACCTTAAAAATTATAATACTTTCTACATTAATGCTTCTACTCTGAGCATAGCTCAAGGCAACGTCAACGTGTCTAAACATATAAACTCCAAGAAGAGGATTCCCTAGTATCTTCAATGCAGACGCTTTGGTACTTATCCCATTCTTATAAATCTCGGCCACATCCCTCTGAGGAAGTGCTAAAAAGCAGAACTGCTCTTCTAGTTCTCTGCCATGCCTTCCATTCTCACGCATCTCTGTCCTAGAGCAGAACAAACATGCAGTTAAATGAGAACAACAACAGAATTTTTAAGTATAAGATAAACATTCCAGCTTACTACAGTTAGAAAACAGGACAATTTTAATAACATTCAGAGGTGACAGTGTCCTATGGAAAGAAGTTAGGCTGAAAAATTATCTAAGGAAGAAATTCAAAGAGGTAGGTAGAAATTCAAGTAGTAGTTATAAAGTATATTTTGTTTAGGCCAGTGTTAATAAGGGCTAACATTTCTTGAATGCTGCTAACATGCCCAACACTGTTCAGACTTAAACTTCACATGCATTTTGTCATTTGTTCTCAATTCCTCCAACACTGAATTGCTATTATTATTATACTACTAGAGGCCCGGTGCATGAATTCATGCACAGAGGGGAGGGGAGGGTGTCCATCAGCCCAGCCTGCACCCTCTCCAATCTGAGACCCCCTAGAAGGCAGTTGGACATACCTCCCACAATCTAGGACTGCTGGCTCCGAACTGCTCGCCTGCCTGCCTGCCTGCCTGATTGCCCCTAACTGCTTCTGCTTGACAGCCTGATCACCTCCTAACCACTCCCCTGCCAGCTTGGTTGCCACTAACTGCCCTCTCCTGCTGGCTCAATTGCCCACAACTGCCCTCCTCCACCAGCCTAGTCACCCCTAACTGCCCTCCCCTGCAGGCCTAATTTCCCACAACTTCCCTCCTTTGCAGGCCTGGTCCCTCCCAATTGCCCTCTCCTGCTGGCCTGATCGCCCACAACTGCCCTCCCTGCTGGGCATCTTGTGGTGGCCATCTTGTGTCCACCTGGGAGCAGCCATCTTTGACCACATGGGGGTGGCCATCTTGTGTGTTGGAGTGATGGTCAATTTACATATTACCCTTTTATTAGGTAGGATTATTGTTATACACCTTTCTAAAAAATCGTCACCTGAGGATATTTTCTCCATTACTTTTCAGAGAGAATAGAAGGAAGGGAGGAAGGGAGGGGGGAGTGGGAGAGAGAAAAACATCCATGTGAGAGAGACACATTGACTGGTTGCCTCCCTCAGGAGCCCCAACCAGGCTGGGGATTGAACCTGCAAGTGTGTGGTGCTCAGGCTGACCCTCTGACTACTTAGCAATACCAGCCAGGGTTGTTATACACATTTTTAAAACGAGGAATATGATGTTCAAAGAGTTGAAACTTGTCTAAGTAGCTAAGTGACAGAGTTGGAATTGCATGTGCCAACTTTGTCCATTACATTCCAGAGCTCAAATTCTTATTTGTGTTATGGAGAAAAGAATATGCATTTCTTAAACACATATATTGAGAGAGACATGTGTACACACACACACACACACACACACACACACACACACATAAATATGGTTAATTATTAGGGGATTCTTCAGGGATGGAGACAACACCTGGCAGAAATAAGGGAGAATTTGGTTACACACCCCTAACTTAGTAGTAAGACAAATCATCCTCAGAAAAAGAATTACAATCTAAACTACAGGTACTCTTGAAATTCTGACTACAATGAAGAATCATTAAAAAAAAAACACCATCCCCCTTCAATTGGCAGATTAGATAGGGAGTTCTATATGGCTTGCTTTAATCACTGGGACAGAAATGTGATGCCAAATGATTATCCACAATGGAGAACCTACAGGACCTGGAAAATAATGTGAATTCCACAAAAGAAAAATTGATCTTGAACTCCACACATGCTTACCAATATTTATTTCCTTGAATACTACTCACAGAATTTATGTAAAGTATACTATGCGTATTAGCATATGAATATTTACTTTATTTGCAAGAACGACTCATCATTAATAGTAAACAGAGCTACAAAGCACATGGCAACAGTTACAATCAAGATGAACTGTTGAGATCATGACCCCTTTCCTCTCAGTTCCTGGGAATGTCAATCTTCACTCTCAATCCCACCAGTCATCACTTCCTGACCTTGCTTTCAGAATGACAGCAGTAGGTTCTGTGCAACACTAAGACCTCTATGTTGACTGTTAAAGTTTAATTTTAACAGAAGTATTCTAATACTCTTTATAATACCAATTTCTCAACGGATATTTCTTAGGATCTGGAAAAACATGAACTTTCTGAGCAATGCCCGGAAGGATTGCCTAGAACAGTGGTTCTCAACCTTTCGAATGCCGCAACCCTTTAATAAAGTTCCTCGTGTTGTGGTGACCCCCCAACCACAAAATTATTTCCATTGCTACTTCATAAGTGTAATTTTGCTATTGTTATGAATCGTGATGTAAATATCTGTGTTTTCCGATGGTCTTAGGCTCTACAGGTTGAGAACTACATTGGGAAAAAATTAGGACTAAATATGACTTAGATAATAAAAAATGACCACTAAAGAATTAGCCTTTAGAACTATATCTAGGTCAAAAAAGTTTTGTAAAAGGTTGACTTTTTGCAGTGACTCAAAACTACAATCTATGTCAGTTTGTCAAGTGACAGAAGCTTTGAGTTTCAAGACCTCCATTTCAGAGATGATAGGTAAAATGAATCTAGTCTTTTGTGTTTACAGTAATATGAAATCAGATAAGAATATGAGTAACTACTATATACAAAGTGCTCTATTACTAAGAGACATTAATACCCATCAGAGTCTAGGCTAATAGGGTATTTATATTAAGTATAAAAACTAGATAAGGGTTAAGAATAATTTTCCAAAAATGTTTTCTCATGTTTTTATGCATCAATGCTAATGAGAAATAAATGACACAATTTGTTAGCCCCTGAACCTTACCCATACTTTAAGCTCTGGAGTTGAACTTTCCATATCAATCTAGCACTCAAGTGCTAACTTCGTAGGTAGATATACTCTTGATTGGGGGTTGGTCATTATTTTTATTTATTTTTAAACAAAATATTTTTATTGATTTCAGGGAAGAAGGGAGAGGGAGAGATAGAAATATCAGTGGCGAGAGAGTATCACTGATCGGCTGCCTCCTGCATGTCCCCTACTGGGGATTGAGCCCACAACCTATGCATGTGCCCTTGACTGGAATCTAACCCAGGACCCCTCAGTCTGAGGCTGATGCTCTATACACTGAGAAAAATCACCTAGGGCTATTTTTATTATTTTTTTACATGTTGGATTTAACTTTATTTTTATTGATTCTGTTATTCTGGGTCTGACTTGTGTTAATTTTTTAAAATTTATCTTTATTTTGGAAGTATTACAGATGTCCCATTTTACCTCCCACTGACCAGGATCTCTTCCACCCTGCCCCTGCCTTCCTTGGTCATTATTTTTAAATCACTATTTTATTAAATATTAATAAGTATATAAGATTTACATAAGAGCACTTACATCGATAAAGAAGTTACATATAAGTTAACATAACACAACAAATGAGTGACAGAGACAGGATTAGAATCTTGGATGTCTTTTGGAAGACCATGAACTTATAACTGTGCTATCTACTGAAACCAACTACAACAGAGTACAAGGTGTAAGTTCCTCAAACAGAATGCCTGTGTCACAGTTAATCACATTACATAATAGGTCCCAAAGATAACGTGTATAGTAGGTAATGGATAATTTGTACGAGTAAATGAAATAACGAAGTATCTTTATCAATCTCCAAGTTTAATTGGAAACAAAAAAAATGCTATTTAGCTTATAGGTACTGGTTATGCAGCTACTGGTGGTGTGAGAGGAGAGGAGGAAAGCATTGAATTCAAATTAATAAATTTTTTTAAGGAAATAGTTAAAGAAAATGCACTTGACTTTGGAAAGCTTGAAAGGACACTTAATTGTTTTCAAATCCATCAACTGCTGATGATGAGTGATCATTGTGCAACTGGAAGCAAGTGTAATATGTGAAATGAAGCATAGACAGTTAAGAGAAATTGGGATTTAACAAAATTTAAATAAGAAAGAAAAGTTTGATTTAAGACTAGTGAGGTGGCCCTGCCAGCTGCCCCAGTTGGTTGGAGCATCACACCAAAAAGGTTGTAGGTTCAATCCCCAGTTGGGGTACATATGAGAGGCAACCGATTGATGTTTTTCTCAGATTGATATTTCTCTCTCTCAAGTCAATAAATGTATCCTTGGGTGAGGATTAAAAAAAAAAAGAATAATGATGTCACAAAGATGGTGAAATCGAAGACGCCAGCCTCTGGCCCCAACAGAGATAAATAATTAGACAGCTAATTAGTTAGAGCTGTCTATGAATAAAAGCAGCTCTAGCAGAGATCTGGAGTCCATTTAAGACACTTCAGCAACACAGTGGGACAAAACACTAGAAAATACACAAAAAAGGTAGGATTAACAGATTCATGGTTTGCCTGCATCATCCCATTCCCCCAAGCCGGCACTGTCCAGTGCTGAGAAAGAATT
This sequence comes from Vespertilio murinus, assembly GCA_963924515.1. Taxonomy (NCBI): domain Eukaryota; kingdom Metazoa; phylum Chordata; class Mammalia; order Chiroptera; family Vespertilionidae; genus Vespertilio; species Vespertilio murinus. The sequence goes on from OZ004707.1 coordinate 15,649,766, forward strand.
CCCCAGGTAATTTCGCCTTGCTGGGAAAGCGAGAGCAGGGTGAGTGACCAGCTTCCCCAGCCCTCAGGAGTACTCCAATCAGAGACCACAGGGGTATGAAAATAGAAATCAGTAACAGGAGGAAGACTTAGAAATCCATAAATATGAGGAAATTAAACAATACACTCCTGAACAAACAATGATTCAAAGATGAAATTTTTACTGATTTCAGAGAGTTTGCGAGAGGGAAGAGAGAGAAACTTCAATGATGAGCCATTGATTGGCTGCTTCCTGCCAGTCCCTACTGGGGACTGAGCCCCCAACCCAGGCATTTGCCCTCGACTGGAATCAAACCCGCGACTCTTCAGTCCGCCGGCCAATGCTCTGTATATACAATGATATACAATGCTCTGTATATACAATGATATATTACCCATCCATAGAAAGGAAATCCTTCCATTTTTGACAACAGATTGATCTTGAGGGCATTCTTTCAAGCGAAATAAGTCAGAAAGAGGAAGACAAATACCACTATGACCTCATATTGGAATCTAAAAACAGCCAACTCACAGAGACAGAGTAGAATGGTGGCTGTCAGAGCCGGAGAGTGGGGGCAATGGGAAAACGTTGGTGAAGGAACAGACTTTCAGTTATAAGTTCTGAGGATCGAAGTTACATCATGGCAACTATCACTAACAAGACTGAATTGTAAACTTGGAAGTTGCTGTAAGAATAGAGCTTTAGCCGAAACCGGTGTGGCTCAGTGGTAGAGCGTCGGTCTGTGGACTGAAGGGTCCCAGGTTCGATTCCGGTCAAGGGCATGTACCTTGGCTGCGGGCACATCCCCGGTGGGGGGTGTGCAAGAGACAGCTGGTCGATGTTTCTCTCTCATCGACGTTTCTAGCTCTCTATCCATCTCCCTTTCTCTCTGTAAAATATCAATAAAAATATTTTTTAAAAAAAGAACAGAGCTTTAGCCCTTGCTGAGCCAAACCAGCTAGGGCAGTGGTCGGCAAGCTCATTAGTCAGCTGAGCCAAATATCAACAGTACTATCGAAATTTCTTTTGAGAGCCAAAATTTTTAAACTTAAACTTCTTCTAACGCTACTTCTTCAAAAATAAGACTCGCCCAGGCCGTGGGATTTTTGTGGGAGAGCCACACTCCAGGGGCCAAAGAGCCGCATGTGGCTCTGGAGCTTCGGTTTGCCGAACACTGAGCTAGGGCAACATGGACATTCTTAAAAAAAAAAAAAAAAAAGTAAAATAGGACCACGATATGATACAGCAATCCCACTTCTGAGTGCGCATCTGAAGATGAAATCACTAACTCAAAGAAATACCTGCATTGCCATGTTCATTTTGGCATTATTAACAATAGCTACCACATGGAAATAATCCACATGTTCATCCACAGATGAACTGATAAAGAAAATGTGGTATATATACTGTACTTACAATGCTATATTATCCAGCCATAAAAAAGGAAATCCTTCCATTTTTGATAACACAGATTGATCTTGAGGGCATTCTTTCAAGTGAAATAAGTCAGAAAGAGGAAGACAAATACCACTATGACCTCATATTGGAATCTAAAAACAGCCAACTCACAGAGACAGAGTAGAATGGTGGCTGTCAGAGCCGGAGAGTGGGGTCAATGGGAAAACATTGGTGAAGGAATAGACTTCCAGTTAGAAGTTCTGAGGATCGAAGTTACATCACAGCAACTATCACTAACAAGACTGAATTGTAAACTTGGAAGCTGCTGTAAGAAGAGAGCTTTAGCCCTCGGTGGTGTGGCTCAGTTGATTGGAGCATCATCCCGTACACTGAAAGGCCGAGGGTTTGATTCCCAGTCAGGGCACATACCTAAGTTTTGGGTTTGATCCCTGACAGTCAGGATATGTATGGGAGGAAACCAATCAATGTTTCCCTCTCACATCAGTCTTTTTCTCTCACTCCCCTCCCTTCCTCTCTCTAAAACAATAAAGCCAATAAAAAACATATCCTTGAGAGAACTTCAATGGTTTCATTATACCAACAAAATGGTAATTAGGTGAGGTAAAGAATGTGTTACCTAGCCTTACTGTGGTAAACATTTTGCAATCCTATATAATAAGAGGCTAATATGCAAATTGTCCCCTCGACCAGGTGTTCGACCAGAGGGTGGGGCCTGCCAGCCAACCACCTGCGGACCCTCCCTGGCCAGCCCCCAATTCATGCACTGGTCCTCTCCTGTATATGTGTAAGTGCATCAAATCATCACTGTACACCATAACCTTATACCATGTTATGTCAATTATCTATAATAATAATAAAAGCATAATATGCTAATTAGATTGGACATCCTTCGGGAGGAAGGTGGGGCTGTGAGGGAAGCCCAGGTCCCAGATGCCAGAGGCAAGCCAGTGCTGGCAGCCAGGGGAAGGAAGGCCTACTCTTGCACGAATTTTGTGCACTGGTCCTCTAATATTATTTTAAAAATATATTTTATTGATTTTTAACAGAGAGGGAGGGAGGGGGATAGAGAGTTAGAAACATCAATGAGAGAGAAACACCAATCAGCTGCCTCCTGCACTCTCCCTACTGGGGATGTGCCCGTAACCAATGTACATGCCCTTGACCAGAATCGAACCTGGGACCCTTCAGTCCGCAGACCAACACTCTATCCACTGAGCCAAACCGGTTAGGGCAGTCCTCTAGTATTTTAATAAATCTGCAAAAAAAATTTTTTTTTCTAATTCACACAACAGGTAGTGTATTACTTTTCCATTGTTGCTGTAAAACACTACCAGAAGTAAAAAAAACCCCAAAAAACAAACAAAAAAACCCCCCCACACAAACATACCCCCCTCTCAACAAAACAACCCCAAACCTACTAGATGTGTAGTAGATTTAAAACACACCAAATTCATTACCTTACAGTTATGTAGCTCATGAGCCCAATATGGGTCTCATTAGGCTAAAGTCAAGGTATCACTGGGTTTGCATTCCTTTCTCAAGCTCAAAGGGAGGGTCTATCTCATGCTGGCACAGGCCAGTTACTTAGCGCTGGAGGACTGACATCCGTTTCCTTGCCGTTAGCTGAAGGCCGTTCCCCAATTCTAGAAGCTACCTGCTTTCCTTGGCTCAGAACGCCTTCCCTCCATCGTTAAAGCCAGCAAAAGCAGGCTGAATCTCCCTCATACAACGTTCCAAACCTCTTACATTTTTCTCCAGCCTACCCGATGTATTTAAAAAGTCCATCAGCCGAAACCGATTTGGCACAGTGGTAGAGTGTCGGTCTGCAGACAGAAAGGTCCCGGGTTCGATTCCGGTCAAGGGCATGTACATTGGTTGCGGGCACATCCCCGTAGGGGGTGTACAGGAGGCAGCTGGTCGATGTTTCTCTCTCATCGACGTTTCTAGCTCTCTATCTCTCTCCCTTTCTCTCTGTAAAATATCAATAAAATATAAAAAAATATATTAAAACAAATAAAATAAAAAGCCCATCGACTCTAGGGAGGCAGACACCGCTGCTTTCTCAATCTGGCCCCGCTGCTTGGAGGTTTAGACTTGATGCCCCAGGATCTGGTCCTTTGCTAGAGAGCACTGGCTCAATAAAACCTGCCTTTTTAAAGAAAACTTTAACAGTTCAGGTTTTTGTGTAACATACCCATAAAGAATAGATTTGGGTATCAGTAATCCAATAAAGACAAGGGGAGCGGAACAAAGAATCCTGTGGTCTAAGGAGGTCAGAGGATGTAGAACTATCAGGGAGATCACAGTCTACTCATTTGATTACTCCTCACACACAGGCCTCTGACACGCCCACTTTCACAATGCTCAGGCTCACACCAAACACCTTCCCGTCCACCTCACAGAAGGGAGTGAGCCAAAGTCTCCTCTGGTCACTGCAGGTCCACAATGGGAGTCACATGCTTTCATTCCCAAAGGTGTGGGTATCGATCCATACAGTCAACTCGAGGCAATAAATGGCTACCAGATGACCTACACCCGAAATACACTGGTGGAGGAGAAATTAGGATAACTATTTAAATTCAGGAAAGCGAAGAAGGACACAAAAATGATCCGTGTTACCTGGCCCTTAGCACAAAGTGTATATCCTTTTGAAAAGAAGTATCTAGAATCCTTTGCCCTCAAAATTCCAAAGGCCAGTAACCACAGCAAAGCCTTGTTTTAGCAGACAATGGTGGTGATTAGCAATGTGTCTCCTGGCAACGAGCCTTTCAGACCTTTTCCATCCCCCCATGGCCTGCATTTGGAGCGGCCCTTGACCTATTCCGATTTGATGCAACCCGTTTCTTCTCCCAAATTGCACCTAAAATACATTTTTTTTTACTATAAAAAACCTGAATCATTTCACTTGCCAGCTAGAAAGTATTCAAAAGGAGGCACATGGGAAAGGTAGAAGGCAACGTGTTTGTGCTTTGCGGCACATGTATCTCCCATTAAATCCTTCCTTTGAAGCTCCCATTGACGTTGACTCTGGAAAAAAAGTAATTCCTCTCCTCAGGTTAATTTTGCAAAGCTGACCTGTGAAACGGACGGGGAAAGTAAGACCTTCTTGAGGGGGCTCGCCATCTGAGTCTGCGCCAGGAACCTAGCGTACAATCACCGCCCCTTTCTCCACAACCTGGTCTGGCAAGACCTGTTTATCTGAGAGTGCCCACTTTCCGGAGGCCAGAAGCCACGAACAATACACAGCCCCCAGAGGGGGTCATCAGCGCTTGCGCCAGGCCAAGCCTTTGGGTGTGTCACAGCCCCCATCCCAACACACGGGCGGTGTGTGTGTGTGGGGGGGTTCTGCAAAGCCCACGAAAGGTCAGGAAGTCCCATCCACATTTGGGGGACAAAGAAACCAAAGGGTATAAAGGGAGAGCTTCCTCCACATTGGATTTTGCTCAGGATTTGGAGAACGGACCCCTGAGTCACTGTAGGGGTCAGTCCAAACATCTGAAAATAAAGTTTTCCCCGTATCTCTGGGCGCCCCTGCCTATTTCTCGGTGGCCCGGTGAATTCTGTAACAAAGTGAGGCCATAAACAGACTCTTTCCGACCAGATATGAAATTTTAAGGCTTCTTGGATCTAAGCGGAAAATGGACAGAGCACTTCAATACACTGATTTTTTTTTTTTGTACAATTTCCCCCCAAACCACAGCCATATATGTCTGTGTCCTACAGTATAAGGGAATATCATGAACTTCCTGTCTGGGAACAGTGGGTTTCCTTTTCCTTTTTAAAATATATTTTATTGATTTTTTACATAGAGGAAGAGAGAGAGACAGAGAGTTAGAAACATCGATGAAAGAGAAACATCGATCAGCCGCCTCTGCACACCCCCCACTGGGGATGTGCCCGCAACCAAGGTACATGCCCTTGACCGGAATCGAACCTGGGACACTTGAGTCTGCAGGCCGACATTCTATCCACTGATCTGAAGCGGTTAGGGTGTGGATTTCCTTTTTGACATCTTCCCAGATTAAATCCATATTTTAGAATCTCTTATACTAGTACTAGAGGCCTCGTGCACGAAATTCATGCACAGGGGGGTGACCTCAGCCCGACATGCACCCTCTCCAATATGGGAGCCCTCAGGGCAGGAGGCGACCAGGCTGATCAGGGGAAGGTGCCACCGCCATCACCCCTCTGCTGCCGCCACTATCGGCCACCGCAGCCACCAAGGTGTTTTCATTAACTTCAGTCCCTTCACCACGAAAAAATGACAACTTTCTTTAAGCATTTTCAAGATGTCTCTTTTGTAGGCTATGACATTTTTGTTTTTTAATCCTCACCTGAGGATATTTTTCAACTGATTTTTAGAGAGAGTGTAAGAGAGAGGGAAAGACAGAAACACCAATGTGAGAGGGACACTTTGATTGGTTGCCTCCTGCATTTGCTCTGACCTGGGCCCCAGCCAGGGAGGAGCCTGCAATGTAGGTACATGCCCTTGACCAGAACCAAACCTGGACCCTTCGCTGGGCAGGCTGAGGCTCTATCCACTGAGCCAAGCTGGCTAAGGCAGGTATGACATTTCTAAGCCTCTCCAGCAGCGGACCTTTGTTTTTTCTCCAGGAGTGAGGTGGAAAAACCCTAAATCACCTTCTTGGATTCTTAATAACTCAAGTTACCAAGGACACCGAGAGTGGTATGCGGGGAGTTTAGCTGATGAGCTGTAAAAAAAAAGGTGTTTCCTCTGCAGCTCACACGCAGAGGTGGGACTGCCAGCGTGTGTGGCTGGCAGGCCCTGTTGTCTGCGGGTCTGTGCCATCTGTGGCTTGCCTCACTGCGCATGCAGTCCCCTCCCACCCACCTGTATGTGCAGTCTCCTCCTGAGTGGTCATGACACTACAGTATCCTGGCTAATTTACATATTATTTAAGCATATTTACATACTATTTAAGCATATTATATATATATATAGCTAATATGCAAATTGATTGACTGAATGGCGGAATGGCCCATCGCTATGAGGTGCACTGACTATCAGGGGGCAGATGCTTAACGCAGGAGCTGCCCCCAGGTGGTCAATGCTCTCTCACAGCTGGTGAGCACAGCAGTGGTGGCGGGAGCCTCTTCCACCTTTGCTGCAGTGCTAAGGATGTCTCCGAGGGCTCCCGGACTGTGAGAGGGCTCAGGCCTGGCTGAGAGACTACACCTCCCCCCAAGTGCACGGATCTCGTGCACCAGGCCACTGTGCCTTTCCCTTCAGTATCAGTTGGAATGCTGCTGACTTTGTTACAGGATAGTAAGAAGCTAGAAAAATTACAAGGCAGGAGGAATAGGGAAACTGAGACAATAAAATTAAACAAGGTCAAACAGTCTGGCAGCCTGCAGCCAGCTTGAAATAACAGCAAGGACGCTTGAGAGTAAATGGTTAATGTGTCCCCAAAGAATGCAGGAAAGGAGGTGGAAGAGAAGGGAGAGAGGAGGAGGAATCTTAATACAATCAAGGAATGCAAAGCTTAAGTCACCCTGAAAGTATTAAGAGACAACAGAGAGAGGGGGGAGGAAGGGGAAGGAAGAGTGCAATCTTATCTCGCCCCACTCCCTAAAGAGAACGCCACCAGTCTCGGGGCTTAGCAAGATAAAATTGCCAGGTGCTCCTCACAAATTCTGGGAAAGCCACAATAATGTAAAAAGGGGACCTTGAACATTAATCTGTACCAAGATATTCGGCAGAGGAATTAAATCTATGGACAGAAAAGTACATAAGGCGGAAACCCCCACCCCATTCACTCCTCAGATGAGCAGAGAGTGCCCACTGGCACCTAGTGTCAGATAACAGATATGCTTGCTTTGCTCCTTTAATAAATTTGCATGTTTTGCCAAAACCGGTTTGGCTCAGTGGACAGAGCGTCGGTCTGCGGACTGAGGGGTACCAGGTTCGATTCCGGTCAAGGGCATGTACCTTGGTTGCGGGCACATCCTCAGTAGGGGGTGTGCAAGAGGCAGCTGGTCGATGATTCTCTCTCATCGATGTTTCTAACTCTCTATCCCCCTCTCTTCCTCTCTATAAAAACAAATCTATAAAATATAAAAATTTTTTTTTGCATGTTTTATTTTCTTTTTTAAAAAAAATATATATTTTATTGATATTTTACAGAGAGGAAGGGAGAGAGATAGAGAGCTAGAAACGTCGATGAGAGAGAAACATCAACCAGCTGCCTCTTGCACACCCCCTACCGGGGATGTGCCTGCAACCAAGGTACATGCCCTTGACCGGAATCGAACCCAGACCTTTCAGTCTGCAGACCGACGCTCTACCACTGAGCCAAACCGGTTTCGGCTGTTTTATTTTCTTGATAAATTACTTCTTTAATAAATTTGGTTTAACACAACGCAATTATCTGGAGTCACTTGCCTTGAATTCATTCATCTGAGAAGACAAGAACCCAGATGGGGACAGCTCTCTCCCTGAGGAGCTGCTGAAAACACCCCTCTGGTATCTATGAGAGGTGCCAGCAGCAACTTCAAGTACAGAAGAAACCCGCTCACACTGTCTTTAAACGTAAGTTAATTTCTCGTAACAAGAAATTCAGACATCAGGCAGCCTTTATCAGGGCTAATGAAGTTAAGAGTTCAGTTTTGTGGTTTTTTCTACCTTTTCGTTCTGCTGTTCTCAGCTTTAGGGTATGCAAACATCATTAGTCTCTCCTTATTCTAAGAGTGCTATCAGTTTCTGGAGCAACAAGCTTCCTTGTTCGCATCAAACTGGCTTTTTTCCCCCCCAGAGACGCTTCCCCATCCACACCCCAAGCCCAATATGCTCTCAGAGTGTCACTGGCCCAAACTGATTTGGCCCTGCCCACTCTGGAAATCATGAACAAAGTGAATAAAACTAACCATGCTCCGCCTACGCACCAGGAATGGAATGTAAATTGAGATGTCAAGTAGAAATTCAACCACAGCATCAAGCTGGGTACTGATCTTCTTTAAAATGATATCCTTTTATATGTTTACTAGAAGCCTGGTGCACTAAATTCATGCACGGGGGTGTGTGTCCCTCAGCCCAGCCAGCACCCTCTCCAATCTGGGATCCCTCTCACAATCCAGGACTGCTGGCTTGAAACCACTCACCTGTCTGCCTGCCTGATTGCCCCTAACCACTTCTGCCTGCCAGCCTGATCACACCCTAACCACTCCCCTGCCAGCCTGATCAATGCCTAACTGCTCCCCTGCTGGCCTGATCACCCCTTACTGTCCTTCCCATTAAGGCCTGGTCATCCCAACTGCCCTCCCTGGCTGGCCTGGTAACCCCAAACTTCTCTCTCTTGCCAGCCTGGTCATTCCTAACTGTCCTCCCCTGCAGGCTTGGTCACCCCTAACTGCCCTCCTCTGCTGGCCTGGTTCCCCCCAACTTCCCTCCCCTGCAGGCCTGATCACCCCAAATGCTGTCCCCTTCAGGCCTGGTTTCTCCCCCCCAAAGTGTCCTCCCCTGCTGGCCTGGTCCCCCCCCCCCCAACTGCCATCCCTTGCCTGCCATCTTGTGTCCACTTGGGGGAGCCACCTTGTGTGTTAGAGTGATGATCAATTTGCATATTACTCTTTTATTAGATAGGATGATGTTTAAAGGTTAGTTAATGTAAAATAAAAAAGGATCAAACTGTTATAAATAAGATAATGAACTTAAGATTTCAGTTTCTCTTTTACTCATTAAGACGGGCTCAAGTTTCCTTATTCTTCACAACATCTCTCGAGATTTTTTTGGACAAATAATCAATCTCTCATCTGTACACCTATATCTTTATTAAAACGTTATATGTAGCTGGACATTTTCTCCATTAGAATGTAAGTTCTTTAAGGCTGAGGAGAAAATATTTTTCTCTAAGGATCTCAAAGACAGTATTTTCCACCTGTAGTTGGGGATCCGTATATGAGGAGGGTCAACTGTAGAGGTGGTCAGTGCCCCAATCCCAATATTGTTCAAGGGTAAACTGTAATATCTGAAATGGTAGGCACCCAATTGTTTAATGAATGATGGGATACATATTTAGATTAATGTGTTCTTGCTGCTCTCACAAGTGGTAGATGGCATGGAGATAAGAAAAGGAGATTGGTATCTTTTTGTAGCATCTTTATTTTGCTGAAACCACAGATTTATAAACTCCTCTAAGGGAAGGGATAAAAAGAAAAGCCAGAGGCAATCAATAATGTTATTAATGCTTTCTTTTTTTCATTCTATTATTCTGCTAACCATTCTTATTTACTTACCCTTTTGTTTCATTCTATTATTCTGCTAACCATTCTTATTTACTTACCCTTTTGTTTTTCTTTTCTACCTGTGGCTTACCACTTACTTAAGGGAAACTTCCTGTCATCCATTTTTTTTAACGTATAAAGTTAGGTTAGGTTAAATAAAAACTCAACCTAATTTAATAATTAAGTGCCCCCTGTTTTGCCAGACTCGGTTTCATATTATGAACACAAAAACATATAAAATGAAACTCACAACGTAGCAGGGAAATCAGACAAAACCAATGTATTGTGGTTAGTTCTATAAAACCAATATAAAGTTCTATAGGAAAAAAGTGAGTTTATCTGATTGGGATAGAAATCAATATATCCTATACTTATTGGTCATTTAAACTGGTTAACTTGTCTTGCATTGTTGGGTAGTTGTTCTAACTTTTTTGTAATATTCACAAGGAGAAATAACAGGTTGAAAATAAAATGTTACATGGTGGTGGTGGTGGTGGTGGTGGGGGCATTATGAAAAAGAAAAAAATTATTAAATGCCCCAAAGAACCGAAATCAAGGAACAATGCCAAAAATCCCTTTTTGATGAAACTGCTACCGTATTTGCCGGCGTATAAGACGATTTTTTGGCCCTGAAAAATATGCCTCCAAGTGGGGGGTAGTCTTATACGGCGAGTATATAACAAACTCTGTATTTTTAGTGGAAATGTTAGGGGGTCGTCTTATACGCCGGCAAATACGTATTTTTCAGGGCCAAAAAATCATCTTATACGCCGGCAAATACGGTATTTCTATCTGCAAGGGGTAGGATATATCCACTCCATATTGCTTTTGCTCAAAACTGGGATTTTTAGATAAAAATATAACATCAACTAATTCTATCATTCCCATAAGTTCTCCCCCAAAACCACCAAGTAGGACCACATGTGTGAGTCAAGAAGAAGTGATTCTAAAACAAAAAAGGAAACCCCAAACATTTCAAAATGAGTTCTAAGGATGGGTCCATAAACTTTTAAGATAAATGCAAATTGGTGAAGGAGGCACGTTTGGATAATGTAAAAACTAAACTAAATTTTGTTCACATAGGATCTATACCTATAAATATAAAATGTTTACCATGAGAACTTTGCATATGCTCTGATTCTTATCAAAATAACAGAATGGAATGTGTCTTCCCAAAAAGGAGAAGTTGTGCTTTTAAAAAATTAAGTGTCAAAAATAGTGCTTCTAGTGGAATAGTTGGAAACAGTCAGGTATTATCTTTATTTATTTATTTATTTATTTATTTATTATTTTATTGATTTTTTTTTTTTTACAGAGAGGAAGAGAGAGGGATAAAGAGTTAGCAACATCAATCAGCTGCCTCTTGCACACCCCCTACTGGGGACATGCCCACAACCAAGGTACATGCCCTTGACTGGAATCGAACTTGGGACCTTTCAGTCCGCAGGCCAATGCTCTATCCACTGAGCCAAACCAGTTTTGGCAGCCAGGTATTACCTTGCCTAATAAAAACATTAACTCAGTCTTTGAAGGATTAAGTCAAGAAAAAAGTTATGTTTTAAAATATTTTGTTTTACATAGCAAGAGGCACAAAAAAAATCTACAAAACTGATGCTTCATGAATGTGCTGATGTATGCTTCTGAAAATTTTACCAAGAGTAAAAAGTTAGGAATGTCTGAAATCTAGCTAATCTTATATAATAAACGGCTAATATTCAAATGGACCGAACGGCAGAAAGATCGGTCGCTATGATGTACACTGACCACCGGGGGGAAGAGGCTCAACACAGGAGCAGCCCCCTGGAGGTCACGCTTCCACAAGGGAAGTGCCTCTCAGCCAGAAGCTGGGCTCATAGTTGGCGAGTGCAGTGGCAGCACTAAGGACCCCTCAGGGGATGTCAGCCTGCCAGCTTAGGCCCACTCCTGCTAAGGTGACAGGCAGACATTCCCCGAGGGGTCCCGGATTGTGAGCGGATGCAGGCCAGGCTGAGGGACATGCCCACCCCACCGTCCGTGCACAAATGTCGTGCACCAGGCCTCTAGTTAATGTATAAAACCCACGAATCAAATCTCACATTTAGCTTTTCACTATCACAAAAGTCTGTAAAAAGGCAACAAGATAACGAATAAACAAAATCTGTACTTATTTTCTTAGTAATATTTCTAAAACCTCAAATGGTAGAAATGACAAATTCATAGAAGACTTTATAGCACAAACAAAACAAAAACAAAACCTCAAACTTCTTTAGGTCACAGTAACTTACCTCTTAGAAGTAAAACTTTTTTCCAGATCCTTATTGTGAACTAGTTTTGTATCCCCAAATTGCCATGACGACTGTAGATCACACCTTACATCAAGTCGGCACTGATTAAGAGTGTCGTGTATGAAACTATACTCTCTAGTATTGGTGAAACAAGATGACAAGTAAACTAAAGATAAAGAAAAGGGCAAGTGGTTTGCGTTTAAAATGACATCCTTGTACATTGACAACTGTATATCTGATATACGACACAAAATAATCAAATACTTGAGATTTTCCCTTTCTTCTGCTTGTTTTGGGTTCATCACGTTACTAGAGGCCTGATGCATGAAATTCGTGCAAGGGTAGGCCTTCCTTCCCCTGACTGCCAGCATTTGGGACCTGGGCTTCCCTCTAGCTGCCAGCACCCAGGCTGCTGGCGCTGGCCCCACTCCTCCCCACCGCCTGTGCCTGCCTGGGCCTGGCGTTGTCCGCATCTGCCGCCACGTCTCCCTTCCCCCTCGATTGATCACTTCACCGGCTGGTGGCCTGGGCCTCCCTCTGTGGAGTGATCATGGGGTGATGGCACCCACCTTGGCTGGCCTGTCAACAGTACGTGTCATAATGTGGCTGTCCAGATGGTCCTTCTGCTCTTTGGTCGATTTGCACATTACATTATTATTACAGATTCTTTTTCCAATTTCTTAAGGTAGAAGCTTAGATTACCTTCCCATTCCCTAATATAAGTATTTAGTGCTGTACATTTGTGAGCAATGCTCTGTCCCTCAAATATTAATGTTTCATTTTCATTTTTATTCAGCTTAATGTTATTTTCTCTTGCAATCTCATGAATATTTAGAAATATGCTGCTTACTTTCCACGTGCTTGGAAACATTAATTTCTACTTTTCATGTGGTCAGAGAACATATTTGTATGACTTCAGTTCCTTTAAATGTGTTAAAATATGTTTCATGGCCCCAACGTTCTATCTTGAGTATCAAATGGCAGTTTAAAAAATAATGTCTGCTCTGCTGTTGTTGGGTAATGCAAAAACATCAATTAGATCCTGTTGGCTGACACAATTTAGTTCTTCTATGTCTTCGCCGATCTTCTAGGCAAGTAGTTCTATCAATGGTTGGCAGAGGAAAGCTAAAGTCTTTATAATTCTGGGTTTGTCCCTTTCTCCTTTCAGTCCTATCAATTTTGCTTCACATATTTTGAAGCTCTGGTGTTTGGTGAATACACATTTAGGATTGTTGTCATCAGTGCTGTGACCCTTTCATTATTATGCGATATCCCCTTCTTTCCCTGGTCATTTTTGTCCCCCTGAAGTTTATTTGATCTGATATTAAATAACCACTCCTGCTTTATTTTGATTGGTTGCATAGCCTGTATTTCTCCATGTATTTGTTTCCAACCAAACTGTTGCATTGTATGTGAAATGGATTTGATAGTAGATAGTTGGTTCACTTTTTTTTTTAAATCCACTGTGTCAACCTCCGACTTCAGTGTATTTAGATAATTTACATTTAATAGAATTAATGTGAAAGCTCACACCTGCCATTTAACTGTTTATTTTTTTCTCAGCTACTTAATCCTCTATTTCATTTTCCTGCATGCCTGTGGGTTACTTGAACATACATAATAAAAAACCTCAAAAGAAGTTCAGCTGGCATGGCTCAGTGGTTGAGCATAGACTTTTGAACCAGGAGGCCATGGTTCGATTCCTGGTCAAGGCATATGCCTGGGTTTTGGGCTCAATCCCATTGTGGGGTGTGCAGGAGGCAGCTGATCAATGATTCTCATCATCTAATTTTTTTATATAAATATTTTATTGATATTTTACAGAGAGGAAGGGAGAGAGATAGAGAGCCAGAAACGTCGATGAGAGAGAAACATCGAACAGCTGCCTCTTGCACACCCCCTACCAGGGATGTGCCCGCAACCAATGTACATGCCCTTGGCCGGAATCGAACCCGGGACCTTCAGTCCACAGACCGACGCTCTACCACTGAGCCAAACCGACCTCGGCTCATCATCTAATGTTTTTATCTCTCTCTACTTCTCCCTTACTCTCTGATATCAATAAAAATATAGTAAAAAGAAAATAAACCTCAAGAGTAGAATGATCTATAATAAGAGCATAATATGCTAATTAGACTGGACAGCCGAACGACCTTTCAGACGTCCTTCTAGATGAAGCCAAAGCTGCGAGGGCAAAGGCAGCTGCCGAGGCTGCAAAGGCCGAGCCCATTGCACAAATTTCATGCATCAGGCCTCTAGTCTACTATATTTCTCCATATTTTTATTCTTTCTATTGTTCTCCCTTTTTCTTAATATTCACAGTTTTCTTTTGTCAATTTCTGTTTGGATAACTTTTTTTAGCCATTCTTTTTGGATGTATTTGCTGATGAAATACAGCAAATACAGTTTTACTCTTTTGGTGAATGTTTATTTCACTTCTCCTGAAGGATATTTTTTGCTGGGTACAAAATGCTGGATTGACAGTTCTTTCATTCCTGCACTTGAAAAAATGTTGGCCATTTCTTCTGAGCTCCATGATTTCTATTGAGAAATCTGTCAGTTAAATAATTTTTCTTCTATAGATAACATGAAGATTCAAGTTTCAAGATTTTTTCTATACTTAGTTTTCAGAAGTTTGATTATGATGCACTGACATGGACTTCTTGGGGTTTATCTTTTTTAGGGTTTATACATCTTTCTGAATGTATAGTTTTGCCAAATTTGGGATATTTTCAGCCAATATTTCTTCAAATATTTTTTCAGCTCCACACTTTTTCTCTTCTCCTTCTGGAACTCCAAGGATTAAGATGTTAGATCTTTTATTATTATTCCACAGCTCCCTATTGCTCTGTTAAATTTTTCTGTTTTCTCTATATTGTTCAAGCTGGATAATTCTTATTGCTATATCTTCAAATCTGCTGATTCTTTCCAATATCTTTGCAATTCTTCTCTGGATCCCATCCAAATAAGTTTTTATATAAATTATTGTACTTTTCAGTTCTGAAACTTATACTTGGTTCCTTATTACATTTTCCATTTATCCGCTGATTTTCTTTTTTTAAAAATTTGTTTCAAGAGTGTTTATACTTGCTTGTTGAAACATCATTATGATGGCTGCTTTAAAAGTTGTGTCAGATAATTTAAATATTTGTTTTATCATTGCTGGCTTCTGCTGATGATCTTGTCTCATTCAAGTTGAGATTTTTCCTAGGTGGTGGTAAATAATTTTTATATTACATCTTGGCCCTGGTCAGTGTCGCTCATTTGGAGTATCATCCCATACACCAAAAAGTCACGGGTTCGATTCCTGATCCTGATTGCGTATCTAGGTTGTGAGCTTGGTTCCCAATTGGGGCACATCCAAGGGGAAACCAATGATGTTTCTCAAATCAATGTTTCTCTCTCCCTTCTCTCTAAAAGAATCAATAAACATATCCTGGGGTGAGGATTAAAAAAAAATTAGAGTTTGGTCATTTTAGTATTGTCAAGAGACTCTGGATTAATTTAATCTTGTTTTAACAAGCCTCTACCAAAACTTAACTGGTAGGATAAAGTGTGCCAATAGGGAAATGAGGGGTGCTGAATCTTCACAATCAGGCAGGGTTGAAGTCCTGGCTTTCCAAAGGGTCTCCACTGATGCCCTGTTAACTATGACAAAGTGGGGCAAGTCCACTTTCTTACTCATCCTCCACTGACCCTGTTACTGGTGGGTGTGATCGATTTCTATGTTCCCTACCTGGTCTTCACTGACTCTACCTAGTCCCAATGAGGAGCGATTCATTACCACTGGGCAGGCGTGGAAATCCACTGACACTGCAAGGGCAGGGGATGGCAGGGAGGAGAACTTGCTACTGCCACGAAGGGGACAGACATAGGTGGAAGTTTATGCCTCTACTTACCTTTGCTGACAAAGGTATAGGGGCTAAGCTGCCCCCACCAACCTATTATTTTGCAGGAGTAGGGTGCTTATTATCAAATGGGCTTCTGCCTTCTTACGATGTCCCTTTTCCAGTCCTTGGCAACAGAGAGCAGACTTTTCTTGGGACTTTTTGGGTCTGTGACAATTGGCATTTCTGAGTTGTGTGCATACCGTCTGAGACGTGGAGGAAATAAAAGGAAAATCCAGAGAACTTACTGCTATGTCATTCTTTGAGTCTCTGGGTCCCTAGCCAGTCTGTCATCTTCTTTCCACCTTTTGAAGTCTTCTTCTGTTTTATTTATAATGTCCAGTGTTTTTAGGTGTACTTAGGAGGGACGGGAGACATGTCTATTCCATTTTGTGTACATGTGTGTTGAGGGCATTAAAGGCCCGACTTAAGCTAATTGTATAGTCAAAATAGAAGATAAACATAAACTAAGAAGCAGAGAAATGAAGTAATAGTTATGAAATAAACCCGTCTTTCATAGAAATATTATTACCTTTCCCAGCTGCCCTCCTAATCTTGGGAATGGTAAACTTCTTCAAAGGATTGTCTTCTACACCAGAAACCAATAAAGATTCACTGGCTGAGTTCATTTTCCACAGTGGCTTGTATTTAGCAATCTCTTTCATTTCCATTTTTTTGGTGGCCTAAAATCAACCCAAAGTTATTAAGCAAAAAGTCAATAAAGATCTGAGGCAATGGCAGTAAAATCATTTAAAAGTTCTTACATGGAATTAAATAAAGCTATATTCTTGGCCACACTGACAACAGGTTTCAATCTCAATCTGCCAGGTTAAATATTTATTTTGTAGTTTCTAATAGACTTTTGTAGCCCATGTAATTGGGTTAATAAAAAGCCTCTGTGTTACTGAAAAGCTTAATAACTACAAAACACCTGTGTATTGTTTTTTTAAAAACTAACATTTGGTAAAATTCTTGCCAAATCCTCTACTTGTTAACATTTTTTTAAAACCTCTGTGAATAGACAATACTTTATAAATCAGAATCTCTGGAAGAAAGTATGAAAGCTGTAAACCAATTATTGCATGGCTAACCCAACAAGTGATGGCCTAAAACAGTTATTCATTGACTGTTGTTCTTAAATATCACTCTACAAATGGTTTAAGACATCATATATTGTCATTCTAGCAGTAAAAAATTCCTCTGCTTCCCTCCTCGCTTCTTTTCCCAAACCCTCTCTCCCCTTCCCCATAATGAATTCACTTAATTTGATTCTTAACCTTTCAAGTAGAATTCATACTGGATATCAAAAGAAAGCTATGGAGCCCACCACGTATGTGTGAACACGTATTTTTCATACCATTTCATAATCTAGTTAGTTCATGGGCCTCCTGATACCAACTGATTGGCTCAAACATTACATCATAATCCAAATTAAGAGCTGTCAAAATTCCACAGTAGGATCACAAAGGATAAGATTCTACTGAAGGTTCATGAAGGATTTCCCCCCTAATCCACCCTCCTCCTCCCTTTATGAAAGGTGAACTTGCACTAGCCCAATCAATTGTGGATCAGAACAGAAACAGACATCCCCAGGAAGAGAAGAAACTCAGTCTGTCTCTCATCAAGCCACACTGACGGACACTAGTGGTGCTGACTTCTAATAAGAATATACTTAAAAATCTACCAGCTCCAGAGAGTGCTACCATGACTGTCATATTCACCTGGTAGTTTTACAAGGGGAAAAGGGAGAATAATTTATTAAAATGACTTATATGACAAAAAACCTCTTCAATTAATCATGATCTATGCCTACCCCCCACAAAGGTATATGATCATCAGTTGAAAATACTTTACTTGAAGAGCTACATGCTGTAACAATCCTTCATATTGCTTTTAAATAGTTAAATTATATTTTCAGTAAAGGTGAATATTTCAGGTATATGTCTTTTTTTTCTAAAACGTTTCTCGGATATTAATAAAGACTTAAGGAATTCACTTAATTTGTTCAGCAACACTACCTCAAATTAAGAATAAAAGGACACACATTATCTCTGCTTCCTTTTAACAGTATGTGAGAGGTACTCACAGTGGCAGAATAAAACATATAAAGGACCTAAAAAGCTAATGGGAAAAGGAAAATGGCTTAGGAACTTCTAGGAGTGA
The DNA here is from genome assembly GCA_963924515.1 of Vespertilio murinus. Classification (NCBI taxonomy): domain Eukaryota; kingdom Metazoa; phylum Chordata; class Mammalia; order Chiroptera; family Vespertilionidae; genus Vespertilio; species Vespertilio murinus. The sequence goes on from OZ004707.1 coordinate 15,667,758, forward strand.
GAATGAGTTTCAGCTTGTAAAAGAAAGTTTAGACTTAAACACTATAGACAGATTAAGAATAAATTTTACTTAGAAAGGCAAGAAAATTCAGATTATAATATTAGGTGAAACACGGAACTTCTCTGAGGCTAATAATAGTATCAAGTGCCTCACATGGATACAGTCACAGTTAACTACACACAATTAACCATTAGTGTAGCTCTGAAGTCTACACTATGGAATCAAGTTATGGTTTGTCAAGAAGCACAGTATTGTAAAGTTAGCTAGGTGAGAAGGCAAGTGATGTTGGTTTTAATTCTAGCTCTGCAAACCAAATTAAACTTGGAGGAGCCACTAACTTCCTGTCCAGTGCATTACTCTGTGTGTATTATTCAGAGACTCATTAGTGGCAAAGGAATAAATCCCTTTGATGTCAATAGCCAAGTCAAAAGACTTTATACTCTCAAAGTCTATTTTAAAAGAATATTTGTACTGAGATTCCTAAGTCTATCATTAAAAATTAAGGACCTGAATGCTCGAGAGTTTTGGTAATAGATTAGAGATTACTAAATTAGTCTGCAAAATCTTTTACCTCGTTACTATAAGGATCTTTAATAAGAACACACTGTAAATAGAAATAAAAACAAAATAGTATTTGGTATTTCAACTGAACTTAAGAGAGTCCTATTAATAAGACTTAACTATCAGTTATGAAAAGGTTTTCTAATATAAGGCAACTTAGGATGACTAGATACATGAAGCAATATTGAGAAAGTTTTTTTTTCAGTCCTCTTTCATACTTTTACATTAATGAGCTTTTTAACTTACCTTTAACATCTCTAAAAATGTGCTCTCTCTTTAACAAAAAGAAATAATGCCTCAGCTTCAGGATTTTTTTTTGGCAAATAATACTATTATGTTTTAACTTGTATTTACTAATGCCTTTTATTTGTGCCAAATAACACTGGCTTTCCACTTATTTTCCATCACCAAATAATACTTAAGTAAAAAAAATAAGTCTATTGTTAAGTTACTAAAATAGTTTTGTAATTATGGTATTCAGATATGACAAAAATCATCCCCCTTCTAGTAATCTCAGGAAAGAGGTCCTGAAGAATAAGTGATGAATAAATAATGACCTTGGAACTTTAGTCACAAACACATAGAATGTTCTTGAGAGTTCTAAACAGTTGAGACTAAGATGACTTCTTATAAACAAAGGGGTAAATCAGATCATACATAAGATAAACTAAATATACACTTGTGAGATTAAGCCCACTAAGTGTATATTTATTTAGTCCAAATTTTTATTGGACAGATCAGGGATTGGCAAAGTATAGCTTGTGGATCAAATCCAACCCACTACCTACTTTTGTAGGGCCCACAAGATTAAGTGATTGGAAAAAGTCAGTAATAATATTTAATGTCACTTAAAATTATATAATATTCAAGGGTCCATAGTTAATGGAACACAGACAGACCTATTCATCTACTGTCTATGGATGCTTTCCTATTATAAAGAGCAAAACTGAGTAAATGTGACACTGACACTATGGCCCACAAAGACTAAACTATTTTCTATCTAGTCTTTCACAGAAAGTTTGCCAACTTCTGCTATAGATGAAGCAACTGAGTGTCAACGAGTTGAGACAATGAAGATAGGTCTCATGATATCCATTTCAAAGGGGTGTCTCCTACACTCGCACTGTTGCAATGATCTCTACACTATATTCTGAATTTCATCCCTACCCACTTTGCTTCTCTCTATCCTGCTCAACAGCTTTTAAATTAGGTTCAAACCTGATCATTAAAAAAAAAAAAACAACCCACACAAAATAAACAAAACCTGCCAGGGTTGTATTTAATTTCCACCATCATTACTCTACCTAAACAGCAAGCTTCAGACATCCATGACCACAACAGTCTCTCTCTCTCACTCACATCAGTACACTTCTGTTTCGGAACTTGGCCTCTCTACATCTGATATTCGACCAATCAGCTCTTCCTGAGTTTTGTGACTTCATAATCCTGACTTTACCAGCCACTTCTCAAGTAGTACTTCCTTAAGTCTTTTGATAACTCATCTTTCTTTAACTTGCTTTTATTATTGTTATAACTATCTTTTCACTTATATAAGAAAATAATACTAAAAATTTATTATTTTATCTTTGTAAGTCATAAAAATAGAATCTGGTGGTTTTAATTTTGCATTTCTCTTACTATTAGTCGAGACTGAGTCATCTCATTTACTTTTGTTCTGTGAATCAATTGTTCCTTTTTCTCCATTTTTTTTGCCTATAAGTTGGTCTTTTAGTTTATGATTTGTAAAGACTCTATACAGAAAGTAGCTTTTAGGTTGTCGTAAGTGTTCCAATAGCTTCATCTTTTAGTTTTATGGCATTTTCCTCTCGTAGCAGAACTTTACTTTTTGTGTAGTCTAATTTCTCAATCTTTTATTATAACGAATCTTTATACTATCACCAATAGTGCATGAGAGTTCCATTCGCTCCACATCCTGATTGACACTTGATCTTGGCAGACTTTAATTTTTGCCAATCTGTTAGGTGCAAATAATATCTTATTGTGGTTATTCTGCATTTCTCTGATTTTAATGCCATTGGTCATCTACTGAGTATATTTTGGCCATTTGTGTTTTCACATCTGTGAAATGCCTGTTTAAATGTTTTACTCACTTTTCTATGAGGCTGTTTACTCTATGTATTTGCAAGAAATCTTTTTGAGATACTAACTCTTCACCTATTACACATGCTGCAAATAATTCTCCCCACGTTTTAAACTTGTCTTTTCACTTTTTTGAACAGAAATATTTAATTTTACTGTAGTCAGAATTATGAAGTTTTCCTTTATATTTTGTGCTTTCTTTTTTTTTTTGCTTTTGTTCAACTTTAAGAAATAATTTTCCCAAAGGGCATAAAGACAATCCCCATATTATTTTGTAAAAGTTTTATAGTATAGCCACTCACCTTTAAGTCTTTAGTTTGCCTGAAATTCATTTTTGTCTAAGGTAAGTAAGAAGGATTCAATTTTTCCATGTGCATATCAAGCTTTCCTTGGCCCGTTTATCTAGAGCAGGGGTGGGCAAACTTTTTGACTTGAGGGCCACCTTGGGTTCTTAAACTGGACCAGAGGGGCCAAACAAAAGCAAGCTGACCATGCTGGCACTCTCATCGTGGGCTGCTGGTGAAGGAGTGGAGGGGAGAGCAAGAGAACCCTCCGTTCTTTTGGCTCCGTGGGCTGGATAGAACAGCCGAACGGGCCAGATCCGGCCCTCGGAACGTAGTTTGCCCACAGCTGATCTAGAGTCTCATCTCTGACATAAATCAATTTTCCACAGAGGCATGAATTCTAGGCTCTCTGCTCTGTTTTATTGGTTGTGGTGTTTTTCTGCAACCCTGTATTATTACCATAATATAAATAAATCTTGATATATGTCTGGGCATAATCAAAAGAAAAGACAAATCCTCTTCTCCCAAAGCATCTTTGCTCTTACATACACATCCTATATAATAAAAGTGTAGTATGCAAATTGTCCCTTTGACCAAGAGTTTGTCCAGGAGTTTGACCAGGGGGCAGGGGCCAGCTGGGGGAAGGAAGGGAGGTCCCGGTGGCGGCAGGCGGCCAGGGGAAGGGAGGAAGTACCCAGCTGGCAGCTGCTAGGGACCCTATCAGTGCACAAATTTAGTGCACTGGGCCTCTGGTTTTAAAATAAGCTTGCCTAATAATAAATCATGTTTAGGTTTTAATTGGAATATCATTGACTCTACTGATCAATTTTGGAAGAAATGACATTGCTATATTAGTCTTCCTATCTGTGAATATAGTATATCTCTACATTTATTCATGTCATTAGTATCTTTCAGTAAAGATTTATATTTTTCCCCCAAGAGGGTTTTACACATTTTCTTTCCTGAAGCCTTTTTTTTGTAATTTTTTAAATTGTTTACGGTATTACAAGCAGTAGTACATATGCCTCTATTTTTTCTTCCTCTCTGACCTCCCTGCAGACTCCCTACATATTTAAAAAATTTTTTTTAAATATATTTTATTGATATTTTACAGAGATGAAGGGAGAAGGATAGAGAGCTAGAAACGTCGATGAGAGAGAAACACCGACCAGCTGCCTCTTGCACACCCCCCACCAGGGGTATGCCCACAACCAATGTACATGCCCTTGACCGGAATCGAACCGGGACCTTTCAGTCCGCAGACCGACGCTCTACCACTGAGCCAAACCGTTTCGGCCTCCCTACACATTTTAAAGTATTTATTCTAAGGTACTTTATAATTTTTCAATTACATGATATCTTTAAAAGTTACATTTTTATTCACTGCTATTATGTTTAAAATGGTGTTAGGATAATGATAATAATAAGGGCTAACATTTATTGCTAACACTTACTAGATACCCTTTATCTAAGTGAGTTAGATATATATTGATCAATTTACTCCTCACAATATCCCTATGAGACACCCTTATTTCAAACTAGAGGCCTGGTGCACAAAATTTGTGCACAGAGGGGGTGTCCCTCAGCTCACCCTGCACCCTCTCCAATCTGGGACCCCTTGAGGGAGGTCCGACGGCCAGTTTGGGCCCAATTATGGTGGGATTGGGCCTAAACAGGCAGCCAGACATCCATCTCACAATCTAGGACTGCTGGCTCCCAACTGCCTTTCTGATTGCCCCTAACTGCTTCTGCCTGCCAGCCTGATCACCCTCTAACCACTCCCCTGCCAGCCTGATTGAGGCCTAACTGCTCCCCTGCCAGCCTGTTTACCCCTAACTTAAGGTAACTAGATGTCCCATTTTTAGCAAAATTAGGACTGTCCCGCCAAAAGCGGATGTCTGGTCACCTTACCTAACTGCCATCCCCTGCAGGCCTGGTCACCCCTAACTGCCCTTTCTGCCACCCAGTTTGTCCCCAACTTCCCTCCTCTGTTGGCCTGGTCAGCCCTAACTGCCCTCCCCCGCAGGCTTGATCGCCCCCAACTGCCCTCCCCTGCTGGCCATCTTGTGTCCACATAGGGGCAGCATCATTTGACCACATGGGGGCAGCCATCTTGTGTGCTGGAGTGATGGTCAATCTGCATATTACTCTTTTATTAGATAGGATTAGAAAAGGAAGTGCAAGGATGTTAAATAATGTGCCCAAGGGTACAAATGTAGGAAGTGCTGAATCTGGAATTCAAAGCCAGATAATAATGATGTAGTTTTGTTTCTTTGTATTTTTTTTAACACCATTTCTTTCTATTTTTTAAAATATATTTTATTGATTTCTTACATAGAGAAAGAGAGAGGGATAGAGAGTTAGAAACATCGATGAGAGAGAAACGGATCAATTGTCTCCTGCACACCCCCCACTGGGGATGTGCCCGCAACCAAGGTACATGCCCTTGATCGGAACTGAACCTGGGACCTTACAGTCCGCAGGCTGACGCTCTATCCACTGAGCCAAAATGGTTTTGGCTTTTCTTTCATTTTAAAGAGAATATTTTAATTCTTTTACAATTGAATGATAAATTCTATTATTTTGTGTGTGAACATAGTGTATCAGGTTACATTTTCCTGGGAACAAATTCTATACTGGCTGTTTTCTCTCTCAGCACTTTGAAGATATTATCCCACTATTTACTGCCATCCACTTCTACTAAAAAATCACCTACATATTGGCATTAATTGATAGGCAATCTTTTTCTCTAGCAGCTTTTAAAGTATCCTTTGTCTCTGATGCTCTGCATTTTCATCAATGATGTTGCAGTCTAATTATCTGATGGATTTTCTTATATCTAAGGTTTGATTAATCTTTGACAGTTACATGCAATTCTCAGCAACTTTACCTTTGAATATGGTTCTATTTCCTTAGACTAAAACTTTCAGTTATCTATGTTAGAACTTCTACCTTTATTCTTCAAATACGTTAACTCCTAATTCATATCCTTCATTTCTTCCCTAGGCTTCATTCTTAATGAAGCTGATTTAAAATCAATAGTTTATTTTATACACACGCACACAACACACACTTGTGCATGGGAAGAGGGCTTAAAAATTATCCAGTTTATAAATGAAGATTGATCAGGCTCATTGTAACATTCTATTTTCATATTGCTTAAATTTTTTTATTATGATGAATAACAAAACTATAAGAGTTTTTTTATTATTAAATGTATATAAATTATCTTGGAAAGAAACTAATTGCTTTAGTTGCCTATAGAGAAAGGAACACTTGGTGATTTAGGAATGAGAAGGAGAGCAATTTATTAGTCATATCTTCATTACCTTTCCAGTTTTTGACTTTGTAAATTTAAAACCTCTTAAAAAATGAAAAGACTCCATTTATTATAGCAACAGAATATAAAATACCTAAGAATAAACTTAAGAAATAGCCAGGGTTGGTAGGCTGACATCTGAAAAAATCTTGATCATAGAATATTTGTCTAAAAATAAAATACGCATACTTTATTTCTTGAGAAGTACTTATTATGACTGCAAAATCTTCTGACATTAAGTTTCCAAAATTGATTCAATTTTCTCCGCATCCTTGCCAGCAATTTGTCTTGATTTGTTGATGATAGCCATTCTGAAAGTTGTGAGATGGTACCTCACTGTCATTTTGACTTGCATCTCTCAGATGATTAGTGATTTTGAGAATGTTTTCATATGTCTCTTGGCTTCCTTATGTCTTCTTTCGAAAAGCATCTATTTAGGATGATTGCCCATTTTTTGAGTGAGTTGTCTTCCTTTTGTTAAGTTGTATGAGCTCCCTGTAAATGTTGGAGATAAACCCTTATCGGAGATATTGTTGGCAAATATGTTCTCCCATGCAGTGGGCTTTCTTGTTGTTTTGTTAATGGTTCCTTTTGCTGTGCAGAAGCTTTTTATTTTGGTGTAGTCTCATTTGTTTATTTTCTCTTTAGTTTCCATTGCCCCTGGAGCTGTGTGGGTGAAGATATTGCTTCAGTATATATCTGAGATTTTGCTGCATGTGGATTCCTCTAATATTTTTATGGTTTCCCATCTTACGGTTAAGTGCTTTATCCATTTTGAGTTTATTTTTGTGTATGGTGTAAGTTGGTGGTCTAGTTTCAATTTTTTGAATATGTCTGGCCAAATTTCCCAGCACCATTTATTAAAGAGACTGTCTTGACTCCATTGTATGTTCTTGCCTCCTTTGTCAAATAGCATTGCTATTTTTTTTTTGCTGATTTTTTGTTTAGAGGATTTATCCAGTGGTGTCAGTGGGGTATTCAAGTCCCCTACCATGACTGTATTGCTAACAATCTCTCCCTTAATATCTTCCAGAGGTTGTTTTATGTATTTGGGTGCTCCTATATTGGGTGCATATATGTTTACCAGAGTTACATCATCTTGTTTAATTGCTACCTTTAGTATTATGTAGTGGCCTTCCTTATCTCTTACTATGGCCTTTACTTTGAGGTCTATTTTGTCAGATATAAGTATCGCAACCCCAGCATTTTTCTCATTTCCATTTGCCTGAAAAATATTTTTCCATCCCTTCACTCTCAGTCTGTATGAATCCTTTGTTCTGAGGTGGATCTCTTGCAGACAGAAAATATATGGGTTATATTTTCTTATCCATTCAGCCACCCTATGTCTTTTGATTGGAGCATTTAATCCATTTATGTTTAATGTTATGATAAGTACTGGTTTGTCATCATTTTTATTTTTAATGTTTGTGTTTCTTATTGCCTTTCTGTTTTGTCTTTTTACAGCAGTCCCTTTAGGATTTCTTGCATTGCGGGTGTGGTGTTAATAAACTCTCTTATTCTAATATGGGATCCCTTGAAGGTAACTTTCTGTCTCTCTCGGGCAGCCTTTAAGATTCTCACTTTGTCGTTGGTGTTTGCCAGTTTAATAATGATGTGACTTGGTGTCGGTCTTTTTGTGTTCATATTGTTTGGGACTCTATGTACTTCTTGGTCTTGTGTAGTTTTTTCTTCTTGACAATATCAGGGAAGTTTTCTCATTATTTCTCCAAACAGGTTTCCTCTTCCTCTCCTTCTGGTACCCCCATTATGTGAATGTTGTTTCATTTTGTGTTGTCCCAAAGCTCTCTTAGGCTCTCCTCTTGCTTTTTAAAATTTCTTTCCAGTTGCTGCTGTGTTTGTGTGTTTTTTCCTACCTACCTTGTCTTCCACTTAGCTGATGTGGTCCTCAGCCTCTTCTAGCCTCCCAATGTGTTCTTTATTACAGCTATGTCATTCTTCATTTCTCTTGGTTCTTTTTCATGTTGGTGGCATTCTCATTCAGCTCCTTACAATTCTCATTGAGTTGTATTTTTCATTGAGTTGTATTTGTCATCCAGCTGTTTGAGCATCCTTATATAACCATTACTCTGAATTCTTTCTCTGATGAGTTACTTGCCTCAATTTCATTTAACTCCATTTCTGGTGATTCTTTTTTTTTTCCTTTGGAGATTACTTTTTTGTCTTCACATTTTTTGCTCTAATATTTTAACTGTAGATCTGATTGCTTCGTTACGCAGGTTCTTTTGGGGATGATGCCACTGGTGTGATCTCTCAGGTCTCCTGGGCTCAGTAATCTATCATAGCTCCCTACTTGAGCTATTTGGGTTCTCTTGATGTAGGCCTGCAAGTTGGAAAGGCGCAACTATAGTGTCTAGAAGTCAGCAGCCATGGAGGGAGATGTTCAAATTTTTGCTGTCTTGTGCCCTTGGTTGAAACTGTGCGTGCCCAGTGGGGCTCACAGTGGCACCCAGGAGCTGTCTGTTGGGGTGGTGGGACTCAGGAGGCCTGTGCTCTGGAAAGGTATGACTGTGGTGTCAGAGTTCCGTAGGTGTGGGGTGGGCAGACTCAGCTTTTGCTGCTGCTCCCATGGTTGGATACACGGGCCTCCAGTGGCGGCTCACGGGGCACCCGCAGTACGTTTGCAGGCAGGGTGTACTGAAGCAATCTGAGGGGCCCTGGCACTGATGCCCCACGATCACGGTGTCTGTGGGCAGGTATCCCAGAAGAGGGAATTCAGAGTTTCTACAGCCCAGCAGTGCACCCATTTGTTTTTGTGTGTGCCCAGCTGGGTCTCACAGTGGTGCCCAAGGGCTGCTTGTGGAGCGGTGGGCTTGGGAGGCCTGTGCGCTGGAAAAGCATGTGACTGCAATGTCCAGAGTTCTGCAGCTGTAGGGTGGGAAGACTCAGTTTTTGCTGCTGTGCCTGTGCACTCCCAGTGGTGATTCACAGCGGCACCCACGGTGAGTTTGCCAGCATGGTGCACCGCGCAATCGAGGTGTCTATGGGTAGGTATCCAGGATGAGTGAGTTCACACTTTCTACTTCCAGGGGAGTGCGTCCCTGTTTATTCAAGATCGCACCCAGTGGGGGTTCACAGCGGTTCCTAAGAGCAGCCCGTGGATCAATGGGCTCAGGGGGCCTGCTTGCTGGAAATGGGCGACCATGGCAGTGCATTTGCTGGCGCAGAGCTCTGACGCGCCCCGAGGGGCCCTGGCACTGAAGTCGCGCAGCTGGGGTGTCTGTGGGCAGTCATTCAGGAAGAGGGAATTCAGAATTTCCACTGCGGGGCAGCGTGCCCTTGTCTGTACAAAATCACACTCAGCGGGGGCTCCCAGCGGCTCCCAGGAGCGGCCGTGGCGTGCCCTGGAAGCCTGCACACTGAAAACGCGCACGTGTGACTGTCGTGTCCGGAGGCCTGCCGCTGGGGAGGAGGAAGTCGCACTCACTGCTGTGGGAGCGGTGCCCCTTTGGGGGTGGAGGTCCCCAGGTCTGCAGGATTTAGGCTGGAGTGTCTGCTGGGTGGCAGGCAGGCAGTGTCCAAGGCCTGTCTGAGTGGTGGTGCTGATGAGTTCCTAGAAGAGGCCGCTCTCCCTGTCCACGAGAGCCTGGTCTGCCAGCCCCTGCTGCTCCTGCTGGACTTAACTGTCCCTCCCTCACTCACACACACAGCACACACATCCACACACCCTTTCACCCCTCCCTCACTCACACACACACCACACACATCCACACACTCTCCTCTCACCCCCTCCCTCACTCACACACACACCACACACATCCACACACTCTCCTCTCACCCCCTCACTCACACACACACACACCACACACATCCACACACTCTCCTCTCACCCCCTCACTCACTCACACCCTCTCCCACACCTCTGTTCTGTCAGCCGCCATCTTTTTCCTCCCAACTCTGCATTTTTTTTAAATTAAAAAATTTTCAATTACAGTTGAAGTTCAATATTATATTAGTTTCAGATGTACAAAAATGTGGTTAGGCATTTACATAACTTACAAAGAGATCCCCCTGATTAAGTCTAGTACCTTTGACACCATACATAGTTATTACAATATATTTTATTATATTCCCTATGCCCTACTTTACAGACCCATGCTGTTTCTTTTCTTGCTTATGTACTGGTTCAAAAAAAGTAGTTCTAAATTTTGAATACTACCAATGTTTCAAGCAATCTTTGCATATTGGCCTGACTTTCTAGATAGGGTATTCAAAGATTCAATACTTATGCTAAATTAAGATGAATTTTATATGGGCCAATATTCTCCACTGGGCTATAATTTACACAATTTTTCTATCTTCTATACTAACCACAGCTCCTTATAAAATAAGAACCCAATAAATATTACTGCATAGAATAAGTACATACTTGAAAAGTATTCCAATGTATAAACAATATATACATTCTTTATGCATCTTTTAAAAATGCCCTTATTTATACATCCATTGTAAAATAGAAGTGTTCACCTAAAGTGGGTTGAAATAAATCAATACAGTAATGTAAATAATAGAAACAAAGCCATTATTTGAAATACTTACCATTTTTCAATGAAATCTACCATCATATGATTATGATCAGGACTCAGTCCATACATGGAAAGTGACAAAAGAATATCTATTGAAAAAAAAAGGAAGGAAGGAAGGAAGGAAGGAAGGAAGGAAGGAAGGAAGGAAGGAAGAAAGAAAGAGGCAAGGATTTGTAGAGAATTATGGTCAGAAAAATCTCTTAAAATTTTAAAAACTGATTTTAGGGAGGGAGAAATGGGTTGAGAGAAAAACATCAATATAAAAGAGATACATCAATTAGTTTCTTCCAAATACACCCTGACTGGTGATTGAATCCCCAACCCAGGCATGTGCTGTGACTAGAAATCAAACCCATGACCTTCCAGTGCCCTGAATGACTCCAACCAACTGAGCCACACCAGCCAGAGCTCAGAAAAATCTCTTTACTGTCCTCTCTGCTCATCTTTTCTCCTGATTTCTGCTTCCCTTTTCCTCCTTTTTCATTTTCAGGAGGGAGCAGTCTGTTTTCTGCATGTCCCACTGTCTTCTCTGTCATACCCTTACATTCTAGTCTACTCTCTCACTCTTTAAAAAAAACACACAAAAAAGCATATATATATATATATATATATATATATATATATATATATTATTGATTTCAAAGAGGAAGAGAGAGGGAGATATAGAAACATCAATGATGAGAGACAATCATTGATTGACTGCCTCCTGCACGCCCCCTACTGGGGATCGAGTCCACAACCTGGTCATATGCCCTGACCGGGAATCGAACCATGACCTCCTGGTTCATAGGTTGGCTTGGCTCTCTCACTCTGTCATTAAGCCCTTATCTTTCTCTTTCCTTTAGCACATTCTCATCTGATATTCAAATCATCTCACCACTTTTATGCAGCCATCTAATAGAGAAAACGACATTGTGACACAGATGAACTTACTCTCTTGGATTTTTTATATTGCAAAAAAAACCAAACCAAAACAAAAAAACACTCCCCCAAAAAACCCCACACACAAAAAACCCCCAACACACGAAACATTTAGTAACTATTAGTTTTATACCAGAATTTTGTACAGTATACAGTTATGATACATGCTATGTGTTGTGTAGATAATTTACATACAGTATCTCATTTAATCTTCACTGACTGGTAGTATTATTCCTATTTTTCAAGATGAGAAAACATTGAGACTCAGAAAGCTTAAGAAACTTGCCTAAGGTTACCCAACTGCTAACTTGTTTTACCCATCCAAACTTGATGTCTGGATTCTAAACCACTATACCATCTTAATCAGACCTTAAGTTTATTTTTAGAGGCATTTAAATCCTAACTCTGATAGTATGTACCATGAAAACAATAACAACATATAATTAGTCCAAATCTTAATGACTAGCTGTAATGAGCTTTATGCTTGTCTTGATTTCGGGGTAATACTACTTTTTCCTTGATTTCAGATAATACTGAAACATTACAATAATACTGATTTCATGGTAATAGCTACATGGCACTAATCCATCATTTAAATACTACACATTCTTTAAGAAAAGGTACTTTTTACTAGTGAAAATCCAGCAAAATTTAAGACTGCCTCTAAATTTTAGATTCTTTTCTATGAGTCAAGCATTAAAAAAAATAAAAAAGTAATTTAAAATAGACATTGTAGATACATTTAAAAAAAGAAATTACTACACATTATAAAACTCACTATATAAACAAAAGAACATCTCATGCTTTACTAATATATTATTTGCCTATTTTTTACTGAAGTGCTTTAATGAGTTGTCATTGCCCAAGAGACCCAAAGAAATAAAAGTAGAGAATATTTTTAAAAAATCAGGTTATACTCATGAAATTTAAGGATAATAAAGATGAAAGGCTGGCATATAATAAAGTGTCAAATAATTTGGGAAAGAGAAATAGTGAACAATTTTACAGTGATGGTCTATATCCTTCACAAATTCCCATTATGTGAGCTGTCCATTCAATAAGGATATCAAAACTGGTGTAAAATGCAGAAACCGGTTTGGCTCATTGGATAGAGCATCGGCCTGTGGACTGAAAGGTCCCAGGTTCGATTCCGGTCAAGGGCATGTACATTGGTTGCTGGCACATCCCCAGTAGGGGGTGTGCAGGAGGCAGCTGGTTGATGTTTCTCTCTCATCGATGTTCCTAGCTCTCTATCCCTCTCTCCCTTCCTCTCTGTAAAAAATCAATTATATATATATATATATATATATATATATATATATATACACACACACACACACACACATATATATATATATATATATATATATATATATATTTAAACTGGTGTAAAATATTTAGTAATAATTATATGGGTAACATGTACATCTGGAAATTGATTAGTGGCATTTGCATGTCTTTTATAATTATAGTAAGTTAAAGGATAATTTTTAAGTCAGTACATTAAAATGAGGACCTGAAGCAAACTTCTAAATTAATAACAATGGCATGTATAAGAAAAACATGTTTGAGGACATAAAAGTGACAAACTGTCTTTTAATTTGATAATTAAAATTATTCACAGGAGGATGTTAATACCAAGACACTTTCTGGAATAGGAAAACTGTGGCAAACAAAACCCCTGGAATGGGAGAAAATAATATGAGTATGGGAAAAATTAAATTACAGAGCAACACCAACCATAGGTTTTAACAGAAAAGGCACTGATTTGGTAAGCCTTTCCACAAATTTGTGGGAGATATTCCATAAAAAGAAAAATTAAACTGTCAATGACTTTTTTTCTTTTCTTTTCCAGAACTATCCAGGATAGTAACTCTAAATTTAATCTGCAGAGGGATGTATGTATTTGTCTAGGCATGGTTAGAAATATTCAACTAATGGTACAATTAAATATAAGAATTCTTTCATTGATATATTTCAGATTTTCTTCTTTAAAAATGATCCATTTAGCAAGAAAAAAAGGCTTATAAAAGAGTTGGGTGGCGGGGGGAACCTCAGTTTTACCTCATTTACCTGTTTCATAATGTGTTATACAAGAACAGAAGTGACAATCTTGCCCTAACTGATTTGGCTCAGTAGATAGTGTCGGCCTGCAGACTGAAGGGTCCCAGGTTCGATTCCAGTCAAGGGCATGTACCTTGATTGCGGGTGCATCCCCAGTAGGGGGTGTGCAGGAGGCAGCTGATTGATGTTTCTAAGTCTCTATCCCTCTCCCTTCTTCTCCGTAAAAGATCAATAATATATATATATATATATATATTTTAAAAAAGAAGTGACAATCTTGTGTTTAGTTGTAAGGGGAAAAAAAAAATCCAAAACAAAAATGTCACCTCTCCATTCTTTAGAAACCTGTTGTATTTAGGGACAGAAAATAGAGAGGCAAATATCAACTTATAAGGTACACAAGTAATATATGTTAGGGCAGGGTATAAAATTATTTTAGAAAATTAAGCTTATTATGATTTTGTCAAATGAACACCCATCAAGTGGGAGCACAGGGTGCCAGATGGTGCGCCAAGGTTCAACAGCAGACCACCAAGAGGAGTTGAAATAGAGCAGTTACTCACACAGGGTTCCTAACGTGCCTCAGGGACGGCGTGGGAGCTGAGGAGAGTGCAGACAGAGAGGCGGGACCCAGAGCATCGCCTTCATGGGGGCTAACGGGTGGAGTGCTCTGGATTCCTGGGCTAAGGCTGGATTGGTTACCTCAAATCCACAGGGCAGGGTGTCGGTAAGTTAGCGGGGCTCTTTTCTAAGTGGAGAATAAGGGGAAGGCACTGGGAGACAGAGACTGTGGATCCCAAGGGGTGCTGGAGAAGTCACACCAGAAGCTTCCATTTGCCTGTGACTCTGAGGGCTACTCCTGAGGGCATGCACTTCTGGAAGAGGATCAGCGTCAGTTTAAGGTCCCCGCAGGCTGCGTGGCCAAACAAAATGGATGCTGATGCAGCCATACAATGGAGTAGCTTAGCTAACCTCTCAACAACACTTGAGGTGAAAAAAAAAGCAGAGAAATAGAAATGAAGCGATCAGAAAGGCAAGATCTGGGTAAAGAATGTATGCCGCTAAATTAAATTCAGTTATTTAGATAGTGAGCTTTTAGTCAGTGTTTAAAGAAGCCTTAAAAAAAAAGGTCTTGCCAAAACCGGTTTGGCTCAGTGGACAGAGCGTCAGCCTGCGGACTGAAAGGTCGCAGGTTCGATTCGGGTCAAGGGCATGTACCTTGGTTGTGGGCACATCCCCGGTAGGGGGCGTGCAGGAGGCAGCTGATTGGTGATTCTCTCTCATTGATGTTTTTAACTATCTATCCCTCTCTCTTCCTCTCTGTAAAAAATCAATAAAATATATATTTTAAAAAAAGCACTTGTATTGAAAAATATCTTAACCAACACCTCTAGAAAAAAAAGTATTCAGTAAGTCTGTTATCCAAGTAGTATATACTATACTTTCCAATTACGGAACACTGGCTATGCAAGCACCGGGAACTAACATTCACATTCATAAAATTACCTGTATTTCTGGTCGTAGTGAACTAAGGGCAGTGATTCTCAAACTGTGGTCTCTAGACCAGAAGCATCAGTATCTGTGGCATGCAAATCTCTGGCTTCCTCCTAGAACTAGCGAATCAGAAACTCTAGAAATAGGACTCAACCATCCATGACCTGGCAAGTTCTCTAGGCGATTCTGATGTAAGCTTATTTTGAGATCTACAGGTAGATAATTCTGAGGAAAGCATCCCATCAGCTACATAAGAACCATTTATTTTTTTCCACCTCTTCTTTTTTATTTTTAATACCAGTGATCTCTTTCAACTAGTGTCACTATTAGGAGAAAGAAATAGTCTTCACTGGGAACTTTACTTTCTGGCTTAACACTCCTGATGAGAAAGAATTAAAAAAAAAAAAAAAGGCTGGAACTGGTTTGGCTCAGTGGATAGAGCGTCGGCCTGCGGACTGAAGGGTCCTGGGTTCCATTCTGGTCAGGGGCATGTACCTTGGTTGCGGGCACACCCCCGGTAGGAGGTGTGCAAGAGGCAGCTGATTGATGACTCTCTCTCATCGATGTTTCTAACTCTCTATCCCTCTCTCTTCCTCTCTGTAAAAAAATCAATAATATATATATATTTTTAAAAAAGGATGTAGTTTTTGCCTTTTGGGGAGGAATGGAGGCAGGCATTGAATTCATTTACCAAACAGCTACCTTGTTCTAGGCCAGGGGTGGGCAAACTTTTTGACTCGAGGGGGCACAATGGGTTCTTAAACTGGAACGGAGGACCGGAACAAAAGCATGGATGGAGTGTTTGTGTGAACTAATATAAATTCAAAGTAAACATCATTACATAAAAGGGTCTTTTTTTATTTTTTTATTTCAATAGTTTAGAACAGCCATCTGGCCCGCGGGCCGTAGTTTGCCCACGCCTGTTCTAGGCACTCAGCAAGAAGGAAAGACAAGGAAGTAGAAAAGTACTGCGAGGATACCAATAATTTTTATACTGGGCACCAATTTTTATAGTTATTAGTATTTAATGTAATACTAATAACAGAGCTTGCCTATTCCTAGTATTCACATAGGCAGCAATAGCCAGTTGCATGGTAAGATATTTACATTAAAGCAATGGACTAGCAAAGTAAAAAAAACCATGGTTCATCTCTGGTGATCTAGGGTTAGTGTTTCACAAACTTTAACATATATCAAAATCACTGAGAGGGCTTATTAAAACACAAGATTACTGGGTTCCACTTCTAGTTTTCAATTCAGTATGACCAAACTGAGGCCAAAGAATTTTTTATTTCTATAAATTCTAGGGACCACATTTTGAGAAGCATCGATCTAGATCAGTGTTGCCCAAACTTTTGACATATGTGTACCCCTTCTATAATTTTTGTAATGCTGAGTACCCCTCGTCAAAAAAAAGGATGTATTTTAATAACAATCAAAATATATTTATTTTTTTCTTTTTTTGGTTCATACACAAAATAATAATAAACAAAAATAAAATTATTCATAATAAAATATAAATAAAAGTTCTATTATAAATAACATTTATTTGCACACCGGACCATCTCACGCCTCACAAGACTGTCTTGACTTGACTCATGAGAACATAGAATTAGGCACAGCTAAGCACGGTGCAGTGCATACCCCCACCACACTCCGGTGCAACGCGTACCCCCACCAAACTCTTCCCGTACCCATGGGGGTACGCGTACCACACTTTGGGAAACACTGATCTAGATCATCAGGCAGAATACAATTTGGGCACTTCAGAAAGGAAAGAGTCTAAGAATTACCAACATATTAAAAAAAAAGTATTTATTTGTTTTAGAGAAAGGGAAGGAATAAAGGGGGGGTGGGTAGAGTGGGGCACTGATTTGTTGTTCCACTTCTTTATGCATTCATTGGTTGATTCTTGTATGTGCCCTTACCAGGGATCGAACCTGCAACCTTGGTGTGTTGGGATGATGCTTTAACTAACCAAGCTACCCAGGCAGGGCTACTAGCACCTTTCTTAAGGCTTATTCACTTCAATTTATTGCTGAGATTTAGTCTGCTGCTTTTAGGGCAAAGAAAACAGGCAAGAAAGGGATTATCCTTTAAACAACGTGGTTTAACTATTTTATCACAATAACCAATGTTCGGTTGTCTGTGTTGGCTCAGCCAACTTCCAATGTGAGGAGGTTCAGAAACTAGAAGCAAAAACTAGTATTCAAAGGTTTCCATGATTTTGTGGTGACTCTGAAGCTCTAATTCTGTGCTTAATGTCCTGTTTTGTATGGGTGAATTTCTCTAAAACTTTTGGGCAGTCTCCTTTGAGGCCCGAGGAGGATCCTGTATCTAATAATACACACAGTCACCTGAGAATCAAGTTAAAAGCAATTTACACGCTTTAAAGACTATCCCAAGAGCCTAAGCTATGGGAAAGGGTATTTCCAGTCCAACTGCTTTTCATCAGGGGGATAATTAAAGCGAAAGTCCCCCGTAGGTTAGGAATCCCATGGCTTCCCTGTGGAGTCTGGGAGCTTTGGAAAACATAGATCGGGTTCCACAAAGAGGTCAAGGTCATCCTGGCTACAGCCAGAGGAAGGAGAAATAATAGCTCAGCTCTTCACTAACTCAATCCTCTAGTCCTCCTTCAGCCCCAAATGCTCAAACGTTCTGCATGCCTTGGCCAAAATAGAACCACAAAGGAGGGACAATCCAAGGATAACTTGCAACCTCTTTCACAACAAGGAAAATAACGTGGGCTACATGTAAACCTAAATCCTCTCCTAAATAGATGAGCACAGTAAGAGGGTAATTGCTACTGCCGGGGAGCCCACCTGTTAAATATACAGAGTACTTTCCTCTAAGTAACGGGATTGAAAACAGAGGGAAAAGCCAATGATAACAGCAAGCAAAGTAAACCCTTTGCCAGCTGAAAGCCATTTCTTGTCCTCCCTACAGAGCTATAAGGAGAGATGATTGCCGAGGGAACGTCCTTGAAATTAGATCTGTTATTAGAAGGGTGTGATACGTGGAAGTTAATTGTGCTAGGGGCTACAAAGACGAAGAATAGACCAGTCAATCAACATAATCCCAAACTGAGCGCACTCTCAGCTCAGCAGAAGGAAATTGTATGTACAAGGAGTTAGGGAATTGTTGTGAAAGCACAGGGATGAGATTAGTAGCTAAACTATTATAGCTAGGAGACTTTTTAAAAGACATTAGGGAAATACAAAGAAATAATCAGATGATTAAAGATAATGACATACAATTTTCAAGGGACTCAACAACATAAAACATTTGGAAGAGTAAAAATAATAAGAGCACCTTCTTTAATCCTTGTAGAAAACTTATCAATTAGCCTCCCCAACAACAACAACAAAAATCTCTATAACTGGTAACATCTAAAAATCCACACAACTAATTTTTATTAATGTAGGACAAGTAACTATACAGGTAATACATGAGGCACTGCTTGGTAACTTTCTAACTAGGACTGAACCGACACCGAGTCAACCTTTCCTCCTACATTGGATTGCTTTCCAATTAAAAACCAACAGTAAGGACACATATGTAATACCTTAATCAATAAAGAAATTAAAAAGAAATTTCCTTCTAATCTAAATTGCAATTCATTCTTGCTTTTAAAGATATTCCTCTCATTGAAAAATATTAAGCTATCTTTTTGTGTTGGTCCAAAGAATTCAACAGTAATTTCATTTTCTACACATCTTGGTATGGAAAATACAGCAACCAAACACTTCACCTGTTATGGCCTGCTAAACCTAAAAGTAGAAAATATATGGCTGAAGCCAGAAGGATAAAAAAAAATTTTTTTTAAGATAAGTTATCTTAAGTTAATACTGGATCATTTATATTGGTAGCGGAGTCATTTCCAGAAAACATGAATACACAATTATAATTCCTAAATAAATTTATCTATATATCCTTTTCATGAAAGAGGATAAATATTCATTTAAGAATTGAAATTTTGCATATTTAAATTTGAGAAGGTTAATAACTAGCAACTAGCCAATTTTCTTCCATGTCAGCAGCAAGTGAATAATGTACATCCTAATTAACGTTCCTATAAAGGATTGATTTTAATATAATTTTTCTGTTTCTAACATCAAATTTATTTTAAGATTCTACTTGACTTAAATAACAAACAGTTCTCTCAAAAAGTCTATAGAAGCAGTTTAATCATGCAATGTCTAAAATACTGAAACAAACCTGGTACGGATTACACCTCCTAGATGGACTGGATACTTAAAGGACTTCAAACAAACAAAATTTGAATACAGAGCCCCAAAGAATAAATAGAATACTTGTCATATCACTAGCAGAGAAATAAACTTGCATCGTTTTCCTTTTGTGAGACTTGTCTTCTGCTAGACTAAAATTTTAGCCCTTTCTTTTGGACAGTCATATTAAATATAAGGTGACCAAAACAGAATACTTAGCCATTAGATTTTTTTTTCAGGAAACAAATTTGTAGCAAGTAATTTTCCTTTAAAAATTTATCATAAGTAGTTCAAATAGGTTGTTTTTATAAGTAATTAGTTGACTTATTGATGCCACAGGTTAAGGATAAACATTTTTAGAGAGTTTGGTGAAATTAGATCACCCAGTTCCAAATCTTGTTCTGTCCCTTACTAACGGTGCGACTTTGGACCAGTTATCTTATCTCTCCATGCTTCATTCTCTTCATATGGAAAAGTGGGAAAATGAGCAAATATTTACTTATTCAATTCAGTTAATCGACACTCTCCTGCTGTACTGATGAACTGAATTAATATACTCAACACACAGAACAATGATTGACTTACAGTAAAGTGCTATGTGGTGGCTATTATTAGTGCATGTTTAATCAAATGAGGAGGTATAACTTTTTAAATTTCATAGTGTAATGTTATTAATAATTTAACATTCCTCCATTCTTTAAAAACAAACCTGTGAAGGCCTATTTTCTTTTTAGCTCTCAGAGAAAACAAACGTGAATAAAAGTGTTTGTATTTGTATGGGCAAAATACCCCAGAGAGGTAGGTGTAAGTTTGCAAAAACTAAAATCCTAGGTTTAACTGATTAAAATGGGCTTGACAGACAAAGGCAAACACACAAAAAATTTTGGGTTTTCTAGAGAGAAAGATGGACTTGTGGAACTTTTCTTTCTTTCTTTTCTTTCTTTCTCTCTCTCTCTTTTTTTTAAAGATATGGCTTTTCAGTTGACTTTAGGGAGAGAAAGGGAAAGGGAGAGAGAGAGATAGGGATATCGATGAGAGAGAAACATTAATCAGCTGCCTCCTACACATGCCCCACTGAGGACTGAGCCCACAACCCGGGCATGTGCTCTGACTGGGAATCGAACCCGAGACCTCTTGGTGCGTGGGATGACGATCAACCAACTGAGCCACACTGGCCAGGCTGTGGAACTTTTCTTTAAAACTTGTTTTTTTTCACCGAAGCCGCTTCCTATTACTTGGCTAAATATGACTTCATACAAAACACACCACACAGAACGTCAAGGATGTATAAAACGTAAGTCTGTCATTCCCAGTTCACAGGGCTGACCGCCACTGCAATATGCAATCCTACTAGCAAAAAACTGTTAACCTTGTACAAGTTTTGCCATGTTTTTATTTGTTGTATTATATTAATGGCACATTTATGGCAATATTTCCATTTATGTGTATTAAAATATTTACTTATAGCTCCCTTTACAGATGACAATTGGCTTTATGCTCACAGTCTCTGCTAAGATCCAAGGCCTAGGGTGGGGCAGGCGTTGAGTGGAGGGAGGCAAAGTGGGGGAGGAAATGAGGGGCGATCTGTAATAGTGTCAACAATTGAAAAATAAATTAAAAAAAGCTTACGTGAGCTTGAAACGAGGCTTTACTTGTAAGCCACAACACAACACTTACCTAGCAAAAAAAGAGGTCACGGGGGCTTACCTCAACTACCGCGTTTCCCCGAAAATAAGACATCCTCCGAAAATAAGACTTACTTACAGGTTTCCTTCCGGGTGAAATATAAGGCACCCCCCTAAAATAAGGCCCCCAGGATTCACAGTTTGTCTGGTTTGTGTTGACAACTACCGTACTACCGTACCGTATACATGTAATAAATTTCCTTTATTTTCATTTAACAATAAATGTGTACCGTATTCTTCTTCATGGAAAAATAAGACATCCCCTGAAAATAAGACCTAGCACATTAATTTTTGCTTTGGGAGCAAAAATTAATATAAGACACTGTCTTATTTTCGGGGAAACAGGGTAGGTGCTCCCTGAGCCAACTGAGCGTGGCCACGGAGCCAGTCTGGAGGGCCCGCTGTGGGGGGACTCGGTAAAGCCGGGACGAGCTCAGCGCAGCCACCAGACTTCAGAAATTAAAACTTCATTGCCACCTACCCTGAAGCCTCTCCTTTAACGGTCACTGTATCTCTACTGAATTATATTTCACTGCTAAATCTTAAATTTGGAGGCATCTTTGGGATGTCCAATAGGCACAGCTATAGATATATATTTTTAATCCTCACCTGAGGATATTTTTTCTATTGATTTTTAGGGAGAGTGGGAGAGGGAAAGACAAGAGAGAAAAACACTGATGTGAGAGAAACACATCGACTGGTTGCCTCTTGCACGAGCCCGACTAGGGTCTGGACCGGGGAGAGGTCTGCGCCCGAGGTGTGTGCCCCTGACAGGAATAGAACCCAGGACCCTTTGGTCTGACGGGCAACGCTCTACCCCCCGAGCTACGCTGGCTGGGGCAGGACGGCTGTTGTCACGCTGTTACTGTTGTAGGGGCTGCCGTCCACACGGTGCTGGTCCTTCTGTCTGTGTGGCCTGGAACCGAGGCTCAGGGCAGTGGGGGAAGGCAAACAGGATTACAGTCAACATTACCTTTTTATAGCATTAAATTGATTTTTTTAATGCCAAAAAAGGGGACAAGGTGCAATAAATGCGGACTAAGTGAAGACATAAAGGACTGGCAGTCAAAACCTAGGTTTGAGTCGTAACTCTGCCTCTATCTAGCTATTTCTGTCTATAAAATTTGCTCCTCTAAAAGCAACCTCTAAAGTTCATTAGTGCTAAATTTGCTTCTGGGGAAGGGGTGTCTCACACCATTCAGAGATGAAGCCATATATCTTTTCCTCACCAAAATACGCGTGTGTTTTTTTCATTTTGCAAACAATTAGCAGCTTCAAGTAATCATTAAAGTCCATGTATCCCAAGAACCTCTAGAAAAAGGTATTACAGTGGTTCGTCCTGATTTAATACAAATCATGTTATTTACTCAATCTTCCTTATTATTCCCCCTCTCTCAAGCTCGTTCTCTCTCTCTCTCTCTTTCACACACACACACACACTTCTTACTTTACAGTCTTGCTCTTGAATTTGTAACTACTATACCAATACTAACTCTTACATTTATTTTTTAAAAATGTGAAAAAATGAAGTTTTACCTTCACTGCCAAAGGAAAGCATTTCCCGCTCTTGGTGCATGTCTGCTCACACAGGTTTTGGATGAAATCAGTGATGTTCTCTTACTGCATTATTGTCACTGAAACCCTCAAATGGAGTTACAGTGGACCAAACCTTTCAGAAACCTAAAATCAAAATACATTCCCCCCCCCCCCCTGTATATCTAGGATCCAATAAGCACTACCAAAGCTACCCAAAACCAAAGTTAGGTTCTGATTAGGGTTTGATTGTCCGCATATTCACAGCCACGCTCCTGCAAGCAGTTGTTGCAGCTTTGCCAGAGTCTCAGCTGTTGTAATTAAAGGCAGACTCAGGGGCAGCTTTTAAGGAGCAGTAATTAGAAAGGCTTTGTGTTATGTGGATTATACATTTGAAGGATATAGAATTCCTACAAGACTTCAGGGACTATCCTAATGGGCCGAGTTGCTCATTAAAGCAGTCATCAAATTTACTCTGAGTTTGCAATTTTCCGAACTATGCTCACCTTATTACACAACGGCACCTCACCTTGCACAACACAGCTATTTCTAAAAAGTTATCTTCTGTCAGTCGAACCCTGCAACCGGACTAACTTCGTAAAACTGAAATTATTACAAAGCACTAACGAATCACTCCAGTGCGATAAACACATCATATCAATAAAATACTGGTGTTCTCGAAATGTCTGTCAAATTGAACTGGAAAAAAAAATCTTCCTTTATGAACATAAAGAGAAGTTAAAAATGTGTGAATAAAAAGTCAGACTTAGACCAGTGTTTCCCAAACTTCTCTCATGATGAGAATCACCTGGTGGAGTTGTTAAAATACAGATTCCTGAATCCCGACTAAGAAGTGCCAAGCTAGAATTTTGGGGAACATATAGGTAAAATTGTATTCTTAACTAGTAGTTTAACAGCTCCACCAGGTGATTCTCATCATGAGAGAAGTTTGGGGAGCACTGACTTGGATGGAGACCAATCCCACTGGGCAGCACATGGAGGACCGGCAGTGTTCACCCGATTCCGTAACCGCTAACGGGAGAACGTGTAGGTGCTCCAACCTCCCTCGATCATCCTTCATGAAAGCAAAGACGTTTTGAAACGAGAGAGGAATTGGAATACAGGAAAAGCAGACCAAAGTACTGGGGTTTCCCCCAAAATAAGACATCCTCCGAAAATAAGACCTACTTCATGGAAACATACTACATCCCCTGAAAATAAGACCTAGCGCATCTTTGGGAGCAAAAATTAATATAAGACACTGTCTTATTTTTGGGGAAACAGGGTCATATACTTATCAAAAATCAAAACTGTCAATTTTTCTAAAACTAGCCTTCAGGCATTATAAAAAAAATAGTGACTGTTTTCCCTAATTCAAAAAATTTGCAAGCCAGATATTGTATGCCTTCCTTAGAATGGTGAACCATATTTATAAGCTAAAAGTGTCCAAGTACCCTAGTGAATGTACTGACAGAAAAAGTGGCCTCAGGTCATTTGTGATTAAGTTAAATACTGTAACGATGCTAGAGGCCCGGTGCACGAAATTCTTGCGAGGGACACGGCCCTGACAGCCCTGGCTTCATCGGGAAGGTCGGAAGGGCGGTCAGCTGTCTTGTCTAATTAGCATATTACGCTTTTATTATTATGGACCTTATTAATAAAAGTACTATGATTATATTTTACTGGTTGTAGAAAACACTTTAAAAATATATATATTATTGATTTTTTTTTTTACAGAGAGGAAGGGAGAGAGATAGAGAGCTAGAAACATCAATGAGAGAAACATCAACCAGCTGCCTCTTGCACACCCCCTCCCCTACTGGGGATGTGCCCGCAACCAAGGTACATGCCCTTGACCGGAATCGAACCCGGGACCTTTCAGTCCACAGACCGACGCTCTACCACTGAGCCAAACCGGTTTCAGCATAGAAAACACTTTTAATGTAGATATGTTTAACATGACATATTCGTTTTAAATGTACAACACAATGATTCTACATGTAATATTGTTAAACGATGAAATTTTAAGGTGTTAAACTATAAAAATGAAATATGGCTGACATATATACCAAAATTGAAATTATCACTAGCCACCAGCGTTATAATTTCAGAGAATGTAACTAAGAGCTACGCTATTTTGCCTATTTAGTTCACAACTGAACTCTACAAATAAGCTCTACAATTAACTCATATGAATTTTTAAATAAAAAATTTTAAAAGAAAAATGTGCATGGGTATCCAACATGCCTAGGCATTCTCTCCAAAATGTAGACACCTTTCTGAATAAGGAAGTTTAGAAATTTTTAAATATCAGGGCAAGAAGGTAAAGACCTTTAAAAATTAGAAAGCGAGCCATGACAAAGCGTTGAAAAATACCCCTAAACACCGATTTGACTCCTTCCGTCCCCGGGTCTCAAATAAACCCCCTCCTTCCCAATCGGCAACGATCTATTCGACCTATTTTCGAGAGAAGCCTACAATCTTTTAAGAACACCCAGTCAGCAAAAAATAACCAACTTCTTAGACGTGAACCCAATCACACTCCCCTTTACACTTGCATCACTTCCACCCCCTCCATACCCACCAACACATAGCCGTGAAAGAGGACCCTGAGCTCGCCAAAAAGTAAATTATAATTCTGTGTGTCGCTCTGACTTCCTAACTGGAGACGATCGCTCCCGGTCACCCCGGTCCCCCCAAAGCAAGCGGCGCGCTGGCGCTGCTGGAGCGCGTTACCTGGCCCTCGGAGCGCCCAAGGTTTTGAAACTTAGGGGGGCCGGTGCCAATGACACCCCCTTTCTCCCCACTCTCTGAGCAGGTTCCCCGTGTACCGCACGCAGAGGTTCCAACCCGACGGCAGGGACCCGACCACAGGCGGCCGGGGCGGACACCGCCTGCCTTCCCGGAGGAGAGGGGCTGCGCTCGGGCACCGGCTCGGCTGAAACTACCTGCGGCCCGACGCCTCCTGCACCCGGCGCCGCGGGCCCCGACCGCCGCACCGCGTCCCACGAAGCCCAGAGCAGCCCAGGCGAGGCGGCCCCGCCAACTTTCCACGCCGCCTTACAACGGCCGGGGCGCCCGGGACACGCGGCCGCCGCATCCCCGCATCCCCGGGCGCACACCCCGCCCGCCCGCCGCCCGCACGCCGCCCGGGGACGCTCCCCTCGGGGCCCCGCCGCCCGCGCCGCCCGCCGCCCGCGCCTACCCGAGCGCCGCCTCGGCCACCGGCTTCGGCAGCGCGATGGCGGGCGGCCGGCGGGCATCGTCCGAGCGCGGGTCCGGCTGGGGGCGGCGCGGCGCGCGCGCGGCCCGGGGCGCCTCGCGGCGGGGCGAGGGCCGCCTTCCCGCCTCCGCCGCCGCGCTCCCTCCGGAGCCGGAGCCGCGGGCCGGGGCGCCCGGGTGCGGCGCCGCGAGGCCACGCCCCGTCCGCGCCCCCTGCCGGCGGGTGGGGCGGCCTCGCCCCCGTCTGGCCGCGGCGCCCCGGGGGACACAGCACCCCGGCCGGGCGCCCGCCCCGAACCGACCCGAGGGGGAGGTTCCGCGCGCACCGCGCACCGCGCGCGGAGCGTTCGGGGCGCCCCTTTCCTGCCTTCGGGGCAGCTGAGAACTGGGGGCGTCAGGGCGAAGGCGCTCGAACACGAAGGGCTTCCCCCTCCCGGTGCCCCAGCGCCCCCAGCTGCTGACAGGCGTCCCGCTACCTCGGGGCTCCTTGCACAGAGGTGGGGGTGTGTATGGGGGTGGGGTGGGGTGGGTGGGCGCGAGCGTGGGAACCTGCCCACCCGAGGAAAGCCGCTATTTCCCATTCGGGGCTGGAGGAGGTCCCAGGCCCCTGGGAAGCCCCGCTTTGGGGCTTGTGGCAGGAACGAATCCCCGGGCCTCGTGAGAGTGACATTCCTCCCCTCTCCAATGCACCCCAAAACCTTGCTAGCGTGTAAACCGCCCCGCCTCATCCCCCCATGGTCCCCACAAACCTGGAGCTGCCTCCTCTGCAGAGTTTCTCCGCATCTGAATCTCCACGGGGTCGGGTGGTGGGCGGACGGGGAGGAAGGAGGCTTCACGTGCGCACCTCTCCGCGGAGGCTTCTCGGCGAGTGGGTCGCACCCACGCCTGCGCAGTGGGGGGGACTGGAGGCCCTGCAGGGGGAGACCTAACCAAGTGGGGGGTGGGGGTGGGGGTCTGGGTGAAAATGGACTCCGTATTACGGTTCAGTGTGCTGACGGGAAATGTGTACTCAGTCCGAACTGTTTGCACATAGTAGGTCCTCAACCAGCGTTTGATGAATGACTGAGTGAGTGGACTATCCCTGCTACCGGCATCCTTTCCACTCAGACAGAGGCCTGGGCTCTCTTCCCTGAAGCGTGGGCCCTGCGTAAGCCTCCAGGCATCCGTAGTAGTTCTCCTAAAGTGGCCATTTTGGTACATTGTAGGTTTGAAATACCTTTCACTTGACCTATTTTTTAATGGGTAAAGTGATGCCTCATTCCACTTCCCGATAATCACTTACTATAAGGCAAATTGTTTCAGGCCTGCAGTTGTGAAATGGAATCTAAAGAACTAATACCTGGATTCTGTGATCTATGTAGCCCTTGAATCGGGCTGTAATAGAGAATGCTGTAAATTATTCGTTTTATGAATGCAATAAGTCTTAAAAATCTTGATTTTTGGAATTTGCTGCTTCTTGGAGTTCGTTACCTCTAAGCTCGAGCCTTAGCTAAGGAAGTTGACCATTAGCCATGGAACATATAAAGTCCTTGCAAAACTTTTTGAATTAAATTATAAAACCATTGAAAAAAATGTACCAGAATGACCCCGTCATAAGAACTGGTCCAGAAATGCAAAAATATTTTTCAACATCACTGATGTATCTAGGCACTCACTTCTTTTAGCCTCCTTTCCTTTTTAAAATCATTATCTTCAAGGGGATGAAGAGACATCTATTTCTTGTCCTCCCAGATTCTTGCATGTCACATTCAAGATATTCAAGTCATTAGAAATGCTTTTCACATTGCTATTGCTGTTATCACTACTTTCTAAGAATATTGATAGAGCTGGGTAGGATTAATTGGATCTGAATCTTGGCAAACATACTATAATGTTCTGAATATACAATTCTAAGATAGGCTTGGACTTAATTTTCTTAAAAGAAGAGATTTCCTGCATTAAAGTAGAATACTTTGGCCAGAATAAAATAAGTAAGATGTTATTAATAAAGTAATTAATACTTCTTTTCATTTTTCTACACCTCTGTATTTTATTCTTTTCCTCAAAAGAAGTAAATAGTGTCATATTAAGTCAGAGTTATTCAGAGAAATATATACTGAGTGGCCAGATTATTATAATCTCTGAATGCATAATAATCTGATCGCTCAATATATATCTTTTTTTAAAAAAATATATTTTATTGATATTTCACAGAGAGGAAGAGAGAGGGATAGAGAGCTAGAAACGTCGATGAGAGAGAAACATCGACCAGCTGCCTCTTGCACACCCCCTACCGGGGATGTGCCCGCAACCAAGGTACATGCCCTTGACCGGAATCTAACCCGGGACCTTTCAGTCCGCAGGCAGACGCTCTACCACTGAGCCAAACCGGTTTCGGCATCAATGTATATCTTATATAATAAAAGGCTAATATGCAAATTGTTCCCTTCACTAGGAGTTCCACCAGCAGGCAGGCTGGCCAACTGCCCATGTCCCCTCCCCTTGGCCAGGCTGGCCAGACCCCACCCAGACACGATGTATCAGGCCTCTAATACACACACACACACACACACACACACACACACACACACACACACACTAGAGGCCCAGTGCACGAAATTCATGCATGGGGTGGAGAGTGTCCCTCAGCCCAGCTTGCACTCCCTCCAATTTGGGACCCCTTGACGGATGTCCAACTGCCCATTTAGGCTCAATCCTGGTAGAATCAAGCTTAAATGGGCCGTCGGACATCCCTCTCACAATCCAGGACTGCTGGCTCCCAACTGCTTGCCTGCCGGCCTTCTTGATTGCCACTAACCGCTTCTGCCTGTCAGCCTGATCACCTCCTAACCACTCCCCTGCCAGCCTGATTGATGTCTAACTGCTCCCCTGTCAGCCTGTTTGCCCCCAACTTCCTTTCTCTGCCAGCCTGGTCATCCCTAACTGCCCTCCCCTGCAGGCTTGATCACCTCCAACTGCCCTCCCTTACAGGCCTGGTCCTTACCAACTGCCCACCCCTGCTGGCCTGATCGCCCACAACTGCTCTCCCTGCAGGCCTAGTCCCTCC
The DNA here is from genome assembly GCA_963924515.1 of Vespertilio murinus. Lineage (NCBI taxonomy): Eukaryota > Metazoa > Chordata > Mammalia > Chiroptera > Vespertilionidae > Vespertilio > Vespertilio murinus. The sequence continues at coordinate 15,696,760 of OZ004707.1, forward strand.
CAACTGCCCTCCCCTTCTGGCCATCTTGGGGCAGCCATCTTTGACCACGTGGGGGCAGTCATCTTGTGTGTTGGAGTGATGGTCAATTTGCATATCAATCTTATATTGGATAGGATAGAGGCCTGGTATATGGGTGGGGGCCAGCTGGTTTGCCCTGAAGATTGTCCCAGATCAGGGTGGGGTTTCCTTTGGGGCATGGGGTGGCCTGGGTGAGGGCCTGTGGTGGTTTTCAGGCTGGCCACATCCCCAGGCGACCCAAGCGGAGGCCCTGGTATCTGGGATTTATTTATCTTCTATAATTGAAACTTTGTAGCCTCGAGTAGAGGCCTAGGCTGACTTGGGTGTGCTGAAAGCTTGGCTTCCTCCATTACCGGGGAAACCCAAGCTTCCTGCTTACTTTGTGGCACAGCCATCTTGGTCGGGTTAATTTGCATACTTGATCTTGATTGGCTGGTGGGTGTGGCTTGTGGGTGTAGCAGGGGTATGGTCAATTTGCATATTACTTTTTTATTAGATAGGCTATGAGAAAGAGATTGATTTATTATAAGGTTTTGGCTCACAGATTAATGGAGGCTGAAAAGTCTCCAGATCCGCAGTCAGCAAGTGGGACACCCAGGAGAGCCAATGTTATAGGTGTAGTTTCAAAGCTGGCAGGCTCAAAAACCGAGAAGAACCAATGTTTCAGTTCAAGTCCAAAGACAGAAAGACTAATGTTCTAGCTCAAAGTAGTCAGATAGAAGATATTCCCTCTTATTCAGCTTTTTTGTTCTGTGTAGGTCTACATTTATGTGGATGAGGCCCACCCATGTTAGAGAGGCCAACTTGCTTTTCTTAGTCCACTCATTCAAATATTAATCTCATCTGGAAACATCTCTACAGACATAACCTGAATAATGTTTTTAAAAAATATATATTTTATTGAATTTTTTACAGAGAGGAAGGGAGAGGGATAGAGAGCTAGAAACATCGATGAGAGAGAATCATTGATCAGCTGCCTCTTGCACACCCCCTACTGGGGATGTGCCCGCAACCCAGGTACATGCCCTTGACCGGAATCAAACCTGGGACTCTTCAGTCCACAGACCGGCACTCTATCCACTGAGCAAAACCGGTTTCGGCCTGAATAATGTTTTGACCAGATGTCTGGTCAAACTCCTAGTCTGACTTCTCCTCTCTGGAATTGCAGCCTTCTTATTTCCTGAGTTGGTACGCTGTTTTGACATTTGCTCTGGCTCAGAGTTTTTCAAACATTGTCAACTCATTTTTCCTCCCATTTTATTGGAATGCCAATTTTCCTTTATTTAATATCTTTAATCTTAAATGAACAAATCTTATTTATACTGAAATTCTATTGTAGTTTTAAACACAGCCCTTTAAAAATAATTTCTTAAGTTAACTATGATTTCTTTTCTTAGATGTGACTAGCCCATAGGTGTTACCAATGTGAATGCATTTTTTAGCAAAAGTTTGTAGGGTTAAACAATAGCAGTGTTTTAATAAGGTAATGGTGAACTTCAAGTGTAATCTACAACCTAAGCATTCAAAGTCTCATGTTTTAGAGTTGGTAAGAACTTAAGAGATTCTGAATGCTGAGATCCACAGATGTGAAGTAATCTGCCCAAATTTGATGAAATATTTATAAATAAATCATATTCCCTTCTTTCTATTAAGAAATCCCTTACTCCCCACACACTTATTCCATTGAAATGAGATTGAAGAGGAATAGGTTAGAAAAATATTAGCATCTTTCTATACAGAAAGACACTGTCACTTTCTGGATATATTTCATGGTTAGCTTGTATAAGTGTTTTAATACAGAACATCCTTGCATTACAACATACTGGTCTGTTCTCTCTTCTCTAGGTTTCTCTCTTTCCCTACTTCTATGTCTACCTCTATCTCTATCCTGCATAAAGACAAGATAAAACTAATGATACTTTAGAAAAGGTTGGATCAAGTTGATTTTCAGTTGAATATTTTCTAGCCCTTTAAAGCTTAGTAATGTTTTTGGAGGGACACTGCCATCTTGTATATGTTACCAGACACTGTGCCTTTTACACATATTCTCCCCTAATCCTCATAACAATCCTGAAAAACAGCATTATTTTATTTTATTTTTTAAAAAAATATATATTTTATTGATTTTTTTTTTTACAGAGAGGAAGAGAGAGGGATAGAGAGCCAGAAACATCGATGAGAGAGAAACATTGATCCACTGCCTCTTGCACACCCCCTACTGGGGATGTGCCCGCAACCAAGGTACATGCCCTTGACCGGAATCGAACCTGGGACCTTTCAGTCTGCAGGCCGACGCTCTATCCACTGAGCCAAACTGGTTTCGGCCAGCATAATTTTATTTTACAGCTGGAGAATCTGAGGCTCAGACAAAGTCATATCCTAAGCACATACAGCTATGGTAGAGGGAGAATTCAAATCTAAGAGCTTTGGCTCTGAAACCTGCTTCCTTTTTATTGTTCTACACTAACTGAAAATGTGAAAAGAATGAGTAATTTTCTTGCCAAATTCCAAAAGTGGAGATAGTTTTGTCAAAGTTTTAAGCTCCTAATGATATTACAACCTTCATAAATTCTAATCTTTGACATATCTTGAGCTAATTACTGTCGCTCCAAGCCAGTGAAATGGCTGCTGAACAAACGCTGTTGATGCAAATCCAATAAGTGACAACTTCTATGGAATGATTAGTTAATTATTAATTTACTGGCAAGGTTTCCAGCATCACCACCCATATATGGTCGATTAATTTCAGACAAAGGAGCCAAGACAATACAGTGGGAAAGGGAGAGTCTATTCAGTACATTGTGTTTGGGAAAACTGGATAGCTACATGCAAAAAAACATACGAAACTAGATCGCTATCTTACATTAAACACAAAGATTAATTCAAAATGAATTAAAGACTTAAAGGCCTGAAACTACCGTTTCCCCCTGAAAATAAGACATCCTCCGAAAATAAGACCTACTTCATGGAAACAATACATCCTCTGAAAATAAGACCTAGAGCATCTTTGGGAGCAAAAATTAATATCAGACACTGTCTTATTTTTTGGGAAACAGGGTATATACAACTTCTAGTGGGTAGTATGCCAGGTGAAATAACTCAGACGGAGAAAGGCAAGTACTGTCTGATTTCATTTCTACGTGGAATCTAAAAAAGCAAAAACAAGCAAACAAAACTCACAGATACTGATGACAGATGGGTGGTTATCAGAGGGGAAGGTGGTCAATGGTATGGTGACAGAAGGTAACTAGACGTAATTGTGGTGATCACTTTGCCGTGTACACAGAGATTACATTATTATGTGTCACAGCTGAAACTAATACAACGTCACAGACATTATATATGCCGTGTGCATTATGTATAGTAATTTTACTTCAATAAAATAAAACAAAAATAAAAAGTTTCTAGCATTTTCTCCATATAGTCAACGACCTAGAAAGAAAAAAAATTTCTTGAGTCGTTATGTAATTGAAAGGCAAATGTGCACCCAATTCCCCAGGGAAAGAATAGAGCGGTAGCTTTTCCTATGGCTTAAAAATAGCTGCATCTCCTGATACCCTCTTGGAGTGAAAATATTGACAATGGGGAGAAAATGTGCACATTTACTGTAGAACTAGGGAGGCCTTGGCCAGCTCTGGGCTGATATGAAGCTTCTCTGATGAAGGGAGCTGGTCCCCCTGGGCCACGCTGGCAGAAGAGCTCCCTGAAGACCCACCGGGATCAGCACTTCAGAGGAAGGGAAGAGTGTTGACAATGGCCAACAGCAGTCCTCAGCCTGGGCCCAGTGCGAAAGCCCTTCCCAAACCAGCCACTGCAGGATGGGCTGTCCAGGGTGCCGGGTAATCTTTGGAGCGCAAGCTTAAAACACAAAACCGGAGAAAAAGACCCTTTTTCTCTTGAAGAATGGGAGGCCTCTGTAAGAAGCCAGGTTATGTCTGTCACAGACGTGAGCAAGGGTGCAGAGGTAACGCTGTTTCGGAGGGAAAGTGGAGTAGCACAGGAAATGGCTGATGCGTGGGCTACAGAAAAGAACAGTCCGGCAGTGGACTGCTCACCCGGTTCTTTCACCTGGTAGCCCTTCCAAAGCAGAACTGGCCCCTTTGCGCTCGCTAAATCCTTCGAATTCTTGAATGAATCACAGCTGGGGAGGTGGTCAGATTTAGCAAAAAAAAAAAAAAAAAAACCACAAAAAAACCACAAAACAAATGAAAAGATACAGGATGTCCCGTTAAATTTGAATCTCAGATAAATAACAAGTAGTTTTTCAGTGTAAGCGTGTTCTATGTAATATTTACCTGAGATTCAAATTTAACTGGGTGTATTGTATGTTTAATCTGTCAATCCTATCTCCAAGGTAAAGATGACAGAATTTCTGGGTTAATTTTATCAGATGAGGTCTCAAACAGGGGTCATGCCTGTTACTAAGCCAAGGTAGACTATAAATAGTATTTTCTCTGTAATGTAATGGTATCCGTGCCTACCACTTAACACTGTATTGCAATCACTAATTTTCTTATGTCTCCCCCAGTTTTCGGTGAGTTATTAGAGGGAGGGCACTGTGTTTTCCCCAGGTCTGTATTCCTGAAGCTCACTCAACACAATTCCTTATAGTCATATTTGTTAAATGCTAAGGGAATACTTCAGTAAATTCATTCCAGTTTCAATGAACTTGGGCAAATTGTCATTCTATCCAGTAGAGGGAAGCTGAGCACACAGTACTGTACAGAGCAATCCATTCCGCAGGGTGGAGCAAGCCAGCCTTCCGAACTTGAAAAATTCTACATCTCCGGCTCTCTAATTGCAGCAGTGCGGGCCACTCCCAACCTGCCCCCTCCCTCCCCCCATGCCTGTGCCATGGCATGCAGAATCAAGGTCAGTCCGCCTGTGGGAAAGACTCATGTATACTGCACAATTCTTCCTCTTCTACTGACAAGCTCAGTTACCCTCACTAGCTGTGCTCTTGTCTTCAGAAATGCAGACCTCCCTTACTTGAAAACATCTGAAAAAAAATCTATATAGGCAATCTCCTTTTTAAAAACACGAGTACTTTGATAACATTTATACAGAATTCTAAATATCCTAGATGTTGCCATCACCCTTTAACATATTATATTTAATGTAATCATTTAAAAATTATTTTCATTTGGCTTTTTGGATCACATCACATAGTAAGCTGCCTATCAGAGAAAAAATAGAAGTAATTGTGCTAAAAAACGGTGTTATATTTCTATTATAGTTTTACATAGTATGGAGGAACAGAAGTATGATTACTCTTGTTTTTCCTTTAGGAAAAAGACATGCCCACTGAGATACAAAAATTTCTATGGCAATAAAAAGGGAGTATTTTGGGGGGGGGGGTTGGAACTCTACAAAGTACTGCACAAAACAAAAGTGAATGGTTAACCTGTTATCTTATTAATCCCCACATCTATTCTATAAAATAGGCAGGGGCAGATTTACCAGGATGCCAGTGAGACTTAAGTTTCAGGTTCTTCACTTGGGGGACCCCTCCCACAATTCGGAAAGGGGCTGCAGTGTGTCATTGTATGGTTGTATGCGTTTTGTTTTGTTTTAATTTGCAAAAGCACAATATTTTAATGGCAAGTGGTTTAAACGACTGATTCAATTTAATTTCTCATACCTTTACCTTCAGGTTGGTGTTGAAAGGTCTGTGGGCAATTTTAGGATGAGATTGTGGGGGTCTTGAATTGAGGATTCTTCAGCTGGAGTTTATGTGACATATTTCTGTGGTCCCTTCTGTCTATAATATACATGGCAAAAAGTTATATTGTGATTTAAGTGTGTCCTATTGTGTCCAACACCAATGTTTATCAAAAATCCTATGTTTGTAGGCATAAACCTGCAGCAAAGCTTCAAACAGCAAATATATATGTATGAATTCACATGTTTTTATGTCCCAACTATAAGTAATAATATAGAAAATTAGCCAGCCAAGCTAGAACTCTAAATTATTTCCCTATTCTTACTACAGAAAATGGTAGCACAACATTTAGATCAGACAAAGAGGCATTCAGAGGGAATGAAGCCTAAACACAGAGGAAAAGATATATTAGAAGTGTGTAAGATAGTTGATAAAATGATATTTTTGTGGATATCGTGATGTCGTTGCATTTGTTTAAATCTGTACTTTGTTATACCTTTTCTTATTCATATCTACTTTTGAATTATTTTTTTTCTTTTCCTTAAACATGGGCTTTCAAAACTATACAAGATTCAGTACCTCAAATCCAGGAAGTGATTATTCTGTAAATAGAAATTATTATAATAATAGAGAAGTAAAATTGAAGTCTAGAGAGTTTATCAACTTACCTCAACTCATAGGGCATGCAGGGTTCAAACCAGACCTGTGTGTTGAGAAGCCAGAGAGAGAGAATGAGCGGCCACAAGCCGGCCCCATGGGCAGCAACAGCTTCTGCCCATCTCAGACCCGCTTTGGGGAAGTGAAGCCCACGGAGTGGCTTTGATTCAAGGCGGTTTCAGTATACTCACGATAATAAGACTTGCCGAAACCGGTTTGGCTCAGTGGTAGAGCGTCGGTCTGCGGACTGGAGGGTCCTGGGTTCGATTCCGGTCAAGGGCATGTACCTTGGTTGCGGGCACATCCCCTGGTGGGGGATGTGCAAGAGGCAGCTGGTCGATGTTTCTCTCTCCTTGACGTTTCTGGCTCTCTATCTCTCTCCCTTCCTCTCTGTAAAATATCAATAAAATATATTTTAAAAAAATAAGACTTATTCCAAGATTCCCAACAGGGGCAGGGGACAGGAGGTTGCACAATGAGGGAAGGGCAGCCCTCTGTTTCAGCTCAGGATCAGAACAGGAGATAGCAGGGTAGCAAGCAAGCATTACTTATGAGGTGGTTGGGGTAGAGGGTAACTCTAAGTTAATTTTAAAAGTGCCCCTAACTGCCTCTGCCTACCTGCCTGATCTCCTCTAACCATTCTGCCTGCCTGCCTGCCTGATCACCCCTAACAACCTCAACCTGCCTTCCTGATTGCCCTTAACTGCCTCTACCTGCCTACTTGATCACCCCTAACCACCTCTGCCTGCCTGCCTACCTGATTAACCCTAACCACTTGCATGCCTGCTTGATTGCCCCTAACCATTCACCTGCCTGCCTTATTGCCCCTAACTGCCTCTGCCTGCCTGCCTGCCTGCCTGCTTGATCACCCCTAACCACTTGACTGCCTGCCCGATCACCCCTAACCGCCTCTGCCTTGGGCCCCTCCGCCAAGGCTTCATCTGGAAGGTCATCTGGAAGGACGTCTGGAAGGTTGTTTGGCTGTCTAGTCTAATCAGCACATTATACTTTTATTGTTATAGATCCATATTGTATAATACTATATGATCATGAGGGGAAAATAATCAGATCTTATACTCATACTTAAGGATATTTGTAACATTATTTTTTTTTACCACAAATAAAGAGAAAAATAAACTTGCATGTATCCATTATCCAGATTCAACAATTATAAACATTCTGCAGTTCTCATTTCCTTTCTTTTCCTCTATTTTGTGTGTGTATTCATCATCCTAAGTCAAGTTTCCTCTCATCGTCATCAATCCCCCTATACCCTCTTCTGCTCCCCCCATCCCCTTTTCCCTGTGGTAATCACCATACTAATGTTTGTGTCTATGAATTTGTTTTATTTTCCTTAATACCTTCACTTTTTCACCCAGCCCCCAACCCTCGTCCCCTCTGACAGTTGCCAGTCTGGTCTCTATGTATGAGAGTTTCTATTTTGCTTGTTAGTTTATTTTGTTCATTAGATTCTTTATCTGACTGGCTTATTTCACTTAGCCTAATGTTCTCCAGGGTCACCCATGCTGTCACAAAAGGTAAGATTTCCTGCTTTTGTACAGCTGAGTCATATTCCATTGTGTAAATGTACAAGCCAGGAAGGGAGACCTAAAAAAAAAAAAACCAAAACCATCTTGGCAGCACCTTGATCTTAGACTTTTAATCTTCAGAACCGTGAAAAGATAAATTTCTGTTGTTTAAGCCGTCCAGTCTGTGGAATTCTGTACCACAGCCAGACAGCCCAATACAATGCCCTAGGCATCTTTCTTTAAGATTATTTATATTCAATCAAGATCTCCTGCTGTCTTTTTTAAAGAAATGCTATTCAGCCTTCCAGTCTCATCTCCTATCTTTTCTTCTCAATCTGTTATCTCTCAGCCATTTATTAGCAGTTTTGTATTACTAACCTTTATTAAAAGATAGTATTCTGCTCTTTAGATAAGACACTGAGGAAAATATAGTACAACATGATTTTGTTTTTTGAAAAGACAAGTTTAAAAAAAATACACTCTGGCTTAGAACCAAATTGTCAAACTATTTTAGTTTCCATACACATTCTTATTGTCTTCTTTATATTCTCTATGTCAACTTTATTCATCTGAATCCATTTGAGAAACAGTGGCTCTCCTTATCAGCCTATCAAGGTTTCCATTTCTATTCAAGCAGAGTTGTTAACTTGTTTTTTGTAAACCTCATAAGAATTCTTTTTATCACCATAACAACAGCAGAATGGTAATTATAGGAGGTAAAAGATGTGTTACCCTTATTGTGGTATACATCTCATAGTATATATTTGTATGAAGTCATCATATTGTACACCTTAGACTTACACAATGCTATCTCAAATATATCTCAGTAAAGCTGAAAACATTTTTATTTATTTATTTTTTAAATACATTTTATTGATATTTTACACAGAGGAAGGGAGAGGGATAGAGAGCTAGAAATGTCGAAGAGAGAGAAGTATCAACCAGCTGCCTCTTGCACACCCCCTGCGGGGGATGAACCCGCAACCAATGTACATGCTCTTGACCGGAATCGAACCTGGGACCTTTCAGTCCGCAGACCGACGCTCTACCACTGAGCCAAACCGGTTTCGGCTGAAAACATTTTTAAATTGTCTTAAATATCATTGTTTTAAAACCTAGAATAATCCCTGATAGGTATAGATTAACAGATGTTTTTAAAATTAATTTTGTGTACACACTAATCCCCAAAATTATCATAGGTTGGCAATAAATACAAGTTAATAGAAAAAAAGATCCAAATGAATAGGATTCTAATGTTATGTATAAAATATAAAATGCTATATTATATGTCAGGTAGTTATTTTTTTTTTAAAGCTTTTCTAAAGTTGATTTTTAGAGAGAGAGAGGAAAGGAGAGGGAGAGAGAGAAACACTGATGTGAGAGCCAAACGTTGATCAGCTGCCTCCTGCATGCCCCCTACCAGGGACTGAGCCCACAGCCTGGGCATGTGCCCTGACTTGACAAACTGGCAACCTTTTGGATGTCCAACCAATTAAGCCACACTGGCCCGGGATGTCAGGTAATCATTTCTTAATCATCCTATATAATAAAAGCCTAATATGCAAATTGACTGAATGGCAGAATGACTGGAGAAACAACTGGTCACGATGATGCACACTGACCACTAGGGGGCAGATGCTCAATGCAGGAACTGCCCCCAGCCCACAGGCCTGGCTGGCAGTGGCAACAAGGGTTGGGGCCAGCAAGCAGGCGGTGCCAGGCCAGCTAAGGCAGGTGCCAGTGGGCTTCCCCTCCCCCATTGTCCTGTGGGTTGCTCCATGGAGGGAGGCAACCAGTGACTGTGGCAGGGGGTGGGGGGCAGGGCCAGTGAGTGAGCAGCACCAGGCCAGTCAAGGTGGGTGCCAGCGGCCCCCCCTTTCCCCTCCCCCCTGAGTCACCCCACTGGTCACTTTGCAGATCAGCCCTGATTGCTGGCCAGGCCTAGGGACCCCTCTCATGCACAAATTTCATGCACCGGGCCTCTAGTAATAAATAATTCACTTAAGACTGAGTTTGTTTTCTTGTCTGTTAAAGAAGGTAACCGCTGTTATGTGTTTTTCCCTCAGAGGTGTGGTTTGTGGATTCCTTTGAGTTCTAACATTCTTTCAGTCACCTGTCATAATTCATAATCTGAGCCGCATGGCATGCTGGGACATTCTAACCAGCAGGACCAGGGAGCCAGGGCCTGAAAGCGGCAGCGCTGAGGAGAAACCAGCAGAGGCATTAACTCCCCCTGGAAACACACTGTGCAATCATAACAAGTCCACGGGCACGTGGCAATCTCCAGGGGATTTTTAGGTCAGCAGTACTCTCCGGGAAGAGAATCTTGGTTCTGAGGGCAATGGGCCCAGGACCACGGGCAGGATTTCTGGACGGCAGGGATTCTCAGGATCAGGTGGGTTTCCAGGGTCATAAGCCAGGGAGGTCTCAGAGGAGTCATTGTAAGGAATACCAAGAGCCTCAGAGGCAGTGGGGGAAACAAACTTGGGGGAGGGCACTTGGGTTATAGTTTTCCAAACTGGGATTCAGGGCTAAGTTTTGTTTCCAGTGGGGAAGCCGCGTGGGGACAGAGAGCCCAAGCAGACAAATCAGACAGACTGGCTGCACCTGGAAGTGGTGACCGTGTCTGAGTGTATCTGTTTGTTTGCTGGCGTGAAGCAGGCAGGCAGGCTGCTGCGCAGTGCTCACACACATATCCAGGACTCCCTTCACCTTTGATATATCAGTTACAGATGCTGCCCAACTTATGATGGGGTTACGACCCGAAAAACCCGTTGTAAATGGAAAGTATTTTTAAGTCAAAAATGCATTTGACATTACACAGTAGAGTATCCGCAGTTTCCCTCGAGATCAAGTGGGTGACTGGGGGAGCTGAGGTTCGCTGCCATTGTCCAGCACCATGAGAGAGTATCTCCTGCACATTGCCAGCCCAGGAAAAGATAAAAACTCAAAATTCGTAGTATCGTTCCTACTGAACGCATATTGCTTTCCCACCATTGTTCGTTGGGACCTCCATTCACTGTTGGGGAGAGTTCATTTCTTGCCAGATTAGGTGTTCGTGGGAATGAGAATGGATAGGGCTGAGCCCTAGCTGTAAGTTTGTAAAAATTCTTATGATGTCCCATGGTTGGTGCAATTCCCCTCCGGCAACCAGGATATGGAGACTCACAGGACCTATACTTCTGGGGACAAGAAGGATACATTCTCCAAGTGAGTCACTATGAGTGACAGTGAGCAGTGCCGCTTCTGTTTCCACTCCTTGTTTTCTGGGCCTCTGTGTTCTACGTATGGAGGGTACAGCACCACATAAAGGCTGCCAATTGGAGGTACAACACCCTGAAGGTCAGTGGCCTGAACTTGCAGGGATTCATCTCTAGGCTGGTGCCATAGCTGCACCTTTAAGAGTGTTTTTTGAGATGACTAGAACCCTGTCAGGCCAGCTGCACCTGTGTGATGCCAACTGTAATCTAGCCATTAGGTCTGGCGGCGAGGGGCCCATGCTGTGACTCCTTTGCTCTTAATTGGTTCATTTGTTATGCAAAGGGAGGCTTTGCTATGCAGGGCCCCGAGATATTGTGGGCAAGAACTCAGGCTCAGAAAATATGCTGATCCTAGTCCAGATCCATCCCTGTCCCTTACAGGGGGTAAGAGATTCCATGTAATCAACCTGCCACTGTGGAGCGAATTGGCCTCCTTGGGGGAAAGCACCATAAGCAATGGTGAATCAGGGGCACAGAGAGGGAAGTGGTCCACTTGTGTACAGGCAAAATGGTGTGGTGTGTGTGTGTGTTGTCTGAAGAGAACTTACAAAGAACAATAAAAATGCCTACAAGTCAGTTCATTGTTTTGTTTTGTTTGTTTTTCCCCTTATCCCTGTTCAGTGGTAATTCTAAACAATGTTGGTATTAAACTCTTCATGCTGGGATGGACTGCTCCCACTACCTCTAGCCTCAGCTTGGTATCTCCCAACAGTATGTGCCCAGCAGCCCATGATATCCTCACTCCAGATTATTTCTCTCTCCACACAAATGGATGGCCCCGTGCTCTACCTGAAACTTCAGCCCACGAAGAGGATGTCCCCTCACCACTGTTTTTCAGGAACACTCCTGCACGGGGCTGTCGCACAGCCCATCTCATCTGTGGCTCACTCTAATGAGCTGACCCATCCATGAACCGTTCCGACCCTGCCAAACTCTACAATAATTAAGTTCACCTTGTCTCTGCCACCCGCCTCTACGATTCCGGAATTCTATTACTCCCATTGTCATTACGAACAGTCCTGAAATCAGTGGCCCTGGGTAATGGAGTTGTCTCAGCTGAGTGTCTCAAGAGTTCTGTGTCCTCAGCATTAGTACATTCCTTATTGTGTAAGTAAAAGGAGTATCCTTTGGACTCACAAGGAACAGAGTGGGTCCTTGAGTCTCGAGTAACTCTGACATGGCCTTATCGCTGAACCTTTAACATGCCATTCCTAACACTCTGCCAAGGTGTTTCTGGCATCTCCACTTCTTTTAAATGTGGGTCATTTCCCCCTCCCACACAAACTTCTAAAAGCCATTTCAGCAACACATTAGTTCTGGTTTCATTAGCAAGCCATTACATCCTGACTGGCTGGATAGTGGTCTTACATTAAGGAACTCTCCCTTTTCCAGATTAGTATACTATCCCCATCATAGGTCCGGCACCCTCCATATCCACCACTGGAAACACCAGCCAATTCCTGCAGCTCCTTCGGTGAATACCCCTTCTCTCTCTGTGGCAGCATCAGCACTTCCTCAAGCAGGCCACAGTGAGACTTGTCCCTTGCTGTTGGTCTGGTGGCCAGGAGGGGAGAGGCAGATAATGTCTTGAGAAGCACAAGGCATTTGCCTCACTTGAGGCCTTATGTAGTCTCCAGGTGAGGGTGGGCCGTTATCCTAACCGCAGTGTAGAGGCCACTTCTGCAGATTCAAGATTCTCCAGTGTATCTACCTAGACGTCACTATGCCAAGTGTCAGGCTCACACTCCTTTCCCCTACAAGGCCCTGCTGTTGTTCTAGGAGACTGGCTGTGGCTGCAAAATCAGCCTTCTCTGAAGTTCTGCTAGCCTTACAATGAGGTCCAGGCCTGGTCTCTAGCATGCTATGTCCCCTGGTTTCTGGAATCCAAAGTGTTTTTTAAGTGATGCGAAGGAGGCCTTTTGACTTTCACACCTGAGTCTCTTCAACGCATCAGGGATGCCCAGAAACAACCAATTTCATAGTTCTTACAATTACAATTTTCTTCTTGCTTTTCAAACAACAGAGAAATTACATAGGCCACTGCCTCTCCTCCCACTCTGTCCTGTCTAGATTCGCCATAGGTGGAAGTCTCAGTGGATGCGATGTTACAGTGTGACAAGGGCTGTCAGTATTCCACTTGCCCCGGTGAGGAAGTCCTGGTTGCCATCTGACTGGCAAGTGACCCAACTCGAGAACCTCTTGCTTACAGTCGGTTTCCTAGGACCCCTTTCAGAACTAACTGTCTTAGGCTCAGTTCCTCCAAAGCAGCCACGGAGACAAGGATTTGAGAACAAGTGATTTAATAATGAGGTGTCTCCAGGAGAAACGTGTGGAGATGGGAAACAGAATGGAAGGGGAAGAAGTGAAGCCAAAGTGTGCAAAGTCTCAGTTTCAGCAAGGTCCTGTCAGTTTGTAGTTACCTTTGAAGTTAGACCCACTCTAGACAAGGGAGATGGTTTTCTTACACTCAAGCAAGGGCCCCCCAGGAGAGGCAAACGCCTAAGCACACCTGTCTTCCAGCAAACATGGCTTTGGCTCTGGTAGCCCTGGGGCAGTTCTCTCAAGAGAGTCACTGGGTGGACTGTTAAAAGAAAAAAGACAGAATTGGGGGGAGCGCCCTTAGAAATGATAAAAGGAGTCTGAAGGGATATGGGTGGAGGCCCTTAAATGTCCACTACACTGATCAGAGAGGTACAGTGACATATCCGTCAGCTATTCGGAGGGACTTTACTTGGGTAGTTGGACCTCTGGGTGAGTGAGGCGAGCCATATGGACAACAGCAGGCGAGCCAGTAGGTCTTTGGCATTGTGTCTATTAGTGTGTGTGTGTGTGTGTGTGTGTGTGTGTGTGTGTGTGTGAGAGAGAGAGAGAGAGAGAGAGAGAGAGAGAGAAAGAGAGAGAGAGAGAAAGAGAGAGAGTTTGTGACTCCTCAGTGTTTGCAGGCTTCTTCTAGCCACATGCTTGCATGCTTCATTATTTAATTGCCATCATGTTTAATGTGCCCACATTCTAATATTAGCGGTATAAAAGAAGGGTGTAGCTATTCCTGTCTTTTGCTTCACTGTGGATAAATATTCACACCATGTCTATTCATAGAAACACAGGCAAATAGAATCCTGGATATAGATGGGAGAATTAATGAGCACCCATCCAGTTTAAGGTCTGATTCACAGGCACCGTAGATGGCTGCACATATAGCCATAGCTTTAAAAAATGTTCATCTCTTAGAAATTACCCAGAATGAGAATTTTCAGGAACTGAGCAAGGTTAACTAAGTGACATTATTTATTCAGCAAATGCATGCTGTACACATTATACACCAGGCATTTTGTTAGGGGAAAGACGTACAATGATGAATAAAACACAGCCCTTCTTTTTGAATGTATAAATTAGTAGAAAGAGAACACTAATATACTGTATACTTACATACTATGAACACACACACACACACACACACACACACACACACACACACATATATATATATATATATATATATATATATATATATATATATAATACATAGCTGAGCTGGATGCAAAAACAGATCTATCTATACAGGTCAAAAAGAGGGATAGAATAAGGTTGCTAAAGGATGCCCTGCTTCACCCTTGAAAATACTTTGTAAAATGGTGATTAAAAATTACAGACACCAAAGCCCACAGAGCCACTGATTTTTCCCCTACTCAAGATGCGGTGGGAGTATTATGTTGCATCTGCTTCTAACAGCCTCCTAAGGCTTGATTAGGACAGCTTAACCATAGTGCATAATAAGCGACTGTTAACTCTTGAAGGAGTTATTGCCATCACCACCAACCAATATTTATTTGTTCCACTATGAAAGATGCTGTGTGTATGTGTGTGTGTGGGGAGGGGGACTGGTGAGGAACTTAAAGGGTACCTCTTTTACAAAGACTTTCCTGTTAAAATTTGGAGGAGAAAAATTGTGGTAATATGCAAAAATAATTATACTATTAAGGTCTAGGTCATCAGAAATATAGCTAGAATAAGAAAATGCTTTGCAGCTATACCGTGAAGGATGGGTAGAATTGAAAAATATGAAGACATTCCAGAATAAGAAATGAATGAATGAGTGAGGAATGACTGACTGACTGACTGACTGAATGAATGAATGAATGAATTGAGCAACTGCTACCTATAAGGCCCTGTGTCAGGGGTGGGAGACACAAGAATGGAGAAGACTGATATGGTTCTGTCCTCATAAGAAGTAGATACAAAACAAAGAAGTACCAAGTAATTACACAATGAAAAGTGTTTAATACTAACAAAGGAATGCAATTAAGTTGTATAATAGGTGGATCTAATTTGGGGATCTATAATAGTGTGATGTTTAGGCAGAGACCTGCAGAGTGAATTGAAATCATGCAAGTGTATTAGTTTCTTAGAGCTGCCACAACAAATAACCACACACTTGGTGGTTTAAAACAACAGAGACGTGTTCTCAGTTCTGGAGGCCAGAAGTCTAAAACCAAGATGTTGTTTAGGCTTCCCTCTGAAGCCTCCAAGAAAGAATACTTCTTTGTCTCTTCCAGATTTTCATTTCTCCTGGTGTTCCCTGGCTTGTGGTTGTGTCACTCAAATCTCTGTTTGCCTCCATCTTTATATAAACATCTTCCCCTCTGAGTCTTCTCTTCTGTGTCTGTGTGTCTCAAATCTCCTTCTTCTTCCTCTTCAGAGAATGTCAGTCATGATCTCATCTCAAGATCTGTAACTTAATTACACCTGTAACAATCTTATTTCCAAATAAAATCACATTCACAAGTACTGACTTGGACACATCTTTTGGGGGATACGATTCAGTCTTCGACACCAGGTGCATGGATATCCTGGATGTAAAGAAGGAGAAAGAGCCTTTTATAGAGAGGAAATAGCATGTCAAAAGACCTTGCTATAGAAAGTAACACAATACTTTTATTCAAGCAATAGAACAGAATTTCTTTTTAAACTCACATCGAACAGATTTGTTTATAGCTGTTTCCTTTCAAGGCCCCACTAAAATGACAAAAAAACGAATATGAAAAATATGAATCTACACAGATAAGAAAAAGAGACAACAATGGACCAGTGGTGATGGACCAGAAAGAAGAGTGATAAATAATTTTAATAAAATAGAAAAAGCTGAAACCTTCCATGCTTGTATAGGAGGATGTAAAAATAGAGAAAGATAATTTCCTATAAAACCACAGAAAGGATCAGTTAGTAGAAGCACCAGAAGCAGTGGAAGGTAAGAGTAAGTGATGGCACTGAAACCAATGATTAGTTGAAAATCCTATATAATAAAGAGCTAATATGCAAATGGTCATCACACCATCACACTGTAACTGCTCAGACACTCAACACTGGGGAGAGAGAAATGGGGACCAGCCAGGCTGTGGCCTACAAGAGGGACAAAGTTGCCCACGCCACAATCATAGGCGCCAGTGGCTGTGCCTGTGCTTGCAGCCCGTCCTGAGAGAGGGACAAGCCACCCACCCCACAGTCCTGAGCACCAGTGCTCCTGGCTGTGGCCAAGGTGAAGCTGCCCACCCACAGTCCCCTGTGGCTATAGCCCGCCTGGGCAAAGCCAGCCTAGGTCCTGGGTGCCTGTAACTAGCCAGAGGAGGGAATCCTGGGTCCCAGGTGTGGGGTGAGGCAGAGGTGATTAGGGGTGATCAGGCCAGCAGATGAATAGTTAGGGGTGATCAGGCAGGCAGGCAGGCAGGCAGAAGTGGTTAGGGGCCATCAGGCAGGCAGGCAGGCAAGCAGGTGGGCAAGAGGTTAGCCAGTAATCCTGGATTTCTAGAGGAAGTCAAACATCCCCAGAGGAGTCCAGGATTGGAGAGGGTGCAGGCCTGGCTAAAGGACTCCCTCTCCCCACCCCATGCATGAATTTTGTGCACCGGGCCTCTAGTCTGAATATAAAATAGGTTCCCCACATCTCACAGCAAGGCAACAACCTTCCCTCCAGCCTCTGTAGAATACCGGAGATTTATATACTATGAAGAAACTGAATGAGAGAAGCTCCACTCATGACACCAGGTGAAAGGGAAGATGGGAGAAAGATGCCTGACTGAGGGCAGAGTCCCATTCTTCTACCCCCTACCCTGACCCCTGCTCCCTGGACGTAGACTTTCAAATATAGAGGGGCGTGGGCAAACATCACTAACATACAAACACTCAGAGTTTTTTGAGTGTTGTTCCCATGGGCTCTTCCTGATGAATCTACTAGAGAAGAGCTTCAAACGGTCAATGTGATGAGAAACACAGACAGGACAACTGTCTGAGAGCACCGACACATCCCAACGCTGAGATGCTTCAGGTAGGTGTTTCTTCATTATCCTGGGAATTTACAGGATGGTTTCCACTTGGAAACTTAGTTCAGACATAAACTTAGATGTATATAATTCCTTTGAAAAACTCTTCCCTTGCATTTTCTTTGTTTTCTTTCTGAGACTCTTACGTATCAGAAGTTTCCTACTCTGGTCTAGCTCTTTGCCTTTTTGCTGTATGTTTTGACAGTTTCCTGGCTTTATAGTCTAGCCTCTGTACTGAAAGTTTTAATGTACTCTCTCATATTTTAAAATTCCAAGTGCTCTTCCTGTTGGAGGGATAATCATGAGTGCAGTTGACCTGCAAGACGGACCCAGGCAATCAGAGGTGCCTCTCCTGCCTCCCCTCTCCTTGGAATGTCCATCTGTCCTTGGTTCACTCAGTGGGAGCTCTTCCAAGGCCACAGCCTTGAGAGGGTAAAGTATTGTTGAGAACCATCTGGACCGTGTAAGGGACTGAGCCCGAGTAAGGCCTCTACATAAACTTTAAAATTCTGGAGTGCTGGGTAGAGACCTATGCATCGTGCAGCACCCAAGACAAGACTCATACATTCCCTTGCTTATTAAACTTGTCACCCTCCAAATATGGAATGGTATGCCTCTCCTTGCTGTTCACGTAAGGGGACCATTTGTGAACCAACATTTTATTTTCATAGGAATAGGTATTGTCTCAGGGATGAAGTCTCTTCCTCTGAGGGTATCACAAAGTTTCCTTCTGCCACTTATAATATGTTTTATTGGAATTGTTTTTCTGGTCTCTGTATTTCATGGTATTTCATTTTCCCCAATGTATGGTAACCATTTATTGTCCACTCGTATTTAATTGGAATACTAAAGAGCTGACTAGAGCTCTGTGTGCACAGACTGGTTTGACCACTGCAGGGCATCTGTATAAGGACCCTCAGGATCTAAGAGACCTGAAATGATTAGTGTGAGCACTCCCTTTTTTGTTCCTCTGGGGTCATTCTGTTTCCCTAGAGAAGTATCTTGTGGTTTTTGGTTTTTTGCTTGTTTGTTTGCTTGGAAGGTATAAACTTGATTGCTACCATGCAGAATTAAATAGGAAAAGGTAGTTGGCAAGGCAGAAATGTACCATGTGAAGACACACAGGGAGAAAACAGGCTTCTACAAACTAAAGAGAGAGACCTCAGAAGAAAACAACTCTCTGACGCTTTCTCAGACCTCTAGCCTGCAGAATTGTGAGACAAATTTCTGTTGCTTAAGCCACCCCAGTTTACAGTACTTTGTTATGGCAGCCCTTGCAAACCAATACAGTGAAAAACTAGACACCTTCCTAATAAGATCAGGAACAATGCAAGGATGTCCCTTATTTTCACTCGTATATTCAACATCTCACTGAACCTCCTAGAAATGCAATAAGATAAGAAAAGGAGATAAAACGTATGCAAATTGGGAAGGAAGAAATAAAACTATCTTGTTCATAGGCGGCATGATTGTTTATGTAGAAAATCCGAAAGAATCAACAACAACAAACTGGGAACGAATAAGTGATTATAATGGGTTGTAGAACACAAGATTAATGTACAAAAGTCAATTGCTTTCTTATATACCAGTAATGAACAATTGAAATTTGACATCGAAAACACAAAACCATTTATACTAGCACCTCAAAAATGAAACACTTGAGTATAAATCTAGCAAAATATGTATAAGATCTATATGAGGAAAGCAATTAAACTCTGATGAAAGAAGTCAAAGAGATGTTTCAATATTGTCAAAATGTCAGCTCTTCCCAACTCGGTCTATGTATCTGATGCAATCCCAATCAAAATCTTAGCAAATTATTTTGTGGACGTACACAAACACTTTTGTACATGCCTAGACTGTATCTGCTATATCATAAGAAGCTGCTAGCAATGATTGCTTCTGTAAGTGAGGAGTGGGATATTGGGGGAGACTATCTTTTGAACTCTTTGCACCTTCTGAATTTTGTACCATGTACCCATTATATAGACAAAGCATTTAAGCTAGAAAAGAATTTATACAAGTTCACACATGTAGTAAGGTACAAAAAGGGACTAAATCCAGATCTTCTGAACAGTAAGGCAGGTAAGAGAAGAAGTTTCTCTTTGTGCAGGATGATAGTGACAGCGAGGATGGAAAGAACCATGTGGGTTGTTGAGACAGTGCCAAGCTATGGAGTGTGGATGTTGTCCTGAAGATCATGGATGATTGTATAAGTTTTATGCAGGGGGGAATTTGATCAAAGTAATATTATAAACTTCTCTTTGACCACTGCCCAGAATCCACATAGTCAAGCTTCAAAGAGATGAATTAGCAGAATGAAGGATTCTGTAAAAAGTTGAAAAAGTAAGCTACAGAATAATCCTCTTTTAATAGAAGCCGACAGCTCATGTAAATAAGTCTAAAAGTATCCCAGGAGTGTTAGGAACACCTGATAGCACAGGAGGTGATGGAGGGAGCTAAGGAGACAGCATACACAAAACCAGTTAACTATTAGGGAACAGGGAGAGGTGCTGGAAAAAGCATCAGAAGTAACTCTAACATCTCCGGTTCACTTCCATACTGATGGCTTTTTTTTTTCTTTCTTGGACAAAAAACCGAGAAAGCTGCGTTCAGATTAGAGTTACTCCTTAATGTTGTGAAAGAATCTAGGATCTAAAATTCATTGCATTTGTACACGTAAGCCTAGCTTGTAATGCAATAATTTGCATTTATATAGCAACATTCATCTAGGGCAGACACGTGCCTCCGCAGCATTCACTCATTAATCCTGACAATGTCCTTGTGAAGGAGCTGGCAAGCCTGATTATCTCCATTTCACAAATAAGAAAAATGGAACTGTTGAGAGGGTAAGTGATTTGGGTGAAAATAGATGGGATCTATATTGGGTATTAATACTAGTATTACTACAAGTCTCTTGGAAATGAGTTGTAAATGATTGGCTCAACACAATTTGGTGTTCAGATGTCCTCAACATTTTAAATAAATGAATATTTTACTTTGACTTCACAGCCAACGGAATCTGATTATTATTCTGTCTTTATTCACTGTGATGAATAACAACATTTGTCTCATGGAATTCAAAGCCATATTTCTCCTTGACTAATAACTTTAGACTCTCTGAAAAGAATTATAAGGTCAGGGAAATAATAAGAGAAAGTCACTTGATTTTTATAGGCTACATATCAGCAATTCCAGGTTTTGAGCCCCTCAAGAGGCAACGTGAAGACAAGATTTGGGTGCAAGTAGCTTATTCAGAGGGTATACCAGGAAGCATGATGAAGGAGTGGAGATCTAAGACAGGGAAGAGAGGAAAGTTAATAAAGGACTCCTTAAATGAGCAGGTGATGGAGGGATGACTTGATCTGTAGCTAAGGGAAAAAATGCTCTGTGTGCTAGGGACCATCTGTGAGACTGTGTACACCACACCTCACAATTGCCTCACTCAGGAGCAAGGAAGTGGTTTTTTTATTTTTTATTGTTTAATATATATTTTATTGATATTTTACAGAGAGGAAGGGAGAGAGATAGAGAGCCAGAAACGTCGAGGAGAGAGAGACATCGACCAGCTGCCTCTTGCACACCCCCTACCGGGGATGTGCCCGCAACCAATGTACATGCCCTTGGCCAGAATCGAACCCGGGACCTTTCAGTCCGCAGACCGACGCTCTACCACTGAGCCAAACCGACCTCGGCGGTAGTGGGTTTTTTTTTTTTAAAAAAATATTTTTTAATGTTCTTATTCATTTAAGAGAATGGAAGGGAGAGGGAGAGAGAGATAGAAACATCAGTGATGACAGAGAATCGTTGATTGGCTGCCTCCTGCACTCTCACACTGGGATTGAGCCCACAACCCAGGCATGTGCCCAGACCGGTAATCAAACTGTGACCTTCCGGTTCATGGGTTGACATTCAGCCACT
Source organism: Vespertilio murinus (assembly GCA_963924515.1). Classification (NCBI taxonomy): domain Eukaryota; kingdom Metazoa; phylum Chordata; class Mammalia; order Chiroptera; family Vespertilionidae; genus Vespertilio; species Vespertilio murinus. Next base: position 15,718,121 of record OZ004707.1, read on the forward strand.
GAGCCACACCTGCCAAGTGGAAGTGGTTTTTTTTTTTATCCACCAATTCCTGCCCCTCTTTAATTGAGGATTGTTCCTGTGGCAACCTCTGGTCTGCTCTCTGACAGGCTGCACAGTTCTGAGGCCAGAGAAGGCCATAAAGGCAGAGAAGAGCTAGGAAGCTATAGTGTAAGTGTTGACATTAAGCTTTTGGTTGCCAAGGCATCTATTTCAAAGGCATCCATCCTGAGTCAACATATTGCCGGCTGTCGGACACAGCCTCTAGCAAAGCAACTAGACAAGAAATCAGGCAGCCACTCCCCTCCCCAGGTCCCCTTTTAGAAAGCCCTGAAAACCAATAAATAAGGAGAAAGCCGAGGCAACCTATCCTCACTCTGGCACCAGGAAATTGTGTGTGTGTGTGTGTGTGTGTATGTTGTATGTGTGTAGGGGGGTGGTTACATAAATAATATGGGTCCAGGTGAGGGACACAGGCATTCCTAACTGATAACATTACTCTCCATGGGCCCAGAAACCAACACAACAGAAGCTGTCAGCAAGTAAGGGATGTAAGACCTCAACGGCTGCTGATCTCAGGATCTGCCAAAAGGATCCAATAAAGGCTCTGACTGCATCTGCTATAACATTCAACTATTCAACTTGTATTGCATAGCTACTACATGCCTGCCATTTTGCTAGGTGTAGGGCTACACGATAACTTAAACATGGTAATTTCTCTGAAACATCAATTCTGATCATGACATTCTTTAGAACCAGTCTCCAGTAGCTCAGATCTGCTTCACACTGCTCCTGTTATCAGAGAAAAATGTGTCTCATCTATCCCCATTGCTAGTGGGAGTGGGGGTTCTACTGGGGTAAGCATTTCCAGAGATCCACATGGGAGGATGAGATATGGTAGAAATTATATCCCTGCATTTCCAAAGTCCCATTGCCCTTAGTCCAGTCATGGAAGAAGTGTAGCTGAAGTTTAAGTAAAGCTAAAAGCAAATCCAGAGCCCAGAGTTTTCTTCTCACGTTGGAGACAGGTCCAGGACAGCATCAAGCTAGTTGCTGTCCATTAGTCCATTGCGTGTGGGTGGATGCAGGGAAGCAGGAGCAACAGAGGCCCACAAGTCTGGAGTCACATGAGTCCCAAGGAAGCAAGAGCACAAGAGAATAAACTTCACCAAAACCGGTTTGGCTCAGTCTTCAGAGAGTCGGTTTGCGGGATGAAAGGTCCCAGGTTCAATTCCGGTCAAGGACGTACATCGGTTGCGGGCACATCCCTGGTAGAAGGTGTGCAGGAGGCAGCTGGTAGATGTTTCTCTCTCATCAATGTTTCTAGCTTTCTATCACTCTCCCTTCCTCTCTGTAAAAAATCAATAAAATGTTAAAAAGAGAGAGAGAGAGAGAGAGAGAGAGAGAGAGAGAGAGAGAGAGAGAGAGAGAACTTCTTTGTTTAAGGCGCTATGTATCCCAAATTTTCAAGGGCTTGCAGTGGCCACACCCCTTCTGGCCAATGGCGTCTTTTCCCAGGTGTGACTGATAGCAAGCACCTTCACTATGCCACCCCAACTTTACCAGGCATGTGTCTGTCTACCCTGGGTCCAGTCCCCTTTGCCCAATGTTTTGCCATGAACATGCCTATAATGCCTGGCCTTCATGTTGTTTCTTTTCTATTATTCATGATTAGCTAATTACAAGAATATCACTACAATAGTTTAAGAGATGCAGAGAAATTTGTAAACCTGAGATGACGTAACATTGAACAACTTTATTGCATTCACTTGGCTTTGACTGAGGGAGCTATTTCCCCACCTGCTTCTCTCTCTCTTCCCAATTTCTAACTTACAGGATTTGGTTTCATGCTATAGCATGGCAGGATAATTTTGCTTTAGGAACCCACTTTTGCCACATTTCAATTACTTCTTCCCTAATTGGCACAGTATCTATTTGGCTTCAGTTTTCTTCATCTCTCCTAGATTGAATCACAAATATACCTGTTTGTCTCCTGTTAACTCATCTGTCTTTCCTTTTTTTTCCAATCCGATTTTCCCTTTTAAAATTCTTTCCAATGACCGTGAATTCATTTGGGACTTTCCTTCCCTATTCCAGTGTCTTTTTATGACTGCCCCTCCCTGACAGTTCCTGCTCTCTACTTAAATTTATGATATTATAATGCAATACTAAAATTCTCTCTCTCTTTTTTTCTGACTCCCAAGGTGAAGATAGGTGAATTTGTCCTTGGGTTAGTAGATTGTTGGTGAGAAAAGATGAGCCCTGTCTGCTCTCTCTCACAAATGTACTCAAGGTAGCACGTATGTATTTGAAACTTGGATCTCAGGAGCTAGCCTTCCTCTTCCTGACTGGTGTTTGGTCCAATCAAATAATGACGACAAGATCCTCAATTTAACGTGGAGAAACAGTGATGTGTTATCTACACTAGGGTTATTTCCTCTGCTCACAAATCATGTGATTATATTTCCCGATACTTTTGTGAAGATGGGAAATAAAATGATTTGGGGGTGTTGGGAAGGATTTAAGTGATATTCTGTTAGCTACATGGTTTGTGTTTATGCTTACCATCATGTAACTATCTGCGTTCTGGTCATGGCAAGACATTAAGAAGTGTGTGTGTATGTGTGTGTATGTGTGTGCCTGCAGTGATAATCCAAGGACAAAGTCAAATCCTGGAGTGTGTTTGCCATTTTGTACTATTGGTGCCACGTTGAGGAACTCGAAAAGCTGAAAGTTAATATTTTATCTGCTTGGTGTGGTAGCCCTCCTCTAAAATGAACAATTGAGCATCAAGAAAAGACAAGTGCAGCCCTGACCAGTTTGGCACGGTGGATAGAGGTCGGCCTGCAGACTGAAGGGTCCAAGGTACAAGAGCATGTACCTTGGTTGTGGGTACATCCCCAGTAGGAGGTGTGCAGGAGGCAGCTGATGGATGTTTCTCTCTCATCGATGTTTCTAGCTCTTCATCCCTCTCCCTTTCTCTCTGGAAAAAAATCAATAAAAAATATATTTTTTTAAAAAAAGGAAAAGACAAGTGCCTATCAATAAACAAGGTGATCAAAAGTTATGGTATATATAATGGAATATTACTCAGCTATAAAAAAGGATAAAATCTTACCATTTGCAACAGCATGGATGGAATTAGAGGGTATTATGATAAGTGAAGAAAAATACCATATGATTTTACTTCTATGTGGACTAGAGGCCCAGTGCATGAAATTCATGCATGGGGGGATGGGTCTCTCAGCCTGACCACCTATTCCAATCTGGGAGCCCTGATGGCTTAGTCCTACTCCCTGTGGTTCTCTGCTTTCTGCAGGGTCTGGCTGCGCCATGCCCACTGCCAGAGGCTTTACAAGGCCCAAAGGCCCTCCACAGCTGGGGCAGGATGCTTGCCTCGTCACCGTGGTGATGAAACAAGGATTCCGCCAGGCCAGTCATGCTGCCCACTCTCAGTGGCCACCCGCCCCCACCGCCACAGGACTGGGGGACTCTGGCGGGGCTGAGGAGACTGGGCATTGCCATCTTGTGGTTATGGACACCGCCATCTTTGTGACTAAGTGATGGTTAATTTGCATATTACCCTTTTATTAGATAGGATTCTAAAGAGCAAAACAAATGAACAAACAAAATATAAACAGACTTATAATTAGATCAAACTGATGGCTGTCAGAGGGAAGAAAGGTGGGGGGGTGAGCTGAGTGAAGAAGGTGAAGGGATTAAAAAGTACTAATTTGTAGTTACAAAATGGTTTTGGGATGTAAAGTACAGCATAGGGGATAGAGCTAATAATGCTGTAATAACTATGCATGGTGCCGATTGGTTATTAGAAATACCACGGGAACACTTTGTAAAGTATACGATTGTCTAACTACTATGCTGTACATCTGAAACTAATATAAAATAATATTGAATATAAACTGTAATTGAAAAATAAAATTAAAAAAGGAAAAGACACATAAGGTATAATTATGTAATTGTAAACAATAAAAGTTGATTTCTTCCTTCATTCACTGTTGTCTGAGGAGGTGATAAAGTATGAGGCCAAAAATACAGATTCAAATGAAAAGTCACATGTGGGATGTTCTCCTTTTGTTAGCATTTGGCTGCCCATTACGTTAACTTTTGGTAAAAGAGAAAGGAAGTGGAGTTGTAGTCTTTTTCATGATTTCAGAAGACAATTCTAAATGGAAATCACAAATCTGTCTACAATCTTGGCCAAAAAGAAAAGAGAAGAGACAGACAGAGAGGTAGCTATTGAGGAATGGAGGGTCAAAAAATTAGTAAGCAAGCAAACACCTAATGGAATATTATCAAACAAAGTTAGGGAATTTTGTCTCTGCCTCTAGTCTCAAAAATGTTTTTATTAGATTTTATTTTATTTATCTTATTTTTTTGCAAACATGTCCGAGTCTCCATTCTGTGCCCTTACTGGACATCTATGAACATCTACGGTCCTGTCATTTGGTAACATTCAGTTTCCTCAGGGAGTCTCCCTCCGGTGGTTTCGATGGGCTGACTCTATTATCCTGCTCTAAAGCTAAGACTTGGGTAATTAGAGCATTCCATCCCCCTCGATATGTAATTGGTTCAGGAATTAGTCCTGATCCAAACCAGACCATGAAATTAGCTCTAGGATTTTTATTGGAACTACCGGGAGAGAGTCACTTTCTTTCTGCAGTGGTTGCTAAGGTGATAGGATATAAGCCTGAAGCTGCGGGTAGTTACTTTTACCATCATCTGGGGAGAACTTGCATGAGAACGAAAATAGCATAGAGGAAAGCACGGCCAGTAGACAGAGAAGTCATGATAGCACTGATTATTTGAATCAAGCCAGGCCTGAAATAAAATTTAGAAATACTCCTTTACTTTTAAGTTACATAAGCCAATACATTCTCTTTAAGAAAATTTAGGTGTCCTTTCTTGTGCTTGAGAACTAAAGGGCTCTTACTAATATAACCTTTTATTGGTCAATGGCTTTTTCTTTTATTGCTCTATTTGACTTGTCTGTGTATTTTTAATATAAGCGTAGGCCTTTTTTCACTGTGGTAAAATATATATAACATAAAACTACAATTTTAATCGTTTTAAAGTGTACAATCCAGTGGCATTAAATGCACTCACAATATGGTGCAACCTCATCATATCCATTTGCCTCAGCCTTTTTTCAAGAAAACAATAATTCAGTTAAATTTTCCTCTTTATAACCTGTTTCCTAAGAGATCCAGTCAATGGCGGTAATGGTGGGTTAAACCCATTATATGAAATTAACTTATAAAAGCAATACTGTGGAGGCAAAGAAATAAGGCATCTGTGAGTCACAAAGGAACTATTTCTTTCAGATTCATATTGAGTGGACAAAAGCTTGTTGTCCCCTGAATACCTCTTAGTCTAATTGTCTTAGTCAGTCTGGGCTGCCATAACAAAATACTGCAGGCTAGGAGGCTTCAGCAATGCACATTTATGTCTCATCGCTCTGAAGGCTGGGAGTTCCAAGAACAAGGTACTGGCTCATTCAGTTCATGGTGAGGCTCTTCTTCCTGGTTTGTGAATGGCCACCTTCTTGCTGAATTCTCACAGGGTGGAGAGCGAGAGATCACCTCTCTGGGTCTCACAAGGGCACTAATCCCATTCAGAGGGCTTCACCCTCATGACTTAATTACTTCCCAAAGGCCTCATCCCCAAATAGAATCACATTGGAAATTAGGGCTTCAACACGTAAATTTGGAGAGGGAGGTCACATTTAGTCCGTAGCACTGATGTTAGTGTTGTAGAAAGGCACTTCTATTTCTAGTACAAGGAAAGCCTTATTAATAGTGAGACTAGACTAAGCCTCAAAATCAGTAACATTAATGGATGCACAAATTCTATTGGATTCCTACTGGCAAGTCAAACCATTCCAAGTTCTGATACTTTGAATTGCAGTGTTCTCACTCTTCTGAGTCTTTAAAAAGTAATTTTGAAAACATTCTAAAACTTGGAGGGGAAAAAATTGTAGCAAAGAGAGTGTAAGACACTGAAGTGAGAAATACACTTTAGAATCTAATAAGATGACCTCATGGTGTGTGTTTGCATGCACACAGGGTGGGGATGGGGCAGAATTTAGAGAAGAAAGATAAAGACACCATCTCAGGTTCATCTGAAAAAGATCAGTGGTGGCCTTCATTTAAAACCCTAAAGGGTTGTTGGAGCCAATCTTTCACTTCCTACCCTTCAAATATGCCTATTTCCTTTTCCCTCTATTGTCCCTCTACCCATCTCTTCTGTCCAACTTTCTCTCCCACATATACTCTTTTCTCTTTACTCCTTTCCTTTGCCTCAGTCTTGCACTCAATATCAGAGGCAGTGACAGGTACCTCTTAAGCATCTCCCCAAATCCCTTTAGAACTCCAAAATAGGTTCATGAATCACCTTGATGTCCAAAAAGAACTCAGTATTTGTTTACTGTTCTCATGGCTAGCTGTATGGGAGTTCAGCAGTCATATTCCCTGCTACAGGCACATGAAAATTCCTTATAGATATTGGATTATTGTCCTTTCAGGAGTTCTACTATTTCAAGCTCTTCAATGGGAAGGTGCAGGATAAGTGATAATGGTCCCAGCCAATAATTCTTATTAAAACTGAGTATAGTGTAAGTATAATTTTTTTCAAGTCTTAACGAAGGACACTAGAAGGAATGAGTGATCAAAGGCAATTAACAATGATTCACAAGGATTAAACATCTGCCCTGCTTTTTCTTCTACCCATACTTTTTTTGGGGGGGTTACTGTGTTAAATCCATATTTGGTTAACGTGTTACAGATGTTGGGGAGTATCACAGCCTATAAATAGAGTGAGGGTTTTCTCTGAAGAGATCAATATTTCCTGGAGTCATTTATCCAACTGGCCTTAACGAACCAGAACTTAGAGTATATAACAGGAAACATATGCCCCATTTGAGGCCATGCTCTTTTGGGGGGTAGATTTGAAATAAGGTTTCAAGGAGGTGAGTGTCTGGGTGTGGGCTCCTGGGTAACAGATGCAAAGAATTGCTTATCCACAGGGCTTTTATTGGAGATACTGTTATGCCCATAGCCCCTGGAACATATCATGGTGACCCGCCTGCCCCCAGCACAGCTCATAAGACAAGTTGTGGATCCCCAATTCTAGATGGGTCAATTAGAATTTGGCTTTTGAGAAGTTGGCCTTTGACAATGAGAGCTGGGTCAGTTCGATGATTATGGGTACTTGACCTAAAAGGTCATGTACAGTCAAGGCTAGAGTTGACTTCAGGGAAGCTCCGTGGTCCAGCCAATCTCCAAGAAGAAGCAGGAGAATGGCAGAGCAATGCAGCCAAAAAGAGACTGCAGATCATACAGCAACCTTTTAAGGGAAGTAATGTCAGCTGTCCTAATAGGTAAAATCCAGTGTTTCAATAGATGCTCTGCAGTGATTTAACCAGAAGTTCATTTAACCAGAAGTTCTAGCTACATAAGGCCCGGTTGGGTGCTCTGGTTGGCCAGTGGCCTTCCACTTAACCATTCAGGGACCTAAGGTCCTTCCTTCTTAAAATTCCAATCTCCTCTAGTGGCTCCTAATGTATAGTTTTGATACCAATTCTATGTTAGAGTATATAATGCTCTGTAGCAGATAAATCCTCAAACCTCAGTGGTTCAACTAAATAATAATTTACTTCTTGCTCACTTAAGACAATACGGGATTTCTGGTTGGAGAACACTACTATTTAATCTAATATTAATATAAATTATTAGAACGTTAACATTGTCTAAATATTGGAACTATTATAAATAGTAATGTTAGTACTAAAGAATAGAGGGGAACTCATTCAACCCTTTTTAATTGAGGTAATAGAGCTATGATTAGATGTCATCATTGCTCATCTTTTCTCCATCAGAAGTTTTTAAAAAGGACTGGAATGCTTTCCACCTTTGAAGCTTTACACTTCAGGGAAGCTCCATGTTCCAGCCAAAATTATAGGGAGTGGAGAGAGCTGATCTCCAAAGAAAAACAGGAGAATGGCAGAGCACTGCAGCAAACACACACACACACACACACACACACACACACACACACACACAACACACACACACACAAAACAAAAAAAAACACACACACACAAAAAACATGAAGCTGAGATATGTTGTGGGTTTTTTGTTTGTAAGAAGCACTTTGTTCACCTTTTATTTAGTGTGGGGAGCTCTACATATGATTAAACATGGAAAAAATGAAGAACTTATACCAGCAGAAGTCTAAAACTAGTGTAGTCATGCCTGAATGTTATTTTTGTTTTGGTTAGAGAATAAATAGGTATTAAAAATTCTTTTTACTTGTCTGTGTCTTTTGGCATTTTTCAACTTTTTCCTATAATTTATTTAAAAGAACTGAAATTAGCTGAAACCGGTTTGGCTCAGTGGTAGAGCGTCGGTCTGCGGACTGAAGGATCCCGGGTTCGATTCCGGTCAGGGGCATGTACATTGGTTGCGGGCACATCCCCAGTAGGGGGTGTGCAAGAGGCAGCTGGTCGATGTTTCTCTCTCATGGACGTTTCTAGCTCTCTATCTTTCTCCCTTCCTCTCTCTAAAATATCAATAAAATATATTTAAAAAGGCAAAGACTACTTTAAAAAAAATAAAAGAACTGAAATTAGATTTAGTTTAAAAATAGCGGGGGAAGGAGGGGAATAATCTCTGATTTTAGCCATTGTTTAGCATAGATATGAGTTATCCTCCTTACATTGTCTTTAATAAATCATCACTTCTGAGCTAGTAGAAGAATAATAATTGCAAGTTGTATTGTTTACTTACAAGTATTCAGGTCGAGTGATTTCTCTTTCAGACTTCTCTTTGATTAAATGCCTACATTGCACATATCTTTCTTTTAAAAAACAAGAAATCATTCAGCATTATTTTTATGTAACAAATAATGTCAGGGAATCAGTAGTTTATCCTGAAAACAAGTTGTAAATACTGTGAGTGAACAGTTTCCAAGTGAGAAATTTGTCAAGCTGAGATTTTGCTTTTGGGGAAAAGATGCAGAGAAGTGAAGAATAAAGACTTAAGGTGAATTTTCTTAAGAAATGGCATTCACCCTCCCTTCCATAAGCTTGAAAAGATGGGACATTTTCTGACTCAAAGGCTGATGTTTGGGATTAAAATTATCATCATTCAGAATGATTGCTATTTCCTCTCCCTAGCATGAAACATTGATTATAAGGTACAACACATAAAGAGTGGCATTCTTTTTTTAAAAGAATAGTTTATTGATTTTTTAGAGAGAATAAAGGAGGGGTGGGAGGGAAGAAGGGAGGAAAGGAGAGAGAGTGAGAGAGCGAGAGAGAGAGCGAGAGAGAGAGAGAGAGAGAGAGAGAGAAGTAAATCAAACATTGTTTGGTAGGTCACCTACAGGGGTTTGAGCCCACAATCCAGGCATGTGCCCTTGACCCAGAATGGAACTGAAAACCTCCTGCGACACCCAACCAAGCCACACCATGGGCCAGAGCAAAGAAAGAGAGATGGTAGCTATAGCTTACATTTTGTTTAAAAAATCCACAGAACAGCCGAAACCGGTTTGGCTCAGTAGATAGAACATTGGCCTGCGGACTGGAAGGTCCCAGGTTTGATTCTGGTCAAGGGCATGGACCTTGGTTGCGGGCACATCCCCGGTGGGGGGTGTGCAGGAGGCGGCTGGTCGATGTTTCTCTCTCATCGACGTTTCTGGCTCTCTATCCCTTTCCCTTCTTCTCTGTAAAAAAATCAATAAAATATATATATATATATTTTAAAAAATCCACAGAACACATGAGTCAAAGGGCAAAAATAAGCTTTCTTTATTTTTACAGTAAAAGTGAATTTTGCTTGAAATCATCCTTTCAAGGAAACATGGGCAGAAAGTAAAGCTTTCTTGAAGCTGAGATATGTTACGGGGTTTTTGTTTGTTTGTTTTTGCATCAAATGTGTTATCATAATTAACTCATCTATTAATATTATTAATAATAAAAAATGGGCAGAGGGGAGGCCACACATTATAAGCGTGGTCATCTGGGCAGCTTCACCAGGAAGCTACAGCTTCATGCCCCCCGGAGGAACCACCCGCCCATTCCTTGCAGATCACTGGAGGAAGGGGTTCAACAAAGGGGAGATGGGTGCACAGGCAGTGCAGTCAGGGTGATGCAGGGAAGGTGCTTGCCTACCTATCTAGCCCGGGAAAAGATCACCGGGTAGGGAGATGGACCCCAATGCAAGCTCACAAAATCTCTGAAGGGTAAAATCCCCAAACAAAGAGTTCCCCCTCTCTCGTGCTTCTCCCACTCTCTTTCTCCATGACCCACCCTGGCCCACGAGGTACTTTCCTGCCACGTGGCCTTACACAGCAGCCTGACCCTGGCCATGCGGGCCCACACACAATGGACTGCAGCTGGGAACACCAGGCAAGCTAGCGGGATTCTGGACTAGACCCGACTTTAATATGGAGCAGGAATTCTGGGCAGTGGCCTTAATGCTAGCCCTGCCGACGAGGAGATTGGACTTCTTCCTTGGCCAGATAGACAGAGATGGGGCCTTGGAGGAGAGCCCCCTTAATTTTGTTTTTAAATATATTTTATTGATTTTTTTTTTTACAGAGAGGAATGGAGAGGGAGAGAGTTAGAAACATCGATGGGAGAGAAACATGGACCAGCTGCCTCCTGCACACCCCCTACCGGGGATGTGCCTGCAACCAAGGTACATGCCCTTGTTTGTAATCGAACCTGGGACCCTTGAGTCTGCAGGTCAACACTCTATCCACTGAGCAAAACTGGCCGGGGCTAATTTTACATCATCAATAAAACTTTCCACAATACCCCAACCTCCTTTAGGGGCCAGGGGAGGAGGCCTCACGAATTCCACTTCCAACAATAACAAATGAGTTAGTTGCCTTTGCTGCAGCATCTTTCTACTATTCAGTGATGAGAGTGAGAGAAAGCCTCAAATTCAAATGCTAAGCGGTACACTAACCTGCTTCCATCGCCACCTCATCAGCGGGCTGTTAAATGTCCAGAACAAGCAGGGGTTTGCCTTGAGAGAGAAGTGCCATCCCTTGCTGTGTAAGTGTTAATTCCTGTTGGTAGCAATTTTCACAAAGAGAGAAAACACTGCTGGAAGGGGAAAAAAAAAGTTCTTTTTCTGCTGTCTGTTCCTCGATAAGGTAAAAAATAACCTGTTAAAACGCCGTGGGGAGAAGAAAATCTACCAGACAAACTGGTGCTTTGTCTGAACCAGGTCAAATGATTTTTTCAAAAAACAAATGAACTGCAATGGATGGTTGTTTGTGCATTGGGTGGACACAAAGATTTGAAGATTTACCTACACAAACACTCTGCCAACTTGAAGATGGCGATAGAAGATATTATTTATTGAGTGCTTATAATGAGCACATTATCTAATCTCCAAAAACCCACTGAAGTCGGTGCTCTTTTTTTAAAAAAAATATTTTATTGATTTTCCACAGAGAGGAAGGGAGAAGGATAGAGAGCTAGAAACGTCGATGAGAGAGAAACATTGACCAGCTGCCTCCTGCACACCCCCTACTGGGGATGTGCCCGCAACTAAGGTACATGCCCTTGACCGGAATCGAACCTGGGACCCTTCAATCCACAGACTGACGCTCTATCCACTGAGCCAAACCGGTTTCGGTGAAGTCGGTGCTCTTATTGTCTTGGTTGTACAATGAGGATATGCCCAACACCATACCTGCAGCAGAGCTGGAATACGAACCCAGGTTGGTGAGCTTCGAAGACACATGTAAAACATGCCAGAAGAGCTCATTCTTGTGGAAATTTAACATGCAAACGCCTACAAATATATGTGAGTTGATCGTAAAAACCCAGTAATGATAGGCCAAAAATGATAAATAACCTTTTTTTTTTTCTTAAAGAGTCATCTTTTGGAAACACTTTCACCATCACTATTTTATACCACTTACTCATACCATTTTTGAAGAGATTGCAGAAGACAATTTTTATGTTCGAAAGTCCCTAAAATTGGAAGTAATACCCATCCATTTATGTAATTTTTTTTTTACAGCTCATGTAACATACTTTCAGATGATAGTGTTGATGCGGCGGGGCATGGTCTATGAAAAGAAAATGAGTTTAGAATGAGAGTAAGAAATAATGTGTCTTACATTTGGACACGACAGCCCATTATGTAGGTGTTCTATATCTGTATACTTGGAGTAATATAGTAGCATAGATTCGTGGGTTACCTGACAAAGAAGAAAAATGAGATAATGTACAAGAAGTATTTAGAATGCCAAATTCAAAGTTACTGTGTTGTTATATTTCACATATATAACATGTAAAATTGCCTTATATCTTTATTTAAAATTGTTTTTTAAAATCTTTATGTTGAAAGTATTACATATGTCCCTTTCCCCCTTTCCCCCCTATAACCTCTCTTAACCTTCCCTTATCCCCTGCCCCAGACCCTCACTGCCCTATTGTCTGTGTCCATGTGCATTATATATTTAGATATGCTTTCTTTTGGATTCACTTTTCAGACAATTAGGCCTTTTCCCCCCTATTATATCTCATATATTTTCCAAACCCTGGTGGCTGCACTTCCAGGACATATTTATGGTCCTTATACCATCTCCACTGCTACTGTGGTTCAAGCTGCTGTCTTCTCTTGATTGGGTTATTACAAAAGGCTCTTAACAGTTTTCTTTGCTTCCACTTTATTGACTTGTGATCTATTGGATCCTATTAAAATGTAAGTGAAATAGTGACACTCACATGCTTAAAACTCTCCAGTAAAAGTCTTTACTCAGAGTAAAATCCTTATGATGGCCTCTGCATCACCATTGATCTGCCCCGTTTCCCCCATCAATAATTTCATCTATAATCCTCTCCCTTATTAACTCTGTTCCAGCTACACAGACTTTCCTGTTGTTCCTTAAGCATCCCAGAGACAATTCTGCCTCAGGGACTTTGGGCTGGCTGTTCACTGGGCCAGAAATGCTGTTCCCTTCCACATCCTCACTTCCTTCAAGTCTTATGTAAATTCAGCATACCCCAGGGACCTTCCCTAGGGGTGGGGTTAGTTCTAAGCCCACGCACTCCCTGATTCTTCACATTCTACTGTATTTTCCCTTCATTCCTAGCACTCCTTACCACCTGACAAGTTTTTGTTTGTTTATTGTCTGTCTCTCTGACCTAGAATATAAGCTCCAGAACATAAAATAAATAAATAAATAAATAAATAAATAAATAAATAAATGATGAATGAATGACTTAGTCCTCATTCAGGATTAATAACAGGATAGGAAAGAATGTACCCTTTAAAAATGGGGTTGAAAGCGGATTTTCATAACACAAATTCTCTTCGCCCACTACTTCTAAACTTTAACACACAATTTAGCAAAAGGCGCTTTAAGTTTCCAACAGTTTCCATTTTAAACTGGTGACAATCAAAATTTTTAAGAGAAGAGAAGAGGCATTAGTAGTTTGATGTAAATCTATGTAAGTTCCCTGAAAGCAGAGACTTTTTCCTGTCTCATTCACCATTGCTTTCTTGAGTCTTTCAATAGTGCTTACCAGATAGTAGATGCTCAGTAATCACTTATTGAACAACCGGACACTTTCTGTACATGTTCCCATTAAGAGTAGTCTTATGGAAACAAATAGCAACCTAGCTCTTTTATTGATGTCATCAGACAGCTTTATAAGCAATGAGTTTTAATACTCATACCTCCGTGTATATTTGGATTGTTATATAACAAGTTTGATTTCTCCATTGAAATCTGCAGTGCTGTTTTTAAAAATATATATATATTATTGGTTTTTTACAGAGAGGAAGAGAGAGGGATAGAGAGTCAGAAACATCAATCAGCTACCTCTTGCACACTCCCTACTGGGGATGTGCCCGCAACCAAGGCACATGCCCTTGACTGGAACTGAATCCGGGACCCTTGAGTCCGCAAGCCCACGCTCTATCCACTGAGCCACACTGGTCTCGGCTGCAGTGCTGTTTCTTAAATATATTGCAGCACAATGCTAATGTGATTACTCCAGCTTTATTTGTTACACGTTTTCTGATTTTGGTTTTGGTTTGCGATTTAGTCAATGTACTCCCTGATGTATTTGTTGAGGACCTACTGTGTGTGGAGTCTGGTTAGAGGTAGTCATTGCCCTGTATAGCAGAGTCCCATGAGGGGTGATGGGCCCCAACTAGGTTACTGGCCATGAAAGTACTCGGAAGAAGCAGAACTTCATCATGGCGGGATTCGACAGCTGATTGAATGTGAGGGCAAAGGAAAGGGTTGACTTTCCTGGCTCTTGCTGCTGTTCATCCTGCCCTTCGCCAGAGTCGTATGGAGAACATCCCTGAACTCCCCTAACTTGAGGCCCTGTGGAAAAACCTGCATACTGTGCATGGTACACAGAAGCTCACAAATCAGACTCAGATGGGGGCTTGAGATTCAAGGGGAGGAAAAGTTTATGGTGCAGTTCTTTGTATTTTTCTTTTTTTAAACATATTTTATTGATTTTTTTACAGAGAGAAAGAGAGAGGGAGAGTTAGAAACATCGATGAGAGAGAATCATCGATCAGCTGCCTACTGGGGATGGGCCCGCAACCAGTGTACATGCCCTTGACCGGAATCGAACCTGGGACCTTTCAGTCCGCAGGCCGACGCTCTATCCACTGAGCCAAACTGGTTTCGGCAATGATGCAGTTCTTATGTTAGGACATCTGTAATTGGCTTTAAGATAACGCAGCATGCTAGTAAAGTGAGTTTTATAATGTGTGTATGTGTGTGTGTTTTTTATTTTTATTAAACTACAACCTTAGTGCATTCTGATAGGAGATTACCAGAGGTGGCTATCCTACACAGATGGCGTTTCTGTGATCCAAAGTCACTCTACTAGTCAGCAGAGTGAGTGTCAGAATGACTGTTTACAGTATAATTGTACAACTTAATAGATAGCAGGAAGAGAGTTAGAAATGGGTAATTTCAAGAGTTATTGATTGGTGAAACATTTGAGATGCGCTCCATACCTGCAGCTATAGGATAGAAAAATCAACGGAATCCTGGTGTATGTATTCTTATGAATGTCATCTTAGACTAAGAGGATCCTTGTCTATTGTTCTTGTCTCTCTAGAGTGGCTAGAAGATCTGGAAACAAGAAAGGAAGAAATGCTGAAACCGGTTAGGCTCAGTGGAGAGAGCGTTGGCCTTTGGACTGAAGGGTCCCAGGTTCGATTCCGGTCAAGGGCATGTAACTTGGTTGCGGGCACATCCCCAGAAGGGGGTGTGCAGGAGGCAGCTGGTCGATGTTTCTCTCACATTGATGTTTCTAACTCTCTATCCTTCTTTCTTCCTCTCTGTAAAAAATCAATAAAATATATATTTTTAAAAAGAGATGAATTAAAAAAAAAAAGAAAGAAAGAAAAAAAAGAAAGAAAGGCCGGGGCGGAGAGAAGTAGGAAGGGAGAGGAAGAAGTAAGAAAGGGAGGGAGGGTAACATTAAACATACGGTTCTTTTTATTTTTTTCTGGCATTCCTGATTTGCTGAAGCCTTCATCAAGGCTTTGTCGGCCTAGGGCACAGCCCAGCAAAGCCCACCACGATGCTGTTGTCACTTTAGGCTTCTGGAGAAATCACGTGGGCATTTTGTGCCTGGTTACTTGTATTCAATTTCTCCCTGCAAGATGCACCTGCTGATAGAAGAGCAGCCCAAGGAAAGGGAGAGAAGGCAAGTGAAAGTCAAAGGAAGGTAAGAGCAAAGAACCATGAAGGGTCCTATGAAAAATTGAGAAGAGTTAGGGGCGATTTGCTGAAAGATATTATCGCTGCCTCGTGCCCTCAGGGCAGCTGCCAGTTGGCATGATATTTTTCACCTTCTTTTACACAACCGAAAGCCTATGACCTTGCATTATTTATGAGGCAACTGAATATTCTTGCTCTGAAATGAGTTTTCGGACCTCTGCTTGGCATTTGATTAAAGAAAATCAATCTCTGCATCAGTTTTCAAGCACTCATTTTCTCTCAGTCCTTTGGATTTTCTCTGTGTTAGTGCACTAAAACTATTAACTTTCCCTAATATTCATGAATTGTCAGACATGGGAGAAACATATTACCAAGCACATGCCCTGCTTCCTCTTTAATTATAGTTTTCGGAACTTAAATTATACAGCTGTCAATCAAAATGTGCAAATAAAAAAATATCCCTACCTTGACACAACCAAAATAAGATATTTTTGTGCATAACTAAATTACTTGTTTACCTTCAATATGCCTTATTCATTACCTCACAGAGAATTTATTTTGGATATTTAAGAAGCTTTCTTTTTAAGTAAAAGTATTGATTCGTGCTGCAACACAGATGAGCTTTGATTCCATTGGTATGAAATGTCCAGAATAGGCAAATCTTCAGAGACAGGAAATAGATTAGAGTTTGCCTAGGGCTGAGAAGTAGGGTTCGGGGACAGGCATTGACAGCTGATGGGTATGGATTTTCTTTTATAAGGGATGACAATGTTCTAAAATTGGATTTCAGTGATGTTTGTGAGCCATCCTCTTTTCTTTCCCTTTAACCCCCAACAAACTTGCACATAGGAGCACACACCACTTCAAGTATTGACAGAGCAAGAACCACATAATTGCATTTAGTGTTATTCAGTGGTGAGACATGCTACTGTTTATAACTCATCTTTCACAAGTTGGAATGTGGCCAGTGATTTCAAATCCATACCCAGGGTGCGATGTTTCCCAGTATAATTAACAAGTGAGAATTGAAGTGGCTGATGCTGTGCCTCTTGTTTTAGCTCACCCACCAAACCATCCTGTAAAACCAGGAACTGCAACACAGAGGGGAAAAAATTATGTTTCAATAACAATGCTCCATCTGTAGAAAATCAAGGCCGATTACACTCACTCTTCATTTTCTCTTTCCTCGTTGTGAGGACCCAGGCCAGTCAAGAGGAATAGATCTCTGTTATATATTTTTTTTGCCTGCTACCATTTGTGCAATGAATGAATGAATACATACACAAAAGGAGATATGTTAAAGAAAATCACTTACGTGAAAGGCAATACCATAGTGTCTTAGCATACAATGGGTCTGTGCTAAAGAAATGATACACTATTTTCTTAAGTAGGAGGGGGTGTTTTCTGCTAAACAGAAAGCCGGCCTCCACTTGAAGCTCTTCCCTGATATGTATTTGCTGTGTTGCTATCTGGGGGATTCAGAGTATAATTAGTGATTTTCAGTATGTAGACCTTTGCTTACTGGGCAGGAGCCAGAGGACAGGGTATATATGGAAAGATGACCTACCTTTTGTTTTGTAGCTGCACTTTGTGAGATGGAGGAAAGGACATTGATTCTGTTTAGTAGGTGTTAGAGTTTTTAACCTTCCACTCTGGTCTCCTTTGAGAACTGTCATGAAATTTTTAAATTTTCACTCCTGTGCTTTGACGCCTACACACCGAGAAGTTATAGACGTCCTAAAAGACAAGGACACTTGCCAATTTCGCAGCCCTAGCCTTCCAGCTGATTTGAGAGAGGTGTTGAGTGCATACTGGTACATACCATGCCAAATTGCTTTGACCCGCAACAGTAATGGGAGACAGGGAGATTAGAGAATTCAGAGAAAACTCAAAGCACAGCGAGCCATCTCTGCAATTATGTGGAATATCCCCGTAGTGTTGGTCTTTGTCCCATTCTTGGCACAGAGATCTACTAAAACCCTTTGAATTTCCTAAGTGATGAGAGTATAATATGAGTGATTAAGTGTCTCTCATTCATATCAAGCCCTTTTTAACCACACATGAATTTATGTTAATGGAAAGCCTTGTGGATGGGGGCTTGTTGTCAAGAAAACCAAGTGCATGTGTAGGTATTTGGAACTTTCAGACCCTCACCACCAGGGAGGGGATAGGAGCTGGAGATGAGTTCAATCACCAATGACTTAATCAAGCATGCTTAGGTAACGAAGTTTCCATAAAACCTCCAAAGGATAGAATTTGGAATACTATTTTTTACATTTTTAAATTGATTTCAAAGTGGAAGGGAGAGGGAGATATAGAAACATCAATGATGAGAGAGAATCATTGATTAGCTGCCTTCTTTTTATTTATTTATTTATTTATTTATTTATAAAATATATTTTATTGGTATTTTACAGAGAAGAAGGGAGAGAGATAGAGAGCTAGAAATGTCAATGAGAGAGAAACATTGACCAGCTGCCTCTTGCACACCCCCTACCAGGGATATGCCCGCAACCAATGTACATGCCCTTGACCAGAATTGAACCCGCAGACCAATGCTCTACCACTGAGCCAAACCGGTGTCGGCTGATTAGCTGCCTTCTTGCACAGCCCTTGCGGGCATTGAGCCTGCAACCCGGGCATGAGCCCTGACCAGGAATCAAACTGTGATCTCCTGGTTCATAGGTTGATGTTCAACCACTGAACCACATGAGCCTGGAATACTTCTTTAGTGGACATATGGGGTATGAATAGGGAGAGGGGTTCACCCAGGGAAGCATGAATGCTCTGCCCTATTTTCCCCATACCTTGCCCTATGTGTCGCCTCCATTTGGCTATTCCTGACTTATTTTCTTTGGTAATAAAGTGGTGATCTAGTAAAATATAACAAAATGAGACAGATAAGATATCTCCATAGTGGCTAGCATCTAACAACACATTTCTCCAGCCAAGAGCAGGGAAGCTCCAAATCATCGTCAGGACAGATACGGGTGCGGCGGACCTCCTAAAATTTGGAAGTGGGAGCATTTGTTTTAAGGTTGCACAGAAGAAAATGAGCTGACCTCTGGGCAGGATGTATCATTCAGTTACTCATTTCATTCTTTCATTCAACTCAATAAATGCTGAGTGTCAAGTATGTGCTAGACCCTGTCATAGGTACTGGAGATAATCTATTAAATTAAGACATTAAAATTGATAGTGATACTAAGAAGGAGAAACAAAAAGGTGGAAAGAAAATACATTTTATATAATAAAAGCCTAAGATGCTAAGTGTCTGGTTCTCCAGTCATCCGTTCAACCAATTAACATGTAATATGCTAATGATATGCTAAAGCCACTCAACCACTTTCTATGACATGCACTGATCACCAGAGGGGCAAATGCTCTGGCCAGTAGGTTAGCTTGCTGCTGGATTCTGGCTAATTGAGATTGAGCAAAAAGGGCTGGACATGCCCTGGAGCCTCCTGTGGTTCCTTCCTGGCTGACTGGGTCCTGTTTTCCTTCCCAGCCTGATTGTGCACTGGTGGGGTCCATTGGCCTGGCCTAAGCCCTCTCACATTCTGGAACCCCTCAGAGGATGTCCAAGAGCCAGTTTTGGCCCGATATCGCAGGCCAGGCCAAGGGACCCACTGGTGCATGAATTCGTGTACCAGGCCTCTAGTTAGATAATTGTTTCTAATATTCTCTCATCTCACCTCCTAAGAGAAAGAAGCCTAAGTTATTATTGGCCCATGGTCATGGGAATAATAGTCAAAGTAAAACAAACAAACAACCAAAGAGAACTTGAAAAGATTTGAGGGATTGCATCAGAAAGAAGAAAACTTTACTTGGAAATAACAAAAAGTAGATATAGAAGGGAAAGTAGTGAGTGAGAGAGAAGAGCTTGTATGAATTATGCTTGCTTGAAACTAATTTTGAAGATCCTGAAGATGAATGAAGAAGGGCTTTTGTGTCCACTTCTGTGAGTATGAAATTAGAGATGAGAAATTTTGTTTGAAAAAGTGATTTGTTCTTTTTGGAATTTTCTTTTTGGTTACATTCATTTTTTTCTAATTTATTTTTGAATTGATAGTGCATGGTTTGAGAAAAAAATAAGTATGTATAGTAAAGATGTCTCTTTCCTAATCCATCACATAGTTCTGCTTCCCTAAGGCAGCAGTTGTTAACAGTTTCTACTATGTGATTCCAATAATATTTTCTGTATGTGAAAGCAAATATATTTGTATAGTATTTTTCTTTTTTTTGTGAAAATGGTACCATACTATATTCATAGGAAAAATGGGGAAATTTAGAAAAATTGATCATATCAAATATTGGTGAGGATGTGGAGGAATTGCTGATGGGAATGTAAAATGGGACAGCTCTTTGGACAGTTTGACAAATAAGTTTTTTTTTAAGAAGTTAAACATATACTTACCATGTGACTCAGTCATTCCATTCCTAGGTATTTACTAAAGAGAAATGAAAGTAAATGTACATAGCAATACAAACTTTTCATAGAAGCTTTGTTTTTACTAGCCAAAAGCTCGAAACAACCCAAATGTCCGTCAATAGATAAATAAATAAAATAATTACTACGTCAATACAAGGAAGACTACTTAGCAATAAAAGAAATGAACTTGTATAGTATTTTTCTTCTTTTTGTGCAAATGATGAATACAACAGTTTGGGTGAATCTCAAAATAAGTTTTCTAAGTGAAAGAAGCCAGACACAAAAGAGTATATATATACTATATTGTGTATATATATTGTGTAACTCAATTTATATAAAATTCTAAAATAAGATGCAAACTTATCTATATTGAAGGACAGTAGGTCAGTGGTGGCCTGGGGCATGGGGAAAGAATGAGGATGAGTGTGAAGGAGGGAAGGGAACTTTTGCAGGTGGTAAATATGGTCATTATTTGTATTGTAGTGATGGTTTTATGGTTGTGTACACAACCAAAACTTACCAAATTGTACATTTGAAATATATACAGGGTATTTTATGTCACTTAACCTATATGATAAAAGGCTAATATGCAAATTGTCCCCTTGGCCAGGAGTTTGACCAGAAGTTTGATCAGGGGGTGGGGCTGGCGGGCCAACCACCCGTGGCCCCTCCTCCTGACTGGTCTGGCCAGACACAAAAGGCCCACCGATTATATAATTCCTTCTCTGTAAAATGTCTACAGTAGGCAAATCCATAGAGTCAGAAAATAGGTTAGTAGCTGAGAAGTCCTGTGGGAAGGGAGGAACTGGTACAGGTTTTCTTTTTGAGGAGGTGAAAATGTTCTGGAATTAGATAGTGAGGGTGGTTATGCAACACAGTGAATACAGTAAACCATGAAAGTGTACAGTTTAAAATAGTGAATTTTAGAGATGCAAATCAAAACAACAATGCGGTACCATCTCACACCTGTCAGAATGGCCAACATCAACAAAACAACAAACAACAAATGTTGGCGAGGTTGCGGAGAAAAAGGAACCCTCGTGCACTGCTGGTGGGATTGTAGGTTGGTGCAACCACTGTGGAAAACAGTGTGGAGCTTCCTCAAAAAACTGAAAATGGAACTCCCATTTGACCCAGTAATCCCACTATTAGGAATATACCCCAAGAAACTAGAAAGACCAATCAGAAAGGATATATGCACCTCTATGTTCATAGCAGCACAATTTACAATAGCTAGGATTTGGAAACAGCCTAGGTGCCCATCAGCAGATGAATGGATCAGAAAACTATGGTACATCTACACCATGGAATACTATTCTGCCATAAAAAGGAAGGAATTCTCATCATTTGCAGTAACCTGGATGGAATTGGAGAGCATCATGCTGAGTGAAATAAGCCAGTCAATGAAAGAGAAACACTACATGACCTCACTCATTTATAGATATTAAAGAACATTATAAATGAATGAACAGAAAGATAGATATAGTGACAGTAAAACAACAGGCAGACTGTCAAATGACAGCGGGGGGGGGGGTAGGGAGATCTGGGGGAGATAAGAGATCAACCGAAGGACTGGTATGCTCGCATATAAGAATAACCAATGGACACAAAACTCTGGGGAGGGAGGGCATCTATGGGGGGGGGGCAATGATAAGCTATGTACACAGATAATACCTTAATAAAAAAATAATTAAAAAAAATAATAAAAAAATAAAATAAAACTGCCCTTGCAGACATCTCAAAAAAAATAAAATAAAATAGTGAATTTTATGTTACGTGAAATAGTGTATCGCAATTAAAAATATGTTACTTTAAAAAACCTTTGAGAAAAAAGCACACCTATGAGAAGTAGAAGATGCAATGTTAAAAAAAATAATCTGGATATTGGGTACTTGAGTAAAGCCAAATATGATTTTTGTTTAAAAATTAATGTATATATTAATATATACATATAAGTAAATTTGGAAGACTATTTGCTGAACTGTTAACCAGCGTAATTGCTGAAGAGTGAGATTATGGATGACCTTTACTTTCTAACTAATACATTTAGGTACTATTTGATTTAAAAGTACATATATAACTTTTTTGATCAAGTAAAATCAAAGACTTAAATGATTAAAGAAATATGCTAGCCAAAGTTTGCTATTGGATACATCATATAAGAAATCTTTAAAAATTATTCTTTGATTACATGAAAATTAGTCTATATTCACTTTTTGTACAAATTTAGTTTGTTTATATTTGTATATTGAAAGTAATATTTGTATATTGAAATATTTTTAAAAGTTAAACATTTTTTAAATTAAAACATTTTAAATTACAGTTTACTTTAAATATTGTTTTGTATTGGTTTCGGGTGTACAACATAGTGATTAGACAATTATATTAGAAGTTTTAAATTAGTTTTTTTTTGTAGTAGAAAGTTGACTATTGAAATGTTCTTATAAATATTTTAATATTATTGTTAGTTTATTATCCTTGGTCAGTTCAGACTCCAATTAGGTTAGTTCTTCTCCCTCAATTTTGAGTATAAGGATCAAAATGACATCTCTCTCAAATCAACACTTCATCCGTGGCTCAGATGAGCTGCTTGTGATCACAAAGGCCTTTATGTGTTGGTGTGGGAGGCATGGGAATGTGCCTCCCAGATCTGCTGCAGGATAATTAACCACAGCATCAGCTGCTGTGCTCTGCCTTCCATCACTGCGCTCACACCAAAACCCATTTCTCTCCTCATGGCAGGGATATGAACGAAGACCCATCTCTGAAAGATACAGGACTGCTCTCAGGGCATCTTGGCTTGAGGACTCTCTGTGGGCTTTGCCAAAACTTCCTTAGAACAGTGCTGCAGCCGAAGGTCTTCCCTTTCTCCTTCACAGGAGCCAGATCGGCATTGGCTCAATGGCTCTCCCAGCCTCCTCCAACTCCTCACTTTCCCATACCAGCCTTTACCCCAGTAAATCTCCTAAGTAACTAATCCTATCTTAGCTTTTGCTTCTCAGATAACTTAGACCCGTGGTGGGCAAACTGCGGCTCGAGAGCCACATGTGGCTCTTTGGCTCCTTGAGTGTGGCTCTTCCACAAAATACCACAGCCTGGGCGAGTCTATTTTGAAGAAGTGGCGTTAGAAGAAGTTTCAGTTTAAAAAATTCGGCTCTCAAAAGAAATTTCTATCGCTGTGCTATTGATATTTGGCTCTGTTGACTAATGAGTTTGCCGACCACTGACCTAGACAAACACAAGTGGTACCAAGAATGGTCCAAGAAAACACTGTGATTTGGGACTGGCCCCCTGACCATCCGGTGGGCAAAGAGGATGTTAACCTGGTTGGTAGGGGGGACACGGATAGTCCCTAGCCCAGCCTAAGGTGGTGACTCAAGTGTTAAAGATTTCATTGACAGTGACTCCTAAACGACCTGGCAAAGGGGAAGCTGCTGCAGGTGTGATGATTAAGGATTTGAAAGCTATGGAGAGAACAATGTCCTCAGGGTTGACTGGTTATTGCTAAGCTATACTGATGCCAGCGCAGGAATAATGAGAGATCCAGAGCCTCAACAAGAAGTCAATAGGAGCCAGAGGGTCTTTCTGAAAGCTTACCTCCTGTAGTGTGAAACAGCAGTCACGGCTGAACAGGCAGAAACTCAGACAAGTGCAGAGACCCCCAGATGTTCGAATGTTGAGCCAAGACAGGTCTGTTATACCAAGGTCAGGGTGCCGGTTGGGGAAAATCTGGGACCCTAGATACTGGGATGGGGACTTTATTTTTTTAAAATTTTAATATATATTTTATTGATATTTTACAGAGAGGAAGGGAGAGAGATAGAGAGCTAGAAATGTCGATGAGAGAGAAACATCAACCAGCTGCCTCCTGCACACCCCCTACCGGGGATATGCCCGCAACCAAGGTACATGCCCTTGACCGGAATCGAACCTGGGACCTTTCAGTCCGCAGACTGACGCTCTACCACTGAGCCAAACCGGTTTCGGCCGGGATGGGGACTTTAAATGGATGCCTCTGAGTTTATTATCTTGACAGGATTACCTCCTGACCCCCAAATCCTTAAGGTTTGTAGAGGCGTCCCCCCCTTCCCTGACAGGAGATAGCACTTCCACCATGCTAAAAGGAGGCTGCAGAGCTCCAGCGTGTTTAGCTCAGTGTTTAGAGCATCGGCATGTGGACCAAAGGATCCCGGGTTCGATTCTGGTCAGGGGGCACGTACCTTGGTGCAGGTTCCTCCCCAGCTGGGCCCCGGTCAGGGCGTGTGCAAGAGGCAACCAATCAGTGTGTTTCTCTCAAATCAGTGTTTCTCTCTGCCTTTCTCTCTCTCTTCCACTCTCCCTAAACATCAATGGGAAAATATCCTTAGGTGAGGATTAACAAACAAACAAACAAACAAACAAACAAACAAGATGCTGCAGAGACCTCTCCCTCATCAGGTGCTTCCGTTAGTAGCTGCCCTTAGCGCCTCCTTGTCTGAACTAGGGTTCAGTCCTAGCATAACCTAGGTGGGTACACGCTGGGAATTATTAAGAAGGGAAGAGACTATACTCCAGAAGAGCTGCCAGAAATAGCATGTACAGGCCGAAGCCAGAGAAATACCCCTTGGATTGCATTTTGAGAGGGCTTGATAAGGGACCTGAAATTTAACTTTCTGAGGGCCTAAGATTTCTTGCCTTGACAAGAACCTCAGGGGATGGGGCAAACTGCTAGGGTGGTTCTTAGAAACGGAGAAAAAGCAATGACAGCACTCAGCGAAGTGGAAATTTCTGAGTTGCCCTCGGTAGGAAAGGATTCTGCCACAGTGCAGGCTACACGGCTCATTAGGTCCTTACGATCAGAGGAAGGATAAAGAGGCAGAGAGGGAGCGGAAACCCCAGAATGTATCCTGGGAAAATCCAGGCCCCCGCCCCTTCAGTGAAGTTTTTTAGGAAGCTCCATGGTGAGATTTCTTCTCCAAAATAACAGACATATTGGTGAGTCTTGCATCCCACAACAGAAAGGAAACCCAGCAGCCTGATCAGTTTCTGGGCTTGGGAGACAATACATTCTGGTGAGAATATCTCTCTGGCCCATACACTGTGTGGCACCGATAACTGCCAGTGCTGAGAAGGGCTCGAGCAGGAAAGGCTCTGTAGCAGGTGCAGCACGCCTGCTGTTCGCTCCATATGGCTGGGCAGACCCTATGGTTTTGGAAGTATCCATGCTGGGAAGAGATGCAGTGGAAAAGATAGAGCTTTTCCCATGCCACAGCACGAGAATAACAATGCAGGCTTCTGGGATTCTGGAATAAGACTGTGCCGACCAGCAGAGGATTAGATACATCTTGAGAAGTATCCTTTGGAGTGCTACTGGGCCCCGGTGGAGAGAATGGTTGTAAACCATGGATGTAGAATTGCCCACTATTATTTGGATTTAAAAATATATATATTTTATTGATTTTTTTCACAGAGAGGAAGAGAGAGGGATAGAGAGTTAGAAACAACGATGAGAGAGAATATCAATCAGCTCCTCTTGCACACACCCTGCTGGGGATGTACCCGCAACCAAGGTACATGCCCTTGACCGGAATCGAACCTGGGACCTTTCAGTCCACAGACCAATGCTCTATCCACTGAGCCAAACCAGCTTTGGCTATTATTTGGATTCTTTTTAACCTTCTTGTTGATAAAGTTGGATGGGCCAGTGGTAGTTAATCAGAAGATGGAAATGATGCATCCATGATCAAGGACCTAAGATTTCTTACCTTCAGGACCACAGGTCATGAGCAGATAGCCCAAAGCCCTTTAACACCCTCAAATAGATGCATCTCTCTCCCATCTCACACCTCTGGACATATGAAGGTTCCCATATACTGGCCGAAGGAGGAAGAAAAAGCCTGAACTTGGCTTGTGAATGAGGTGGCTGGCTAGGTATGAGGGTGTAAGCTGAGAATGAGTGGGGTGGCCTCGAAAGACAGTGGAGAGGAAAAACTTCCCAATGGGCAGAGTTGCAAGCAGTGTGCTTGGTCACCCACTTCGTATGGAAGAAGTGTCCTGAGGTGAAAACGTGTATATATCTTGGGCAGTGGCCATTGGTCTGGCTATCTGGTCAGGGGCCTGGAAGGATAAAGGACTGGGAAGCTGGGGCTCAGCAGTGTGTGGTAGAGGCATGTGGATGGATACATGGGAGTGGACACAAACTGCGAAGAGTTTTGTTTTACATGCTAATGTCCACCTGAAGGCATCCACCATGGGAGAGGCACTGAGCAACCGAGAAGACAAAATGACTCAGCTAACGGATGAATCAGAGTGCCATTAGCCACCTCAGAGCTGTCATGATGGGCACAGGAACAGAGTGGTCATGGTAGCAGAGAGAGAAGCACCCAACCAGTTGCTGGTGGAGGAGGTAGGAGTAGACCTATGACATGACCCTATGACTATCACACATCCAGAAGAAGATAGCTTCATGGAATACAAAAACAGCCTTCTAAAGGCACAGTGGAGCCTAAACCGGTTTGGCTCAGTGGATAGAGCGTTGGCCTGGGACCGAAAGGTCCCAGGTTCGATTCCGGTCAAGGGCATGTCATATTTGCCAGCGTATAAGACAATTTTTTGGCCCTGAAAAATATGCCTCCAAGTGGGGAGTAGTCTTATACGGCGAGTATATAACAAACTCTGTATTTTTAGTGGAAATTTTAGGGGGTCGTCTTATACGCCCAGTCGTCTTATACGCCGGCAAATACGTATTTTTCAGGGCCAAAAAATCGTCTTATACGCCGGCAAATACGGTACATTGGTTGTGGGCGCATCCCCGGTGGGAGGTGTGCAAGAGGCAGCTGGTCGATGTATCTCTCTTATCGATGTTTCTAGCTCTCTATCTCTCTCCCTTCCTCTCTGTGAAAAATCAATAATATATATATATATATATATATATATATATATATATATATATATATATATTTTTTTTTTTTTAAATGAAGGCACAGTGGAAGCACCAACTTGAGTCAATACTCTGAAAGTATGGGATGTCAACCTTCAAGATGCAGCATATGCATGAAACCGGAGACCTCTACCAAGTGTTGTGCACTCAAGAGGAAGACCACATGAATCTGGGAATCAAGGCTGTGGATGCAGGAATGGCCTTACCATCACTACCAGTGACTCACTGGGGGTTTGTGCTTCCTGTCCCCTCAGCTCTGGGCCCTGCAGGATTGGAAGTTCTGGTCTCCAACTGGGGGCTCATTCTTGCCAGTTACAGCTGCTGCCTGGGCACTTTGGACTCCTCATGCCTGGGAACCAGCAGGTTAGGAGAGGAATCACAGCTTGGGCAGGCATCACTGACCCTCATCAGTAGGAGGAGATAGTGTTGCTTTAAACAATGAGAGGTGGGTAGAATCCACATGGCCTCCTCTTACAGTCTCTTGGTACTTCCAAACCCCATGGCATCTGCCAATGGAACTGTGCTGCAACCTCGGCCTGAGAAGGGTATGGTTACAAGAGATCAGACCCCTCACGAACGAAGGCTGAGCCACACCACCAGGTAAACCAATGAGTCCTGCCAACGTGAGGGCTGAGGGTGAGGGGTCATTCAGAATGATGGTGGAGGAGGAAGAATAAAAGTTCCAGCTGTGGCCCTGAGATCAAATGTAGCGCCAGGGGTTGTGCTTTATATCTACCAACTTCCCCTTTCTGAGTTGTCCCCCCAGGAATCAAGGTCTGTAGGGACCACACAGAAGGTGGTCTTCCAGCATAGGAGGAGATGTAGATCTGTGCAGCACAAACAGAAGCCTGTGGTGGCCATGAAAACACATCTCTCAGTTTTCCCTTAATTGACTCATTGGCCTCTGAAATCTATCACCACGTTGGCACGGAGGCTGTGCTTCCCAATTGCCTCTCCCAACCAATGCCTGAGTGTGGCAGGGGTACTAAGCATGTCCGTACCTGTAAGATGCTGGCCGCCTCTGCAAGATGACTTTGGCTTATGGACTGTCCATAGGCCTGGCTGGAACTTTCTTAGAACTTTAAGAAACCCCCTTCCTAGTTTCTTCTTTCTTTTCCTTCATTAGGGACAGGCCTGCATCCTCTTCTGATGGCTCCTTCTCCATTTTCCCTCATGGGCATTTCCTCTGGTAAATCTCTGCACACTTAATCCCATCTTGGAATCTGATGCTTTTTGGAAGACCCAGACAGATGGTTTATGTGCCTGTGGGCATCTAAGGCAGAATGGCAAATACATCAAGCTTATATGTTGAGTCTAGTCTACTCGTGGCTGCCAGGAGTGCTGAGCTGAGACAGATTCTAGAGCTGTATCGGATCTTTTGTAAAGAATGCCATGATCTATTGGCAAGGTCTGCCATGATGGCAAGGGGGGAGGGCCTTGACCTTTCATTATAGCTATCTCTGAATTGGGATGCTTCCAAAATCTCTATCGAGAAGGTCATGGTGAGAGGGGTATAGTATTTGAAGCTGTTGTTAATGATGAATGATATTCATAATGATAATAATGATTAATGATAATTACGGTTAATGATTAATAATAAGTATTACTAATAATGATATAATAATGATATGACATAATGATGTAATAATATATAGTGACCATGCAAGTAAAGATGATGCTGAATGCTGAATCCTAATATATAAAAACCCTGGGTCCGTCACATCCACAATGACTGGAGACTCAACCTAACGTCCAGGCTGTGCATGCAGCAGGCTTTGGTGGGTGGGGACTTGTGGCAGTGGAGACAGGGACTTTAGGCCCACAGGGATTGGGCCTAAACCGGCAGTCAGACATCTCCAACCTCCCTGATCGGAGAGGGTGCAGGCTGGGCTGAGGGGAACTCTCCCCCTCCTCCTCCCCCCATACATGAATTTCGTGCACTGGGACACTAATAGTAATTATAAAATGGTCTATCATTAAGGAGCTGAAAAGCATTATAATATAAAACTATAGTTTAATTGTATTATATAAGCAATAATATTTTCACACTGGAAGTGTCACATGGCATCTAGAAGAAAAGATTCAAAGCATAAGGACTTATTAGTGGTCTCCAGCTCTCAAATGGGGTGACTGACTGCTCTGATGAGCTGATGTGATTATTTCTGTTTCCTTAGCAGGTCTGTATTATGGAGCCCATCATAACATGCTGCTCTTCATTAATATTACTTATTTTCCCGTGTGACTTTATACTTGCCAAACAACATTATGATATTAATTCAATTTTATAAATAGATTTTCCTACTAGAAAGAGAATGTGCTGATTAATTGATTATAGTTGATTATTATTACAGTTGATTATTCTTTTCTATCTAGCATTTATTTCCTTCCTGTAAAACTCATTTCGAAAATTATAAAAATAACACAGGCTTATCATTAAATAATTTTAAAAGTATAAAGAAAAACTTAAAGTCCACTTCTTTACACACAGTCTCCTTTCAGTCCCACTCTGTTGGAGTAACACTTTATTTTTGGTCGTCAATGAATTTTCTCCACTGGATATCTGATGCAGCAGGTGCTTTCTTTTGTGACTTTGTTAAAAAGACTTTCTTGTGTATTTATCCAGAATGAACTAACATTCTGTGAGCTTCTAAATGCACAAAACCGAGGGTCAACCCTTTCATTCAAAGTTCTTTTTATCTTTATGAGTCATTCTTTCATTAAGTCTTTTATAAAGGCAAACATTATGCTTTGAAAAAGGGTAAGCTTTGCTACCTCTCCCAGAATATGAGAGATTAATTTGGGAGATTATGTGTAATGCTCTGCTCACTGCATTTTATGGTTTATTCAGTCCTATGAACTAGCACCATTCATTTTTTAAAAAAATGTGAATTGTAGTACTTTATAGTTATTTCCCCAAGGAGACTTTTCATTGTTCCAAGGATAAAGTGTGGTGTGTGTGTGTGTGTGTGTGAGAAAAGTGAGTTAGTCTTAGTGTGAACTCAGTAGGCACCTACTTCAACAATTGATGAAGTCAACTCAGAAGTGATGTTAATCAAGCTGGCAAACTCAAGGCCTGTGGACCGCATGTGGCCCACAACGAATATTTTTGTGGCCCTGCATTATAATGGCATGTAAGAAACATTTTAATAAAATGTTGTAACTTAATTTTTACAATATCTGGTTATACATAATTATTAGTAACGAACTAGAACATTTGCTAATGCTTGATTACTACAATTGTGTTGCATTCATTTCCCTTACGTACCTTATGTGATGGCACACCATTTCTCTCCACTAACACTAGCAGCAAATATTTTAGCAGCCAATTGCTACGTCATTAGTCTTGTGCTGACTTGTTTGGTGTGAGCAACAGGAAATATTTTGCTTTCGGAGAACAAGAAAAATAGGTTTTAATAAGTGTTAGGCTTATTAATTTGTGCAGTTATTCAGTGTCTGGTTAGTTAATGTTCAATAAGATATTAATTTTTATTAAAATGTTCTATCATTTTATGTCAATGATTACTCCTTTATTTTTTTTGTATTCAGCATGTATATCAAAATAAACTTACATTTTTATGAAAATTGAAGCTTTTGGTTTTTTGCGGCCCACATAAACTTAAACCTTGTTTATTTGTCCCGTGTTAGCCTTTGAGTTTGACATGCTTGATGTAGATTATAGATTAGCTCTTTAAAAAAAAATAAAGTTAGGATTATTGGGCATTTTCAAACTCAAAGCATTTTATGATAAGACAAATTAGTTTCTTAAGATGAATAAGGGTTAAACTTTTAATGTACATGAAATTTATTAAAAAAAAAACCTTCTTCAATGGAGAACGTCTGGATCTTTATTGAAAGTGCTTTTATTCAAGGGTTTATAGATGAAATCCTTGAACTTATAATTCCCAAGGGAAAATCTTATTTTAGAAACAGAAGACACAACTTATCAAAATGTGGTTGATAAAACAATAAAAACAAATATAATCTTATAACTCTAGAAAAGCTTAAATAATGGTTTTACTAGAGGGAGAGACTATATACTTTTCCTAAAAGAATTAATTTACAAAATGTACTCATTTTATTTATGATTGATAATTTAAAATAATAATTTCATACAAAACCCCCAAAATTGTTGTGAAAATAATTTTTAGGTGTGACAAATATTATGAACAATAACACATATATCTGGTAAGTGTGGGGATAAAAATTAGAGATTTTTTCATGTAGATTAATTTGCACATTATCCCAAAAAACAATTTATTCATTCTCTCATCCTTTCATAAAATTAGAATTAATTTTTCTTTTGATTAACATCAAAATATTACCACAAAAATAAGGATACTCTAAAATATTCCTAGACCTACTTTCTAGGAATATAGGTCTCTTTTTGATTAAAGAAAACGTGGAATTATTTTGTAGCACATTAGTTGTTTGCCAGTTTAATAAAATGGAATGCTGTAAAGTCACTTGCAAAAATGTTCACTACAGCCCTAACCGGTTTGGCTCAGTGAATAGAGCGTTGGTCTGCGGACTGAAGGGTCCCAGGTTTGATTCCTGTCAAGGGCATGTACCTTGGTTGCGGGCACATCCCAAATAGGGGGTGTGCAAGAGGCAGCTGATCGATGTTTCTCTTATCGATGTTTCTAATTCTCTATTTCTCTCCCTTCGTCTCTGTAAAATATCAATAAAATATATTCTAAAAAATGTTCACTATAAATATCCGGCGTGAGGCTGTGACTTAGTAAAAACTTCATTTGCTCAAGGTAGTCCTGGAGGTGCACGCTCACTGTTCCTATTCCCTCTATTCTCCAAACTTCATTCCAACGTTCGGAGTTAGATACGATTTAATAACTGTCTGAGACAAAATTGCTGAACCTTACACTCTTCACATAATAAAGATCCACAGCAGAACGAGAATGACTTTCAGTTGTCGGACCCACTAGGTTAGACTGATAGGTTTGATCATCTATTTGGGATCAATGATTGTTGCTTGAGGAGCTTTAACAGATTTGCTTTGATCTTTTCTTTTCAAATTGAAGGTCACTCATGGTTTAGGCAAAATACCAAGGTCCGAATGAAAATTTGCTCTTTTTTTTCTGTACTTTTTATTTTTATTTTATTTTATTTTTTAAAAATTTATTAAGGTATTATATGTGTACATAGCTTACCATTGCCCATCCCCCCACCTCCCATACATGCCCTCCCTCCCCAGAGTTTTGTGTCCATTGGTTGTACTTATATGCATGCATACCAGTCCTTCGGTTGATCTCTTATCTCCCCCAGATCTCCCTCCCCTCCCCGCTGTCATTTGACAGTCTGCTTGTTGCTTTACTGTCACTATATCTATCTTTCTGTTCATTAGTTTATAATGTTCTTTATTATCCATAAATGAGTGAGGACTGCCTTCATATTGAATTTATTTGGCTTAGGAGGAACACTACTGTGTCTCCAGGAGGACAGCAGCATCACTTGTCCCAATGCTGTGTGATTCTTAGTGCAGGCGCTAAAATTAAAAATGCAATAAGACCACTGCATAGGTTCATGCCATTCTGGCCTACGATATCAGTTGACCCGGGAAAGTTCCACTTTTTTTTTTGTCCTTATTTTCATATAGGTGAAGTGGAAATTTACTTTAGATATCAGCATACACGAATAACCTTTGCATTGCCATTTGAATTGCAATAAAAGTTTGGAGGCATACTTGGCAAATGTTATCTCATGGCTCAGCCAGGTGATAAAACAGTATAAATAAAGTACTAAAATAAACAAGTGCTCTCTAATGGCACACTTTGTGGTCTTCTCAACTTACATATTTTTCAGGTCTGCTAGGCCTAGTTTTTATAGATCTGATCAAATCTGGAATTTAGAAGCCAGGCCAACTGGATTTAAATTCCCACAGATACCACACATTTGGGGGCACAAATGAAATAACACAATAAATACACGGTAAGATCAAATTTTGATCGATATGAGGGCCCCGTGGAACTGACCCGCTTTCTGAAAAAGAAATAAGAATCCAAAGTAATATCACACACATATAAACCAGTTTATTAGATTGTCAGTGATACTTTGAGACACATTCAAGTTATTTTATTTTACTTCATATAAACAGAGGAAGGGCAGAAAGTTTTAAACTTCAAGCTTTGTTCAGCATGTGTGCAGTTAGCATCCACAAAAGCACCATTGGATATGGAAGAATTAGCACCACAGAATTTTAGGACCTAACTGTTGACATGCATCACTGGAACACTTGGGACATGAAAACACAAAGAAGTACGCCGTATGGTCCATTATAAACAATACAAGGCAATTTATGATTTGCTTTCATCTAGTACAATACAATCACCAATCGATGAGAACCTTTTCAGTACAATACGGGACGAAAAAACACTTTGCACCCTGTTAACACTAAAGCAGTTACAGATTTAAAAACATGTTTCTTATGAGAGGCAGGGGCCTGAAATGATCACGCCTCCTCAATTTTTAAATTCAGAGTTAGATAGTTACATGATCTCTTAAGAAAGTATTTTCAAATTGATGTCTGTCTACCGCAATGTTGACAGATTTAAAAAAAACAACAACTGAAATACTTGATACATTAAAAAAACAAAACAAAACAAAACAAAGCAAACACCTGATAAGAGTCAAGAAGTACTCCAGCGTGGTGGAAGATATCCACATAAGGCCAGCTTGAAAAGGATGCCAAAGGTGTTGACACTTGTCTTCTCTTCCGTGGAGGAATGTCAAGTACACAGAAGCCTTGCATTCGCGTTGAGCTTCATTTCTTCCACTCAGTGTCTTTATTCTGAAGTGTAACGTAAGAGACATTCCTTATTCCTCAACTGTTTTTGTAGTGTTATAGGGCTGTTCCTTAGGCTGGATTTGACAACAGTGAAAAGGGCTGATATTCTCTCTGGATTTAGGGTAAATTGTGAGCTAAAGAAAAAATATTAATTTAAATTTAGCATATGTGAAGTTTTAAGGGGCGTTTCACTATGTTCACAGTACAAACGCATAATGAATCTCACTGAAAACCTTTCTGTTAGAAAGCATGTAACAAACCCTCGATTTCAAGTGGGGGTCTGGGCCAATTTTGGCAGATTAGAAGATTACTGTATAAGAAACGTGCAATAAGAGTAGATTGGTACAGGTATATTCAGATCTCAATGCGCTGTTGCCAAGGAATATATATTTTTAGTTGCCAAGAGAAGAATATATCCTGAATCATCCATGCAGACACAGGAGTCAATCATGTGTCTGCCCACCTTCTAATTCTGGAATAGTGATAACAGGGTCAAAAGTACTCAGTTACAGTATGGCAGCAATTTCATAGTATATATTTTAACAGCAAAACATTTTTGAAAATAGATTCAGTACTATATGGTAAGGTTACAATTCACCATTTCTATACTTGTAATACATGCATATATTTGTTTTCCCAGTTTTTTTTTTAATCCACTAGGACCAACATCTTTCAGAACAACAATCTAACATTAAATAAAACCTTCTAAGGAAAATATTTTGCATCACAGAGATTTGAGAAAACTCAGTTACTCAGCATCACAAAATACTCAATAGATGTACATTTGAGATTGTTCATGCCATGACATAACACACCTTTGGGTTAATATATATCTTATTATAAAAAGAAACAAAAGTAAGAATTGGCATGGAATTTATCTTTAGCCTGTCCTTGGTTAGAGAAGAATAATCTCTAATAAACTTGACTCCTTTCCGCAATAATAACTGTTTCTATGAAGTAGCTTTTATGTTTAATAGGACTTCTTAAACTAGTGATGGAAAAAATGGTCACCACAGAGAAAAAAATTAAAGGTAAGTAAAACTATAGAAAAAAATGTTTTGTTTTTTTTCTTAAATGAACCGCTCCCAAACAAAAAAGAAAGCAAAGTTTGTTCACTTTGAAAGGTTCTTCTGTTGAAGAACATTGTTGGAGGAAAGCTATCCTCCCCTTATAAACGTGAGGAAGATGTAAGCTTTCACTGGAGAAAAAAAAAGTTAACTTTTGAAAAAAAAATAATCTGTTGCTTTTCTGTTGAATCAAATCCATTATATAAATGGACTGGTAATTTTCTGAAGAGAAAACATCTATACACAGCAGCACACCCGTGATACTAATTCCAATTTGATGGTTCAGCAGGCATGGCTGAGTTGAGCATGGGAGAAACAGAACTGATTTCTTAATGTTTTAGGGTTACCTTAAAATAACCTCACATAAAACAAAATCGGATTATGACAGGCTGGCTTACTAGTTTTTATTTACCTTTATATTGGCTAGTACCAATGAAAATGAGATTTAAAAAATAAAAACTGTCTAAAATTGTTCAATAAAAAAAGCCTTACGAATTTACATTGTAACCTCAAATGACTATAATACTTAGACTAACAGTTTCACCACTACCACATCACTTTTGTTACTGGAGTGTTATTTGTGTATTGTTCATTGGTTATATTATATAATGCTATTTTCTGATAAGTTAAAGAAGTTTGACTTATTACATTACATAAGAAGCTTTAGAAAGACACATAAGTAGGATACATTTATAAAAGGATAAATAATATTTTATGGTACTTTAGGTGAATTCTATACAGATAAGTAAGCAGTTCAAGATAATAAAGTGCCTTCATTTCCAGGTAATTAATTTTTCACGAAAATATTTTAAGGCTTTATAAATATC
The DNA here is from genome assembly GCA_963924515.1 of Vespertilio murinus. Lineage (NCBI taxonomy): Eukaryota > Metazoa > Chordata > Mammalia > Chiroptera > Vespertilionidae > Vespertilio > Vespertilio murinus. The sequence goes on from OZ004707.1 coordinate 15,753,906, forward strand.
AGAAGCTTGATAACATATGGGTTTTGTAATTAATTAGCATTCTTTTGTAATCCTTATTTCATTTAATCTTTTAATCCACATTAGGTAATACTTTTTAATAATTAGGAGCTTAAAGAGATAACATTTGAATTGTAAATTCTGAATTCATTTTGAGGGGAAAGGAAAAGATGTGTAATTTTTGAACGCTGTGACTTGTACAAAAGACTCACATGTTTAAAAAAAGAGACTCACATGTTGCTTCTGAACAATCCAGCTTATATCATAATATACGGGAGGCCCGGTGCACAGTTAAGTTGTGCAGGTGTAGGGTCCCCTCGGCCTAGCCTGCCATCAGGGCCATGTTAGCCGACCCGCGACGCTTCGCATGCTCCATGGACGCTGCGGGCCCCCTGTCCCACCCTCCCTGAGAGCTGCTGCTCCTTTGGTCGTGATGCCGTTATAAAAGGCCTGTGGTCATGATGCTGTTATGGCGTCACGACCACAGGTGTTTTACGCTATAGGTAACAGCCAATAACTCTCAAAAATTCAATAGAATATTTGATCCCCTGGCAAACAGGGCCATCATTTCATTCATTTATATATTCTGTTGTCTTTACACTTAAAATGATTGTGCAGCCTCAAATAAAAAAGACTATAAAAAAATCTAAGATGAATTCTTCAAATACAAGCACGATAAATATATTTTATTGCAACAGCTTGTGTTAGAATCTATACTGATGCCAACATCTAATGCTGAAGCATTTATATTTGCTTTCGTTTTGCTTCTTACCCCCCATGAATGTGTCACAGTAAAACACTGGTAATCTCATAATAGCTATAATCATACAGAATTCTCTTTCTTCTTATCAACTCTTTATGGAGGATATGAAGGTATTTCAGCACAGCTGTGTATGTAGTTGTGCTGGCAGCTTCAGATTTTAAGATAACTTACAATTTTATGGGCATCAACTTACTTAATTGGTTATGACCAATAAAAACAAATTAAAGTGTTTGAATAGTACATTTCAGGAACTTACTAACCTGAGGCACAAGATTAAATAGCCATGATACTTAAAATGCTTTGCTAATTATCATCGGATTAATTTTAAACGTTTCTTAAATGTAAGGGTTTTGAGGTTAGGATGAAGGAGGAAAGTTAGAACTCACTGCAAAGAATGGTTTACATGAAATGTTCCACATAATTGGAAAAAGAGGAACTACCAGTAGGAAGAAAGTGCTAATCTTAAAATTGGTTTTGGTTTTGAACTCAAAGCCTGATACAGGCAATTCCTGGCAATTAAAACAATTTTAAATGGCATAAACTTTTCTGATTGCACATTCCTTTACCAAAGTGCCACATGTTACTGTTTTTTTTTAATGCACACAACACTACTTTTCAAAAGATAAGTACATATAAAGTTTACCTTTTTCATAATAGTATAGTACAGTTTCACACAAACTTGGCGCACAAATATAACCAGGACAACTAGTTTTAACTTCCTAAATACAGCATAGTGTATTTAAAAAAAATAATAACTGTTAGAACCTTGGTCATGATGAGATTCAAATCCAAGTCTAGCTAAAGCATTGCCATAAAATCTAAAAACACATCACAAGAGTTTATTTAGGTAAATTTCAGCAATACTCTGCCATGCAATGCACAAACATATGTTTTTTAAACAAAGCATATTGGTTTACTTATCCTTTTTTAATCTACTCATTATGCTTACTCTCTTTAGTCATTGAAGCTACAATACAAGTAATAACTGAGTTTTGAGAACAGTATTAAACACTGAGGTTTCTAACTTTAATTGCTCATTCCTATTAAGCATATGAATGTTTGATGCATTGGCTATTAATTTTTATGCTTCTGTCTCTATTCTAAATAGAAGAACAAAATAGAAATGTATAGAAATAATATAATAAGAACAAAATGACATTAAAAACCAAAGCACCAATATATAGAACAAATCTAAACTAAAAAAAGGACCGGGAGACCTTCCGGACCTCCTTCCGGACAAAGCCATGGTGGCGGGGTCCAGGCAGAGGCAGTTAGGAGCAATCAGGCCAGGAGGGGAGGGCAGTTGGGGGTGATCAGGCTGGCAGGGGGGGCAGTTGAGGGAGAGCTGGCTGGCACAGGGGGTCAGTTGGGGGCAATAAGGCTGGCAGGGGGGCAGTTGAGGGTGAGCAGGCTGGCAGGCAGAGTGGTTAGGGGTGATCAGATGGGCAGGTAGGTGAGTGGTTAGGAGCTAGCAGTCCCAGATTGCAAGAGGAATGTCTGACTGCCGGTTTAGGCCCAGTCCCTGTGGGGTCCCAGACTGGAGAGGGTGCAGGCCAGGCTGAGGGACGACCCCCCTCCATGCATGAATTTTGTGCACTGGAACACTAGCAAAATAATAAACAAGTATGTGAAAGTTCTTCATATTAATAAACTTGTTAAGTCAGGGGAAGAGAATAAAAAGTAAGACCTTTTTTACCAAGTAATAATTCTATTACTATATATTTAAAAATTAAGTGGAATGCATATAAAGTTAAATTTTAAATATTTTGTTGTTGTTTGAGTGTGATGAAGTTGAACTGGAGATGTGTGTCATAATCTGAGACCCGTACCCCCAAAAATCATATTCTTTAGAGGAAAGAGAGAATATAAGATCATGGTTCTCAGTGACAAGCCACCTGTCTTCTATTATGCCACAGGCTAAACATTGTGTTGTAGAACCTCATTTGATTAGGGTGAAAATGCTGGTAAAAATATAAAAGTGCTAATGTTAAAATTAGGAATAGTTCATCATCATGGAACATTAAATGACTATTAAAAGAGAACCCCTTCATTTTTCAATAGTTTGAGAATCTCAATCTTGGTTATAAAGAATGATTATCTAAAAGCATATAAAAGAAATACCCAAGTCTATAAATTTTTCATCTTCTGAAGATGTAAAATGGCATATAAATTGGTATCTTAGTCCTCTGGGAGAATTAACAAACTTTAAAAACATAAGTAAAATCAGAAGGAGTCAGGCATGATAAATCATTCATAACAACTCCCCCAAACCCGGGATATTGGTATGTGAATCACAGAAATGTTAGACATTCATTCTATATAATGTAACAAACTTATAGTTTCTGAGTATTAGAATATAATCCCTTGTTGGTATGTTATAGTCTTGGATAACAGCAGCATTCAAAAATTGTTAGAGAATTACTTCAAATAAACATAGAAATGCAGACTCCTAATAGATGCTGTAGACATGTGGGAACTACACACTACATATGATGTGCCAACCTGAGTTAGCTTGTGTAATACCCAAAATAATAAAAGATTCCACAATCTCTCTTGCTAATACACAGATATTTCCTTGACTTTGCAAAAGGTAGGCAACTGTCTTTACCGAATTTAGTTTTTCCCTGGTAGTAGTCCTATAGTGATGACATAAATATCGAAAATACCTATGAGAATCATTCATTCCTACGATATCATTTAATCTTGTTTTCTATTATTCAGCTCTTTTACAGCACTGTTCATTTTCAAAATGCCCTGCAATTAATTATAACAGTTATTTCTCATTGTATTGCTACAGGGAAGGCAACATTAATACGTTGCTTGTGCAGTGGTGGAGCTACACAGGGTTTTAAAAGATGATATATATGTTCTCTGCCCTGTAGGCAGGTATCTAGCATTGCCCTACGCTATGAATCTATACCACATCCTCCCTGGGGCCAAACACTAGTTCTTGTTGCCTACTGTATATCCAGACCCCGCAGCGTGCTTAACTCATGCTGTATGCAAAATAAATATGTTGGTTTAATAAAGGAGAAATGGGATTGAGAAAATAGAACAAAGAACTTCAACATCTTGCCCCTCCCTATTGCTTCTCCACAGCTGAAAAGCTGTGCTTGCCCACTCTTGTTTCTCCATGACAACGGAGTAGGTAGTCTTACTCATCTCATACAATAGGGCAGTGCTACTCACTCTTCAGTCATGATGGCAAAGCCCATATGGTGCGTGTCCTTCAAAGTACCAATGATATGATTGACTGTTACTACAACTATTTCTAAAATTTAGAACTACCTTTCCTAGTATCCCATGATCTCACTTATTTGTGGAATCGAATGAACAAAAGAAATTGACCAACAGAATAAGACCTGAAGCAGGAAGGCCTGGAACAGACTGACATACCTCAATTTGGTGTTGGGGGGACAAGAAGAGACAAACCAAAGAACTTATACACTTATGAGCATAGCCCATGTGAAGACCTGGGATGTGAGTAGTGGCTTGGAGGAGGGAGGAATGGAGGCAGAAAATGGGAGATACCTGTAATACCATCAACAATAACAAATATATTATAAAAATGAGTTAATTAAAAGTTGTGCTTCTGCATATGATAAGCTATACATTTCTTAAGCTAACTCAGGCATAAGGAATCAAAGAAATGATTTTCACAGCTTCAATCACAGCCCGAATATGGAGAATGTCAGAAGGGAATGAAAAGACAGTTACACATATACAGCAAAAGGAATTGGGAGTCAGTGGCTCTTAAATTTCTTAAAATTAGTGCAGAAAATGTGGGATCCTTGTAAAAACAGTGATTTTAGTGACTAGGTGAATGCTGAGGTTAAACCAGATCGTGTCAAGGCTCTCGGAATTCTAAAATTCTATATTGTGCTAATTGGTTCCTCCTCTGATAAGATGGGAATCTGTGCAGTATTCAAAGTTTATTTTATTTTTAACAATAGTTAAACTAAAAAAGTTTAATGTTTTGGAACTTTTGAACAGTTGTTCACAGTTGTGAATGTTAAAAATTGCCTTTAAACCATCACTACTCCTTTCGCAACAACGCCATGTAAAGCCTTTTAAATCCTGAACACATCTACTTAAATTGTACCAATATAATGTGGATATCAGCATACTTAATATTGCCAGCAAAATTAGTAGGTTGGAATTTGTTCCTACTCCTACTGCTTTTCATATGAATGTGTGCCCTAAAGAACAGGCCTTAGATTTAAGGCCTCATTTCCAACTTCAAAGAGGGGAAGGGGACACTATCTTATATAATAAAAGGGTAATATGCAAATTGACCCTAACAGCAGATTGACCAGAATGACCGCTGGACCAGTCACTATGAGGTGCACTGACCACCTCTTGGTCCCTTTCCCTGGCTGGCAGGCTCCGATCACCTGATGGCCACCTGCTGTCAGGGTGGGGCTGGCAAGTGGGCGGGAACAGCCAACCTCTCAGTCCCTTCCGCTGGCCATCAGGTACTGATTATCCAATGGCAAATGGGGAACAAAGGGATGGGTGGTGGTGGAGGGCGGGGCCGACTGTGAGCAGCTGGGGAAGATAGCCCTGATTGCAGGCCAGGCCTAGGGATAGTACCCGTGCATAAATTTCATGTGCTGGGCCTCTAGTCCTATATAGTAAAAAGGGTAATATGCAAATAGACCAAACAGCAGAACAAACAACCAACCAATCAAAGCATAATATGCTAAAGTATGCTAAGGCTGCTCAACCACTTGCTATGATGTGCACTGACAACCAGGGGACAGATAGTCAACTGGTCGACCAGTCGCAATGACGTGCGCTGACCATCAGGGGGCAGGCAGTCGACTGGTTGACCAGTTGCTATGGCATGCACTGACCACCAGGGGCAGATGCTCCAACTGGTAGTTTAGCTTGCTGCTGGTGTCCAGCGATTCCAACTGAGTGAGATGGGCCAGACAAGGCCTGAAGCCCTCCCACAGTCCCTCCCCAGCCCAGTTGTGCACTGGTGGGGTCTCTCAGCCTGGCCCGTGCCCTCTCAAAATCTGGGACCCCTCAGGGGATGTTGGAGAGCTGGTTTCAGCCCGATCCCACAGGTCACTCCCTTTGGAAGGGCACCAGACACAGGACTCATGGCTGGTGAGTGCTGCTGTGGCAGCACAAGCCTCTTCCAATCGGGACTGAATGGGTCTGAGCCCACGGCAGGCACAGAGGGGCCAGGGTGAGTGGGAGGGGCAGGCAGGAGCTGCAGGCGGCGTTGTACTACGAGTTTTGGCCTGATCCCTGCAGGCCACCCAGAGGGACCCCACCCGTGCACGAATTCGTGCACTGGGCCTTTAGATTCTTATTAAAATTATAGTTCCGGCTTTAAACATATCAGTAGAAAAACAAATGGCTATGCTATTAAGTTTGAATCTCTAACTTAAATTGCTATACATGTTAACAAAAACAGGACTATTAACTGGAACATTTTGACTGAGAAGCAACACAAACATTATTAATTCCAAAACGAGGAAGGAAAAAAAAATCTAATTTTTTATTAGCCAGAACCATAAATACATAGGAGAAAAGATGACAGCTTTAATTTATGATAAGCTAGGACTGTCCTAAACCCTTCAAGCAGCATGCGCTCACTAAAAATCAGGCCCATACCCTTCTAACACTAAGCTGGCATCATTTCTCATACTCAGATGGGAACAAGGTCCACGGTCTGAGCTTTCCACATGGCAACAAGCATTATTGGCAGTTAATTAAAATTAATTACTACAACTAACATGATGATAAATTGCTTAGGGAATTCTTGCATATTGCCCAAAAGTAGTTAATCATCTCTAGAGTTTAGAACATACAACCTTGAAGTTTAGAATGGTAGTACTGCAAGTCCTCCTACAGATTAAATTATAGTAATGAGATTCTTTTGGTAATTCAAATGTAACTGCCTTTTTGTAAGAAATAAGACTTAGTATAAATTCTACACTAAAGCAGATCACATTAAAGGGATATTTCCATGCACCTGTTTTAACAGAGTAATTTAGAGTTTACCAAAACAGAGCCTATTGATGCAGATAGCATTAAGGTGGGAGAGTTGTTTGAATGTTAGGAGTGCTGTCATTTAATATTAAAACTAGAGGTTATTTTGCTCTCTCCATTATGACTACAGGTTTGCTGCCATGTTGTTAATAGTAGTATGTGTCAAAATACTCAGTGAAGATCTGCTGGTTTCTTGCCTGTTTTAAAAAGGTACTGAGAAACTGAACAATGTGGATGATCTTAAAACTATTAGGCTGAGTGAGAAAAGCATAACGCAAAAAGTACATGTTAATTTATATGAAATTCCAGAATAGACAAAACTAAATAACGTGTGGCAACAGAAATAAGATCAGTGATTGCTTTTGGAAGGCAGGATGGGGGGACTGTGGGAATGATTGGGAAGAGGGTCATGGGAATTTTTGGGGGTGAGAAAAATGTTCTGTATCATCAAACTCACCAAGTGGTATATTAAAATCTGAGCATTTCACTTTATGTAAATTATACCTTAATAGAAATGTTAAAAAGTATTACGGCTAAACACAATATTGTTGCTGAAGCATCAGAGGTTGAATGGCATTTTTCTTTTTTGCATTTCAAAACTTCTCTCTGCACACTATCACCTTGAGAGCAGCACATCCTAGAATGGGATCCATGACTAATAAAGTACAGAGGACACAGAATTTATATCAGGGCACTGAACCAAAACAGGTTTTTGTTACTAAAGAAAAAAGAAGACAGATTCTTTTACGGATCATGCTAACTGCATCGGTTCTAAGAAGGGAGCTAAAACATCTTATGTTTAAAAGGTTCCTTAGGATAGAAAAGGTTTTCCCAGTTGGATTTGTTATTTGAAAATACTAGTTTCTAAAGCCATAAAAATAAATAAAAACTTGGTTCAAATGCTATTTAGAAGTGATCATGGCTGTATGGCCTTCATTCTTTTTTGTTCTCCAAGGATGAGTCGGCACTGGTAGAGTAAGTAGTATGGCAAGAGACTAATTAACTTAAAACATGTAGGTGGGACGGAAACAAGATTTTACCTCATGCTGCTTGGTGCATAATCAAGTATATATATCATATCACATTCTAAAGCCATTTTGAATGCCAGTAATTGGGCCTGATCTATGATTACCTCACCATTTCAAACCCAAGGGGCCACGTATTCATCAGCTTTAAAGAGGTAACATGCAAAATCAAAATATCTCACGAGTTCCCAACCTCCTGCAGAAATAACCTTGTGACACTGACAATTCTAGAAATAAAAAGTAAAAAAAATAGTCTATTGGTCTGAGAAGAAAATAGTAATAGCCTGCAATGACAAGTATTCATGGGCACAATTAAAACTGCAATCAAAAGTCAGATAATTATTTCTCCAATTTATTTCTTTGTGTAATTCAAATCCACCAAAAGTTTCTGCTGTCTTAAATGTACATTTCATGCAAAAACATTAAAAATATATAATTTTACTATTAATCATCATCTCCACCCAAGATTAGAGGAAAAAAGAAAAGAAAAAAAAAGGAAGCAATTTCCCTAGCCCAATGCCTGACCTATGGGAGGAAATTCAATAACTATTTGTTGAATAAATAAATGAATGCTTTCATTCCCCTCAAATTGCCTTCTCTTACTTCACATATTGGCTTCTTACTGTACATTAAAAATTCAGAATGTTTGAAAAGAAAAAGCACAGGCATATCCTTATTTAGCTTAAAAAAAAGCCACGTCATTATTGCTGCTATTGCTATCGTGACATAAAAATCACATAAGCATAAATTGACACAATTGTAAAAACAAGACAACTTATATTTTTAGCTATAAAATTTTCCTTTTAAAAACTCAATGACATTAAAAGACATCATTTGCTTCTCTAGAATGAACAATAAAAACTTGGGTAATTAATAGGATGGTTCATGTATACAATTTTCTAAATAACATTTTTGTTTGAAGGGGGTGCCAGGACAAGACCTAGGTCAACAGGACAGGAAGGAATTTATCTGTATTCTAGACATTAGGATCAAGTCCTGGTAGGCTCATAGGGTGGAAAACCCAGGCAGTAAGACTAAACGATAGAGAGGGATCAAAGACTCAATGATTTCAGGTGAGGAGGCTGAGTCTAGGCAAATGGTTTTTGTGTACACCGAATACCAATATAATGACTTAATATGCCTTCTGCCAGGGCTAACCTCGATAGTGGAGTGCAGAGTTGAGCTTAGAGATGTGACAAAAAAAACCCCCACAAAAAAACCAAAAAACAAAACAAACAAACAAAAAAAACACACCAGGAAAATATGTAGAATACATTTAAAAAGAAACTATTTAAATTAGCTATAAAACGTGTTCATTGTACCAAATTGATTTGAAACTTATCATTTACAATTTCTATAGTGCTATAATGAAGGTTTCAGAGCGGTGGGTTCTCTATAAACTTGGCATTTGATTACATCACTAAGCGATCTCAGTAAGTCATTTAGCCTGCCTGGCCCTGCTTTCTCCATCTGTTAAGTGAGGTTAGTGATATTGAAATAAACTAACCTAACTCAGTATTTTCATCAGAATGAGATGCAGTATGTGAAAGAATTTTGAAAAATATGTGAAATCATATGTAAACTAGAGGCCCAGTGCATGCAATCCATGCACTTGGGGGATCCCTCAGCCCAGCCTGTGCCCTCTCACAGTCCGGGAGCCCTTGAGGAATGCCCAACTGACAGCTTAGGCCCTCACCCCATCAATCAGACATCCTTAGCACGGCCGGGGAGGGGGTAAAAGCTCCTGTCACCACGGCTGCTCTCGCCAGCCATGAACTCTGATTCTGGCTGATTGGCACTCTCCCTGTGGGGGTGCACTGACCACCAGGGGGCAGCTCCTACATTGAACCTCTGTTAGTCAGTGTGCATCATAGCGACCAGTTGTTCTGCCATTCGGTTGATTTGCATATTAGCCTTTTATTATATAGTGTCCTCAGGTTCCTACAGTGCTATGTAACGCTATTTTCACGGTAAATCAGAACCCACCTACATAAGCACCTACATCACTCCCATGGAGCACACACTCAGCAGTAGTAAAGTGAAACAGTAAAAAATTTAAAAGAAAGATAACGATTTCTGACCTTTACTTATGTTAAATAAATAATGGAAAACATAAAGCACATATGTACATACGTTGAAATGAAAGAACATTCTTTTAAATAAATAAATGGGAAATGGGGATCGTAACCACGAAACTACATACATTGAGTCTGATGTAACCAGAAAACTGTCTGTGTAGGATTATGATAATTTACAATTCCATATTCTCCCTCCTCCATATTCTTTTTACATTTAATTTAATGTGAAGATATTTCAGAAGTAATGGCCAGTTATGGAAAAATCTTTAGGACAAATGAATCTTTTGTACCAATAAGTAACTGAATTTATCCATTATTGGCTCTTCATTGCAATGTATCTACAGCGAACATTATTGTGATTTCTGTTTTACAGTCATGGTAGAATCAGGCTTATTTCTTTTGGTTAAAACATTGGTTAGATATTCACAGTTGAGAACACTGATGGAGTTTTGTAAAACACATATGGACAGAAAAGGAGTTTGTGAAGATATTTTATGTGTGATGGGAGTGAAATAAAGGAAGGTAAGGAGGAGTATAAAAGTCTAGAGAAGGAAGGGCAAATATGCGATCTTAACTGTCCCTACTCCTTGCATTTCTCATCCTCTCCCCAACTCAGTTCCCCATGCTCACACAGAAATCACAGCAGCCTTTTATGATGAACCCGCATGGGGTTTCACAATCATCTCCAACCTAGAGCTCAGGAAGTCATCACAGCTTGAATAGAGTAGGCTCACGAGATGAAACAGATGATTATTTTCACCCTAGGACATCAAAAGAGATTTGGCATGGGGGGAAGACTGGATTATTGTTTAAGATAGTATCACCGTACTTCTCTAAATTTGCATCAATGGGATATATTTTGAGCAGCATAACAGAATGTAGATAATTACTCATATTTAAAGGATAAATTGTTCAAGCTAAAATAACACGTAGCATTTTATAATAGATAGCATCAACCACACTTCTCATATACACCAACACACTGCCTGACATGGGACAGATAATCAGATTAAAATCAGTTGAATTAAAAAAAATGACAGTTTGACTAAGCAACAACGGCTGCTTTGAATCAAATAATTTTGGACAAGGCACACTTAAAGCTAACGGCAATGGAATGTTTTCATTTTGTAAATTATTGTAATTCTATTCCTCAGCACAGGGCCTGGCACAGAGTAACCACTGAGTAAATGGAACAGGATCATTGACCTATAAAGCCAGGGAAAGGATATTTGTGAATAAAATTCAGGATGTGCAGCAAACAAGAGATCCCATACTCTACCCCAATTTGTGAGTCACTCTTTGAAATAAAGTGACATGGTGTTTCTTACCAGGTTTTAAAATGACCACTTTCATACCCATTTGTCACCATTTTGATTTGTCTGTAAAGTACTGTGATCCCGAAGAAACAAGATTTCTAAGGCAAAATGAGAACAGGAACAGTGTTGAATGAAGTAAAGAGATTATTTCAGTCATCAGCACAGTGCTAGGTATTGAGAGGAACACAAAGGGGGAAGAAACAGTTTCTGAGTTTAAGCTTACATTCAACTTAAGATGATAGGAATTTATATGGGAAACTAAGCTTAAAATTTTAAATATATTTAATCAAGATTTAGACTGTCTTAAAAACATCTTTTGGAACTGGAAGAATGGCATCGTAACTAGTTAGAGCTTTTGAGTACAGGGCCAAAAGAGAGATAAAAAATTAAGTGGCAGGGTCAAGAGGGATCTGAGCAACTTAGAGCAACCGTGCACAGAAACCGTTAGTGAAGCAACCATTACAAGGTTTGAAGGATGCCAAGAAGGAAAGGATGGTCAGTAAATGCCCGATGAAACAAAGAGGATGTGGGGGTTAAAATGAGAAAAGGCCACAGAAGGATGACGTCAAAGGTAACTTTAAAGAGAGGTTTCTCTGACTCTAGGGATGCAGAAAGAAGTGCGGGTTCTTAGGGATCATCTGTTCTGATCCAATCCCCGCAATTGCTGGGTAAGCAAGTGGGGCCCCACGGAGGTTAAATGACTCGAAAGCAGAGAGCCAGGGCTTCTCAACAACATCACAGCACCCCTACCTCTGTCCCACCCCGCTGTGTGCCAGGAGGGCAGAGGGGGGACGCTTTCAATGCCGTGAATGCTTGAAATAATAGTCCACATAATACACAACTAAAATTGTTTTGGTTTTATTAATTATAGGACACATAGAGCAAGTAATTTAGCATTCACATTCATTTTGTAGTTATTTTGTAACAAAATTATTAAAACTAAGTTGTTATTTAGAATTAAATTACTGAAATTCTAATTTAAGAATCAAGTTTTGTGTTTACTTAAAACATTTCCAACACAAAATATTTTTAAAAATTTCCACCAAATATAATATAGATTTTCTGTAATATGTCTCAACTCAGAAGCAGATCATCTTAATGGAAGGTATTTCTTGAATCCCAGCTTGGTATTAAATTTAATATTTGGGTCTTTTTTTTTTTTTTTTTTTTTTTTAAGAATCAAACAACAAATGGTGATTAACAAACCAAATCGCACATAGTTACCTAATGACCCAAAGGATCCCTTAAATAGGAATAGTTTAATAATACTTGAAGAAGAATAATGCAAACTAGCTTTAGTCATAAATCAAACAGGCATCCTTTATTCTAAGTAAATTTAATATTATAATTGATAAAGTAGGTAAATAATTGTCTCTCCTTCTCCCCCCTTACCCCCCCCCCCCAAAAAAAAAGGGCTCAGAACTCGGGGAATTTTCAGGCTGGTTTTACTATATTAAAGAGTCCTACTGGCAAAATATTAGTGCCTAGTTTATGTTAGACACTACAGAGGAGAGGTTAAGTTCTAGGCTCCTTGGGAGTGTGTGCCCGGAGGACTGCATGGCGCTAAGTGAATTTCTGTGATTTAAGAGTCATAACAGGGAGCAAAGAAGAGAGATCTTAAATAGTGATGGAAACTCTGCAAAGAAGAAAGTAATTGCTTAGTATGTTACCGAACCAGACATACCACAACTCTCTCCACTATATCTTTCAATTTAAACTCTTTTTCTCCTTACTAAGAACACATTCCTAATTTTATAATGGAAATAAAAAAACTAATGAGACTTCAATTGTAAAGAGTTTTTTTTGAAGTAAATACTATCCATATGTTGCAGATCATTAAAGAAAAATCTAGAGGCTACAAAAATTATGGAATTATTTTAAATTGCTCTAAGTAAGTTGCATTTGTCTGAAAAAAAACATAATACATTGATATTATAAATTGTATTCATAAAGTGAAGAAAGATTCAGTTACCATTATCTAAGAATCATAATCAACTAGTTTTTGTGTTAGTTCCAAGATAATTTAGGCCAAGAAAAGGTAGATTTTTTTTAGACATCAAAATCGTAAGCTCAATGCTCATAACTATTGCATTTCTGGTTAGTTACATGGATATTGCCTGCAGGATTTCAAACTTTACTAAAAAATTTAATTACAGAAGACACTTTTTTTTTGCTTTTGAAAAAATAAGAGTTTGAAGAATGTATCTTGACTTGTGGTTTTCTTACTGTTACTGATTTTGTAAATGACATTTGAAACACTCCATTTGCTGAAATGCACTCTTATTTATGCCTATTTCCTCCAAAATTATGTTTCTAATAAAGTTGCTTGAAGGGAAATAGTGTTATATTGTACTAAGCCTAGACTTAAAAATCATTTATTAAACAATAACACTGTCCAATTCCGGGAAAATTTCCAATCTACTACATAAGTAATGTGAAAACAACCCTAGATGTTTATAGCAAAAATATACAGATATTCCAGGCTTTATACCTAATTTCCCTGGTAACTCTAACCTCAAACCTTCAATAAATAAGCAAACAAAGATAAATATCCTTCTGGAGTCCTCCAGGTCTCATGGGAAATCAAGGGTTAGCTTTCCCTGTAAATCAGTGGAAAGATTCCAGGATAAAATATCCTGTATTTGCAGACACCCAAAGAGTATAAAAAAATCTCTTAACATAAGAACATTTGCTTTTAATTGTAAACCTTTTTACATGTGAGAATTACAACAATAAAGAATAAGAATACTATAAGGATTATACTTGGAGAGCTAAGTGGCAATAACTATGAACCCATTATTTATGGGACAAGGGCAAATATATTGCTTATTAAAAGAAAAAGAAAAAGGCTGAGATGTAGAATGGTGGTTACCAGGGGATTGACACAGCTTGAGTTTTGTAAGATAAAAAAAAGTTCTGGAGAGCGTTGTACAACAAGGTGAATATACTTAACAAAATACTTATAAATAGTTAAGAAGGGTCAATATAATAAGAAATGGTTACAACGGTAAATTATGTTATGTGTGCTTCTTTTTTAACCACAACTAAAAAAATTCAAAAAGACCAGAGACTAAGGTATTCAGATTGACTAAGGATATCTTTTCTACATCCAACACATTGTAAGTAGATATATATATATTTTTTAAAAAGATTGAGAAAGTAATTTGAGATTTAGAGGGTCAAACTTGTGAGAAAACGAAAGCTAAATCACCTATGAAAGTCACATTTCAGGCTGGAAAGACTCAGAGTGTTTTGGTTGGGAAACCCGGGGAGCATACAATCAGAGGTTAAATGTCAAGTAGTTTGAATTTGAGTTTAGGAGGTGGGGGAGAAACCAGCATTCCTGTGATTATTGCCCAGGAAGCTAGCCAAAATGATCGTGCCAAACCTTAAATACTTGCATTTATGTATTTAGCGTCTCTGTGTTTAAAGTGAGCCCTAGATATTATTTAATTGTATAAAAACTCATTTTTCCCGTGGGGTTACTTATGGCTGACAGTATTAAAACCTAAACCATTCCAGCTGAAAAAATGATATAAAAAAAGGCTGCAAGTCTAAATCCCTGACAAAGAATGGCTGGCAGGCCCCTTGTATCACAAGCAGCCATTTCTGAACTCCACTCTGGATTAACCATATCAATCTCAGGTGACGGGACCCAGAACCTCCATTTGCAGTGCACGATGCACACTAGCACTTGAGAATGACTGCACTGCATTTCAAAGGGAGAAACTGCTGTCATTTTCGTGGAAGGTGAGAACTCATTGGAGGCAAATATGGAGTTCAATGCTTAAGGGCGATCTTGACAACATCATCATGGCCTGAGGATTTGAGTTCCTCAGGGGTGCACTGAAGACTCTCTGCTGTTTCAAAGAAGGGCCTGTTGGAGCAAAGCAACCTCTTTGATGTATCAGAAGAGACACATTCCGAGGTGAATCAAATGGTAGTTTGTGCCGCAAGAGCCAGCTGCTGGGCCAAGATGGAAATTTTTAGAGCCACAATGAGAACTTTACAGCTCTAGAGCAGGAATGACAAATAGCAAATATTTGGCATGAATGCTGTTTCTCTCTTTTCTTCTGGATGCAGATTTACAATTCTCAATAGAGCACGTTAAGGTAGTCAATCAATTATAGTAACCATCAGTTGGAGTAACTTCTCCATAGGCAGGGAAGGGATGGGTTAGGACTGGGTTCTCTTTATAATTTTCTCTCTCTCTCTCTCTCTCTCTCTCTCTCTCTCTCTCTCATACACACACACACACCCACACACACACCCCATATTTGTGCACAGTAAAATTTACTTAGCAAAATATTTAGAAATGTGTGATACAGATGTAGTTTATAGACTTCAGTGTAATATATTTGAATGTATCTCTAAAAGATATTTTTTGTCCACTAGAAATTTGGAAACATTACAGTACCAGAAGAAAGCACAGCTGACTGGAAGAAGTGACAAGAAAAAGCGGACCTCCAAGTGAGAACCGAGTTTCATATTGGTTCATACTAGATCCTTGAATTTACATATCATTGCTACAGCTACCTGTCTATCCTTAACAGAGCCTGAAACTCTCCAGGAGAGAATCACACATGTTATTTACAGCCATAATCAACTCACTTGGAAACCTAATTTCTAATACAGGACATTTAATATGAAATTAGCAAACTGTTGGTTTTCTCCATCTTAAGTTAAATTAGTAGTACAAGAAAAAAATAAAGAATGAAAGTATTTTATTGCTTCAATCTTTTACTAGAACTTAATCTGGATTTTTATAAAGATAAACATTTATTTGCTAATATCCAATCATTTGGTTTTCCAATTTACTGTATTCTCTCTCATGTCTTTCCAAATAAACCCTTAGCAGCAGCTTTTGAGTAGCAATATAAATATATTCCTTTTTATAATTGTTTATAAAAGATGATTAGAAGTGAAAATTTTCTCATAAAAATTAGGAAAGCTAATTTCATAAAACCTATCTTAACTAATTCATTTAATTAGTTAAGTTCATAAAATTTTAAAGGCTTTCTTATATTATTTTTCAATAACAAGGGGTGGAAAGAAAAAAGTCTTAACGTTTTCAGAATAATACTAGAAAAATTGAATTCACACTTCTTTATTCAACTTGGTAAATTAACAGAGACCCTGAATACAAGCGTTCCACATATTATTCCCCAGATCCTTTTTCTCAGAGTAGATAAGAATCTTCAAGGTAATAACAATCTATTTCTTTTCTGATTTATTAATTCCCTCTAGCATCCTACATTAAGTGCATGTCCAGTCTCTGACTTAAATAATTATGGCAACATGGAGCTAACACTGCTTCTTAAAGTTTGCTCTCATGTTGAGTTGAAATCTATAAATCTGCCATAAATCTCTCTTCTGTCTGAAGCCTTACTCAAATTATAATTCTAAGACTTCGATTTTTTAAAATCTAAAATTTAAGTGGTAACAATGATACAAACAGAATAGAGAATTAAAAGAAAGTTACACTATCTGTAATGATTCTTTTGAGTTGGTCACTACCTCTGTTATGTCAGAGGTTAATCTTTTTTACAATTAGAAATTCATTCATTGTTTTGGAGCACTAATCATTGAAGGGGTAGTAGTTACAAAAAGAAGTTTATGAACTTACAGAACTGTCAAAAATCTAGAAATGAATTAATTTAGTATTTCTGATAGGATATGATCCACTAGAATGATAGCTATTAAGAGGTTATTTGTAGTCAGATGTATTAATTGAATAGACTTACATACCAAATATGGTTTTATTAATTTTGATCAACACAACTGTAAAATGTCTACAGGTTGGGAAACATAGTTATTTTTAAATATATTAGTTACATTTTAAAATAATATGCTCAATGAGTATTTAGGTAGAATATTTCTAAATTTAAGTCAATGGGTTTAACTGTTAATTTTTAAAAAGTACCATAAACACACTGCAGTATGTATATAGTTCCTCTATCCTGCATGTATAGAGAGGACACAGGAAGATGCTGAAAATATATGCTTTTTAAAAGAAGTTAGTATATTTAACACATATATTTTAAGAGATAATCAGCATGTTAAGCTTTAGTCTCTATTTTCTGTTTACTTAGCCTATTTAAGTAATTATGAACCATCTGAACAACATGACATCACAAAATGTAAGTTCTCTTTAAGTCCTAATATTTAATATTCACTAAAATTTATATTAATAATTCTTGAGTATAGAAATTATTCAATTTCCTTTACTAAGATTTATACTCCAGTTATTTTATAAATTAAAAATAAGCTTGTCTCCATATATTTGAAAGCTAAGCTTTTCATATATAGATGCATAATTATTCATTCCTATCAGAATTATCTCAAGACAGCTGTCAAAAAAATCAGAGGGAACAAAGAAACGTTATTAAAAATAGTGAAAGGATAAAAAGAAAAGAAATTTAACCTAAACTCTAATCAATTTATAAAATTTTTAAAAGATTTATAAACTTTTCGAGGCAAAATGAGTACTGAATCTTCTTTCTAAGATGCTACAGTTGTTTTGACCATGTTCCCCCTTTACTATCTTTTATAGCTAAGGTAAAATCACATCACCCTACAGCAGTGGTTCTTAAACATGGTCCCTACATCAGCTGCATTGGTTCCCCTGGGAATGTCAGAAATGCAAAATTTTGGTCCCTCCTCTCCCTTTCCCTACCAGCCCCTTGCTGGCCTAGGGAACAGAAAGTCTGGAGGTGGGAGCCACCAATCTATGGTTTAACAAACGCTGAAGGCGATTCGTAATCACACTAAAGTCTGAAAACCACCGGCCTAGAGTAATGGGAAAAAATGTCTGCCTATCAATAGGGCAGTCATTTCAGTTTATCCTGTTGGGAGTTAAAGAAGAGGAAACATGGTAATTAAATATGAAAATGAACAATGTAGGAAGAGTAAGATGGCAGGAAAAAGTGGCAATAAGTCCATAAAACTCTCACTAATATCCGTAAGATTTATTTATCACCGATTTAACACGACCATTTGTTTTTGGTTAATGAAAATAAAATTGCAGATCTACAAAGAGTAATTTGTCTTTTCTCTGCCCTTGAGGGTAAAATTGAGATGATCCATCTACGTGCTCATTTGATGCCTTTAAAAATTATTGACATTTATTTCAAATAATTGGTTGAAATGAGAGGTTCAATATGTAAACTATACTCAAGATCAAATAAAGTGTATTTATTAGCATCATCCTTTAACCACCTAGAGGAACCCTCACATAAGCAAGTAAATGTCTCTTGTTGAACTAGAAGACCCATATCTAGGAAACAGTTTGGAAAAGATAATTCCCATTAATCTGAGGCAGATTTATCTATAGTGGTGGTTGGGGGTAGACTATGCTTTATTAGTTAGGGGACTAAATGTCAGATTAAGTCTTAAAGGAAGTGTGGCCTGAATGAGCACAATCTTTGGCTTGTGGTCAATTTGTGTTCAAATATAATTCTGAAATATCGAATCAGTTTCTAAACCTCTGGGAAAATATATTAAAATGGAGATGATATGAGGGTTGTTATGAGGCTTAGAAATAGTAGATATAAGGGGTCTAGGAATGCCCAATATATGGTGAGTAGTCAATAATAGTTATTAGTATTAATACATTTTGATTTTTCTTTTTGTTACCACCTTCTCTTTAAAAATGGCCAGGGTGCAATTTTCCTAAAGGCTAATTCATTTCTGAAATCATGCTAGACAAAATCCACGGAGTATTGAAGAGTTGGAGTAACTGACCTTTCAGTCCAAGTGGAATGTTATATAGAAATATGGTAAGAATGTTGAAATTAATTGAGTGAAGTATTAACCCTTTATTCTCAGAGTCTATAGATCTAGTTCGTAGGGCAATTTTTAAATTTTCAAAGAGCAGGTTTAATTTTTATTGTTTTAATTGTTATCTGAACAAATAAATAGGACGGAGTAGGGCCACAGTCACAGTGTTTTTACACACTTCCAACAGGTTCAGTGTATAGAGCAAGGGAAAGGAGGGAAGAAATGAACAAAATTACATATACATTTCAAAACACACTTTGGTTACTCTTAAACATTGTCTTTGATAAACAAATAGGTACCAGAAAGAGATGTCTAAGGAGAAAGATGTCACTCTTTTTTAATCTTCCCTATAGAGGGTGGTGGCAGCACTGTGAACTGGAGGACTAGGGTGCCCACATAAATGCCTCTAAGACAGAAACCTCGTGTGCTGCCTCTCTTCCCTTCCAATGGTCAACCTCTACAGTTTCTCAAGAATAAAAGCCAAGCCCAAACCGGTTTGGCTCAGTGGTAGAGCGTCGGTCTGCGGACTGAAGGGTCCCAGGTTCGATTCCGGTCAAGGGCATGTACATTGGTTGCGGGCACATCCCCGGTTGGGGGTGTGCTAGAGGCAGCTGGTCGGTGTTTCTCTCTCATCGACGTTTCTAGCTCTCTATCTCTCTCCCTTCCTCTCTATGAAATATCAATAAAATATATATATTTAAAAAAAAAAAAAGAATAAAAGCCAATAGACAAACCCATTATAATGTTTTATCTTTGCACATCCTACTACTTATAGGCTCTCTAAGAAAGAACCATAGCGTTCACAGCAGTTCCACCCTTTGTTAAATGTCATTATTTATAATGTTCAATAGGACCAAGGAAAAAAGAGGTCAAAAGCAGTATTTGAATCTCAGGGACCACAGCAGAGATAGTTGCAGTGTGTTATTTAGCAATGTAATATATAGCTATTTCAGAAGCGATGACATTTCAAGAAATAATGTTATTTTTAAAGTTCTCTTGTCATGCTGAATATGAGAAATGATTAAAGAATGTGTGGAAACAAGTGATGATTCCAAAGGATGAGACGTAATATAGGTAATAAAAATACTTCTCTAAAAAAATCAAAGCATAGGATAGCTGTGTAGTTAGTATACAATAATTTGGCCTTAAAAAGAAATAGCAGAATTTTATTTTGTTGGTTATACAGATTTATATATATATGTGTGAGTGTGTGTGTCCAAACAGATCTATATATATAAAAGCCTACGTGACTGTCTGACCGTTCAACTGGTCGCTATGTTGCACAATGACCACCAGGGGGCAGTTGCTCAATGCAGGAGCTGCAGTGACTTGGCAGCTGTGGTTCTCGGGTCACGCACCCGGAACCAGAGAGGAGGGAACCTGATTCTGGGGTGCGTCACCTGAGAACCACCCTCTCACAATCTGGGACCCCTAAGGGGATATCAGAGAGCTGGTTTTGGCCCAATCCTCATAGGCCGGGCAGAGGGACCCCACCAGTGCACGAATCTGTGCACCAGGCCTCTAGTACTATTATAGAAGTTTAGAGTAGGAGGGAAACTTAGCTTTTAGCACAGTCTTGTTCATTTTTCATATAAGGAAGCCATTCAACAAAAGTTACATCATTTGCTCTGGGCCAGGCCATCCATTGACAGGATTAGGTATTATTATTCTTTCTCAAATGCCCTTTTAAAGGTTAAGTAGAGATTTAGTTTTGAGAATGACTTATTTCTTTATTTCTGTTTCGGTTAGATTGATTTCTTTTGTTATAGGCAAGCAAAGTCACCAGCAGATACCATTCTCTTCTCTTTCTTATTTTATACCAGCCACCTCTAGGCAACAAACAGCCTCATCAAATCCACAACAAATAACAAAGAATATCCTGAAGAAGAGTATTATCCAACAGAACAACTTTCTCTATGAAAAAAAAAATTAAGTATTTCATTATAGAGGAGTCTCGGATAAAATAAATTCTGACTTTAATCAGATCAAATACAATAATCAGATTTATACCATTACTTTGATAAAGGCAAAACCAATAAAAGTGACCCTTTCCCAATCTTACACTTTGAGCAACTCTTTTTTTTTTACCCCTACTATTTCATGGGAACAATGAAAACTATGAATGGGAATAACACAGAAACCAAGTATAATAGGGTAAATGAGAGGACAGACAACTCCTATTCAATCTTAGAAAAAAGTCAACAACATTCAAGAAGAAACTATACATTCCATTTAAGTGAGTATTTTTTTTCATATTCACATCACAAACTAACTTCACTGTGGAAGTACTAATTCATTATGAATATGTTTTTATTTACTGGCAGATGCCACTGGCCTCAATCAGAATAAGAAATTACTCAAAAGAGGTATTCAAAAGAAAGCAAAAATTTTAAGACGTAAATTACCACAAAGCACCAACATGGGAAACTCCTTGATTAGTGTGGGAAATTGTTAATATTTTTTAGCCTAAATTTAAGCAAATCTCATTTTGAAGATGAATTTACCTTCCTTTTGACCCCTCTCTTCAAATAAGGTACAATACATATAAACCAGTTTAAACCTAAATAAGGAAATACCTAGATATCATTACCAATGATATAGATTATGCAACGCATAGTTATTCGTCATTAAAATAAAAAAAGCAAACTCTTTTATGTTTTAAAAAATATATTTAAGAGAATCCTGTTTTCTAACAACACCTCTCTCATTTTACAAACAAAATCATGACACCAATTATGGAGATATGATTCTAAAGTTTAAACCAATGCTTACATTTTTTTCAAACCTTTTTAACATTTTTGTACAACTTACAGAAACCAACTCATTAAAAAACTTCTTTCTCAACCCACATATTCTTTAAGATAAGCCTAATAGCATTGGACCTTTTACCCTGGTTGCTTTAATTTATGATTAGATAGAATCCTTCAGGATTCAAGCATAAAAACCTTTACTTTTGCAGATAACAATTTTTCTTGGTGGTTCTTAGAAAAGTGACTTTAAATGCCCCCTTGATGTGAATAGAAAGAAAATTGTTATTTTTCGGGGGAATTATTATTAAGGCAGTTTTGTCCATATTTTCAGGAATAGTAATTATGCTAACATCATTTTAAAACAATTATATTTGCTATTTTATATTTTTCTAGCAGAGAATGGAGATGGTTTAGTTGTACTTGTAACATCATAGCCCCCAAATTTTTACTCTTTCCCCAAATCATCATGGTATCTTCTGGTTCCAAGGCTATTTGACTGGCTCTGGGTCTTTCAATGAGGAACCAACGCTTTAAACAATCAGGACTAGTTTTATCCCTTTGTTTAGTCTTGGACTTGACTAAGTTGTTAAATGAATTATTCATAATAACTTTATGCCTTTCTCATCAAAAACATTAAAGCTCATGTTAATAAATCAAAAGATTTCAATAGAGTATAACAATTTTTTTGCTATAGTTCTAGTACTCATTTGCTCTTATAACTCATTCTTTTTTTTCTAAAGAATAAGATAATAGTAACAGAACTACTAAAATCGGACTAAAAGTGATAATTTGTTAAAACTTTTGACATGGGTGTTTTTCACTAGAGAGCCCAGTTAATCTAAAATATTATGTGGTTAAATGATTTAATGTTCTGCTGGTCCTAATCTGTATTATTTAAGGATAAAGATCAATAACTTTTTTGGAAAGAAGTAGGGAAAAATAGGAAGGCAAGATGGCTAGGGAAGGGAAACTGAATATTTATACATTTTAAAATTAATATATACACATAGTATTTGCATTTTAAGTAAATACCAATGGGATTCACTCAAAATTTTCTTAAGGTTTTCTTTGTGTAATAATATGGTTCAAATTAAATGCTATGTTAGCTAGATCAAGTACCAGTATAAAAATAAAAGGAAAGAATCCACTTCTAATGATAGATCTAAAATTGATACGTCTGGGTGTGGGATAGTGTATGTGATACGTTTTAATTTGTATGTTCAAAAAGGATGCATGTATGAATTCATACACTTGTATATGCAGAGCAACTCTAGAAACATATACAAGAAATTGGTAACATTGATTGCTACTTTTCATTTTCTACCCATCTGTAGATTCTAAATATTATGTTTTCCATATTAAAAAATATTGATTAAAAACTCACTACTGAAATAAATGTAAATTACTTAAAAAGTCATGTCAAATTAAGAAAGAAGACTTTTCCCCCTCACATTATACAAAAAAAAATACACAAACACATATTGTTTTTCTAAGACCCACCAACATAAATTTGGGTAAATTTACTTTATGACAGAGTAACTGTAATCTAAAACCTCAGTTTTCACATGACATTACATTGGGAAAGCACATTTCCCCTGTACCTCACAGCTACAACATTGTGGACTATGGATTGTCTTAACAGCATGCTCACTTCCTTCTTCTCTTTCTCTGATGGCCTGGTCATTAGCCATTATTTCCTCTATGAAATTTGACAACTCTTTAAGGAAACTTCTGAAAGATTTTGAGAATCTTATTCGGCAGTGATAAATATTTATACCTATTCTGTTGGCATAGAATACATTTTTAACTTCTCTTTGTGGTTTATTTTAGACTTTATCCCGCCAAAGGTGTGTGGTGTTTGGGTAAAGACACACTTCGCACTATGTGGTGACTAAGCAAAGTCCTTACCTAAAGCTTGGAATCAGATTTTTATAAATAGTTCTAATGAAAAGCATTTGCAAATAAGCAGGAAAAGAAATCTTATACTTATGAAAAAGTTATTTTCAGGACACCACTTAAAAAAATTCAAATGAAGTCCTATTCACTTAAATATTAAGATAAACCATAAAACAGAATCTAAAGGAATGGTAATATATTTTTCAATGGTAGCTGCTTATTCAAAATGAGTGTCTGAGGGCATATTCCAATTTTATCCTCTTCAAATTGTGCAGCTCAGATAAATTTTTATTTTACTGAAAATATTTGCAAAATTACAATAGAAATACATGATTATATTAAGACAGGATGACTATTTATAATGTATTCTTATCCATAGATATAAAATGAGTGCAGTAAATATAGTATACTCTCGATGAATTGTTAGTACACAGTGTTTCTTAGTAAAGTACACACAACCTATTATTAAGCAACAATTATCTAGTTTTCAAATGTACATCTCAAGGAAAATTTTAGGATGAAAGGATACAATAAGTTCCCCAATACTATTTGTGTTTGGTGGAAGTTAGTTCTTCTGCAAATTTTGAAATAATATATTTATCTCAGCAATTGTCCTTAGGCACTTTGCATTTCCTCAATTTGAAATTTTATTTCTTTAGTCTGGCTATTTTCTTAAAGACACCAGATCAGCCAGCTATACTTTTAATTCTAAATACAGACATATACTGTCTTTTCATTAGTCATTTAAACACATATCAACAATGAAACAGAATCATTCAAAAAAATTTGTCAGCACAAATTCCAAAAATTAACGTTTAGGGTATAATGGGGAGTCTCGACTAGACCTAGTCTCAACTGTAATATTAATCTGGGCTAGAAATAGTTTTGCGTTTTTTTTAGTTGATTCTAGTCCTTAAAAATACAAATATGAACTCTACTATAAAATTCTTTGTTAAATGTATTGGGCTTTGTTTCAAAAACATCTTCTATCCCCTCTTCATTACATCCATTTAATGGAAACTGGTTAGTACAGCAGTTCCAACACGAACATATATGCATGCAAGCGATCACCGTATAGATTCTAACTATATAGTTATTGAAACACATCCCACCCGTCAAGTGGCATAAATGTACATCTTCTATATACAAAAGGTAAAGTGCATCATTAAATTAGTGAACTGACAGATTGTCTGCCTGGATCATATAGCTTTCAAATAGACAAATGTGAAATTCTCCCATTAGAACCAATTATTTCAAAAGGTTCCAACTAGCTCTTCCACCCTGTCATTTACTTTTTGGCCATGCTCTTTAGTGCAAATAAGCTTGTGTTTGACTCAAGTTTTAAGGGACATGGCAATTTGGGGCTTTAACAAGAAAAATTATAAAATGTGGCAGAACATTAATACTTTTATAATACATTGCATCTTTTGCATATAAGCAACAGATTAGTGCTGCTTTCAACTGCTAGGAGCACACTGCCAACAATTATGAGGAACCCGTTTCCAAATTTCATACTATTAGCTTATATTATTACAGTTTGAGTCTGTACCACATTATGCTTGGGTTATTATGTGCAAACATCACCAGTGTCTTACAATTGTACAGCGAACTAGTAATTTTGGTTACTAACTTGAATGCTCGTTTTCTGACTTCTAACATCCTCTTGCCTTAAGAGTTTAATGTCTTCAAGGCAGGGATCCTGTTATTTTGAAGAATACCATGTACACTTGCAAGTCCATTTATGTCACAAATGACAATAAATAAAACGTATATTGCACAGATAAGAATAGTAGCTTATTTTACAAGATACATGGCACTACATGTCCTAATACCAGAGTTTTGAACTGGATCTCATTTGATTATGGCTAATGATTGGGAATTTTACGTATCAAAAAAATAGCATAATTTCATTTTTCAATGAATACATTAACTATGAAAAAATGAAACAAAAGGACTGGCAGACGGCTAATGATTCTACAGCATATTCGGTTGCCAGTAATAGATGGTGTATAGACATCTATCCAATCTGTAGCTTTGAGATGGTAAAAACTTTGAAGTATACATACAATTAGAGAATTTGGCTGCTTAATTAATTCTTTACTTAAATATTAGTGCAAAATTAAACTAATAATATTTATATACAATAAATTTAAGATATTTATCTTTAAATCTGACATAGTATTGCGTGTGTATGTATATATACATATATGTAACACATATATACATACACACATACATATATATATATATATATGTATATATAGACACTCAAATCTTATCAGACTAAAAACCAAAAAAGAAATCATTTAGACTTAACGGATATAAATATTTTAGAAGGGAAGGTTTTAAGAGAGAGTATACAGTCACAACAATAGTGATAGGAACGCTCAAATACTGGAATATTCATAGCTCCAGCTTGCCAAAATCTGACAGGTTCATTATTATTAATAGGCACTATGATGGGCAGCAGTAACAATCAGTAGTACAATAATTCAAGTGCATACCACTCCTCCACATGCCCAAAATGACTTTTACCAAGCCTACAATAGTTACTTTACACTTAGGACTGTTCAATACTTTTAGAGTCTAAATACCCACCATGTGCTATTAACTCTAGTACTAACATTATCGTCTAACCTTCAGTTGTTCCTCAGAGATCCAGATGGTCTCCAATTATACTAACCTAATGACATTCCTTCAGACTACTTGAGGAAATGTGAAATACAGTCTGCAAACCAACACCAGCACAGATGCCTGGGTTACTGAATGTTTGTTTTTAAGTTGCATAAATCAGTGAAAGTAATGTTCTCAATTCATACCATAAAGCATCCTCAGTGATCCTCCTTAAATGTTTTTGGGGACAAACCCCTGAAGGAAAAAACAAATTTGTTAAAATAACCTTGAGTTACTTATAGCATATAAAAGAAGAGCTATATTCTGATTTCAATCCATGCAGCCAGCTCTCATCAATGAGAGCTATATTTGGGGGTTGAAATCAGTGTCTGGCCCTTAAACACGATAGTATGGACTTACTGTGTGGGAGGGGAATACAGCCGAGATAAAAGACAATCATTTCATTCAGAATAAAATGCAGCTCAACAGATAAAAAGCAGTCAGTTAATACAGGGTGGGTTGGTACACATATACACTATAACCACTTGTTTAAAAAATTGCGTAGGTGTTGAAAAATTGCTGTGGCACTTACTGGAAAGTAATTTTTAATATATGTAAATGGGTGAGTCTTGTGTAAAGTAAACCTTTTTTAAGTATTATAAAGAGCACCTTGGAAAATGCCTGAATTTTCCTTTCAAATATATTTCTAACCAATCTTCAAATAACATTTTTTTCCCCAGGCTGAAAATTTACATTCTAGATGTTTTTTTTTTTTAGAAAAATCATCCCTCCCCCCCCTTGGAATTAAAACACCTGTAAAAATCAGGTTTATACTGAAAGTGTTGACTCAGTTTTAAGGGTAGCAATTGCAAAAGTGCTACCAAAATATGTTGTTACAGATGTATTTTTGTATCAGCTAACTGGTGCACCAACCCCTCTGAAATAGTGTTAAAGAAGAAGCATAAATTATAACACCTTGAGTCCATGATATATTTTGGGGGGGGGAAAAACACCTCTCACAACCTTCAAATTAGCATGAAAAGCTAAACCAACAAAATTTCCATGGCAAAGCCATAAGATGACGCTTTCCCCTCAACAAGGACGTAAAAATAATTCCTAAAACTTTGGAAAGTCGATAAAAATCTATGACACAATAAACAGGAGTGAAGATGGGATTGCAACTCAGAATAACCAATGAAACCTCTCCCATGGCTTTGATATGGCAGCTATAAAACTGTAAAAGTTACCGCACGATTTTAAATTATGGAATACTATAGTAACTCTAAGATTTTTATTCTTTCGTGGTACTGTTTGATATTCAGTTATCCAACGGGCAATGAATGTATTTCTGCTTGTACTTCTATAAATAAATATATTTCTATCACCTTTGAGGTCAGTTTCTGTTCTGTGATAACTGACCTATCGTAGGCTGAGCAGCTTTTAATGAAGAAGGCATGGGATACTTTTTTTTTGGGAACTTGTTAAAACAGTAATTCACACTTCCGTATTAAATATATATGGATCTTTTTTTTTTCTTTCCAGGATTATGTCATCGTGCAATGTGAATCTCAGTTATGGTATTTTAGAAGGTCAGAATGTCACATTCTTTTGTGCTGATTTGCATAATTCAATCGTCTGGAGCAGAAGGAGGCAGCTGAAACTAGTCAGCTCTGGGAAGGTGGGCGTTCCCACGAGACCTAGAGTGTTCTATGCCTAACGTAACGTGAGAATCGGACTCCTTGAAGCATAAACTATATAGAGGTATCACCAAGAACAAAGGGCCAAAAAAAAAAAAAGGGAGGAAAAAAAAAACTTCTTCAAATGGTTACGGATCAGTCCTTTTAGGCCAATTTTATGATTTTTTAAAAATTAATTATTATTATTATTATTTTTTTTTGTGCCCGATGGAGTTCCAATTTCACGCTAGTCGAGGCATTCTTGCTCTTCGCCACCGGCCCTGCCGCCGCCGCCGTCCCCCTTCTTGTCCTTGGGGCGGCCGCTGCCCGTTCTCCTCATCTCCTCGTCGTACTTGATGAAATTCTCCCCGAACCTCGTCCACGCCTTGAAGGGAACAGTGATCGTGTTACGGTAAGGCGGCCTCACCTCACTTACCTTCAGGAAAATGCCATACTTATTAGAGCCCACATCAAAGTAGAACCTCTTATTGTCCACGCGGAAGGAGGTGCCCTCGGGGAGCTCGGCCGGGTCCTCGTCGTCCTCCCCGGCGCCTCCGCCTCCTCCTCCTCCTCCTCCGCCTCCGCCCCGCCGCTCTTCCAGGTCCCCGTCCTCCCCGCCGCCGCCGCCGCCGCCGTAGTCCTCGATGAGCTGGACCAGCGCGTCGCGGAACTCGATCATGCCCTGCGCGGGCAGCACGATGGTCTGCTCCTGGCCGGGGCCGTGGCCGAAGTAGCCCATCAGGCCGGCCCCGCGCGCCAGGGTCTGCCGGATGCGGAGGAAGCGGCCGCGCTGGTTCTCCTTGAGGTCCAGGTAGTACTTCCGGTGGTCCCGCTCGATGTAGTCCGTCTTGAGGACGCTGTGGGGGTGCTGCTCCTCGGACCCCACGGACGCGGGCGGGGACGGCGCCGCCGCCGCCGCCGCCGCCGTGCGCTTCGGCCTCCTCCGGGGGGCGCCCTGCTCCGGGCCGGCGCCGGGCTCCTGCTTCGGGTGGTGCGGGTGGGGGTGATGGTGATGGTGATGGTGGCCCTTGAGGCCCAGGTGGGCGTAGTGCTCGATGAAGTCCCCCAGGCAGTCCTTGAGCTCCGCGGCCACCGACAGCGACAGGGTCAGCTTGCTCTTCCGGATGTTGTCCTGCCGGCCCCGGCCCACCCACACCTCGGCGATCTTGAGGAAGCGGCCCCGCGAGCTCTGCTTCACGTCCAGGTAGAACCGCTTCTTCTGGATGTCC
Organism: Vespertilio murinus; assembly: GCA_963924515.1. Lineage (NCBI taxonomy): Eukaryota > Metazoa > Chordata > Mammalia > Chiroptera > Vespertilionidae > Vespertilio > Vespertilio murinus. Next base: position 15,783,034 of record OZ004707.1, read on the forward strand.
ACCCTCTTGGAGGCCAGCTCCTGGATCTCGGCCGCCGGCCCCGGCTGCTGCGAGGCGGCCAGCGCCGCGTAGTGCGGGTAGTGGGGGTGCGGGGCCTGGGGGTACAGCCGGCTCTTGCTGAGCCCCGGGCCCCCGCCGCCTACGTGCTTGCCTCCGCGGCCCCCGCCGCCGCCACGGCCGCCGCCGCCGCCGCCTCCCCTGCGCCTGGCTCTGTCCATCTTCAGCTGCAAGGGACAGACAGACACACGGGGCGGGAGGGGGAAGGGTGCTGAGAACAATCGCAGGCGCCCCCCCCCCTCGTCCCCGCCTCGGCCTGGGCTGCCCCCGCCTCCGCCTGGGACCCCCCGTGTCCCCCCCACACTCAGGGCTCGGCTCCCGGGGCGCTGGCCCGGCCCGAGGGTCGGCGGCGGCGGCCGGCGGCGGCGGCATCCCCGGTTCTGCACCGCGCGCGCAGCATCCCTCCGCCGCGCCTGGCCGCCCGCTCCCCGGCTCCCCGGCTCCCCGCTCGCGGCCGGGCGCGGGGCTCGGTCCGGCAGCCCCGGGGCCCCCAGCCTGCAGACACTCACATCAGCACTGCCATCACCGCCGCCGCCGATGCCCTTCGCCGCCGCCGCCGCCGCCGCCAGCTCTCGGCCCCTCTGCAGCCGCCGCCGCCGCCGCCGCCGCCGCCCCCCGCCTGCTCTCCCGCCGCCGCCGCCGATCGCACCGCCCCCCGCCGCAGCAGCGGGGCAGGGGCATCGCCTGCGGCGCCCACCGCCGCCGCCCCTCCTGCGGCCGCTGCGGGGGCCGCCGCCGCCGCCGCCGCCTCTCTCCGGGCACCGGCCCGACGCGCTCCGGGGAGGGGGGTGGGAGGCGGGGAGGGCGGCGGCGGCGGGGGGCGGGCAGTGGACCCCGCCTCCTCCAGCACAGCTCGCCGGTGGGAAGAGAAGGGGAGGGGTCTCGCGTCCTCCCTTGGGGCGCGCCCTGAAATGAAGCCCAGCGAGTGAGGGCGAGGGGACGGGGCCGGTGGGAAGATGGTAGTGAGGGGCCGGGGGGTGTCGAGAGTATTCGGACTAGTCCAGGTGCCCGCCTGGGATGCAGGATTCCCGAGGCCCGCCGCACCCGACGCAGAGACTACAACTCCCAGAGTGCTCCGCGGCGGCGCGGGCCACCGCGCACGCGCACCGCCTCGCCGGCGGCGCTGCGATGGGAGGGCTGCCACCCCGCGGCGCGGCGCGGCGCCGGGGGCGGGGCGGGGCGGGCCCCGGAGGAAGGGGTGGGTCTCCCAGTTCCCCGTGGAGTGTGCGCCTGGGCTCCCCGGCGTCCGATCCGAAGCGCGGGAATCTAGAGTTGAGTTGGTGGCTATCCCGGAGGCCATGGGTTCCAGGCCGTGCTGTGGCGGCGCCCCGCACGTCGTCCAGCTGAGGAAGGCCCGTTGAACTGCTGCTTCCCCGGGTAACGTGTGCGCCCCTCCCCTGCCCTCGCCGGCTCGGACCCGGGGGGATAGCTCCAGCCGGCTCCGACGCTGGAGGTGCTGAGTCCCGCAGGGCAGGCCTCTGAGGGGTGTGGGAGGTTCCTCTGACAGGGAATCCCCGTCCTCCTCCGAGCACCCCGGAAACAGCCCCGCCGCCTGGCCCGCAGGCCTTCCCAGAGCTGCAGGTCGGATGGGGGCTTCCCGGCCCCTCCAGCCTCCAGCTTGTGCAACTGGTTGCCCAAGGGATTATGTCTTTTCCGTTCGGCCTGGACTGCCCTAGAAATGGAGCCACTCCATGTTTACACAACAAAGTCAAGAGAAATAACTTGCTATGTGTAACTGAGCAACATTACGTTGGATTTTTTTAAAAGTTGAAATCACCCAGTCTTTTTTTTTAAAAAAATATATTTTATTGATATTTTTACAGAGAGGAAGGGAGAGAGATAGAGAGCTAGAAACATCGTTGAGAGAGAAACATCGACCAGCTGCCTCCTGCACACCCCCTACCGGGGATGTGCCCGCAACCAAGGTACATGCCCTTGGCCAGAATTGAACCCGGGACCTTTCAGTCCGCAGACCGACGCTCTACCACTGAGCCAAACCTGTTTCGGCCCACCCAGTCTTTAATGTGTTTTTTAAATATCTCCCCCCCCCCCCCCCCCCAGTTACATTTGACAGACGGTGTTACGTACAATATTAGTTTGGGGTGTGCACCCTGTGATTATTTAACTTACTAATTGATCTTCACGATAAATCTAGTGCTCATCTGACACCCTACATAGTTATTACAATATGATGGGCTCTATTCCCAATACTGTGTTTTACATTCTCATCATGACTGTTCTGTAACAACCAACCGATTTGTACTTCTTAATCCCTTTGATCTCCGAGGAAGTCGGGAGTCCTCTTGTAACCACTGGGTTAGAGGTTTTTTTTTTGCCAACAGAACAATGAAGGCTGAGATGCGGATTTTGAAGTGAAGGGAATACGAAGGAAATAACTTTTTAATTTAAAGTGGTCTAGGGCAGTGGTCGGCAAACCGCGGCTCTTTGGTCCCTTGAGTGTGGCTCTTCTACAAAACACCACGTGCGGGCACACACGTACAGTACCATTGAAACTTCGAGGCCCATGCCCAGAAGTCGTTTTTCGGCCTGGGTGAGTCTGTGTTGAAGTGGTTTTAGAACACTCAAGGGGCCAAAGAGCCGCATATGGCTTGGGAGCCGCGGTTTGCCGACCACTAGTCTAGGGAAAGATGACTGGGTGAAGAAGATGTAGTACATATTTATAATGGAATATTACTTGGCCATAAAAAGAATTAAATTTTACTATTTGTGAAAACATGGGTGGACCCAGAGGGTATTATGGTAAGTGAAGTCAAACAGAGAAAGACCAATACCGGATAATTTCACTTACCAGTGGAATCTAAAGAACAAAATAAATGAACAAACAAAACAGAAACTAACTGATGGTTGCCAGAAGGGAGGAGGAAGTGGGGCTGGGTGAAAAAGGTGAAGCTATGTCTAACACCTGAAACTAACAAAACAATATTGAATGTCAACTGTAATTGGGGGGAAAAAACATGAAATTGGTCAAGGAGGAAATACAGACTATCCAGGGTGAGCAGAGTGAAAAGGTACCCGCATCATTGGAGTATATGTAGGTCCCAATTGGATCAAAAGATGGTTTGAGTTGAGTTTTTAGAGGGAATGAACTTGAAAAATAGTAGATGTTGATGATTGGAGGGTGGGATGCTTGGAACTGAGATTATGGAAGGATTCAGTCACTGATAGTGGCATGATATCCTCATGTGAACAGATGAGTGGAGCAAGGTGTAGGTAAGATTATTGGAGGAGAACCGGTTTGGCTCAGTGGATAGAGCGTCAGCCTGTGGACTGAAAGGTCCCAGGTTCGATTCCGGTCAAGGGCATGTACCTTGGTTGCAGGCACATCTCCAATAGGGGTTGTGCAAGAGGCAGCTGATCGATGATTCTCTCTCATTGATGTTTCTGACTCTCTATCCCTCTCCCTTCCTCTCTGTAAAAAAAAAAAAAAATCAATAAAATATACTTAAAAAAAAGATTATTGGAGGAGAGCTAGTCAGAAAACAGGGACACTCAAATATTGTGAGGTTGTGGCACACTGGGTAAGTAAAAGGAGTAAAAAAGCATAGGATATAGATACAAATGTCTACAATATTGATGATGATGGTGATAATGTTAATGGTCCCTTAACACCCAAGTCAAAAACCATCAACTTGATCTATACCTAACGTTGGAAAGTTAGGTATTGAGTTATATATGGTAACTCATAGTCAACTCAGAAGCCCTTCATGGGCTTTTGTTCTTTGACCAAAGTGTCCTCGTAACAGTGGCAGGTGACATAAGGCTTCTTTTCTTAGTTGCCAGTTTGAAATTCTTCACCAAGTGCTTTTTATAATGCAGCTTTCTTGGTTTCCAGGGTAGACTTCTTCTTTGGCTTGTCTTACCTCTCAGGGTTGTGAAAAATTTATTGGTGATAAGGCAAGCAGTAATTCCTAGTAATTTTATATCTAGGAATCTGTCCCGTAGAAATAATAATATGAATGTCTGAAGGCATGAACAAGGGTGTTCATTGAACATTATTTGTGATGAAATTTGCACGCAACCTGTCATCTGTAGGAAATAGTTAATATTCAATAGGGATATCAATATCAATAGGGGTATAATGTCAATACAGATAGATAAAGAAAATGGAATTCTATACAGGTTTCAGAAAATCAGGTCAAGAATTGGCATTGGGTGTTACTTATCCCTTTCCATCAACAGGGATGCTTTCAGTGCAGTCAATGGAAAAACCAAATCAAACTGGCTTTAGCGATGAAAGGTTATTTATTAGTCTAGTTAATTGACACATCCTGAGGAAGGGTGACCTTCACACAAGCTCAGAGTTCTGACTGTTTTTCTGGCCCCGTGGTTGGCCCTCTTTAAAAAAAATTTTTTTTATTGGTTTTTCACAGAGAGGAAGGGAGAGAGATAGAGAGCCAGAAACATGGATGAGAGAGAAACATCGACCAGCTGCCTCTTGCACACCTCTCACCGGGATGTGCCCGCAACCAATGTACACGCCCTTGACCGGGATCGAACCTGGGACCCTTCAGTCCGCAGACCGACGCTCTACCACTGAGCCAAACCGGTTTCGGCTGCTTGGCCCTCTTTCATGAAGAAGGCATGAAGGTCTTTTTCTTCAGGGTGTTTTCTTGTGTGGTTGTAAGATGGCTGTGCGCCAGCGCCCATGCTATATATTTCTTCCTTTACATCGAGCAGGAGCAAAAAGCAAAAGCATTCTTTCCCTTGGAAGGAGAATCCTGTGCTTTGCTGCAGTTGGATCACCTTGGATCTAGTAATCAGGGACCGGAAATGGAGAGGAGAAAGCTGAGGCTTGGATTGTAGTCCTCAGCCCTGAAACAGCCCTGTGGCCTTGGGAATGGGGTTTCCCCATTGGCTTTAGCACTAATACTGGGTCTAGTTCCTGGTGCTGGTGTTGAGGTCACACTGTTCAAAATGCTTTGCCCTTAGGCCTTGAGGGTCTGAGGTGGGGACTGCTAAATGAGTTTGTCGCCTTTTTCCTAGTGTTAAGGTAGTCAGCCTCTTTTTGCCCCTCTCATTCTTAATTTTACTAAAACAGAGAGACTCTGTTTATTCTAGGATCCCAAATTGGAAAACTATAGGTCATTTCACCTTCATGATTTGCAGAGGCCCTTCAGGTTACTCTAGGTTTGTAAGAAAGAGGTATGGTAAACCAGGAGGGAAGAAGGGAGGGAGGAAAAGAGGGAGGGAGGGCAGAAGAGAGAAAGAGAGAGATCTTGCTTATTGAGAAAAAACAAAAACAAAAACACAAGACACTATAGACTATTAAAACTCTCCCTTCATATACCTGACCTCAATTCTATTTTTTTCCCCCTGTAAGGGCTCCTATTAACTGATATGAATCCTCCTGGATTGTTCTTTGCATTTACATAGATACAGAATTTCATTTTTAAAAATTTAAATGGCAACTATTACTCATACTTAAGTTTTCCTGTTTCACTTAGCACATACAGTATGTACAGAATTTATCATCCTGAAACATATAGTTGTATTTCATTCTCTTACTATTTATTATGCCTGTTTGTTTCATGAAAATCTTGCTGACATTATTTTCTTGGAATTGCTTCTTCCAGTGTATTGACTTAATTAATACATTTACAATTTTGAGACTATGTGTCCAGGAACTGAATATTATGGATGTGTCATTGTTTATTTAACTATTTGCTGTACTAATTGCTTCTAGAATTTTTATATTACAGCTGACATAATGTATATCAAGCATGTCAAACTCGTGGTTGGCAGGCTGCCGGCTGCACATCCTTTGTTTACATGTTAGTGCATATATGTACATGTACTTCTATAGGATGGATATAACTACTGGCTTGAAGGATGTGTATATTTAAAATTTTGATAACTTCTACCAAATGTCTGAAAATGGTGAGGCCGTTTCTGTTCTCTTGCAAAGATTGTAGATGATGAATCTATTTAATTTTCACTGATAATGGTTTATTGGAACCGTGGACAGTTTTGTTGGACTCATTTATTGAATACTTTGTTCTTTCTTAAAGATTAGAAATGCTTCCTTTATCATGTGTCAAATTTCTATATTTACATGGATCTATTTCAGGACATGGTATATTTTATTCCATTGATTTATATCTCGGGTTAAACACTGTATCTCCAGTTACACACTATTTCGATTACTGTTGTTTTTGTGCTGTTTTATATTTGGTAGAGTAAGTTTCCCTTACTGGTTTTATTTTTCAAAAAATATTTACAGCCGAAACCGGTTTGCCTCAGTGGATAGAGCGTCGGCCTGCGGACTGAAAGGTCCCAGGTTCGATTCCGGTCAAGGGCACGTACCTTGGTTGAGGCCACATCCCCAGTAGGGGTTGTGCAAGAGGCAGCTGATTGATGATTCTCTCTCATCGATGTTTCTAACTCTCTATCCCTCTCTCTTACTCTCTGGAAGAAATCAATAAAATATATTAAAAATATTTACAGTTCTGAACATTTTCTCTTTTCAGTGAACTGAAATAGAAACTTGTGTGGTTTCATGAAAATCCTGCTGACATTTTTTTCTTGGAATTGCTTCTTCCAGTGTATTGACTTAATTAATATATTTACAATTTTGAGACTATGTGTCCAGGAACTGAATATATCTTATCTAGCTATTTTTTGATGTGTTAGTAAACTTTTCTAAGATGGTTCTTATATATTTTACCTTAGGTTTATTTCTCAGTAGGTTATCACTTTTTGCTGTTACTGTTAAGCTTGCCTCTTATAAAGGTGATTGTCTTTCTTTTTTTGATAAAATGCTTAATATAGAGGAGGATTAAGAAAAAGGATGACCGAAACCGGTTTGGCTCAGTGGTAGAGCATCGGTCTGCGGACTGAAAGGTCCCGGGTTCGATTCCGGTCAAGGGCATGTACATTGGTTGCGGGCACATCCCTGGTAGGGGGTGTGCAAGAGGCCGCTGGTCGATGTTTCTCTCTCATCTGCGTTTCTAGCTCTCTATCTCTCTCCCCTCCTCTCTGTAAAATATCAATATATATATATATATATATATATATATATATATATATATATATGTTAAAAAAAAAGAAAGAGGATGGTTTTTGAATAATTGGAATAATTTCACATTCTCCCCCTAGTAAGTGAAACCAGTAACCTTCTGTCCTGTGCCTACTTCAAGCCTATGTTTCTTTCTGACTCCAGTGTTTTTGTCACTACATTTTTCTGATCTCTCCCACCATTGGTCTGCCAGGCCAGCTCTGCAGGGGCGGGCAGGGATTCACCCTCTCCGTAGGTCTTTCTGAGGCTAAGGAGAAAGAAGTATGGGAACTTTCTCATCTATGGTAGGAGAAATAGAAGCCATTGGGAACAGTATCAGAGCTTTGTTGCTTCTCCTAGAAATTTGGATGTTACAAGCATGATTGGCACCTGACGTGCTTTTACTGTTCATTCATAAACTGAAGGCACTGACGTACAGCAGAAAGATAATTGGGCTAGAAGATACCATTTGCCTTCTTGGAGGTCTCATAAAATGGCTGTTTTTCTTTCTTTTATTAATTTTACATAAACTTGCCCTGTCTGAAGAGATTGTATTAGAAGTTCTTATGGAAGAAGTATATTGGCTAAATTTATGATTACTTTTAGAGTATAAGTTTATTCAAAAAGAAATTTAAAAAGTGCACTAATCTTCCAACTTCTTTTTCACCCAATCTCCATTTTTATCTTTTACTTGTCCTCCCATACTTCACTTAGTCTCACTGTAAAATTTATGCATTTTTCCTTCTACCTGGCAATGCTGAATTTCAACCCAATGAAGAGCTTTGCATCTGAAAGTTAAATATCACTCACTCCCCTGTCGTTGTTAGAATTTTCTGTTTAATTGCTATTTAATCTTATTTTGATTTTTATTCTTATTTAAAAAGGTTTTTAAAGTATGAAATTATGAGAAATTTTAAATTATAACTTTAAGTGGGTATTTTGTTTATCATTATAATTTATTTAAGACTAGAGGCCTGGTACACAACATTTGTGCACTATGGGGGGGGGTGGTCCCTTCAGCCTAGCCTCTTGCCACTGCCATTGCGCTCGCTAGACATCAGCCTGGCTTCTGGTTGAGCGGCGCTCCCCCTGTGGGAGCTCACTGACCACCTGAGAGGCAGCTCCTGCGTTGAGTGTCTGCCCCCTGGTGGTCAGAGCACATCATAGCGACCGATTGTTCTGCCATTCGGTCGATTTGCATATTACCCTTTTATCATATAAGATAAGGGATTAAAGGAAGAAAAGGATTGGCCACATAGTTTTATTTTTATTTATGTTTATGTATTAGTTACAATACAAGCACAGAACTTGATTCAAACAGGCTTTTAAAAGATAAGGAAATTTGTTATTAAAATGTAACTTGAAGTCTGAGGTCGAACTGACGTGAAGGCTGGTTTAGTCCATTGACTGAGATTCATGTCTCATCTTTGCCTTGTGTGTGCTGGCTTTGTCCTCAGGCTGACTTCCATCACGGTGGCTTCACCTTCTGAAACAGAGGGCATCTCGTTTGGTAGCTTTCTTTCTTTCTTTTTTTAAAAAAATATTTTTATTGATTTTCACAGAGAGGAAGGGAGAGGGATAGAGAGCTAGAAACATCGATGAGAGAGATACACCGACCAGCTGCCTCCTGCACACCCCCCATCGGGGATGTGCCCGCAACCAATGTACATGCCCTTGACCTGAATCGAACCCGGGACCTTTCAGTCCGCAGACCGACGCTCTACCACTGAGCCAAACTGGTTTCGGCTTGGTAGCTTTCTTATAAGAGCAAGACAATGCCATTTTCAGACATTCCTCCTCTCCCAAACACCTCCTGTCGGGTCATTGCCTTGAATTAAATTATATATATATTTTTTCTTAAAGCAAATCCAGGGAATGCCTTAGTTTAGGCCTGAGTTTGAGTCACCATTGTGGCTAGGGGAACGGGTTACCGTTAGACCCGCTGGGCTAACCAGGGGAGTGTGGAGTGGGGGCAGCTCTTCTTCTCACATTGGCTTTGTGGGTAACTGGTCGTTATCTGAGTTAAATTTATGGCACAGTGAAAAAGGGTGTAGGATGGAGTGGATGTTGTGTAGGCAATCATAAATGTCCACTTGATAATGAGTCCTATAAAATTTCATCGCAAGCCATAGGCACTAACAGTAATAAATATACAAGGGAAAACAGGCAGACTAAGCAGGTTTTAAATGGACTTCCTTGAAAACTTTCTCTGCAGTTTCCCAGTTTATAATGGTTGATATTGCTGACTGGCGGTAGCTACGTACAGAACAGAGGAAATTCATTAAAAATAATGAATTATTCAGCTGGACAGTGAGATTCCGTCATGAAGCACTTCCCTGTGCTGTGGACCCAGTGCAGGCCAAGTCCCAAGGCCCGCGCTGGTGTCTGGGCAGAGCGGCTCTCCACAGTGACGCAGCGTGGAGAGCGGCTTGCTTTTTTCCCTTGTTGCTAGCATTTTTATGGCATTTTATTGTATTTATTTGGTTGGTTCCATTTACACTTTGTTTCAGTTGACTTCATTAACACAAATTTTTATTTATATTTATTAGTACAAATTATGCATCTATACTAGTAATAGACAAATATGCAAATTATCCATTACACCGCAGCGTCATGACTGGATCTGCAGGCTGCGTCCCCGCCCTCTGCTCAGGCAGCTGCCAGGCCCGGGGTAGGATGGGTAGGATAGGATAGGATAGGAGGGGATAGGAGGGGGTAGGATAGGATAGGAGGGGATAGGAGAGGAGAGGAGAGGAGAGGAGAGGAGGGGATAGGATAGGATAGGATAGGGTAGGATAGGAAAGGAGGGGATGGGATAGGATAGGATAGGGTAGGAGGGGATAGGATAGGAGGGGATAGGGTAGGAGGGGATAGGATAGGATAGGATAGGAGGGGATAGGATAGGATAGGATAGGATAGGATAGGATAGGATAGGATAGGAGGGGATAGGAGGGGATAGGATAGGAGGGGATAGGATAGGATAGGATAGGATAGGGTAGGGTAGGATAGGATAGGGTAGGGTAGGGTAGGGTAGGGTAGGGTAGGATAGGATAGGATAGGATAGGATAGGCTAGGCTAGGCTAGAAGGGGATAAGAAAGGAGAGTGAGAGGAAGGCAGGCCTGCATGCAGACAGGCTGAGAGGAGAAACAGAAATACAGAAAGGGAGCAAGAAAAAGACACAGGAATGGAAAAGGAAAGGAAATGTGGGGCTGCACAGGGGAGGGGTATGTGGGAACCCCTCAGTGGCGAGGGGCAGTGTGGGACCCTGCCCAGAGGCAGGAGGAAGGCGGTGGCCCCAGAGCCGGCCTTTGGCGGGGAGGCGCCCACGGGTCCAGGGCAGAGTGGTGGCCGGCCTGAGGCCTGAGGCCTTCTGGGCGGAGGTGCTCCTGTTTTGTGGTAGCAGCAGCGCCCTGCCACTCAGGCCTCGGCCACCCTCTCTGGGCTGGGCGCCCCGGGCAGGTAACGGGATCAGGATGGCCACGGGGAGGCGGGGGAAGGGGTGCGGGGAACACCTGGCCGGGGCTGAGCCCTGATCTGGGGGTTAATGCCCACCCCCCCACGGAAGCGTTAAGAAGGAGGGAGGGAATTTTTATCAAGGAGTCAGTAGAGAGCAGAGCTAAAGAAGGAAAGAGGATGTATCGGTGAACTGTAGGAGCTCTAATGAAAATCAAGTATACCGTGTACTGGGGACAGATTTTAAAAGTAGGAGTCAGAAAAGAGAAAAGAGAAATGATAGTGAATAATTAGGCAGGTAGGTAGATGGATATTAAAGCAGTGGAAGTAAGTAGAGAAGACTGTATGGGAAAGGTGGGATGAGAGAGAAAGGGAGGGAAGAGAAGTTTTAAAGGGGAGCCGGTAGAGCTTAAAAGGAGAATGGGAAGAAGGGAGAAATGGGGGAGGGAGCAAAGCAGGTCCGAGGGAGGAAGTGAATTAAGAAATTAAGGTGGGAAGGAAGGAAAAGGGGAGAGAGGACAGGGGTAAAGATAAAAGAAAGAAGGAATGTGGGGAGGGAGGGGAATGTGTTGGAGAAAGATGGGAAGAAGGATGATGGAATAGAAGTAGGAGATAAGGAGGAAAGAAAAGTTTATAAATAATGGGTAAGTAGGAAAAAAGCGTAACATAGAGAGAGAAAAATTGAGAGGGAGAAGCCAGTAAGGAAGTCAAATACAATTGTGTGTGAAGAGACTAAAATTAAAAAAAAAAAGTTAATAGAGTCAACCAGGCCAGCAGGGGAGGACAGTTAGGTGGATCAGGCCAGCAGGGGAGGGTAGTTAGGGGTAGATCAGGCAGGCAGAATGGTTAGGTGTCAGAGGTCCTCGATTGAAAGAGGGATGTCAACTGTCAAACTGGCAGTTGGATATCCCCCAAGGGCTCCCAAAGGAGGGTGCAGGTTGGGCTTCCAGTGCCTCCACCCTCATGCATGAATTTCATGCACCAGGCCTCTAGTTATGTAACATTTGACAGTAATGAGAATTTGGTGGATACTTGTAAAGAGCTAAGTCTCAAAAAAAATCATCCTCTTACTTTTTAAAATTGCAGTGACTTACTGTAGCCAAACCAAATCTGAATAGGTAGTTTAATTTAGCTTTTTTAGTTTGCTTGCTTAATGTGATTTGGATGGAAATTAGAATTAGCAGAAATCTATCAACAGGTTAATGAAAGTCTTGAAGGCCTGCTTAGGGAATTTAATGAAGGCTTTGCCATGGATTCTTTGATTCCTCTTTGTTTCTCTCTTATCACCTCCTATTCCTGTTAGTGCATTGAAAAGTAGAAAGGAATTCTCAAAAACAATACAGTTAATACCTTAAAAGTTACTAGCCCTGGCAGGTTAGAGCAGTTGGCCTGGGGACGAAGGATCACAGGCTCAATTCCCAGTCAAGGGCACATGCCTCTGTTGTGAGTTCGATCCCATGCCCCGCCCCGGTTGGGGCACCTGTGGGAAGCAACCAGTTAATGTGTCTTTCTCCCATTGATCTCTCTCTCTCTCTCTCTCTCTCTCTCTCTCTCTCTCTCTCTTTTTTCCACTTCTCCCTTCACTCTCTCTTTAATGATCAATGGGAAAAATATCTTCCAGTGAGGATTACCAGTAAAACAAAAATTATATCTTCTATAATAAAGTACAGGTTATGTGTATGCATATGTTACGGGAGAGGAGAGGCCTTGTCTTCCCCGGTTGCTCCAGCAGGGTTTGTGCAGAACCCCTGGAGTAAGCATTTCCAGAGGCCCCATGGGAGGGTGAGGCATAGTAGAAAGTTTTCCATCGCTGGGCTTCCACAGTCCCATTTCCCTTGGTCCGGTCATAGAAGAAGGGTAGCTGGGGCGTCAGTGAGCTAAAACCAGAGCCACCGGCCAGAGATTCCTTCCCTCGGGGCCGGGCCCAGTTCACATCAGGCTAGCCTAGCTTGTGTTTGCCTGCTGCAGCCCATTAGTCCATTGTGTGGGGCCCGAGTGGCTGCGGGCTACAGAGGCCAGTACGAGAGAACAACAGGGCCCAGGGGAACAAGAGTCTTCAGAGTAAACTTGTTTGCTTAGGGGTTTAAGCATTCCCGAATGTTCTCCTGCTGTGGCCACACCCATTCTGTCAAAACCATCTGTCATCAGGTGTGATTGACAGGACGGTACATGGGCTTGTGTCTGTCTTCCCTTTGTTGAATCCCTGAGGAGTATAAAATTGCCGCATTGAACTATTCCTGATACTTTTGTCCTGGACTTGAAATAATTATTTGTTTGTGCCACTGAATTTACCACTGTGATTTTTTTTTTGAGATGCATTTCATAACGGTTGGGATGTTTTATTCAGTTTAGCCCTCAAGAAATGAGGCAAGTCCCTTACTGTGTAACAATAGGTATTAATTCCCTTACCTTAGAGGTTTTAGGAACAATGAAATCTCTGACCTAATCCACTGAACCCAATCCCAATTTTCTCTTGAGACTGGTGTTAAGTCTGTCCACTCTTCATTATTATTTTTTTTTAGAAACGTTTTTTTTAAATTGATTTTAGAGAGGCAGGGAGAGAGGGAGAGAGATAGAAGCATCAATGATGAGGGAGAATCATTGATTGGCTGCCTCCTGCATGCCTCCACTGGGTATCGAGCCTATAACCCGGGCATGTGCTCTTGACCGGAATCGAACCTGGAACCCTTCAGTCTGCAGGCCGATGTTCTATCCACTGAGCCAAACCAGCTAGGACAGTCTGTCCACTCTTTAGAAGATAATACCATTCTAAGTGGAAAAGTGTTGTGCTCTTGAGATGAATTTCTAGTCTTTTAGAATGAAGTCTAGAGTATGTTTTAAAAGCTAGATTATTAGAAAGCTACCACTTTTTAGTTAACTTGGAATGTAATTGGTCTTAATTTTCCTAATGTTGTTCTAACTTAAATTTTACTGGTGTGATTTCTTTTGACATGAACTAGAAGTGCCTTCCGTAGACAGCTTGTTTTACTATCTAATTGCTGTCAAATAAGAGCACTTAAGATGAAGTTCTTTTGAAATATGCTATAATTTTGGCAGATAAACTCTTAATATTAAATTGACTAATATTACTAAGCCTATAACAAGCCCACTAATTTCCTAGCTATCACAAGGTTCATTGTGCAACTATTCTTTAAAAAGGCTTTATTAAGAAGTTGTATCTTTATTAGATACTAGAGGCCCGGTGCACAAAATTTGTGCATGGGGGTTGTCCCTCAGCCCAGCCTGCACCCTTTCCAATCTGGGACCCCTCAAGGGATGTCCCACTGCCCGTTTAGGATCGGTCCTAAAGGGCAGTTGGACATCCCTCTCACAATCCAGGACTGCTGGCTCTCAACAGCTTGTCTCCCTGCCTTCCTGATTGCCCCTACACACTTTTGCCTGCCATCCTGATCACCTCCTAAACCAGGGGTGGGCAAACTTTTTGACTTGAGGGCCACAATGGGTTCTTAAACTGGACCGGAGGGCCAGAACAAAAGCAACCTGACCATGCTGGCACTCTCATCTTGGGCTGCTGGTGAAGGAGCAGAGGGGAGAGCAAGAGAACCCTCCGCTCTTTCTGCTCCGCAGGCCGGATAGAACAGCTGAACTGGCTGGATCCGGCCTGGGGGCCGTAGTTTGCCCACGGCTGTCCTAAACACTCCCCTGCCAGCCTGATTGCCCCTAACTGCCCTCCCCTGCAGGCTTGGTCACCTCTAATTGCTCTCCCTTGCTGGTCTGATCCCTCCCAACTGCCTTCTCCTGTTGGCCATCTTGTGTCCACATGGGGGCAGCCATCTTGTGCTGGTGTGATGGTTAATTTGCATGTTACTCTTTTATTAGATAGGATCTTATGAATGTATTATGGTTATTAAAAATTAGTTATAGTGGGTTGTTAACAGCAGCAGCATTAGACATTTTCCAGTCTTAGAGCATTTTGTCTATGTTCTGTAGCAACAGTTGACAAACTGGCCAGTGGGCCACATTTGATTGGCTGCTTGATTTTGTACTGATTATGAGCTAAATGGTTTTTATATTTTTAAGTGGCTGGAAAAAAAAGGAAAGAATTTATATAAATCTATGTTTTACTATCTATAAAGTTTTATTGGAACATAGCTGTGCTTATTCAGTTGTCATTCATGGCTTTTGTGTTACAATGACAGAGTTGAGTAGTAGTGACAGAGACAATTTGTCTATGAAGCCTAGAATATTTACTGACTGGCCTTTTAGAGAAAAAATTTGCTCACTCTTATTCTATAGTATAAAAAAATGTAGCCTTGATTGTTCATTGAAGAAAAATCTTTCCCTCTTTTACTGGCATATCCCACTCCCACTACTAAGTAACACATTTTCTTATAGAAAATTTAGAATATGTAGAAAAGTATAAAGAAGAAAAGTAAAACCATCTGTAGTTGTGGGATAACCATTAATATTATGGTGTATATTTCTCCAGACCTTTACAAATATATGGTATATTTTAAAATAAATTTATACATTAATTAATATATGTACATATGCAAATATATTTATTTTTTAAAATTAGTCTAATTTGCTTTTTTCACTTGATAAATTATAAGAACATGTTTTTAATAACCACAGTATTCTATTTTATGGCATAATTTATTTAATCATTTTTCCTTTGTCAGCCTTTTACTATTATACATGCATATTACATTTTAAATATATTTAATCTATATTTTATATTTAAATGTTATATGATTTATATTTTATTTATTTATTTTTAAAATATATTTTATTGATTTTCCACAAAGAGGAAGGGAGAGAGATAGAGAGCTAGAAACGTCGATGAGAGAGAAACATCTACTAGCTGCCTCTTGCACACCCTCTACTGGGGATGTGCCCGCAACCAAGGTACATGCCCTTGACCGGAATTGAACCCGGGACCTTTCAGTCCGCAGACCGACGCTCATGATATATATTTTAAATATTATTATACATAATATGGATGACTATACTTGTTAGAAATCTTTCTGGGAAATGCTGGTTATTTTTGTAAGATTCTTAAAAATGAAATTATGGGTAAAATGGTATAAAAATTAGAGAAGTATTTGGAGAGAAATCTTTGTATTACATAAAAATACTTCCTTGGCCTGCCTTCATGAGGAAGATGGCTTCAGTTGCATTTAGCCTGGGTTCTGGTTATATATACTAATTTTTATACTTTGATAGAGTTTGATAGAATTCATTATATGTTTGACTTAATAATTTAAAGAACTAGTGCTTATATCTAAAAATAATTAATAGTTGAACATATTTGATTCAGCTGATTCAATAAAGAAAATATAGCGTTGGCTTGGCTGGTGTGGCTCAGTGTTGAATGTCAACCTAGGAGGTCACTCTTCAATCTCTGGTCAGGATTTCTGGCTCGGTCCCCAGTAGGGAGCATTCAGGAGGCAGCTGATCTATGATTCTCTCTCATAATTGATGTTTCTGTCTCCCCCTCTCTTTTCCTCTCTGAAATCAATATATATATATTGATACATATATTGATATATATTGTGTATATATACACACACATTATATATATATACATATATACAATATATATACATATATATACTATATATATATATATCTATCAATATATATATATATATATATATATATATATATATATATATAGAAAGAAGCTAGCTACAAGATTGCACAATTAGTAAAGGCCAGATACCTACCTCACTGTTCTTTGTTCCTGCCTGTATGGAACACTGTTTGGGAGCAGTAAGGAAAAGAAAATGGAAAAATTGCCATTTCAATTCTATTAGATAAATGTTGAATATCTGTCAAAGACATAATGTTACCAGAAAGGGGACCTGGCCCTTGGGGGTCTGCCTAGGACCAGTCAGTAGCGTGTGGGTTCTTGACTTCATGGAGGAAAAGTTTCACGAGTCCGATGGCTGACTATGAGGGGCGTTTAGAAGCTGGGTGTAAAACAAGAGAGGGCCAGATGGACACAGACAGCCAGGAGGGTGCGGCATGCGCAGGGGGTGGGGTGGCCAGGGAGAGGTCAGTGGGGGGAAATGGAGACATATGTAATACTATATGTAATACTTTAAACAATAAAGAATTAATAAAAAGGGGAGGGGGGCTTAGCCTAGAAGAACCAAGAGGAGAACTGCCCTGGCTCTCTGGGAAGTCAGGGAAAAGGGGCCTCGGAAACAGGTTCAGTGGACTAGCCTGCAAGGAGTTGCCTCTGCCCATTGCTCCCCAGGTTTCAAGTCTCTTAGGGTCCCGTAGGGTTTAGGAGATGCATGTCCACGAGGGAAAAAGTGAGGGAAGAAGAGAGGAAAGAAAGGGAATGGTGAGGTTGGGGGTGCTCCCCAGAGGGTGCGCATGAGCTGGGTCTGGGCCCTTTGTCTTGAGGTTTTATCTCTTTCTCAGGTGGGCATCTCGGTGGCGGTCTCAGGGGAGGGTATTATCAGAACATTAAGCAGTTCTCTAGGCGTGGGTCTCCAGGGCCTGGTTTCCACTGATTGGTCAGTGTAGGGCAGGGAGTCTTAGCCATTGCAGCTGGTCCTCGTGGCCCCACCTGATTTTGCTGCTTTCCTTGGTCTGGGGTGAAATACAACTGAGGCCTAGATATTATTACAGGGAGATGACCTTCTGTATCTGCCATAAATTGCTCTGCTAGTTTGTTCAGCTGTCTGCCTCAGTTTCCCTGTTCCACTTGTCCAGGCTTACTGGCCTATCTCACAGAGATGATACTAATCCAGAACATTGTTTAATTCGAAGAGTGTTCATCGCAGATGTGAATCCATAAATATTGGCAGTGGCCCTTAATTAGAAGGCTGAATAGAATTCTTGAAGAAAAACACCTGGAACAACATTATTTACTTGGTAGAGAAGTTCCAAAATCAACAGCGGATGAAATATACAAAGTGAAAACACTGAATATTTTGTAACATACAAAATTCAGTATAATGGAATGGTGGAAGTTGGGAATTGGTAGTAACAGGAAGGTATAAAGGCTTTACATTAAGTTCAATCTAAAAAACTGACATATTATCTTATTCACAGAGAAGCTCTTGTAATATTAAAATTTCCTGTAATTCTATTCTTCTTATATGTTTTATTGATTTTTTTTACAGAGAGGAAGGGAGGAGGAGAGAGAGTTAGAAACATTGATGAGAGAGAAACATCAATCGGCTGCCTTCTTGCACACCTCCTACTGGGGGTGTGCCCGCAACCAAGGTACATGCCCTTGACCAGAATGGAACCTGGGACCTTTCAGCCCACAGGCCGGCTCTTTATCCACTGAGCCAAACGGGTTAGGGCAAAAATTTCCTGTAATTATGAATTCCATGTTCAGTGATGTCATAAAATTGGTGAGCCTAATGAAATCCAAGCTGTTCCAGTGCCTTCTTTCAGCATTAGGTGAATAAATGTGATTAGCTATTTTATTGCTAAAATGTGTTCCAAAGGAAGATTTATAAACTAAAAAGAAAGATGTAAATTACTCTGTGTGAATGATTCTTACTTTGCAGATTGTTGAAGTATAGTTGTTGGCTTCAAAAAATGATATCCTTAACTGACGTTTTGAGCACTTGAATTAATTTAAAAGTGCAGTGATCATGTGGCTATGAATTAACGTGTACTGACAAAGTTTATGGGTTCAGAGTAATATTTCAGCTTTAAGAGAGCAAAGTTAAAATAGTTTTAGAAATGGTGTTTAATGGGTGTTATTTGAATCCTAAAGAAGAATTAATGAAAAGGAAGTCAGTGTGTGCCTGAGACAGAGCTTTAGCGATATATTGAAATATTTGATTTAAAAAATTGATTTGTATTCAACGCCTACTTACATCATCAGAAGGAATTAACATACTTCTCAGAAGAAAGGGAGAAGCTATTAAATTTAAAGATTTTAGCACTCTTGAAGTACAATTTAAAGAGATTGAGTGGTTGGGAGGCTGGTTAATCATGAAAAAGGAGTTTCCACTGTATTGGAGCAAAGCTGCCTCCTCGCTTGCCTTTTGCTACTGCTTGTGCTAATAAAGCTACTTTTCAATGGTTGCTATATAGAATATTAAGAGAATGTTACAAAGTCTTAGTTGTGTGTAGCCTTTTTAAGCATAAAAACTAATATACAAAAGTTGTGTTCATCTAAACAATCTCAAGTTTTTTATTTAAAGAGTTTGAAAATTTTATAAAGGAGATATAATAAAAGTTTTACAAAATTTTATATCACATTCCTAGTTGCCCTTCCCAGTGTTCCATAAAAATATATTCATTGTCTGAATGTGGCATGAACTAGAAAATGTCAACTCCTGGTGTAGACCTTCATTTATAAATTAAGTAGGCAACTGAGAGTCATGTATTTGAAGAAAATCAACAGATATCAAGCTCACTAAGGTGAATAGTTGACCCTTGATTAAAAAAAATAATTTACAAACCAAAAAAGAATTTAATGAAGTCCCTATAAGTTTTATCAGTGGATCGAAACTGGTTTGGCTCTGTGGGTAGAGCGTCGGTCTGCGGACTGAAGGGTCCCGGGTTCGATTCCGGTCAAGGGCGTGTACATTGGTTGTGGGCACATCCCCAGTCGGGGGTGTGCAGGGGGCAGCTGGTCGATGTTTCTCTCTCATTGATGTTTCTGGCTCTCTATCCCTCTCCCTTCCTCTCTGTGGAAAATCAATAAAATATATATTTTTTAAAAAAAGTTTTATCAGTGGATTTAATAGCACTTATGTTTATACAAGAACTGAAAATGATGGGGAAGGAAGATTGGAGAATAGGAAAGGAATTAAAACATAATTTCTAATTGAAATACTCAGTAAAATAAATGTTGTAGAACAAATATGGCCAAAAACTACAGATGAAAACTATAAATAGATGTTTGTTGAGTGACAACAAACATCTATTTATAGTTTTCATCTGTAGTTTTTGGTTGTTCCTAGGAAGCTTACTTGATCATTCCTGTCAGAGGACTTCCGGAGGAGTTGTACTGAGGGGCTCATGTGCTAGTGGGCTAGACCTCGAGATTGCTACTTTGGAGACCTGTGAATAGAGAAGTAGCCTCCTGATGCTTCAGTAGGACACGAAGTCTCTTGGTCCTTTGTTTGCAGCTTCCCGAGGGATGCTAAGAGCTGATGACCGCTGATGGTAAATGGAGTTATACAGGCCAAGTAAAATGATAGTTCACCTAAGGCAGTGGTCGGCAAACTCATTAGTCAACAGAGCCAAATATCAACAGTACAACAATTGAAATTTATTTTGAGAACCACATTTTTTACAGTTAAACTTCTTCTAACGCCACTTCTTAAAACAGACTCGCCCAGGCCGTGGTATTTTGTGGAAGAGCTCACTCAAGGGGCCAAAGTTTGTTGACCATAGACCTAAGGAATCCAGTATCAGTGGAAACAACAATAGAATGTACAGAATAGGAAACTCCTATTCAGATAGTTCTTTGAACTATTTAGATTCTAGTTTTTGCAAAAGAAGGAAATAATAAGCACATTTAGGGAGACTCAACTAGAGGCCAAAGAAACTTTCTAGAACAGTCAAGATCTTCACATTATAAAAATCCTGTTGACAAACTGAAAGAGGAGTGTCACTGCTGAGAGTGAAATTAACATCTTGCAAATTAAGTGCAAGAAGTATCTTAAAATACAGAACAAAATTAAAGAGGTGGTAGTCAGGAAGGAAAAAATAGGGAGTAGGAGAAGAAATTTATGCAGGGAAAAATGCACTAGCATGTGAGTAAAAGCTGTAGAAGGAAATAAAAGAATAGATATGGCAGTTGATTAAGTTATTAATAGAGGTGGTTTGCTACAGCTGCCATAATTACCATAAAGTGGGTGACTTAGAAATCGATTGTCTCACAGTTTTGGAGTTGTTGTTAGAGTTGGGTCTTTTCTGAGGACTGTGAGGGAAGGCTCTGTTTATTTCAGCCTTCTTTCCATGGCTTGTAGTTGACTGTCTCCTCCATGTCTTTTTTCACATCAGCTTCCCTCTATGCATGTCTGTCTCTGTGTCCACATTTCCTTTCTATAAGGATACCACTCATTTTGAATTAGAAACCGCCCTAATGACTTCATTAAAATTTGATTACCTCTATAAAGGCTCCATCTTTAGATTAAATCACATTTTGAGATACTGAGGTTTAGAACTCCAACATATCTTTTTTGGGGGGGAGGGATATGGTTCAATCCGTAGTAAGGGGAAACTTTTCTGATCTTGTTTTAAAAAATATTTTTTATTGATATTTTACAGAGAGGAAGGGAGAGAGATAGAGAGCTAGAAACGTCGATGAGAGAGAAACATCGACCAGCCGCCTCCTGCACACCCCCGACCGGGGATGTGCCCGCAACCAGTGTACATGCCCTTGACCGGAATCGAACCCGGGACCCTTCAGTCCGCAGACTGACGCTCTACCACTGAGCCAAACCGGTTTCGGCAAACTTTTCTGATCTTAAGAAAAGATTTTGTAAGGAGTTCTTCCCAAGGACCCACTGATCCCAAGGAGAATAGACTTAAAAACTTGAAAACATAGAAATCCTTGAGAGTCTTTCCAGCTCCCAGATGGAAAGAAGAGATTACTCACAACTGAAAAACAGTGGACTTAAAAAAAAATCTTCACCCGAGGATATGTTTTTTATTGATTTTTAGAGAGGGAGAAGAAGGGAAAGATATGGGGGCGGGGGAAGGGAGGGAAAAGCATTGATGCTAGGGAGACACATTATGCGCTCAGACTGGGGATCGAACCCGCAACCTAGGTGTATGCCCTGACCAGGAATTGAACCTGCAACTTTTCTTTTTGGTGTTTGGGATGATGCTCCAACCAACCAAACCACCCAGCCAGGGTAACAGTGGTCTTCTTACTTCAACATTAAAGGGTAGAAGACGTTAAAACATCCACAAGCAACTGAAAGACTGCCACATTGAGCTAATGCATCATTCTCCTATTTGAAAAAACACATTTTTACATATGCAGGGGTCAGAGTTTATTACTTACATATTTCATCTTAAGAAAATAATTGAAAAAGTCTGCTAATTGAACAGTTGAGTCAGAAGAGACATTCAAGAAAGGGCAAGATAAAGGGAAGAGGAAACTAGTATATATAGTAAGCAATATATACTAGTACATTGAGGTATATGTTTAAATTTACACATCCATTTGTACTTAAATGGATGGTGAGATTTATAACATAAGTGCTTAGAAAATAGTAAGGATTCTTGAATTATATGAACAATATTAAGAAAACTAGCCAAACATCAGCAAAGAACAGTTAATAGGATGAGGAAGTGAAAACATTTTAAGAGTTTTGCCTTGCTGGGTAGAGAGAGATGGTGTAAATGTAGGGTCTCGGTGGGGAAGGGGTTAGTTTTATTATTTTGTTGAGATAGTACAGTAATACTAGGATGGAAAAAGTGAAATTTTAACACTGACAATGGGGAAAAAAGTATGAATAACAATTTCATCCAGTCAGAAAAAAAAAAATAGAAAAAGGGTAAGAGGAAACTGAAGAAAGTAAGGTGAATACTAATCAAAGTAAAATGAAAGGGAAAACTCAAGTTCTTACACTAACTGTGATTGAGATGCAATTCCCCGTTGAAAGACAGACATGTTCAAATTGGGCTATTCAAAAAAAAAAAAAAAACACAGAAAAAAAATAACAAAAACTCTAGGTATATGTTATTTAAGACAGTCTTTGAAAAAGTGATAAAGGTTGAAAAGTGGCAGATTGTGTTAGATGGATAGGCAAGATGATTCCAGGAAAGACCAAAGCAAATCAAAACACTTTATTTACTTCAAAGAGGAATTTAAGATCCTTTAATGGTACAACAAATGGTAAGTATTATAAAATGATATTGATTTTAGAAAATTGATTTTAGAAAAAGATGTGTCAAAGTTATATTCAACAGTATAACAGCTAAGTATATAAATAAAATTCTATTGTTCAGTGACTTAGCCCTTCCAAGAAAAATCTTTATCTGATCAATGACTAAAACACTCATGTATGTTGAAGAATTTCCTTACTGCAAATTATTCTGTGGCTTTAATTTTCTTTATGCCTTTTATCTGTCCCAAGATCTAAGTAAACTTGACAGAGATGTTAGATTTGTACAGAAGTTTACTTTCAATTTTTTGCCTGGAAGCAACTAGGCAGCATTTTATGTGCAAAAGAGAATATTTACATTTGAAAATTAAACATTTTGAATTAAAATGATTTTAGCATTGCAAGTGGCTACAGGGAAGAATTATTGAAGTTTATTTTTGTTTTGGCAGAGTGAATTAATTAATTACAGAATTCTAAGATTTTATAGTTTGTTTTTATAGCGTTGTGTATTATTTGCAGAAATTTCAATTTTCTGACAGTTTTGCAAATAATCTACTCTGTGTTGCAAAAATTTGTGTTCCAGCTTTATAAAATATATTTTAAGATTAAGAACAGACCACATATGTACACACACACAAAACACACACTTGAGGACCAACTTTTGATTATCCCGTCAAGGGTTTTTATTTGTGGAAAATAAAAACTCAAGAATAACTACTAAGATTTGTATAATGCTTTGTAGTGAATAAAGCATGTACATTGTTACATATTTTATCTTATTACATATAATGCATGTGGTCAGTTCTGATTCAGTGAATCATAGATTTTACCCAATACCAAACTTTGCTAATGATTCAAAGAATACAGGCAAGCACCAAGTACAGATGGAATATTCCGTTTTTTTGGAGGAACTCCAGTGGTTAGAGAAATTCTAAAAATTTTATTTTTTTATGCATTAGGACATGTTATGATTTTGTAATAACAGTTTTGAACAATGTGTGCAAAAAATTGCACAAAGGACGTTACTTAAGTTTTGGGATCTCCTGTGTTTTTTGTTTGTTTTTGTTATTGTTGTTAATCTAAACCCAAGGATATTTTTTCTCATTGATTTTTAGAGTAGGTATGAGGGAGGGAGTGGGGATGAAAGAAAGGAGGGAGGAGATGGAGGAGGGAAGGAGGGAGAGAGAGAGGGAGACATCAATTTGCTATTCCACTTATTTATGCATTCACTGGTTGATTTTTATGTATGTTCTTTTTTTAAAAAAATATATTTTATTGATATTTTACAGAGAGGAAGGGAGAGAGATAGAGAGCTAGAAACGTCGATGAGAGAGAAACATCAACCAGCTGCCTCTTGCACACCCCCTACCAGGGATGTGCCCGCAACCAAGGTACATGCCCTTGACTGGAATCGAACCTGGGACCTTTCAGTCAACAGACCGACGCTCTACCACTGAGCCAAACCGGTTTCGGCTTTATGTATGTTCTGACCTGAAATCTAACTGCAACCTTGGCTTATTAGGGTCATGCTCTAACATGCCTGGGCAGGTTGAGGTCTTTTTATTTTAAATATATTTTATTGTTTTTTTACAGAGAGGAAGAGAGAGGGATAGAGTGTTAGAAACATCGATGAAAGAGAAACATCGATCAGCTGCCTCCTGCACACTCCCCATTGGAGATGTGCCCGCAACCAAGGCACATGCCCTTGACTGGAATGGAACTGGACCCTTGAGTCCTCAAGCCAAAGCTCTATCCACTGAGCCAAACCGGTTTCGCTGGTTGAGGTCTTTTATTCCTTTTTTGCCTTGTAGGGAGTGTGAGCTATTAGCCTGCTATTAACCCTTTCCCTCCCAATGCATGAGAGAGGTGGAATTTGTTCTATATGGAAAGTTTTGCTAAAATAATTTTTCCTTCCATAAATTTTCAGTATTCTCAGTTTTGGGATTTATGCTTAGGAAAATGA
This sequence comes from Vespertilio murinus, assembly GCA_963924515.1. NCBI lineage: Eukaryota > Metazoa > Chordata > Mammalia > Chiroptera > Vespertilionidae > Vespertilio > Vespertilio murinus. The sequence continues at coordinate 15,807,315 of OZ004707.1, forward strand.
GCAATTAAAATGGATACTTGTTGGATATTGTTTAATTTCTTCAGAGTTTATAATGCTAAAATCAAATAGGGATGATAGACTATCCCTAAATAATACCTATCCCTAAAAAATACTGGTTGTTTTATTTCAAATCAATCTCATCTTTCATCAAAAGAATAGGTATGTTCAAAGCTGCTGCCCCTTTAATAGAAACTTGAAATGGTTGGGACTTGAAAATTTTATTAAGAATTAAGGCTGGCCGAAACTGGTTTGGCTCAGTGGATAGAGCGTCGGCTTGTGGACTGAAAGGTCCCGGGTTCGATTCCGGTCAAGGGCATGTACCTTGGTTGTGGGCACATCCCCAGAGGGGGGTGTGCAAGAGGCAGTTGATCGATAATTCCTTCTCATCGATGTTTCTAACTCTCTATCCCTCTCTCTTCCTCTCTGTAAAAAAAAAAAAAAAATCAATAAAATATTTTTTAAAAAAGAATTAAGGCTGCTTCAATTTAGTGTAAGTTACATGAGTGCATGGATCCATTTTACCTGTAACAAAGTGAGTATGTATGGTTCTCTTATTCATTGTTTTCTGTAACTATTCTTGAAGTTCCACTTACATTGAGGAGCGAGCCCTCACGGCTAATAACTGGTTTAAAAAATATATCCTTTAGGGAACTCTTATTCTAGGGAAACTTGTTCACCTGCTAGGCCAGGAGCATAAGAAAAAAAGAAAAAAGAAAACACCTTAATATAGCAAAGCTGTTATTTGTCTCAGAATTCCTTTTCAAGTAGACTTGTGAACAAATCTGTTTGCTGAGTTTATTTAGATCTTAGGTCAGTGGATAGGAAAATGAAAGAAGTCAAAAAATTTATAGCAATTTATACACCCAAGGATTCTCATTATACTAAGGTAAAGATTATACTTTGAAAGGATCAAAATCATAGAACAAGATTTTGAAATTGCTAGAGCTTTAAGAAGTCAGTTAAACCAGCTCACTTATTTTAAAAAGAAGAAATGACAAATGTATAGTTATTAAATCTGACATATTGAATCTGTTTCTTTTTTCTTTTTTTAAAATTTTGATTCGGCCGGAGATGCTATAACTGACTCTATGTATATGTTGTTTGGTTCTTGAGGCCTCTCTCTGAGATTGTATTTATTTATTCACAGAGTAATTGTTTTTCAGATTTTGCAACAAAACCTTTTAAAGATGAATGAAAAACAACTGGAAACTCTCCAGCAGCGGAAACTTCCTGAGTGGATGTCTGTGCAGAATAAGGGGTGTGCTGTAGAAGAAGGGAAGGTATGCGGTTCATCAGTTTTTCCTTCAGACGGGAAATTTATGTAAACCTGACTGTGAAGTGAGTCTGTCAGTCCTTTTTTAAACTTCAGGTCATTATTTAAGTTAGAGTAGCTGTTGTGTAAATGAATAAGAATCAAGTCATTGAATGAGTGAATGGGATTACCTTTCACTTGGGTTTACAAAATGAGAATTCTTACTCTGTACTTTCCTTTTTTTTTTTTAAAAATCTAGTTTGCATGGTTGACCTTACTAGTTTGTTGCAATTCATGTAATTTAGACAGTATTTACTTTGCTTTTATGGTTGAGCAAATTTACGTCCTCATACATATAATATCTACCAACCAGTTTTTAGCATTTTATGGCAGCATTATTACATCTAGAATCCTATAGAATAAAATATGCTAAGTGTCAACGGTTTGGTCCACTGCTTGACCAGTCACTATGATGTACACTGACCTCTAGGGGGCAGATACCCTGACTGGTAGGTTAACTTGCTGCTAGGGTCCATTCGGTTGGGACTGGGTGAGAGGGCTGGACACGCCCTGTAGTCCTCCTTTGGCCCCTCCCTAGATGGCCAGTCCCCATTGGCCTGATTGGGACTGGGTGAGACAGCCCCAATCAGCCCCAATTGCTGGTCAGGCTGAGGGGACATCCCCCCCACAACTGGTGCATGAATTCGTGCACTGCACCTCTAGTACTAATATAATTACAGAAAAATATCAATAAAATAAATGTTTTTATGGAAATAGCATTAGAAGTTTGCAATACACTTGCTATAAAAATAACCTTATAGTGGATGGCTTTATCTTTGTTACATTGTCTTTGTGACTTCCTTAGGCTATAAAGTATTAGTTATTAGAACTTAGAACTAATTTGAATGTTTCAGGGAGCTTTATTATTTCGGTGAACATTTATTATTTAATGTGAACTCTATTTGCTCCTTTTCGGAATTTTGTTTAACTCAAGGCGTCTGTTCAGAAGAGTGTTTTTGAAGATGACCTCCCATACTTGGAATTCACTGGATCCATTGTATATAGTTATGAACCTAGTGATTGTTCTTTCCTGTCAGAAGATATTAGGTAAGAGACTTAAATTTCCTAGTTTCATTGGAATTTGGACCTTAGAAGATTACTAATGTAATATTTGGAATATACTGAGTTTTGCAGTTGAGATGTTTTCAATGGATAATTATTTATACATGTAGAATATCACTAATAAGTTTCAATTCTTTTTTAAGTAAAAACAAAGTTACTGAATTAAATTACTTGTTTGCCTATTTGTTCAGTCATAAGCCTTTTTTTATTATTTTAGCTAATTATTTTACTTTCAACACTTAAGATAGAACTACTGAATATATTATGTTTATTTCACCAACTTAGGGTAAAAATGCAAGAATTATTCAAACTCCAAGTGCCCCTTTATATTTCATTAAAACTAGAGGCCTGGTACACGAAATTTGTGTATGGGGGGAAGGGGATATGGTCCTCAGCCTGGCCTGCTCTCTCTTGCAGTCTGGGAGCCCTCAGGGGATGTCTGACTGAAGGCTTAGGCCCACTTTGCATGGACTTGAGTGCTGCCGCAGAGGTGGGAGAGGCTCCCGCCACCACTGTTGTACTTGCTAGCCGTGAGCACAGCTTCTGGTTGATCAGTGCTCCCTCTGTGGGAGCAAACTGACCACCAGCCACTCCTGCATTGAGTGTCTGCCCCCTGGTGGTCAGTGCAGGACATAACAATCAGTCATTCCTTTGTTCAGTCAATGTGCATATTAGCCTTTTATTATATTGGGTACTAACACAGTAGTATTAAAAATGGTTGTGATCAGTTCTGTTGAATTTAGTTAACAACAATTACAGCAAATAATCCTTAGAATAACATTTGAAATGACTGTTAATATAAGACACTGCAATAATTCAATTTAAACTACTAACAGTCATTTCTCCTGGCTCTCTCTATACACACAAGTTAGATAGCTTGATACTTTGTCATTGGTCCTGAGCCTCTCTTTCCTTTCAGTATTTTTTGTTGTTGTTTTTCTTTCTTTTTCTCTCTGTGTTTCAGTATGTATAGTCTCTTTTATCATTATTGCAAATGCACTTATTCTGTAGTGTCTGACCTGTTACCCCATTCTGTGAATTTTTACTGTATTTTTTTCCCTCTGTAGAACTTATATACTTTAAAATATGTTCCATTTTGGCTCTCATCATATTCATGTTTTCTTTTTAAAAAATATATTTTTATTCATTTCAGAGAGGAGGGGAGAGGGAGAGGGAGAGAGAGATAGAAACATCACTGATGACAGAGAATCATCAATTGGCTGCCTCCTATATGCCACACTAGGGATTGAGTGTGTAATCCAGGCACGTGCCCTGACTGGGAATCGAGCCTTGACCTCCTGGTTAATAGGTGGATGCTCAACCACTGAGCCACACTGGCCAGGCATTATGCTTTCTTTTAGATCTTTGAACACAGTCTGCATATTTATAGTAACAGTTGACATTTTAACATAACTAATTTGCACTATTTTTCCCTGTAGCATGAGTCTGTCTGACGGAGATGTGGTAGGATTCGACATGGAATGGCCACCGATATACAGTAAAGGGAAACTGAGCAGAGTTGCCCTGATTCAGTTGTGCGTGTCAGAGAGCAAATGTTACTTGTTTCATATTTCCTCTATGTCAGGTTGGTATCCCTTCTCTTTGTTTCATTTTTTTTATGTTGTAGATAATTATATTATGTTAACATTTTTCCCTATAAAATTAAGCTCTTGAATTAGCTGGCATTTCTTTCATTACCTTATAATTATTTAAGTATTTATGTTCCGCTCATATCCCTGGTTAATTTCCACATCCCTTTTAGACATTGATATTATTCCCACTTAGAGAGTAAAGAACTTGTCATCAATCAGGGCTTTTTGCTTTAGGTAAAAAAGGGAATACTCAAGGTGAATGTATTTCTGAATTTTGACTTAACATGAACATAAATACAAACATAAAAATACAATGTGTCAGAAGTAGAAAATAAATCCATCGTACCTGATAGAACCTATGAAAATGATAATTAAATGTTACAGTTTTTCCTCAGGGATTAAAAATGTTGCTTGAAAATGAAGCCATTAAAAAGGTCGGTGTTGGAATTGAAGGAGATCAGTGGAAACTTCTACGGGACTTTGACATCAAATTGAAGAGTTTTGTGGAGCTAACAGATGTTGCCAATGAAAAGGTAGTTATAATACATACATTATTTTCACAAACAAGATAAATTTGTGTTTCATAGAATGTCGCTTCTATCTGAATGTTAGACTTTTTGAAAAAATAATTTAAGCTGTATGGTTTTGTAGTAAAGAAGTCCCAAATGAATGTTTCATAATGAGAGCCTTCAGTTCTAGTCTGTCGCCTTAGCAAATAGTTTCTTTAGGTAAGTACCTCCCCCATATTAGTACTGTTTTATATATTTTCAAATTTAAATACTGTATTTTAAGTTTATTCTGTTAATCCATTTATATCAATACCCAGTACTTTTTTTTTTTTTTAAAGGAAGAGGCTAATGCAGCCCTTGTGGTAGGATGCTTTTACCATCAGTAGAACTTTGACCATCAATTCCATCACCCTTATTTCACATATTTTATTAATGTAGTCATTAGGTTAAATTCTCATTTTTAGCCAAGTATTCATTTGGCTGGGAAGTAGAAAGCGTACCAGTCTATTCCATTTTTTCTCCCATGAACAATAGTTTCACAGTTTAGGAATTTTAATAATTACATTGGGGAAATTTCAGAATTAAATTCTTATAATGTAGGCTGCAAATGACATTTTTAATGACAGGAAATAAAAGGCTATCTAGGCTTTATATTTTGGTATAATATTTCCAGCTTTATATATCGCAAGGTCATTTGGTGGTATTTAGGAATGTATGAAAATAGAAGGGAGTAATTTTTGCTCTGTTGTTTGTCCATTATTTCTAGCTAAGAAGTACAGAGACCTGGAGTCTCAATGGTTTGGTCAAACACCTCTTCGGTAAACAGCTTCTTAAAGACAAGTCTATCCGCTGTAGCAACTGGAAGAACTATCCTCTCACTGAGGTCCAGAAACTGTATGCAGCTACGGATGCTTACGTACGTACCAAAGATCTTCAGACTACGATGAATATTTGAAACCTAAAATAATTTACTTTAGAAAAATGTTGTTGTGTTAGTGGCACAAACGCAGCTAAGATATTTTAAGTCATTTTGGCATTAAAAATGTCAGGAAGGCATTCAGTGGAGCTGTTAAGTTTCAGTATTAATTAACAAGTACCAATCAGCAGATTGTTCAATGCTAGCTATGTTTATTGTCATGAAGCCAAAATAATGTCCAATCTGTATGTAAAAAATGTGAGTTCTCTGAAAACATGAAAGGCGTATAAGCTGGGACTGAGTATGCACAAATGTTATTGATGATCTGTTTGATTTATAAGCATCTTGAGAATAAAAATACAAGACAGTTTCTATATGGAAGCAGGCCTTATTTCACATATTTATATTTAAAATGTGGTAAATTTAGAAAAATTGCCTCCAGATTTAGTTTTTACTGCTGTTAGTCAGATGCATTTTCATGTTTATATATTCGTACGTAGTGAAATCTGGGCTTATCTTTATATATAGCACTATCAGTATTTTTTTCCCCCCAAGAAGCATATTTTACGTCTCAGTGAATTTCTTTTTCCCTAATTTATACTTCCATTTGTAGATGAATATCTTGCTTCCCTTTTTTTGCGCCTTTTTTTTAAAGAATAGAAACTTTGTATTCATAAACAAAAAAATTCAGTTTTGTTGGAAAATGGGTTGATAATTGTCCTTTATGTTCTGTTAAAAAAATCATAAAACTTGTTGAGAACTAGCTCAGATCTGTAGCATTTTTTATTTATTTTTTTTTAATTATTTTTTTATTAAGGTATTATCTGTGTACATAGCTTATCATTGCCCCCCCCATAGATGCCCTCCCTCCCCAGAGTTTTGTGTCCATTGGTTATTCTTATATGCAAGCATACCAGTCCTTTGGTTGATCTCTTATCTCCCCCAGATCTCCCTACCCTCCTCCCCGCCCCCCCCCCCCCCGCTGTCATTTGACAGACTGCCTGTTGTTTTACTGTCACTATATCTATCTTTCTGTTCATTCGTTTATAATGATCTTTAATATCCATAAATGAGTGAGGTCATGTAGTGTTTCTCTTTCATTGACTGGCTTATTTCACTCAGCATGATGCTCTCCAATTCCATCCAGGTTACTGCAAATGATGAGAATTCCTTCCTTTTTATGGCAGCATAGTATTCCATGGTGTAGATGTACCATAGTTTTCTGATCCATTCATCTGCTGACGGGCACAGAGGCTGTTTCCAAATCCTAGCTATTGTAAATTGTGCTGCTATGAACATAGGGGTGCATATATCCTTTCTGATTGGTGTTTCTAGTTTCTTGGGGTATATTCCTAGTAGTGGGATTACTGGGTCAAATGGGAGTTCCATTTTCAGTTTTTTGAGGAAGCTCCATACTGTTTTCCACAGTGGTTGCACCAACCTACAATCCCACCAGCAGTGCACGAGGGTTCCTTTTTCTCCACAACCTCGCCAACATTTGTTGTTTGTTGTTTTGTTGATGTTGGCCATTCTGACAGGTGTGAGATGGTACCGCATTGTTGTTTTGACCTGCATCTCTCGGATAATTAGTGACTTGGAGCATGTTTTCATGTGCCTCTTGGCCTTCCTTCTGTCTTCTTTTGAGAGGATTCTATTTAGGTCCAATGCCCATTTTTTAATTGGCTCATTCATTTTCCTTTTATTGAGTTGTATAAGCTGTCTGTAGATGTTGGAGATTAAACCTTTATCAGTGATATCGTTTGCAAATATGTTCTCCCATACAGTGGGTTTTCTTGTTGTTTTGTTGATGGTTTCTTTTGACGTAAAAAAGCTTTTTATTTTGATGTAGTCCCATTTGTTTATTTTCTCTTTAGCTTCCATTGCCCTAGGGTTAGTATCAGTGAAGAAGTTCTTTAGGCATATGTCTGAGATTTTGCTGCCTGTGGATGCCTCTATACATGCAAAAGAATGAAACTAGATCACCAACTTACACCATACACAAAAATAAACTCAAAATGTAGCATTTTTATTTATGAAAAATCAGTATGACTTGATTGTTCCTATCAAGAGTAGCCAGAAGAAGGATTTTTTCTTACACCTATTAACACTCTCAGCTGATTTAATGAAATAGGTGTAATGGATATCTGTAATCAAAACATACTTCTCTTACTTGAGTGTATTTTATTAAGTTCCATTTCTGAGTTATTTGGTTGGATACCTGCGTGTGATATTAGATGCTAAAACATTAGAACTTAAACTTTTGTTTTAAAGCATAGCCTGCTTACTTTCTCCATTCTCATAATTGTTGTGGTGAGTAAACGAAGACATTTATATCTTTGCATAACATAATGGGTTGAATTTAGCTTTTTGAGTGCTTTGGGAATCATTGGATTGGATTTTTTGTAAACATGGGTCATAATTTTGGTGATTGTTAGTACGTTCTTTTCATTTTTCTGTTTTCCCATAGGCTGGTCTCATCATTTATCAGAAATTACAAATTTTGGGTGACGCTGTGCAATTGTTTTCCATAAATAAAGGTATGGTATGATCTAAAAATAAAAAAAAATTTGACTTTGTGCTTTTCTGAGGTTTGGCTCAAAAAAGACAATATTCACACCTGTGCAAAGTGTTTTGCGTTATTACAACTTCTTGAATACTGAGCAGTTTGACATTAGCTTAACAACTATTTGGCCAAGGCTTGGGGTTTCCAGCATGTTACTGTGGCAAAACAGGATTTCCTGCTTTCACTCTGTAGCATTGCTGCTTCTTAGGCTTCCGTAGTTGGGGCTCTGTGGCTTTATTATATGGGGGTACAGGAGTGTGAACCTGTTCCCGGAAAGGATAGCTTACTGTTTTGTGGGGGATAGGAAATAATGATGAATAAAAAAGGTAGTTGCCACAAGTGATGAACAACAAAGGGACTTAATACTGAAACCTGATTTTACATTGCAGCATGCTGATGTGGAAAAAAAAAAAAAGGTTGCAGTGTGGTTAGATGAGTCCTGTGATGTGGGAAAACAAGGTGCCACGATCAGTACCTGGGAGAGGCATCCAGTGCACATTGGGAGGTTTTGCAGAGTATTTTCTAGATAAAGTGATATTTAAGGCAAGTCCTAAGAGCACGAGTTAGCTAGCTGAAAAGCAGAGGAAAAGTGGTATAGACATAGGAGGTAACAGGTGCCCAGTTTCAGAGGTAAAGAGAAATCATGGTATCTATGGGCAATTGAAAGTAGTGCAGCGTGATGAACAGTTGACTATGACAGGGTAAGGAGTGAAGCAGAGGCAGAAAAAGAAGAGCACATAAGTCATGTTAAGGAGTTTACATTTCCTCCTAAGAGTTATGGAGGGTTTTAAACTGCAGAGTGACATGAATTACATTAAATAATAACTTGGGCCACAGAGCGGGAAATGGATTGTTAGGAGGGCAGGGTCCTAGTGGGAAGAAGACCTATTAGGAGGCTATGCCAGTAATCCAATGAGAGGTGATGGTGGCCTGGCTTGGTTGCTTGTATTGAGGATGGAGAGAAGTGGGTTGGTTCAGAGTAGATTTAATAGAGCAGTAGTCTCAACAGAATCTGATGTTGACGATGAGAGCCATGGGTCAAGGATCACTTCAGTGTTGTTGGCATGAGCAACAGGGATGAAGAGTGCTGAGGAGCTGGAGCAGTATTTGGGGATGAGGTGCCATACAGTTGATGTTATGCATATTAAATGAAGGAGGCCTGTGTGATAGCAAATGGAAGTAGCCCATAGACACTTAGATATACAGCCTGTAACTTGGAGGACAGTTTGAGTTAAAAATAAACAATTGGGAGTTGGAGATAAAGAATTGGGTCTAAGCCCTAGCTCAGTGGATAGAGCCTCGGCCTTTGGACTAAAGGGTCCCAGGTTTGATTCCGGCCAAGGGCACATACCCAGGTTGCGGGCTTGATCCCCTCAAGTAGGGGGCAGCCAATCAGTGATTTTCTCTAATCATTGATGTTTCTATCCATCTCTCTCCCTTCCTCTCTGAACACTCTCTCTCTCTCTCTCTCTCTCTCTCTCTCTCTCTCTCTCTCTCTCTCGGCCCTGGCTTTGTCAGGAAGGACATCCGGAATGAGAAACTCTCAGTATTTAATGTTCACATGGAGGAGGGGACCAGAGAGGAGTAGCCATAGGCATAGAAGGAAATTAGGAGGCGTGGTGTGCAGAAGGCGAAGTGCAGAACATGTTTTAAGTAGGAGGATGTTATCAACTTTTAAATTCTGCTGCAAGTTTGAGAAACTGGGGCCTTAATAATTAGATTTGGCAACATGGCAATTTTTTTTGTAACCTTTTACTACAGCAGCTTTGGTGTACTGGGTGACAGAAGAGTATTTCAATGAGAAAGTGGTCTCTGAGGGCATGTTCCATTAAAACAGAAAAGGGTCCGTAGGTTTTGGTACACGAAGGTGTGATACCCTTAGTGGAGTGGTGGGATGGTGTGTGTGGAAATCATTTTAACATGAACCGAGGACTAATTAGATCTAAGGAATGTGAGAAACAGGTGAAAACTTTTTTTTTTTTTTAGAAGCTTGGTTTAAAAAGGGAATATTTGTTTCCGTAACGTATTTGTTAGATGTTTATTATGGCGCAGGCACTGTTTCTGTTGCTGGGGAAATTACTGAAGGAAACAGACCAAACCCCTTCACTTCATTTGACGGAAGTGGGAGGGAAGATAGAGGAGATAGCAGGCCTAGAGGGAAGGAAGAGCAAAGCCTCCCAGGGTGATAGCTTGCCCTGCGTGAGGAATAGTGAGTATAACTGAAGTGAAATGAGTAAGGGTGATTGTAGCAGGAAATGTACAATGAGGCTGGAAAAGCAGCATGAGCCAGATAGATCGTTTAGGGCCTTATAGGCTATGAATCTGCCTTCATCTTTTATTAATTAAAATAAATACAGTGATAAGTGATGGGAACACCCTTACAGGATTTGGAGCAGGAGAATGACATGATTAAAATTTTATTTTAAAAGGATTTTTTTTTCTGGCTGCTATAAGAGGGCAAGTGTTTAGGCAGGGAAGTCAGCCATGAGGCTGTTGTAATAGACTAGGCAAGAGATAATGATTGTTTGGATTAGGCTGTTAGCAGTAGAGATGAGAAGTGGCAGATTCCGTATATATTTTGAAGGTTTATGTTGTGAAGGATTTGCTAATGAATTCTGCATAAGGATGAGATGGTTAGACCAGGAGAACAATCAAGATATTTTGGTTGGATTAACTGAGCGGATGGAAGGAAAGGGTCAGTTTGTTGAAGGATTATGGGGAGAAGCACACACGTTTTGGTGAGAAAAAAAAAAAATCTAGATTTACATTTTGGACAGGCTAAATTTTAATGCTTTTTGATGTCTAAGAAGATATCTTAGTTGGAAATGTGATTCTGTAGCTAGGGGAAAGGTTGGCTTTGGAGGTAACCTTGGGAATCATACAGATGATGATAGATAAACAGTGAAACTGGGTGAGATAAAATAGGGAGTGAATGGAGTAAAGAACAGAAGAGGCCCAAGAATTGACAGCAAGGGCGGCAAAGAGGACTCTATCCATGAGGAAGAGAATGCAGCAAAGAGGACTGAAGGACTGGTAATAATGGAACAGGTGTGGGAGGTGTGTTCTGAAGCCAAGTGAAGAAAACGGTTTAAGTAGGAGGAAGTTACCAGCTGTTTGAAATACCTTGGAGAGTTTGAGTGAGTTGAGGGAACTGCAATTAACTCTTAGATTAGACAGTGGGAGGCCATTAGTGACCTTTCCAAAAGCAGCTGTGCTGTGCTGGTGGGGGTGAAAGGCGCTTGGAGCCAGTTTAGGAGAAAATGGGAGGAGGGAATGTCAGACAGTGGGTACGGACGACTCAAGAAATTTTGCTGTAGATGGGAGTAGTGATTCTAATACAGACTAACTGGCAGATTGGGGGTGTGAAGATGAAATAGTTCTCTTCTTGTTTCTATTTTCTTAGTGAAATAAGAGGTGAGTTGTTCTCCGAGTGAAAGGAGGGACAAGCTGATATTGGAGGCTGGAGGGGAAAAAAAGAAGTATGAAATAGTCATCTTGAGAGTGGGAAGTGGGAAATGTAGAATGATTAACAATCATTACTGAAAGTGGGAGGTCTGTGCCATGAATTTAAAACCAAGTGAGGTGAATCATCATAGATTGTTTTATTTGTGAGTCATCGTAGTTGTGTTTTATTTCCATCTATATTCAACTACTTGGGTCCAGGCATCAGGTAGGTAAAAAAGCTGGGTTTCATTAGAGTAGGGAGTTGGTCCAGGTAAATACCAATGGAGGGATGAGGGAGCAAAAGAGCTGAGTCCATACAAGCGAATGATTAACATGGGTAAGCAAGGAAAGTAAGGCATGGTGAAGAGCGGCAGTCTGCAGGATAATGGGTAAAGAAAAGGTAGAGTCAATGGATTTGGTTCTGAAACTGAGAGAGAACTGTTGTAATGGGAAAGCATCTTGAAATAAAGAGAGCATGTTAGTCTTCATAGGGTGTAATGCTTACAATTAAAGTTTGGAAGTGGTGACTTCATTGGAAGTTATAAGGTCATTAGAGGCCCGATGCATGAAATTCGTGCAAGGGTAGTAGGCCTTCCTTCCCCAGGCTGCCGGCGCTGGATTCCCGCTGGCACCCAGGACGTGGGCTTCCCTCACAGCCCTGGCTTTGGAAGGATGTCCAGTCTCATTAGCATATTACGCTTTTATTGGTATCGATGACTGGGAATGGATGGCTGAGGTCAGTTGAGGAACAGATAGTTGGAAATGGAGGTATTAAGGAACGGGAAATGCTGCACTTTTAGGTGGAGCATCTCTGTGAATGTTGAAATCACTAGGAATTATCACAGGAGCAGTAGGGAAGGAAAAGACAGTGAGCCAGGTGCTAAAAATCTTCCGTGAATGAAATTCGGATGTGATTTTGAAATTATAAGATAAATAACTTCAGCAATCAGAAATAATGATGTTAAATGCCTCCGAAGGCCGGACTTTTTGAAGGACAAGGGAATTGGTAATGAAGAGGAAGACATTCTAAGCTGGGGAATGGCTTGGGAAATAAGAACAGATTTTGTGGGTAAATGGAGAATATGTGCCAGACAGAATGAAGATGAGCGTTTGGAAGATGATCAGTGGTTAGAAAAGCTTGCATTTTGTTTTGTTGACGACTGTTAAGGAGGGCAGTAAGGAGTGGCTGTTGGGTGAGGCTTTGCTTTTCCAAACTGTATTTAATAAGCAGCCCACATGGTTTTATATTAATTTCTCATTTTAAAATAGTACAGATGGGTTCAGATTCTCATTCCCATCTTTCCTTTCTGCCCTGGTTGATAACCACTGAGTTGTAATATGTATGAATGCAGATCCTGTTGAATTTATTCTAAAATTTAAATAGTAAAGTTTGAGAGGGAAGTAAAGTGTTTTGGAGACAGGATAAGGAGGTCTTTTTGTTGCCATCTACTTAAAGAAAGAAAATGAAAATGTAAGCCCTAATACTGTTTAAAGAAGTGACTAAATAAATAGCTTTGCTTTGTGGCTTGCTAATTGATAATGACTTTTTTTTTTTTCAGAGGAAGAAATACTACCTAGTGATGTGAAGAAACGATTGACTTCAATCTCTGAGGAGATGACGGATCTGGCTAAGCATCTTCCTGACACTTTTAGAAAATTGGAAAACCCCCAGAGGTTAAATATCATTTTAAAATCAATTCTGTTAATTCTTATTGCATATGAAGAATTACTGCTCATTAAGGTAGACTTAATATAAGTCTGCTCAAATACAGGCACACAGACCCATGTATAAATTTGAGAACTATCTTTCCAGTTTTAAATTATGTATTAAAAAGTTTAGGGTTTTTTCTGTCTGCTTTGAAGGATATCTTAGGAGGCAAAGCAAAATTAAATGAATAAGTCCATATGAAGGAAAATATTTATTATCCAAAGTTGTCTTTGTGTTTTGGGGTTTCTTTCATTATATTTACAGTTTGCTCACTTGAAATCTATAAGTAAAAGCAACTCATATACTTACTAGCTTCATTATTCTGATTATTATCTCATTATTATGTAAGAATTCTACCCAACCAGTAGACTGTTAGAATAAGAGACATTCAGATTTAAAAGATCATTTTATAGCTAATGAAATAGTTAACTTGAAGTATTTGGATTAATAGACATAGGTCATAGGACTGACTGGTGCTACGTAGCTATCTCCTTTTGAAATCAGGCCTTGACCTAGTCTTAATTGCTGAATGGCTTCCTTGTTAAATCTCTAAAAGCAGGATCTCTCTGGAACAGTGAATGATTTACAATGTGGCAATATAATTTTGAGGCAGAAATACTTTGTAGAAATATGAAGCAGTTAGTTAAAATAGAATTCTGACTGACAAATGAATGTTAATGTATTCTCTGCTGGATGAGATTTGTGATATATTTTGATAGAGATATTTCAAATATGATATAGAAATTCAGCTCTTTTTCAAAGTCATTTTCCCCTAGCAACATTGTTTTAGTAGTTTTTATGTAACTTTGAGACTTTTAGAAAGATATACTTCTCATTTTCCCCCTCCATGATGTTTATGTACATTTTTTTCTAGCAATTAAAATACCTATGAATGCTTTGCTTTGTGATGCCAAAGGTAAATAGGTTCCCTTAAAACTTGAGAATGGAAAATACTAGGTTAATTTTTAGTAAAGATACATCTTGTAAAGCAAAACAAGAACTAGTTAAATCTGATCTCAGGTTCTTTGTAATAAGTCTACAGTAATGCCTCATTTATCTAAATTATACCTTAGAACCAGAAAGGAATGAAAAAGGCCCTTGAACAGCCAAAATACATGCAATTAACATGAATTCAAGCTCACTTAACTCTGTATTTCCAGTGGAGTACCTGAGGCCACAGTCAGAGCATATTTGCTTTCTGTGATTGACAAGCTTAGGTAATCAGTTAAAATAAAGACCAGCTATGGATAAGGAATGGTATGTACCTGACAACAGCTGGAAGTTATATTCAATTAGCTCCAAAGTGGAGGACAAAACTATAAAAATGGAAGAACTCTTAAGATAGAGCAGTTTGAGGCTTGTTAACTAGGGAACAACTTTATGCTGCAGTGGACCTGGGAAAGTATTGGTTTGTCATTATATTTAGTCATTGATTTAAATTCAGTACATATTTGTGGTATTGCCTTTATGTACTTGACATTCTGCTGGGTGTTGAGGTTGTCCGTAGGCTACTAAAATACACAATAATAATCCTTAGGAAGAAGGAATAATGCAATAATCCTATGCATTATTGAAGAAAGCAGTGCAGCTTTTGATGTATTTAGAGTATATAATTACCCTCCATGAAATGTGTTATTCTCTGATGTTATCAGGATAAATGAGCCCTAACAGGCTTGTCGGTCTTTGTGTCACTGTTGCTATGTTTATACGTCTCAGCGTTCCCCATGCATTTAACAATCAAACTGCGGTGCATATCTGTTCCTACTGATGTTTTACACACAGGTCTTATATTTGTATATCTACGTGTTAATGATAAATGTGCTTTATAAGATTTGAAGAGTTGTAGAGTGTTAGAATTAGTGAGTTTTTAGGTTTGAATTTAATGTTTTTGATTTTTTGATGTTGACTTTGGCAACTTAAGCTTGAGCCCAACTTTGGAGTGCAGTTATAGAACGGTGCTTTCAGTATGGAAATAACTCATGAAATTCCCATAAATGATCAAATCTTTATTTGAATCATCAATATGAAACTTTAAAGTCATGTCAGTCTGTCTTATTTTACTTAGTACGATATTCTCTAGATCTATCCATGGTGTTGCAAATGATAGTATTTCATCTTTTCTTATGGCTGAGTAGTATTCCATTGTATATACATTTATCCAGTCATCCATGGAAGGGCATTTAGGTTATTTCCATGCCTTGGCCATTGTGATTAATGTTGCAATGAATAGAGGGGCCCATATATCTGTATGAATAAATGTTTTTGAAATTTTTAGTTAGATACCCAGAAGAGGCTATTATTATGGTAGCCCTATTAATTTTTTGAGGACCCTCCATACAGTTTTCTGTGGTGGCTTTACCAACTTACATTTCCACGAGCAGTGAATGAGGGTTCCTTTTACTCCACAACTTCTCCAGCATTTGTTATTTCTTGTCTTTTTTTATAATAGCCATTCTGACATGTGTGAGGTGGTATCTCATTGTGGCTTTGATTTGCCTTTCCTTATAATAGTTGAATTTGAATATTTTCATATATCTGTTGGCCATTTGTATGTCTTGGGAGAAGTGTTTGTTCAGATCTTCTACCCATAGTTAAATTGGATTATTTGTTATTTATTGTTGAGTTGTATGAATTTTGGATGCTAGCCCCTTATCCGAGGTATTATTTGCAAATATCTTCTCCTACTTGGTTGAGTGCCTTTTTGTTTTGTTGATGGTTTCTTTTACTGTACAGAAGCTTTTTAGTTTGATAGAGTCCTATTCATTTATTTTTGCTTTTACTCTCCTTATCTTTGGGGTCAAATTCATAAAATCCTTTCTAAGACCAAGGCCCGTAAGTTTAGTACCTATGTTTTCTATGTATTTATTTATATTTATGTCTTTGATCCATTTTGAGTTAAATTTTTTTGTGTGTGTGACAAATAGCAGTTTAATTTCATTCTTTTGCATGTAATTTTCCTATTTTCCCGGCACCATTTATTGAAGAGGCTTTCTTTTCATTGTATGTTTTTGACTCGTTTATCGAAATTACTTGCCAGTATATATGTGGGTTCCTTTCTGGGCTATCAGTCCTGTTCCATCGGTCTGTGTGTCTGTTTTTCTGCCAATACCATGCTGTTTTGATTATTGTCACTTTGGCAATATGATTTCACTTGTATGTGGGGTATAAAACAGAAAACAACAAATAAACAAAGAAAAACTCATAGGCACAGACAACAGTATGATGGTTACCGGAGGGGAATGAGTGTAGGGTGGTAGGGGAAGATAAATAGGAATAAATATATGATGATAGAAGGAGACTTGACTTTGAGTGGTGAATACACAGTGTAACATACAGATGATGTATCATAGAATTGTGTACTTGAAACTTAGTGTTACCCCAATAAACTTAATAAAAAGTCATGTAATATTTTATTAAGTATTGATTATAGTTCAGAAAAATTAGAAGAGCTAAACAAAAGCATTTAGTTAAATTGTATAACATGTCTTTGCACAACAGAGTCCCCTTTCTCCCTTTAATTTCTACTTTTATTATCTAAAAATTGCTTTAATAAGCTCTATAACCATTATGTAAGATAGTTTGTCTCATGTTATACTCAAGCAGTGGCTTTCGTGTTCAGTTAACCAGGTTTGTTTATAAATAGCCATTTAAAGTCACTTAGTTAAAATGCTATATTAGCAACTATATTTAAGGAGTTAAGAAATTCACTTCATATTTATTCTCTATATCTTCTTCATATTTTTGAATACTACATATTCTTCAAATATTTTGACTACTTATATTTGTCCACTGAAGGGAAGTGTTTTCCCATTCTGAAGAATTTGTGTCTAGTTTTCAGATTTTTGAAGATACAAAACATCATCATTTTTAAATTATAACAAATACTCTTATGTGTTACAGTTGGAACTAGTTTGATCAGTAAATTGAAAAAAATAAAGTAAAACCTGGGATCATAAACATTTTCTTTTAACTTAATGTATTAATACTTATGTATTTCTAATTTTCTGTTATGCATCATGGCGTTTTCATTAAATATAGGCCTGATGTTTGGAGTTTTGCAGAGTGTTTCTTGTTTAAACATATCCATGTGTATCATCTATAATTTCCAGTTTCAGTTTCTTTAAAATGAAATTAAAATTTAAGACCCTTGAAGCAGTGTGAATGTATATTCCTAAGATTTGTCCTCCAAATTTTTATAGTTATTTGAACTATAATTAATCAAAGAGAACTTATTTTTAAAGGGAAAACATTTGCTAAGTCTTTCTACATATTCAACTTAGAACTCAAGGATATAGTGTTTTTGTTTTTAGTGGTTAGGTTTCATTGTTGTCATTTACATTTAATTAATTGTGATAAAAAGTATGACTGGCATAAACAATTAGTTTGGGACCAAATATTGCTGCACTTAATAAACATACAAGTCAACTGTTGATTGCAGAGGTGCATTGCTGATTAGAGAGTAGCCTACCAGCTATAAGTCTACAGCAGACATTAGGGAATGAATAGCAACTTTAATCCAATGTATAATAGAAAAGTCAAAATAAAACAAAAACAAAACAGAGTGTCCTTGAAGTAAAGGTCAGTTTAGAAAGCTATTTGTCCAGAAGCATTAAAACTTGTCCTTATAGTTTATGCAATTAAGCTGAATTAACCTTTCTTAACTTTTTTTTTAGGGTCTTTACACTATTGAAGGATATTTCAGAAAATCTGCATTCACTGAGGAAAGTGATATTTGGTTCTACTGAGACCGAACCGAGGTCCAGCGTTAATATTAACTTACTACCATTCGTAGATCCAGCTGGTGGAGTAGAGGAGAAACAAGAGGAGGCATGGGACACAGCACTGGATAATCTGATTACACAGGCTGGAGAAAATGTGCTTGGAAATGAAGTGAAACGGGAAGGTGGACCAGAACACAATGCACTGAACAAGAATACAGAAGAAAGTCGTATGATGTCATTAGATATTACAGAATATGAACTGCAAGTTTTGGAACAGCAGGCTCAGGAAAAGGACCTTAGTGATGCTGCTTGCAAATCTCCTGAGGTACTAAATAAAGAGAAAACAATTTTGATTCACCCGTAGGGGTTGGCACATATTTTTATGTAGAGGGGCACATAGTAAATATTTTAGGCTTTGTTACAACAGACCCTGTTGTAACTACTCAGTTCTGCCCATTTTGTGTGAAAGCAGCTATTGACAAATGTAAACAAACGAACTTGTCTGTGGTTCAATGAAATTTTATTAACAAAAATAAAAAGTAGCTGCATTTGCCTTGTGAGCCATATTTTACTACTTCCGACTTAGTATAATAAGCAGGATCTTATAGTTTTGCAGTGTATTTTATAGTGTGAGCACACATTTATTGGAATTTGCTGTCTTAGCATTTCTCCTACCTTTTATCTAATAGCTATCTCTGCTAACATCTTTGTTACTCTACTTTTTTAGAAATTTCAAATTATGTGTATATTTTGAAATGATGTTTCATATAATGATACAGAATTATGATCAGGCTTTCATGATCTGACTGACATCATTTACCCTAATTATTGCCATTTTTTATTGTGTAATAATTAGCATTTTTTATTTATCCATGAAATACCTCATTTAAAATGTAAAAGAATTAAAAAAAAGTTTTAAGCTTAATGTTTTCTGGTTAATTAAGGGTCTCCATTCTTTTCCTACTTAAAATTTAAATAGTAGACATTTTTCCATCTTTTGAGCATATTTATGTGCTATTGGACTTGCTTTCTGGGGATTGCCAAAATATTCTAGTTTCCTCATATCTGAACATCAGCAATCTGTATAATAAAAACCCAGTGGTCGTAACGCTGTAATGACCAAAGACCAGTCATCAGGAGGTGCATTGAGCCCACCCCCCCCTCGTGAGCAGCGGCTTGGGTAGAGTCAACTTTAAAGTCAAGTTCATGCCCAATTTTGTGCATGCTGGGCTTCTAGTAGCTAAATAAATAACTTATCTGACATTGTTTTTCAAATATATGTAGATGCTATTTGTAAAATACTGATTTACTTAAAGGTATTTTTACGATCTTTGTGTTCCCGACTTTGTGTAGAATTTTTCAAACTTGCAAAGAGGTTCTTATGCTCAAAACTTTGGGAAACATGGTTTCACATTGTTTATTGACAGCTGAGTGACACTTTGTGTTCTCATTTATAGTGTGGGCTTTATTTCAAGTCTGTCAATGTATCTTTTTTAATCTTTCCAATTATATTTCTTTCTCTTTTTATTTGGTTCTTTGTTTTCTATGTTTATTCCCCCTCCTTCCTCCTACTACCCTCTTTCTCTTCTGTCTTTCTATTAAAGAAACATATAAATATGTATTATAAATTTATCTTAGAGAAGAGAATATTTTGTAGAAGTGAGGTATGGAGTCAATGAAACTGAAATTAATGTTTTAAATCCTTTTTTAAAAAAGGATTTATCTTCCAAGGATAATGAAGAAGATACATCCTATATAATTGAAAGTGATGAAGATTTAGAAATGGAGATGCTTAAGGTATGTTTAAAATTATGGAAAATTACTTCCAATTCTTTCAAAAGGACATTTAATTAACTAAAAAATTACCTAATTCTAAGCTGCATCTCATTTATTAGCTGTATGACTTTGAGCTGGTTTCTTAGCCTTTTAGATACTAAGTTAACAGTTGTAATTATTACTTAAGGTGTTAACTTTTGAGGAGCTTAGTAGAGCCTGGCATTTTGTAAAGTGTTTAATAAATATTAGCTAATAGTAGTGATAGAACGTAAATGCTAAATCATATTCCTTTATTAATTAACCATTTTTATGAAGAATGCTGTTTAGGTAGTGAATTTATAGGATACTTGTAGACTTCTATAAGCATATTATATATGGAACCTCTTAGATGACAACTTGGTGCCCATGTGAGAGAACTTTATTTTTAAAATGCTTTTCTAGTAAGTTTATTAACTTGAATAAAAAATTAGGAACAGAACTTTTATTTTCCTTTTCCAGGCCTGAAATGAATATACCTTAAAAAAACTTTAAAGTCAACTTTATTAAATGGAAGTTTTAATAAAAGGAGAAAATGAGAACTGTAGTTTAATAATTCTTCCTGCTACTTCTCCGTGAAACAATTTTACACATGAAACAATTTTGAAATATCCTAACAGTCTTTAACTACATAATCTTCATTTAGGAAAGGAAATCAGATATTGTCAGATAAAATAAAAACAAAAAAATTATTTTACAATTGTAATATTTCTTGCCTAAAAGTATTCGAATCTTTTTGTTCTTGTTTTGACAATATCAAAAACATATTTATTGTTTGCTTATAGTTTAAACCTTATTCTTACTCAAAAAAAATATGACTGATGAGTAAATATAGAGAAACTCATTACAAAAGTAATATTAAAATCCACATCTACCGCTTAGGAATTGAAAACATGGATGTATGATGAAGAAAAATTGTTTTAAATAGTATAAGTTCAAAATTTATGATAACTTTCCCTAGGAACAGTTCCTTATATGCTATTAATGACCTCTTTTTATACTGAAAGTATTCCATCTTTGGCCTATGCCTTAGAAACCATTTTTGAGCCCCTATTTAAATTAGAGCACACATGTTCTTTTGTGGTATTGCTTTGCACATCTGCCAGCTTTGAGCAAAATTGTAGGCTCTGTTAATAATACTCTTTTTGTGTTTGGTGAAAAAGATACTACACTGTCTATGGTTTTGCTTTTAAAATTATTTTTAAACTCCCAGTCTTTAGAAAACCTAAATAGTCACACAGTAGATCCAATTCATTCAGAATGCGTGGATGTGGAAAGAGACCTGGATGTTCCTTGTAAAGAGGAAGATGAGGATGAAGCTGTTGAAGAGGAAGAAGAAAGGGAAGGTCAGCACTGTAATATGAAATGACTCACTTCTGATACCACCAGTGACTTTAATTTAGGGTCCAGTTTCTAAATGTTTTGGAGGTCAAGGGTTTTGTGGCATGTAGTTGATTGATTTCTATAAACTTGTCATTAAATCCCTTAGTGCTTTGGTCTTCATAAAGCACAGTCTTACTATTTATAAAAGTAAAGTAATAGAAGTGTTACTTAATAGCTGTGGTGATGTGAAACTTTTCATCCTGAATTTTATATTTTGTTTGTCAAAATTATAAATAATTATTAGTAAAGAGTTAGTGACTGGTATTAAGTATTATAAACTAGAGGCCCTGTGCATGAAACTCCTGTATGGGTAGGGTCCCTAGGTCTGGCCAGTGATCTGGGCCAGTTTGTGGGTGACTGGTAGGGTAATCTGGAACCCTGCATGCACCCGCCTTGGCCTGTCACTGCCTGTTCGCTGGCCCTGCCCTTGCCACTGTAGCTCCCCCGTTGGGGCTTGTGGGCTGGGGGCAGCTCCCGTGTTGAGTGTCTGCTCCCTGGTGGTCAGTGTGCATCATAGCAACTGGTCGTTCTGCCAGTAGTTTTGCCATTTGGTCGATTTGCATATTAGGATTTAATATAGATAGATGGGATAGATACATAGCATCTGTTTTGCATGAGCTTATTACTTAAACCAAGTGGCACAACGTGAAATAGCAAAATAGACTAATTATTATACTATGCATACTAACTAGAGTAAGAATCACTAAGTGAACCTCCTATTATTTAAGTGATGTAATGGCATTTATTACGATATGGAACTTCTCAAGAAATAGAACACTCTGTAGAGCTAGATTTTATCAGTGTTATAATGTGGGAATTTCAGGTACATTTTCTAGGTGGAAAATATATAAGATGTTAAAAAAATGTTTTCCCCTTGCTTTCTTGAATTAAATAAATATATGTTATCTCCAAATTGATTTAGCATTCTATTTAGAATTGTTGAAGCTGAGAAGTATAATAATGACTTTGCATTTGTTTAGAGATGAGCTATCTTGATTCTTTGCATTGCTCTTTCTTGGCCACTCTAAACCCTGCAACCTGACTAGAAAATGGAAGTCCGTTCAGTAAAGTTAGTGTATCTCCCTGTGCTATGCAGTCAGAATTTTGGTCAAGATTAGGCGGAGTGGTAGCTAAGATGAAGATTTTATTTTATCGATGGATTTCATTTGTGACTGTAATCTAATTTCTTGTTACTATTAGTTGAAAGTTGGTTATATTATAAAATTTGGATTGGTGTATCACTTGCCAAGGTTGGGTCTAATACTGATCTTTAGGAAGATAACAAATTCTAAAACATCATTTTTTTTTTTTTCCTACTGTGCTGACAAAGTGTGAACCTCAATAAAGTTCTAATCCTTACAATTAGGTAATTGTTAAGGTGTTTACCTGGAGTCATGACTGGTGCCCACAGGACAAAATTGGTTGGATTTAAAAGACAGAAAATAGTAACCTTTGGTACCTATTACTATATTCTTTACAAGAAGCCGATGAAATAAAACTTTTATTCTCACCGTATTAATGTCTATTTTAACATAAATACCTATTTTATTTTATTTTATTTTATTTTATTTTATTTTATTTTAAGACCATTCAATACCAGGACCCAATGAAAAGCAAGTTATTTGCCTCAAGACCTACTTTGGCCATTCCAGTTTTAAGCCGTGAGTATAATCTCAATTTCTTTTTAAAATTTTAATTATTATTGTCATTGATTCTTAGAGGGAGAAGAAGGGAGAGAGAGAGAGAGAGAGAGAGAGAGAAACTTTGATGTGGGAGCAACACATCCATCAGCTTCCTCCTGCATGCCTCCTGCATGCCCTCCACGTGCAACCTGGGCATGTGCCCTCTCTGGGAATTGAACCCGGAAAGCTTTCGGTGCATAGTACGATCCCACCAACTGAGACACACTACACAGGGCTGTGTAAGCTCAGTTAATTAAATTACATATTTATTATCTTCTTCCCAAGAGAAAAAAGGCAAATAATCCATCCATTTAACAGTAATAGTACAACTTTACTATAGTTTATATATGTGACACTGTATTTCCTAACTAGTTAGTGCCTATAAAGTTAGTTTGAAGTAATATTTGTATAGAATTTATGTCTACCTAGTATACATCATTTTTATAAGCAAGGAAAAATGGCTTTTTTTACTATAGAGAGTTATGGATAGGAACTAGTTTTAATACACTAGTAAATGAATCTTAATTTTTGCTGACTTGTTTTTTGTTAAGTATGTATCCATGTGCCTACTTTGTGCATCTGATTGCCCATAACATGCTGATGTTACAGAAATTTATAAGACAACTGTTTGAAGAACAATGATAATCTTATCATTTTTAATATATTTAACTATATTTACATTGAAGGGGGCACATTTGCAAGTATTATTATGAGATGAGGAACAAGTAAATTTGAATAAACTAATAAGAATGTAGATTTCTAGATTGGAAATTTTTCTCTTCTGGGAATTTAAAATTTAATCCATGGAAAAATAAAAAATGGTTCCTGTTGATCCTAAAATGAAGAAAAAAGTTAACCGTCTTATGTACAGAAAAGTGCATATAAATGTACAGACCAATGAATGTTCACAAATTAGGCACATTGGGTAACTAGCACTCAGATAAGGAACAATAGGTTGTTATCGGCATATCGAAAGATAACCTTTCCAATTGATTTTCCCCCTCAATATTTTATTAAAAAATTTTTTGAGGAAGTACTATTGAAAGACTATTTTTACTATGAATACCTGTATATTCAATATTTTAATATACTTTCTTTGTCACATACTCATCGATCATCTCTCTACTCATTCCTTAATTCATCCAGTTTTTAAAATGCTTCTCAGGGTAAAGGTGAATGTCATCCCACTTCCCTCAGAGTATTTCATATAAATCACTAACTGTAGTTAAATATTCATTTATCTTTCTCTTAGGGTGAAATTTACATAAAAGGAAATGGTCAGGCCTTAAGCGTATGTACATTTGCAGATCGTAAGTGCACATGCACACATCTGTGTAACCTACGTTTAAAATGCTAGGGTTCAGACATTTTTATATTGAATCCCAGAATGTAAAATAAATTCTGTTAGAGGAAGTGGAAAAATTAAAATGTGTTTGAACATGTCTCTTGGGTCTCTTGTTAGTAAAACAAAACAGCCTTTTGTGTTTTCACTCTCCAGGGTTCAGTGGAAAGTAATTCATTCTGTATTGGAAGAAAGAAGAGATAATGTTGTTGTCATGGCAACTGGTAAGTTGTGCTTCAGCAAATAACCTAATACTTAAAAAAATAAAACGTAAAGGTTTTTAAATGCATATCCTTTCATTAAACTTTTAGAGTACAAATAATAGTAGTTCTCCCTTATCCACGGTTTTACTTTCTGTGGTTTCAGTTACCTGCTGTCAACCAATGTCTGAAAATATTACATGAAAAATTCTAGAAATAAATAATGTAGAGAGGAAGGGAGAAGGATAGAGTTAGAAACATCGATCAGCTGCCTCCTGCATGCCCCCTACTGGGGATGTGCCCGCAACCAAGGTATGTGCCCTTGACAGGGATTGAACCTGGGGCCCTTCAGTCCGCAGGCTGACGCTCTAGAGAAATAAATAATTCCTAAGTAAAATGCTCACTATTCTGAGTAGCAGGATGAAGTCTCTCAGTCCCACTCTGTCCTGTTCGGACGTGAATCATCCCCTTATCCAGTCTCCACGCTGTTCTCCCTGCCCCGATGGTCACTTAGTAACTGTCTCTGTCACTGGATCTGCTGCCACGTTATTGCAGTGTTTGTGTCCCAGTAATCTTTATTTTACTCAATAATGGTCCAAAGCATAAGAGTAGTGATGCTGGTCATGTGGACACGCCAGAGGGAAGCTGCAAAGGACTGCCTTTAAATGAAAAGGTGAGGTCAGCACAGTAAGAAACTTTGAGAGAGAGACTACATTCACGTAACCTGTATCTCAGGAGATTGTTATAATTATTCTACTTTATTCTTAGCTGTTGTTAATATCTGACTATGTCTAATATATAAATTTAACTTTATCATAGGTGTGTATGTACAGGAAAAGAGACTGTAGGTAATGGGTTCAGTGCTATCCATGGTCCCAGGCGTCCCCTGGAGGTCTTGGAACATATGCCCCATGGGAAAGGAGACAACTACAAATGGTGCGGAATATAGAAGAGAGTGAACGGAGAGTAGATGCTTAAAGTTATGCATGAATTAGCTCTTATGAAGCTAGCACATTAGTAAGTGACTCTTGATCTCATTCAGGTGCATTGTAAGAGGAAATCTAAAGTACCAAGGCTTTATTTTTATTTCAATGAGTGTATTATTTTTATTTTCAGGCTATGGAAAGAGCCTGTGCTTCCAGTATCCACCTGTTTATGTAGGCGGGATTGGCCTTGTCATCTCCCCTCTCATTTCTTTGATGGAAGACCAAGTGCTCCAGCTTGGGTAAGTAAATGTTTTCTTTGCCGCATGATCACCTTTTTCTTCCCTGAGAATGAAACATCTAATCCAGCATGCATTTTAAAATCTAGTTCTCAGGAACACATTACTATAAGTGCTACTTTATTTTTATAAGTAATAAATGGCATGTTAGTGGAAGAACTTACCTTCTTAAGTTCTCTGTAATTCAAGGCTACCAGGTGGCCGATACATTTTTTTAAAAGCAAACTATATGCCAGTTTAAATTGTGTATCTCACAATTCTGTTCTCTTTCTTTCAGTATGAAGTATATACATGGAACCCTATATTTTAGTTAAGAAAAAATTTTCGACGTCTTTAATTCGATTTTGCAATCTTTTTAAAAAACCACCTTAACAACCTGCCTTCTAATATGGCCCTGGAAGGAATTTATTTATCAAATTAGTAAATTACAAAAAGAGCGAGGATTGCAAAGAAGAGGAATGTATTTTAAAAATATTATTTCTTTGTTCTTTCTCATGTAAGAATGAAGTTGATATTGTAGTGTGATTGTACGTGGCTCCATTATGTGGTTTTTTTTCCTTATAGAATGTCCAACATTTCAGCTTGTTTTCTGGGATCAGCACAATCACAAAATGTTCTCAAGGATGTTAAACTGTGAGTAATTTATATGATTTCTGATCAGGTGTCTAGGATATGTGAGAAAATTTTGTATGCAAAAATTTTTTATTTAATACATGAACAAGATATTCATGATTTTTAAATATATTTTCTTTTTTATAGTGCATTTACAGAACTATTAAGTTTAAAACCCTTCAAACTGAAAGAAATCTATTCTTTTAGTTCTCAACTGTAATGTTAACATTGTAATGATGGAATTGTAAAATTTTGATTTTGGAAGAGAACTTAGAGAATTATCTAGTTTTGCTTCATTTTACAGCCAAGGAAACTGAGGCTCAAAGAAATCTGACCCAAATCACTCACTCAATGAATCAATGGCTGAGCAGGGAATGGATTCTAGATCTCTTGCCCCACTAATCTCATTATGACACAATTCCTTACTAGAAAAAAATTGTCAGACACACAGAGAATAAGTGTAGATATATTAATATAAATGTTTGTATATTAGTATACAAACAACAAACATGCATTTATTGAGTATTGATAAACATATAACTCAATATAAATATATAACTCAAACCCTTAATAAGATATACAGCACTACTGTATTTATGTTCTTTCATGTTTCTTTATGTTCTTTCCCAAATTATCCTTTACCCTTCATCCTAAAGCAAACCACTGTTCTAGTGTTTTGTTTTGTTTTTACCATATTTTTGTTTTGTCAGACAATATGAACTCTTGTCTAAGATTTCTTTCACTCAGCATAATGTCATGGGACTCCTCCATGTTTTTGCATGTATCAGTAGTTTTTAAAATGCCAACAGTATTTAAAAAAATTTTTAAAAATCCTTATCGGAGGAAATGTTTATTAATTTTAGAGAGTATTTAATGCTGAGTACTCCCTGACAGGCATTGCCAGTTTTTTGGTGATGGGTTGAAGTGAAATCAAAGAAATACACACACACACACACACACACACACACACACACACACACGCGTGCGCGCACACACACACATACACACCCCTACACACAATATTTAGTTTTTCGTAACTAGCATAATGTATTATTTAAAAATTTATCAGGAATTATGGTTTTAAGATGTAATCTATTAGGCTATTGCTTTCTTTATTGTAGAATATTTCTTATCCTATTTTTTGTTGTTGTTTGTTTTTATAGAGGCAAATACCGAATTGTATACTTAACTCCAGAATTCTGTTCAGGTAACTTGTACCTGCTTCAGCAACTTGAGGCAGATATTGGTAAGTGATACAATAGGATCCTTATAAGTATTTATGAAATTG
Source organism: Vespertilio murinus (assembly GCA_963924515.1). NCBI lineage: Eukaryota > Metazoa > Chordata > Mammalia > Chiroptera > Vespertilionidae > Vespertilio > Vespertilio murinus. Next base: position 15,834,683 of record OZ004707.1, read on the forward strand.
AGTTACCCTTTAAAGTTAAACTTATGGATGGGTATTGAATTTCACTTCTGTCAAAGTCTATTTTAAACACTAGAGGCCAGGTGCATGAGATTTGTGCACTGGGGGTAAGGGAATCCCTCAGCCTGGCCTGCATCCTCTTGCAGTCCGGGAGCTCTAGGGGGATGTCCACCTGCCAGCTTAGGCCCGATTGACCTGGGGATCGGGCCTAAGCCAGCAGTCAGACATCCGTCTTACAGTCCAAGGCTCTCACAGTCCTAGACCTCTCGCTCCTTACCAGCCACATGCAGTGGACGTAGGAGAGGCTCCCAACACTGCTGCTGTGCTCACCAGCCCTGAGTCGGGCTTCTGGGTGAGCAGCGCTCTCCCTGTGGGAGTGCACTGACCACCAGGGCAGCTCCTGTGTTGAGTATCTGCCCCCTGGTGGCCAATGTGCGCCACAGTGACCTGTCGTTCTGCCATTCTGTCAATTTGCATATTACACCTTTATTATGTAGTATATAGGATTAACTCTTCCAGGAAATCTCTGACTCCAACTTGGTGTCTCTACTGCCTTATTCCATAGAAGACTGGAATTCCTTTTGCCATAGAAATACTGTAGGCTCCTGTATTATAAGTACCAGTTTATGTGTGTTGTCTTCTGCTACACTATAAACTTTTTGAGGAAAAAATACCATTCTTATTTATATTTACATAGTGCAGTATGTGACATATAGTAGACATTTACATATATTGTTGAATGAGTGTTGAGTCTCAGATTCTATGAAATTATAATTTAAAAAAATATATTTTGAATCTAAAATCAATATAGTGGTTCCTTACCCTTATTGTTCAAGAAAATCACCTTTTAGACTTTTGAAAAATACAGGATTCTTCCACTGTGAAAATTCTGATTAAATGCCTAGCCTTGGGCCTTGGGATTTGTAGGTTTTCACAGGCGATTTTGATGTGTAGTCAGGGTTGGAAACCACAGTACCTTGGATTAGTTGCCTCCAGTGATTATGATTAATTTAAAAAATTCAATAATAAGTTAAAGCTTTTTTCCTAGAACATTTAAATATAGAATTAGTCAAGAGGACACCATTTTTTTGTACTTAATTTTTTGTCTGTTATCCTTTTTGATGATTATGCTCAGCTATCCAAGAGTTGCCATCAAGGCTTCTATTGCAAATGCACATATTTCAAACATTCAGTTGAACCAACCAATATTAGTTTTCTAATATCATATAATCCTATATAATAAAAGCCTAATATGCTAAGTGTCAGGTCATCCTAATATGCTAAGGGCCCAGTTGACAAGTCGTCTGTTCAACCCATCAAACCATAATATGCTAATGATATGCTAAGGCCCCTCAATTGCTCGCTATGAGTGCACTGACCACCAGGGAACAGATATTCAGTGCAGCTGCTGCCCCCTGGTGGTCAGTGCCCTCCCATGGGGAAGCACTGTTCAGGCAGAAGCCTGGTTCACAAGTGCAGCCGCAGTGGTGGAAGCCTCTCCCGCCTCTGTGTCAGCGCTAAGGATGTCCAACTAAGCCGTCAGTCTGACATCCCCCGAGGCTCCCGGACTGTGAGAGGGCACAGGCCAGGCTAAGGGATGCTCCCCCCCCCCCCCCCAAGTGTACAGATTTCCTGCATGGGCCTCTTGTATGCTAAAGATAGGCTAAAGATGCTCAATTGCTCACTATGACTTGCACTGACCACCAGGCACTCCGACCAGTAGGTTAGCTTGCTGCTGGGATCTGACCTATTGGGACTGAGCGAGACCGGCTGGATATGCCCCGAAGCCCTCCTGTGGTCCCTCCCAGGCTGGCCAACCTCCTGTGTCCCTCACATGCCCCGGTTGTGCACTGGTGGGGTCCTTCGGCCTGGCCTGCACCCTCTCGCAATCCAGGACTCCTCGGGGAATGTCAGAGAGCCAATATTTGCCTGATCCAGCAGGCGAGGCCAAGGGACCCCACTGGTGCACAAATTAGTGCACCTGGCCTCTAGTATTATATAATTATGTATTAAAATAATTTCACATAGGCAGAGTTTTCAACATTGCACTATCTTATTTAATGGTTATTTGCATATAACTCTACAGGTAATTAATAGTTAACAATTTTTCTCATGGTATAATGAAAACAGATTTGTTCTTTTTAGTATGTGTTAAATTCCAACTGGAAAGTGAAGGCAGAAATTAACACTTGATTAAATAAATATATTGCCAAAAAGCACACCCATCAGCTGTTAAACTCTCTTCTTGCAATATTATTTTGTTGTGTTTAATGGGAAATAAATTTGGTGTGTCTCTTATTAGGTTGTATGAAGTTCTTGTGAATAATTTACTTTAGATTAAGACCAACTACCTTATAGACACAAATTGGCTGGTTTTATAGTAAAAGCTAGGGTCTGTTCATAGTGGTCTGGATGTATTTTGTCTGTTTTAGCATTTTCTTTGTTTCTGTGATGGAGTTAGTAATTAGCTTAAGTCTGTACTTAGATCCTTTAACAGGTAGTTCTAACTTTTTGTTTTTGTAATGAATTAAATTATGAACACTGCAAGCATTGTGGCAGAACTCTCTGCATATTATAGATGAAAATGCTCTTTTTGGTTGCCTCTCAGTGTTGCACAAAAGGTTGAGCATTCTTTTAGAAATATTTTTACTTGGCTTCTGTTTGCAGGAAACTGTAAAATGCTCACAAAAGTGAATAAATTCAGAATTTTATTTGTACAGTAGTCTGACATTTAGTTAATCAGATTTTTCATGATAAATGTTACATTATTTAAGTAGTATGGATTTATACCAGAAGCAGCAAACATAATTTATATGGAGACTTCTTAAAATCAAACACACTTGTAAAATTGCCTTTTAACTTTGGACAGAAGGCTTGAGTGACAGGAAAGCCAAAAGGAAGTACGTATAGGACCTGGTCCGACACTTGGACTTGCACATTCAAAGTGAGAGTTGGCAAAAGCTTGCCTAAACTCATTGTGAGGGACAAAGTTCAGCTTCATTAAAAGGTAGTGAGTCAGACCTGTAACTTTAAAAAAAATTTTTAGAGAGAGAAAAAGAGGGGAGTGGGAGGGAGAGAAAAACATCAATCTGTTGCCCCTCGCACATACCCTGACCCTGGATCTACCTGTGACCCAGGTTTGTGCTCTGACTGGGAATCCATCCTGCCACCTTTTGGCGTACAGAAACATCCCTCCAACCAACTGAGCCACACAGGCTAGACAAACCTGTAATTTTAAGGAAAGTTTTAAAATAAAGGAGGAGCCACCATCTTTGTTTTAACCTAGTTAATTTAAAATCTGGCTTATTTAGTTTCTAAAGCCAAAATAAGTGTAGCGGTAACATTGACTTTTCCTCGGGCACTCAGTAGTAATCAGAGAATTTTGATGCTAATCAAAGTACCTTTCTCTTATCTAGTAGGTTTCTTTTTTGCCTTCTTTCTCCTCCAACTCTATTACAGTTGGTAATCACAATGAATTAAATTATTTATTTGAATCTCTCCCTCTTCTTTTAGAATGATGAGCTCCCCAAGGTCATGGATTGCATTTTATTAATATTTTTATTCCTAGAAAAGTGTTTGGATCAGAGTGAACATTTAATAACCATACATAATAGTGATGATTTTTTTCTTAAAATATATTTTATTGATATTCCACAGAGAGGAAGGAAGAGGGATGGAGAGCTAGCAACACTGATGAGAGAGAAACATCAACCAGCTGCCTCCTGCACACCCCCTACCGGGGATGTCCCCACAACCAAGGTGCATGCCCTTGACCGGAATCGAACCTGGTACCCTTCAGTCCGCAGACCGATGCTCTATTCAGTGAGCCAAACTGGTTTCAGCAATAGTGATGATTTTTAAAAACTGAGATCTCGCCGAAGCCGGTTTGGCTCAGTGGTGGAGCGTCGGTCTGCGGACTGAAGGGTCCCAGGTTCGATTCCGGTCAAGGGCATGTACCTTGGCTGCGGGCACAATCCCCGGTGGGGGGTGTGTAGGAGGCAGCTGGTCGATGTTTCTCTCTCATCGACGTTTCTAGCTCTCTATCTCTCTCCCTTCCTCTTTGTAATATCAATAAAAAATATTTAAAAAAAACAACTGAGTTCTCTTCTATGTCAGCCCTGTTTTAGCATTTTATGTGAGAGTGATCTAATTTAATCTTTAGAGTAACTAATAAATGTTAGGTGCTATCACCTACCGTGTTTCAGTACTGGCATTTTAGAGGAACTCTTTGGCGTGAAATGTCAATCATGGATGCTCATGCACTGAATCTCACAGAAATGTGTTGATCTGTCTCCTGATGGCTCATCGAAGAGAAAAAGTTAAAAGTGTTGTCAACGAAAAATGGAACAGCTCTTTTTTGGGGTTACTGTTACAGATGGTTCATGAGTGATAGTTTTGAGGACAGATAATAATAAGTATTCCATTTTTCTGAGGAATGATGATATATAAATGTTTCCTCCGTACATTTTTAATCTACGAGTATGTATTCCCGCTCTTCTCAGTAATGATTTTTGGTGTTAGCTGATGCTATTTATGCTTGTGTTTTTGTATGAGCCAAATAGTTTGCTTTCATTATTTATTCTTTCTGTAATGCATATCCTGAGTGAAGAAAGTAATGTTGACTTAGATGAAGTTATTCCTTCGTTTTGAACTTTATTTCCCCCATTTATTTCTTTTTCTTCTTTTAACAGGCATTACTCTGATTGCGGTGGATGAGGCTCACTGTATTTCTGAGTGGGGTCATGATTTTAGAAACTCATTCAGGGAGTTGGGCTCTCTTAAGGCAGCATTCCCGTTGGTAAGCTGAATCTCACTAGAAATTGGACTTGCACATCGTCCTCTAGTGTTTGTCTCCTAGTTTTCTAGGTTCCAGCTCCCTCTTCTTGATTTTCTGCAATCGTGCCAAGCTTGCTCCTCTGTTAGGGCTTTGTTCCTGCTCTTCCCTGTCCCTGAATATTTCACCTAGGTAATTTATGTGGTGTGATCCCGTAACTTCTCTCAGGTCTTTGCTGAAATATTACTTATTTAGGTCTCCTAGGCCACCATAGGAAAAATCTCAAATTAACCCCTCCCCCAACATTCAATATTTCTCATATTCCTTTGTTATTTTTAATAGCACTATCACTGTTTATTATATTTTGTTTATCATCTGTGGGTCTCCACTAGAATATTCTTTATGAGGAGGAATTTTGGTGTGTTGGCTTATGAAATCTAGAACAGTATATGGCATATTTTGGGTGCTCCATAATAATTGGGTAAATGAATAAATGAATCAGATGTGGAAGCTGATAATCAGATAAGTAACTTTCTCCCACAGATAGTGAGTGGTAGAGTTGGGCAGAAGCTACACAGTGGGACATTGCTAGTTTCTAAAGCAAACAATTTAAAAGAAATATAAAACTTGGTTTCTGCCCTAAAATAGCTCATAATCCAGTAAAGATTAGATTCATACCTATAAAAACAGAAGCAATGGCACCAAACAATCAATGTTATGTGGAACAGTAGGAATGATACAGAAAGATCAATAAATGTTAATGGTACATGCATAGAAAAAGAAGATATTTGTATGGTGAAAGTCAGTAAGCCAGTGTACCTTAACACTGCTTTCCAGTAATTTAGAATGGTTTTAAAAAATAAGCTTTTGGAAACTAAGAAGATTGCTTTCTGTAGTCCTTTGAATCTAGAAGGATTGTGTTAGAGGAGTTTTAAATATTTTGTGCAGCTCTTAAACACATTTTAGTGTTGAATTTAAGTCTTTTATTATGTCTGACTTTGGATTCCATTGGAAAATTTTCATTTCTTAGGATGATTCAGTGTATAGCACAGAGTGTTTGTCAAGCAATGGCTATGAAATCTTTTTCCCCTTAGTGTTTTCCTGAATCCTTTTTATTAGCTAAGTGGTGAGAAATGCCACCTGGTGGTTGTGGGACTCCTATTTTCCTCACTGTTCTCAGCGTCTTTTATTCTCCTTCCCTCTATAATTACACTGGGGCAGCTGGTGTAAACCTGCAGTGCTTCACACCGTATTATTTCAATAAATTAAAAGAACAGCAAAGAAATCACTAAACTGTTCAGTATAAAGATTCCAATTTGGAGAGAGTCAGACCAAGTGAGTCTCAAGAAAGAGCAGCCAGGCAGAAAGCTCTACATCAGTCTTAAAATCCCATCAAATCCAAATAAGAGAACTTGTGAGATCCAGCAGACATGGTGGTTCTTTCCATTACTTTCTCCCCAATCCTTTCCCAAAGGTCAGTGTATAGTACGCACTCAGTAACTAATTGGAATGACTGGATGAAGCAGGAGAGTGTTAACAGACGGGGATCGCCCGGAGCGGGTCTGCCTCAGACCAGCCCAGGTGTGTGCAGGAGAGATTTCACAGAAGGAGTCCCGGGGATTTTGAGAGCACATTTATTAAAGCTGGGGTCAGTGAAACTAAGGAAGAGCTTCAGGTAGAAGAAATAACAGCAGAAAGTATTGCTTTGCTTTGGCTTTTTAGAAACGTTATAGGAAAGCAGTGAGCCAAGGCGAGGCTGCGGTTGGCTCAGTGGGAAGGTCATAGTGAGAGCAGTGAGCCACTGCGGAACCCCTTTGAGCTCCTGGCAAATCAGCGGAGAGAGGGCCTTGGAGACAGGTTCAGGCGGAAGCCCAGGAGCTCCCCGCTGCCCCCCTGATTGTAAGTCTTGTGGGGGCCCTTAGATTTTAGGAGAACGAAAATAAAAAGTTCACGTCTGAGAAAGGTCCTGGGTGTACTCCAGAGAGAATCCACACTGGCATCCGTAGTCTTGAGGGTTTTTATCTCTCTTCTGTGGTCAAGAAACTCAGGGAGGGAGAGTTGCAGAAGAATATTCATTAGCTTTTTGGATGCGTGTTTAATATGCTGATGCATCAGAATGAGCGTATAGGGGAGTTTGGGATTACTCTTCGGTTGGCTTTACTGTTTTACTTTTATCTTGGGTCTGTCTGGCTTGAATCAGGGTTTTGTTATTTGTTCCCCAGACTTCATCTGTCCTTGGGTTTGGCTGGTACAACTTGCATTAATTGGGTCTCTGTCCTCTATCTCTCCAACCAGACTAATTTAAGATATTTGTTCTCTGGTTAGGGAGGAGAGGTAGAATCTATTTGTTCTCAAGTGTCCTTGGTCAAGGAAGATAAGATTTTGCTGTCTGCAAGTTGTTCAAATTGTTTGGTCTTGTTAAATTATTTTGTCTTAGTTTCCCCATTCCTCTTGCCTAGGAATTTTCCTAGCTTCTTATTGTCCTGCCTTAGTGTTATGGAGTTAGAATTAGCAACATGACCCAAATTTAGAAGCAGATGGAATATTCTCTGAATCTATAGTTGTATACCATTGAAGCATATGACTAAGTCATTCCTAAATTTATAGTCACAAGATTAATTTCTATTGTGTTGCTTGTTTTAACAAGTCTTGACACTTATTACCAAGGAAACATTTTTGCCAGCTTGAAGAATAAGAGTTAAGAACTTCATATAGGTGACAGTATAATTATCATCCAACTCAGTTTTCTTTTGACAATTAAAGGGTGCAAGCTATTATTAATTATGTCATGATAACAGCATAAACTGGGAGCATCCCAGCAAACCAGGATGTATGGTCACCTTTTTTATAACCAACCGACATATTATTTTTAAGCTTTATCCTCGTTTATAAATTTTAAATGTGATAAAGCACAACAAGCTTGTAAAAGGAAAAAAATTTAAAAATTTTTTAAAAATTCATTTTTATTTTTTATTGATTATAGTATCATAATTGTTCTCATCCCCCCATTCTCACTCCAAACCCCTCCCCATGTATGCCCTCAACCCCCTGTTGTTCGTGACCACTGGTTAGGCTTATATGCATTCATTCAAGTTCTTTGGTTGATCTCTCTCCCTTTCCCCTTCCCTTCCCTACCATCCTCTGAGGTTAGAGAGTCTGATCGATGCTTCCCTGTCTCTGGGTCTGTTTTTGTTCATCAGTTTATGTTGCTCATTATTTTCCCTAGATGTGTGAGATCATGTGCTACAAGAAATACACTTGTAAGAACCGAGAATGAGACCAGCCATAATGGTTATGCTGAGAGGCAAATGAATCAGTCTGTAGTGAGTTTCTTTCTGGGCCAACAGTTCTTTTGAGTCCCAATTTCAATGTCAAACAGTTCCTTTTGTGTACATGTCAGCAATGATATTTCAGTTCTAGATGGTGGACAAATGGTGGTGATGCAGGTCCAACCGTCTCTGGTTTGGTCCTGGGCATCTTTCAATGACACACAGCTGCTGACTGCTAGTGTGGCAAGGCATTGTCAAGCGTCTTCCCTTTCTGGACTGTCTCTCTTCTGTCTTCATGGCTGGAGCAGTCCTATCAATTCCTTATATGATATTCTTCTACTATCACCCCCTTTTTATTTTTATTTAATTATTAGGAGGCTTTTGGAAATTTTATAATGCAGTCTTGATAGCTTTTACATTTTAATTTTTTGTGCTAAAATATGACTGTTTTAGGTTCATTACATGTTGCCCAATTTTACCATGGGATCAACTGCCAATAAAGATTTTTGTTAATACTTTAGGAACAACTTTTTATACATTACAATCCATTTTTCTAGGATATTCACTTATTTCAATTAGCCAATTTAAATTACTCTGAAAACTTGACTACTATTCTACTGTCAAACTCAACACTCTACCAACAATCTAATTTTACCCTGTGTATATTAGTGGAAAGAATTGCCTTCTTGAGTAGGCCCTGAGCATTCCTGAGACTAGGCTGGATTTGGATATCGAAAACCTGCTTCCTCTCACCATGGCTACAAGATATCTCAAACAAGTCTTGTTGCAGTGAGAGGACAGCTGCTGTTGGCCAATTCTCTGTCTGTTACCTGGGTCCCGATTTGAGCTGTGCATGGGAAGTGATGCAGCTATGGGGGCAGGAGACCTCCCTCAGAAGGGGTGAAGGTTCAGGCCCCTGCATAGTTGTGAGGGTAAGCGTCTGTGCCCCACCTCTGTTGACTCCCAAGTTTTCTCCTGATGGCCCCTCTGCGACTGTGCCTGTCTTAGGTTGTTCCTATCCTGAAGAATCTTACCTGTCTCTGGCTAACCAGTCATCCTCTGGGAAGCAACATTCTTAATTGTGACCCTTTAGAATCTTAAAGACAGAAAACTGAATTTATTGTGATTTTTTTTTCATTGTTAGCAGGTCACTTGAATAGAGATTTTCTAGTGGCAAAGTGGGAATTTTTGTTATAAGGGAGTCTAACCTCATGTACCTAGCACTCTCTGTCTCCTATTTTGATGAAAAAAAATGGGCCAGGAGAAGTTAGCCCTTGCCAAAGTCAGTGGCAAATCAGGGAGTAGTGCCCAGGGCTCTGAAGTTCTTGTATAGAATTCTTTTTACTTGTTGCAATAACAGTAATAGCTGAAACTTTTTGAGTGCATACTGTGTTCCATGCATTATGTTCAGGCATAGTTATGGAGAGCGGCTACAGTGTTTGGACAGGTTCAAGCCTTGGACTAATGAGAGGGCACAGCCCTCTCATGGCCACATGCAAGTCCCAGCCTGGAGGGCAGAGCCCTCCCAGCACAGTGATAGCCAAGAGCTGTAGTCGTAAGCTTGAACCTATGGTCTGTATACGGGGCCCCACATGCCTAAGTGATACAGGCTGCAAGCAAACAAAGTTGATCAGGTGCATGTAATTAAGTAGCATTGAAACTCACGGGAATGTTGTAAACACATTGACCACGCCCTTATTTTGTGTTTTGGCATCTGGCTATAAAATAAAGACATGGCTTATAGTCCGTGGTGCTGTTGCTAGCTCTCCATCAGAGAGGACAGCGTCCCACCAAGACCCAGCTTTCATTCTCTTCTCTGTCTTTTCTCAATCCTTCACCGCCCCACTCAGGTTCACCCTTGGCCGTGCTGGTGTGGCACACATATATGTTTTATTTCATTTGGTCTTCACAATAATTTCATGACATTGTTGCTATTATTTGTAGCCATTTTATAGGTGAAGAAACCAAAGTTTCGAGAGTGAAACAAACAGCTCAAAATCTCACATCTAGTTAGTGGCAAAGGCAGGATCTTAACTCAGGCAACTGATTCTAAGCCAGAGTTTCTCACTAATGTGCTGCTATTTTGCTGGATTTTTCTGCTAACTTCTTCAAGAGGTGTCATGTTTCATGCTTCTTTCCTTATTTTCAGACATGCCTTGCCCATCTACTCATATATTACTTAGAACCAAACTAAACCCTCTTTTCTTATAGTTTTTATCCTGAAAACTTCTTTCTTTATCTGTATAGCAGTTAAACAGCAGGTATTTTATTAGTGTATTTATAAATTGTTTCAGTAAAGCAATTCAATTGATGAAAATGCTTTGTTGCTGTATTGGTGAGGATGTGCATGTCTCAAGAATGACTAATATTTAAACTTCTCTTATTCTTAGTTTTATATTTGATATCAATATTTTTATTTTATATATGTTTAATTAGAAAAACTAACTTCTTTATAAATTGGCCTATTCATCTCTAAACTGTTAGGCTGGTATTCTTTAAATTCAGAGAACTATCTGATTACAAACCATAAATCAATGAAGTTAATTTGGGGGTTACTGTTTTAAATAATTTAAGGATAGGGAATGCAAAAATGCTAATCACCTAGTCAAATTGATTTTGATACATTTTTTTTCCATTAAAAAAAATGACTCCCAAACCTACTTGGTACTTTTTACATGAGCTTTGAGATAATTTTTTTATTAGAGCTATATTGATTATAAAAGTAGTTTTTAATACATTGTTTTTCAAATTCTATAAGTGCTTTTTAATAAATTGCACATACATTTTCACTTACTAGTACATAAAAGAGAATTGCTTAAACTGATTTTTGAAGTAGTTGTGTATATGAGAGTAATTTTATGAGGATATTGTTTACTGTATCTGTAGTGGGCCAAAAGAGTATTTAAAGAGGCCTGACCAGGTAGCCCAGTTGGTTGGAGTGTCATCCTGATATGCTAAAGTTGTGGGTTCGATCCCTGGTCAGGGCACATACAGAAATCAACTATTAAAGACCAATGAATGCATAAATAGAGTGGTGCAACAAATCGATGTTTCCCTCTCTCTCTTAAAAAAAAAGAAGAAAAAAAAGAGAGGATATTTTATGATAGTGTATTCTTGATTATAGAACAATTGATGACTTAGGAACAACTTTAAGACCCAGTCCATTTTTTTCTGAGTATGAAATAATAGCATAGTTGGTTATAACTCCCTATGAGAATAGGGACCAAAATGTTAAATCTAGTTTTGTGGGAGGTATGTTGTTATAACTTCTTTAGAATTTCTGAAAGATTATGTATTCATATTTTTCCTGGTATGTGCTGTGCCTCGAGCTTTGGCTGTTAATCCAGTCAAAAAGTTGGTGCTAAGCTGAAAATAGAACATGACTTGTTTGCTCAAGGAATCAATTAATAATAGATGTTTCATTTTATGCATTTTTCTTATTTATAGTATGGCATGATTTACTTAGTGAAATTGGAAGAAGGATAGTCAGGTCATTGAGAGCTTTGCTACTAGATCTGAGAAGCTCTAAGCCTATATGTTTAGTATCAGAGAGAAAAAAAGATTCATTGCTTTGCATAGATTTCCAGTGAATGAGTTTATAATTTGTGAATTACAGATTAATAAAAAGGCTTAACAGAACCCCTGCTTATAGCCGCATAGTTAAAAATACATATGATAAATAGCTACTTAATAAAAGAATAATATGCTAATTGACCATACCTTTGTGATGCCCATCAGCCAATCAGGAGTGAGTATGCAAATCAACTCACCAGAGATGGCAGGTTAATTTGCATACACAACTGCCTATCGGCCAGGGGCGGGGCTAGACACACCACTCAGCCTTTCTGGACTCTGGGAAGCATGGGAAGGTGGAAAGGCAGATCCGGTCAGAGCCAAGGTGGTGCCGGCAGCCAGGGAAAGGAAGGCCCATTCCTGCACGAATCTTTGTGCATCGAGCTTCTAGTTAAAAAAAAAAGAAGTAGATAGCTAGTAAGAAGCCTTAATTTAATAAGGCAAGGTAGACTACATCTGGATTTAGTATATTATTTAAATTATTCATGATTTTTTAAAAAGTAAATGTATTTTAGAGGCTGAGAAACACATAAGTAGAGAGTTTCTTTTCTTCTCAAAAAAAGTTAATTTGAAAGTTGTATTTTAAACACTATTTCTTCTGTTATTGTTTCACAGTGTCTTTGTAAAAAGGCAGTACAATTTTTAGGAATTAATGAGCTCTCTCCTTTTTGAAAAATTGCTGAACTTCATCAGGTTCCAATAGTGGCTCTCACTGCTACTGCAAGTTCCTCCATCCGGGAAGACATTGTCCGTTGCTTAAACCTGAAGAATCCTCAGATTACTTGCACTGGTTTTGACAGACCAAACTTGTTTTTAGAAGTTGGACGAAAAACTGGAAACATCCTTCAGGATCTGAAGCAATTTCTTGTCCAAAAAACAAGGTGAGGATTTCATGGTTGATAAATTTTGGTAACTTTTAAAAAAATTATTTTATTTTTTTAATAATGTATTTAACCTACTTCAAATTTTACTTAGCTTTGGTTCAAGTCAAGTGTGGCATTATAGGATCAAGATAGTGACTGAGATAAAGTCAATTTTTGAAGTAAGAAGTGAATTCTTCTAATACTTTTATACTTCAGGCTGTTGCTTGAAAAGGACATACACTTTTTTAAATGAATTTTTTATATGTTTTATTGATTTGAGAGAGAGAGAGAGAGGAAGGAAGGTGGAGGTAGAGAGAGAAACATCGATTGGCTGCCTCCTGTACACCCCCTGTTGGAGATTGAGCCTGCTATCCAGCCATATGCCCTGACCAGCAATTGAACCCTCAACCTTCTGGTGCCTGGGACCATACTCAACCAACTGAGCTACAGTTGGACATACACTCTTAATAATTGACAAGTAAACACAGAAACAAATGAGTCTCATATCTGAATTTAATCTACTTCACTAATTATATGACAAACTTGAGTTTTAGGGAGTTTTTTAAAGTCATAATAAACACTTTTGTGACTATATCATGTGTAATATACTATTTTAGCCATGTTATGTGAGTGACCTTTCTCCGCCTCAGTGTTCCTTGTTGCATTCTCTACACAATTTTCAAATTTGTCATCCGAAAGTATATCCCCAAATTTTGGTGTTCTTTTCTGGTGGCTCCCTCTTGCCTGTGAACTAAAGACTAGACTCCTTAGTCTAACATTCAAGCGCATCCAAGATTTTGATATTTAATGTGACAGTGGTTTTTCTGAAAGCAAATTAAGTAGGATTTTGTACTTCATTTTCAGTCCACCAAGAAGGGTAATTGTAGCAGGGAACCATTGGGAGTCAGAATGATCTCTGTATATCTATTAGGCAAATAGAAGCTTTCCTCTTAATGAGCAGTGAGATGAAGGGTATTAAAACTTCAAAGTATTGCTTTTTATTTCCATTTTCTTTCCTTCATTTAATCCTGCCATTTAAAAAAATCAGTATTCACATTTTTTCTATTCATGATACATTTGAGTTAGATAACTAAGCCTCTCTCACCTCTCTACTTTAATGGGAGATAGATTTTTTCCCCCCTTAGGAAATTGTAAGGGAATAACAGCCTTTATTAAATACTTGGCAAAGTAATGAATACTTTTGTATTAGAAATTTTTACTCTTTTAGTTTTTCTGCTGTATAAGTTCAATTTTTTTATGTATTCTACTTATTTAAAAAGTGACACATAGTATTAGTTTGAACAATATAGATACATATAAATTCAAAAGTACTTCAGTCTTAATCTCATTCCTCAGTTGTAATCTCCATTGATATTTTGTCATTCAGCTTTATAACTTTTCTATGTCTGTACTGTGCAGATATGCACTTCTATCAGTGTTGTTAAATTTATGCAGTAGTTTCACAGTAGATTGATTTTTTACTGTTTTTGTTCCTTTAAGTATCTTTGCTATCTTTTCATATATTGTGTTTTCTTAAATTAGATCTTAATGTATAGGACATTACAATATCCACATTTTGATAAATAATTTCTTTTCTTAAAAATGTCTAAGAGATTTTTTTTACATTAAAAATAATTTGTAGAAGCAACAATTTGTATTTTATCTCACTCCATAAAGTTATCTATAATGAGTTTTTTATATGGAAGTCCCATTTGGTCACTATTAAAAATTTCTTTGAGTAGATTATTCAGTAATACTCTGTAATTACTCACTAGTTTTCCTTCTTCTATTTATGTTTTTATTTTGCCATAGTCCTTCTTGAAAGTTTTATATACATTTAAATGTTTAAAAAATATTTTTATTGATTTTAGAGAGGAAAGGAGAGGGAGAGAGAGATAGAAACATCAATGATGAGAGAGAACCATTGACCGGCTACCTCCTGCTTGCCCCCTACTGGAAATTGAGCGTGCAATCTGGGCATGTGACCTAACTGGGGATGGAACCATGACTCCCTGGTTCATAGGTTGATGCTCAACCACCGAGCCACACTGATCGGGCTACATTTAATCTTTTAATGTTTGCTTAGTATTTTGTAGTTGAATGTTATAATAGTGAACATTTAGATTATTTTCCACTATTATACTTTTGCTATGAATATTTGTGTATGTATGTATCTTTTAGCCAAGGTGTAAATAAATTTGTAAAATAGGTTACTAAACTTGAAATTGTGTCAAAGGATATCTGTATTAGAAATTAACCTTTCCTAAATCTAAAATAGAACATTCTTTTTATATCCGTTAAGTCATCATAAATGAGTGTATTTATGGAAGTGAATGTATTTATGGAAATGAATATATTAAGGAATTAAATAAGGTCTATGGAAATCATTATTTACACTTTTACTAAATAAGCACAGGTTTTTAAAACAGACCTTCTAATGTCTATGACAGTCATAGTTTCAATATTACTAGTAAATACTTCTTTGAACTATAAAAATGATCTCTTAATATTACAAGAATGCTTTTGCTTTTTCTATAAACATAGAAACTCATTTTATGATCATAACAGAGAATAAGAATAATGTATTATATATTTTATTTACTCTCCTGTGTAAGTATTTACTTACCTTATGTAAATGAAGACTAATTGTTAAACCAGTGCTTTGTATTTTCTAAAGTATGGAAATTGCATTTCCAATCGTTTCTAAGTTTTGGTTTTTTTAAAAAAATATATATTTTATTGATATTTTACAGAGAGGAAGGGAGAGAGATAGAGAGCTAGAAACGTTGATGAGAGAGAAACGCCGATCAGCTGCCTCTTGCACAGTCCCCACTGGGGATGTGCTCGAAACCAATGCACATGCCCTTGACCGGAATCGAACCCGGGACCCTTGAGTCCACAGACCGACGCTCTACCACTGAGCCAAACCGGTCTTGGCCGTTTCTAAGTTTTTATCAAGGCTTCTGCTTAAATAAACTTGTCTCTGGTTTTAATTTGGACAAAAACTGAGTCAAAGGTGTTTAGGGTTTAACATAATTCATTTCCACATTTGACCCACCATAATGTTTTAAATTTTTATGTAGTTAAATATATCATTGTTTTCTTCATGCTTTCTCCTGTAAGTCTTTTACTAAAAGGAAAATTAAAATTAAAATTTAAAATTTAATTAAAATGAAATTAAAAAGTTAAAAAGGGAAAATTAAATAGGATAAAATTTAAACTGGTCTAAATCATGCATGTATATATATTTATTCTTATGTTCTTTTTCTTTAGTTATACCTGGGAATTTGAAGGCCCAACTATCATCTACTGTCCTTCCAGGAAAATGACAGAACAAGTTACAGTTGAACTTAGAAAACTGAACGTAGCCTGTGGAACATACCATGCAGGCATGAATACTAGTTCAAGGAAAGAGGTTCATCATAAGTTCATGAGAGATGAAATTCAGGTGAAGATCGATCATCATTACTCTCTATCCTCCATAGTGCTAACCTATTCCCCTATTTACCAAATCTTAATTGAATGCCTTCTTTGCATTGAGCATAAAACAGTTCTAATAAAGGGAATCAGACTTTAATGTGGGAGGTAGCTTTGTGAACAAACTATTGCAGACTAGTATGGCTAGCAGCCTGCACAGTTGAGAACTGCTAGCAGGGTCGCCTAAGACCATTGGAAAACACAGATATTTACATTACGATTCATAACAGTAGCAAAATTACAGTTATGAAGTAGCAACAAAAATAATTTTATGGTTGGGGGTCACCACACATGAGGAACTGTATTAAAGGGTCACGGTATTAGAAAGGTTGAGAACCAGTGTCTTAGAATAACGGTACAAAGGCGAGGAGGGACTGTTAGAGACTCAGAGCTGTAGGAGGCGGGGAAGTGGAGTGGGTGGGTTGGCCAGGTGATGGGGGTCTTACAACCTGTAAAGAGGCAGGCTGGGATTGGTGTGATTGTCTAGACTACTTTAGCCTTAAAATTTTTTATTTAAATGAAATTTTGTATAATAGGTAAGGCAGGATAAAGTAGAATAATTCTTATTAAAGCTGATGTGAGCCGGTTTGGCTCAGTGGTAGAGCGTCGGTCTGCAGACTGAAAGGTCCCGGGTTCGATTATGGTCAAAGGCATGTACATTGGTTGTGGGCACATCCCCTAGAGGCAGCTGGTAGATGTTTCTCTCTCATTGGCGTTTCTAGCTCTCTCTCTCTCTCTCTCTCTCTCTCTCTCTCTCTCTCTCTCTCCCCCTTCCTCTCTGTAAAATATCAATAAAATATATTTTTTTAAAAAAAGCTGATGTGAGAGAGAAAGGGATCCAAGAGCCTCCTTATCTCTAAGACGGTCCTGTGGGCCTTTTTTAATCTCCAGGGCTCCACAGAATGGAGTTTGAGCACCACATATTCTGTGTTTCTGTGCAAGATAACATATATTACTGATCTGGAGGAGAGAAACCGAAGAGAGGAAGGCACCATGAAGTCACTGTGAAGTGAGTGCTGCAGTGGCTGCAGTGATGTAATAATTTCACACTGTGATTGTGGAGTCCTGGTTACACGGGTGCCATACAGAATATTTGGAAAGATTTAAATTTAAGCTACGTTAGTGGTTTAAATAAACGACTTCATCCTGTCAACATTTTATCCACAGTCACTATAAGCCCGTGGGCCAGTCCTCCTCTCTATCCAGCTCTCCCTAGTATATGTAGTTGTTAACCACCCCAAAGCCACATTGTTCAAACAACTTACCTCATGTCTGGTGTGTGCACACCCTATAAAATTCACTATGAATTGTCTTATTGTAATGCACACCTACCTGAGAGCATCTGTTCTCTTTCTTCCTCTTCTTTTCAGAGATATGAACAACTATCACAACGGCCTAGAATAGAAATTTAGAGATTTTATCCGCATTCTTAAATGCTTATACTTTTATTTTACTATTTCAGGAGCTTGAAAATTGTCAGATAGAATGTATTAACTGGACCTGGCTGGTTTGGCTTAGTGAATAGAGCATTGGCCTGTGTACTGAAGGGTCCTGGGTTCGATTCTAGTCAAAGGTACATGCCCCGATTGCAGGCTCGGTCCCCAGTGCGGGGCTTGTAGGCTGCAGCCGATCAGTGATTTTCTCTTATCATTGATGTTTTTCTCTCTCACTCACCCTTTCTCTTCCTCACTGAAATAAATAAAAAACATATTTTAAAAAATGTATTAGCTGCTGTTTAATGAATCTTTACAACCAGTGTTTGAGCCATTAACTGACCAATGATTTTGTCTATCATGGTGTATTACTCATTGTTCATTTAGGTAAAAACATCTCCAAAGAGACACGAGAGAGTACAAACTTTAGTACATAGAATTTGTTGTGATGGGAGACTTGTTGGATGCATGTGGGCTTCTTGCCAATATATAGCTTCATTGAAACATTGCTTTTAAATATGGCTTTAGAAGCCTCACAGCAATCACCAACTAGACCTAATACTAGAAGGGTATATGTATGTATATGCTGTTATATTTTCCCTATTTATGGCAGGATGTCACAAGTGTTTATCCACAATATGAAAATTAAAAGATTAATATTGATTGTGCCACCCGAGGCTGACATTAGGGTTCTCTTGTGTCTGACAACTGGCCATTGTACTCCTTCTTTGCCATTATAAAGAATTCTAAAGTTTCACATACGAAGTGAGAGTTCTCACACACCCTCTAAAAGAGGATGAAAATACATTTCCTCATCTATATAAAATGGTTGGGTGCTTTTGGTATTGACTATTTGCCATTGAGTATTTATTGAGTGCCTATAGAATGCATACGTATACAGAATTCTCAGCATTCACACTCCTGCCTTTCTGCAGTTGATCTATACTTTAGTATGAGCCTAAAAGAGGAGCCCATCTTCCTGGCTCACTTCCTGGCTCTTAATGGCTTGGACTGAGTGATGCTTAGAATCTTAGTCTTTTCTGTTTTATAATTTTAGAAAAACTTTTTTTTCCCTTTCCGATTATTCATAACCAAATCTAACCACCTTTGGGTGTAGATTTGCATTTTTAGTCTGTGATCATTCATTTTTCCTTTTAATTCTAACTTTCAGTTTTATGTCTTTATGTATTTTATTTGTGCTTTCAAGATGCCTTGAATTTATCTTTCTGAAATGAGATTGTGAATTAATTATTTGATAAAATATCTTTACACCTGAGAGGATAGGTTGGTCTCATCTAAGATTAGTATCATATGATGAAAATTAAATCTTAAAAGTTCTCTGCGCGCGCGCGCACACACACACACACACACACACACACACACACACACACACACTATGTAAGATGATTGATGTGTTAAGTAACCTTATTATAATCATTTAACAATAGGTATGTATATCACACCATCACCTTATACATCTTAAACTTACACAATGTTATATGTCAATTGTATCTCAGTAAAGCTGGAAAAATTGAATAAGACATAACATTTAAAAAATAAAATGAGAATGACGTTGCTTATTTACTCTTAAATTTAGCAAAATTGCCTAGTTTTAATCACTCAAAGCTTTTTCTTAACATATTTCCATACCTATATTTTTCTCTCACCTTTATTGTTCAGCATTTTCTTTTTATTTGCTAATGTTGGTCCATATTGACACATTTTAAAAGGCATTTTAATTTTTATCAGTTATGCATGTACATTAAGAACTAAATAACTCTGCAGTTCTACAATGAAAAGCATCAGCCCCTCATTCCTTCTATGTATTTCTAACCTCAGTTTCTACCAATATTAGCATAAAGTTTTTGATTAGTCAATATATATTCAAATATATATATACATAATTATTTCTCTGTAAATTGTTTTTATTGCTAAGTCATGTAGTATATCATAGTTACTTTTCTTGTGCAACTTCCTGTATTACTAATAATTTTTTTAAATCTTTATTTAGTTTTTTGTGTTCTTGTCTTTAATGCTTCCCTTAAATTTCTCCAATTATGTAAATCTTCATACTAAAGTATATCAGCTGTTCTACCAGTTTTATCCTTTTAAAGATGCAGAGGTAAATTCATGTTTTATTCTGTCATTTTTAATGAGTTGCTTCCTTTCATCTTAGAACAGTGTTAGAAAATATTACATACTATTGCAATCAGGTAAGGACTTTTGAAACTTCATAATAACACAAAAGTCTCATTTAATATAATAATTATTTTAAGATCCTCTTTTGTGACTTGTACTTATCACTAAAGAGAAAAACCACTTTTAATTTTTAAAGAGAGGAAACAAGTTCTATTTTATGCTCACTAATCCTTAATCTGTAAATCGGGCGGGTAATCTTTTAATCTGTGAGTGATTGGTTAAAATCATATTACTAAGTTCAGTTTTACGCCAAGGACTCTAGCTAATGAACTAATTATTCTTATTAAAAGGTAAAAATGTTAAGATTTTAGTTCTGCTAAATGTTTGTCAAACTCTGTTGTTATTTATTCTCAGTGTGTCGTAGCTACCATAGCTTTTGGAATGGGCATTAATAAAGCGGACGTTCGCAAAGTCATCCATTATGGTGCACCTAAGGAAATGGAATCTTATTACCAGGAGATAGGTAGAGCTGGCCGGGATGGACTTCAAAGTTCTTGTCACCTACTCTGGACTCCGGCAGACATTAGCTTAAATAGGTAAAAACATTATTGCTTCCACACTTGCAGGTTTCTTTCCTTTCTTTCCATTATAAGCTCTGAAAGCATTTGAGGCAGCACCAAAAATTTCAAGTAATGTACTTACGGGCGTGTAAAAAGAAACAGAGGACATCTAAGAACATGTGTGGTAAGTGCTGCCGCCCAGAGGAGATGACCTATTTTAGCCAGGCCTTACTTAGTGTGAAGAAGTAACTACATCAGGACTCTACTGTGAATGTAACACAGATCCCATGTAATAATTGTGCACCGATGAGCTATTTATTTTTCCTCAGGTGCTCTCAAGTTTTGATTTGTCTTCAGCCACAGTTATTTCAGAAACCATTAACTTAGTTATTGGTGTTTTTTTTCATCTCATGGCGCTCATTCCAAATGACTTCTGCTCATCCCTACTTGGATATCTTTACTCTTTCTTTCCTTTGTCAGGTCTGTGAGAGCACGCCAGCTGCCCTTGACAGCATGTGATAATCATGTTGTTCATTACTGACTGTCATGAAAGAATTTCAGTGTTTAGTTTTTAAATACAGGAAAATCATTATATATAAATACTAAACAGCTATTTTGTTGGCACTTAAGTTCTGTGAAATTTATATTGAAAAGGAAAACTTCACTTTGCAAACTTTTTCAGGGCAGGGTTTAGTGACTGATTCACCCATAGGGGAGAAAATTTTAGGAAAAAAAACTATGTGGTAACTGATGGACCTGCCAAGATGAAGAATTTTCAAAATGCACCTCCATGTAGCTGGATAAATTGAGCTATTGAATGGACATATTATCCCATTTTATTAAAATTATGAGAATGCCTATCCAACCCAGTTTTAGTTTATTCATCATTTAACAGTGCCCCCTAAAAGGTGCCCACTGTGCTCCAAGCATTAAGCTTCCTGATGGGGATACAGTGATAAATAAAAGCAGATTTGGCACCTGTTTTCATAGAGCTTACAGTGTAATAGGAATGGCGGGTCCTAATCACAGAATCATATAACTATAGATACATAGGGTACATTTTTCTATTCTCTTTTTCTGTTTGAAAATTTCAATAATCAGAAGGGTTGTTTTAAAGGATCATGCAGATATGTGTAAAATTACAGTTATGTTAAGTGCTATAAAGGAAAGTTGCATTGAGTAGTGAGTATGTAATGGGGTGTGTGTTTACAAGTTGAAAAGGCCAGGAGAGCCCTCCTTCAGGAAGTGATAGGGTAAATTGAGACCTGAAAGAAGAATTAAGGATTAATTAGGTATGAAAATGTTTGCTATAAATGTTAAGCTCTTCCTTTTACTAGTAAGAGTAGTCAGGAGCTTTTGTTGCTTAACATAGAATCAATAAAACTATCCTCTTAAACAGGACAGTTACTATTTCCCATTTGACACTAGTGTCCATGTAAAGGTTTTTATAATCTGATTTAAAATTAACGGGGAAGAACACAGCTCTGCATGCTACTAGTAAGTTTGGGATTGTCTCTAAGGTAACTTAATTCCTGTGGGTTCTTATTTTATTAGGACATTATGCTGAGGGAGCTGAAGACTTAGCCTGAGTTCTGTTTTGTAGCTTTGCAGACTTAGCAATAGAGAGAGCTCCTATTTTTCTGGGTTTTAAAAGATACTTTAAATAGTTTTTGTTTGTTTTTTTCATTGAGATTTAACAGGAAGTAACAGAGATTAGTAATCTTTAGGGCAGATGGTTGTTCTTTGCATCCACCCTAAGGGAAATAAAACTGGGGTTAATCAGACAAAGCAAAAAGTTTTCAAATAAATGAAGTTGCTGGTTCTCAACTGAAAAAGTCACTGTAATTTACAAAATGTTTAGAATCCTATGAGAGAAGAAACTTGTCCAGCCATCATAGTAAATGTATAATTTTATATTTCTTACCGAAGAAGCCATACATACCATTCGCAAAGTCTCAGTGTCTGCATTTGCTATCATTTTAAACAGTCAAACGCAATAGTTTCTATGTATTGTAACTTTTAAGGAAATAATTTGCAAATTAATCTCACTTCTTCCACGGGCTCTAACTGATTCCTACTTATGGAATTGTTTTGTAGAAATTTCTTTTTTTTTTTAAACTTGTTTTTATTCTGTAGCATTTTTTATTTTACATATTGTAATAGTCCCAAAAGAAAAAGTATTATTTGATTTGATGTTAGAGACTCGTAATTTTATTTTCTAAAACTTATTATTAACACTGAGAAAGCCAGGAAAGTCCTGAGAAGACACTGAGAAGATTAAATGTAGGTCATCTGAACCAAATATAAGAGTGAATCTAGTTCTTAGAATGTAGGCATTTTTCTTTGTTCTTTCTGAGAAGGAGGTAAAGTAAGTAAACTAAAGCAAAAAGGTCTAATTTTTAGCCCATGATCTAGGAAGAATGAGATTAGATGCTAATCTAGGAATGAGAGTCAACAGTTGGAAGAGACTTTTAGGAAATTGCAGGCATACCTTGTTTTATTGCACTTAGCTTCATTGCGCTTCACAGAGGTTGCTTCTTTTATAAAACTGAAATCAGGACCCTCCCCCAGCAAAAATATTATAGCAGGCTTTATTGTGATACCTGCTCTACTGAGGTGGCCTGGAACTGACCCTGCGGTATCTCCAACGTATGCCTGTGTGTGGAGGGGTGGTTAGTGGTGTCAGATGATAAGAATGTTTTTGAATAAGACATCATTTGTGTGTTCAGACTTTGCAAAAATTAGTTAACTGGATTCCCTGCTGGCGTCATCCTTGGGAGTTGTACAGAGGTATTATTATCAGGCAGAAGTTTGGATAGTCAAAATGTGAGTGAGTGAGGTTTAGCTGATGATCAGTATTATCACGTAGATCTTATAGGTAAATCATTGTTTCCTTTTAAATATCCAAAACATATTCAACCCAAACTTCTATTTATTCTTGGAAAAATTTTTGTAAAGATGTGCAATATATTTAGGAGTTGTCATCATCTGATACCTGCTATTCGTAGAATTTCTTCACAAAAGACTAGAAGAAACAGTCAGGATGAGTGATAGCCAAGCACATTAACTTAAAAACAAATGTCTTTGGAGTTATTAACCATTTAAAATAAATTTAATATTCTAGAAAACACATGAGTTTTAGTTGTTTGAGAAGGAACTCAATTCCGGTACTTTACTGGTATTCCATAATAATGCCCTATAATACAAAGAGAAATCCTCTGAAGAGCTCAAAGGGATCTAGTTTCATGTTTGGATCATGAGCTTCTTTTAGTATTCTTTACATAGCTGCTTTAGTTTCTCCTGTAAAATAAGTGGGAAAATAATTTTTAACTGGGAAAAGGTGAAAATTCATATATAAAAGGATTACCCCAAAGCATGTAGCATATAAATCAAAATGAAAAACTTTAGGGTTTGTAAAAAATGTTCAAAGATAGCTAAAAATTGATTCTTGGACACAGGTAGAATTCTTTCATAAATAATTTTCATAAAAAAATCAGAAAAATGCTTGCTTCTTGTGAGGCGCATTGACTGGCAGGGGGCACATAACTTTCTGGAATGATAAGAGTGGTCTTTGTCTTGATAGGGGTGTGGAATGATAAGATAATTACATAACTAAAAAGTAACAATCACTAATGCAAATTTACATATTCCTGTGATATTTTTAATTGACAGGCACCGCCTTAATGAGATACATAATGAAAAGTTTCGATTATACAAATTAAAGATGATGGCAAAGATGCAAAAATATCTCCATTCCAGCAGATGTAGGCGGAAGTATGTATTATTTATTTTATATCAGTTAATTACATGGATTTATGGGTGATGCTCTTTTAAGAAAAAATTTTGCAAAATGATTAGAAGTATTTAGAAAGAATGTTTTGTTGGTGTTGAATATGTGCTGACATTTTAAGGCAACTTTCTTTTTGCCTCAGTAAACTGAAGCCAAATAATGAGGTCCCAGGTGAATCAATTAATGATGATTTCACTTCATTATTTTCAGCAATGAATTTAACATATATGTTTTTGTTCTTTTATTTAATTTTAAATCTTCTCTTGGGTAGACTCATCTTGTCTCATTTTGAAGACAAACAACTACGAAAGGCCTCATTGGGTATTATGGGAACTGAAAAATGCTGTGATAATTGCAAATTCAGGTAAAGATTTTTTCTTCTAGATGAACATTCTAAAAGTGTTTCTCTTTCTTTGCAAACAATTTTTAATTGAATTTTTGTTAATAACTATGTGAATTATAGTTATCTATACATTTTTATTTTTAAATGTGTTTTTATTTATTGGAGAGAGAGAAAGAGGGAAAGAAACATCAATGAGTTGGAAACTTTAATTGGCTGCCTCCTTCACCGCCCCCTACTGGGGATTGATCCTGGAACCCCTGGCATGTGCCCTGACCAGGATTTGAACTGGCGACTTCTTGGTACATGGGTTGATGTTCAACCACAAACCACACCAGCTGGGCATGCATTATAGGTTTTTTTTTAAACAAAATTTAAAAAGATATTTAAATAGATGACAAAGCAAACAATATTAGAGTATTTTGTTTTATAAATAGACAAACCAATAAAGTGGAAGACCTAAATCTAAACATAGCAACAGTTACATTAAATGTAAATGGTCTAAAACATCATTTAAAGGCTGATATTCTTAGAATTGGTTTAAAAATATGACCCAACTAAGAACATTATCAGAGGTAAATAAGGACTTTACCTGATGATAAAAGGGTCAGTCTACCAATGTATTAGTCAGGGTTCTTCAGAGAAACACACACACACACACACACACACACACACACACACACACAGAATTTAAGGAATTGGTGTATGCAGTTGTAGGGGTTGGCAAGCTGGCAGGCTGGAAAATTGGGCAAGATTTCTTTGTTAACAATCTTGAATCACAATTCCTTGTTTTCCAGCAAAACTCAATTTTTGCCCTCTAAGATCTTCATCTGATTGGATGAGACCCCCTCACATTACCAAAGGGAATCTCCTTTATTCAAAACAACTGATTGTAAATATTAATCACATCTGAAAATACTTCTATAGCAACATCTACATTAGCATTTGACCAAACAAGCGGGTAACAGAGCTTACCAAGTTGACATATAAAGTTAGTCATCATATCTAAGAACACGAAATCCCCATAATGTGTATATATTTAACCAAAGAACTAACAGAATGAATGGAGAAATAAATCCATAATTACAAGTTACTTCAATCTCTTTTCTTGCTAATTAACGGAACTAGTAGACAAAATCAGTAATAAGATAGGAGAATTAACAGGACTGCCAACAGACTGGATCTAATTAACTTCTATAGAACCCTCCACCCGACAGCAGCAGATACACATTCTTTCAGGTGCCAATGGGACATTCATAAACACAGGCCATGTTCAGGGTCAAAAAACAAACCATAACAAATTTAGATTATAAAATATATGGCATGTAGTTAAAGCAATCCTGAAAAAGAAATTTGGAGCATTAAATACTTAGAATAAAAGTTTCCAATCAGTAATTAAGCTTCCATCTTAAGAAGCAAATAAGAGCAAAGCTAGCTAAAAGGAAGCAAAAGGAAGGAAATAAGAAAGATAGGAGTGTAAGTCAATGAAATAGAAAACAGGAAAACAATTGAGAAAACCAATGAACTCCAAAGCTCATTCTTTGAAAAGATCAATAAAATTGATAAACACTCATAACAAAAAAACAGGAGGCACAGATTACCAATATCAGGAATGAAAGGAATTTTGCTACAGACCCAACAGACATAAATAATGATAAGGAAACACTATGAGTAGCTCAGTGCACAAGATGAGATGGAGTAATTCCTGATAACCTCAAGCTAATGAAACCTACAGTGAAATAGATAACCTGAATAATCATGCAGCTGTTAAAGAAATTGGATCCTTGTTTAAAAAGACCTCTGTAAATAAATTCCTTAGCCCAGTGGTCGGCAAACTCATTAGTCAACAGAGCCAAATATCAACAGTACAACCATTGAAATTTCTTTTGAGAGTCGAAAACCAACTTCTCCACATGGGCCACGACGTTTCAATCGCACTGTATGTGCACCCCACATGTGGTATTTTGTGGAAGAGCCACACTCAAGAGGCCAAAGAGCTGCATATGGCTCGCAAGTCGCGGCACACTGCCTTAGCCCAAATAGTCTGAACAGTAAATTATATGAACATTTACAAGAAATAATGCCATTTCTGCTGTATGATTCCATTTATATGATATTCTCCTAAACATAAGACTATACTATCGATGAAGAAAAGATCAGTGGTTGTCAGAGGTGTTAGGAAGGGGAAAGTATGATTACAAAGGAATGGCACAAGGGAGTATTTTACAACGATGAATTATGTCCTGATTATGGTGGTAACAGTTGTGGGGGTGGTTAGATGAGTCCACATTTGACTCCTTGGATGTGTTTAAATTTGTAAATTTAACTGAATTTTAGTTGAAAAATATAGTAAAAACCAAAGATATACCTAGTTGAATTAACTGTATACCTAGGTGTGATAACTATATTACTGTGAGACAAAATAAGTATTTTTTAGGATGGAGATTTCTCTCTGTAGCAATAAATGGTTCCTTCACCAAGGGAATAGTCTTGTTTTGTGGACCTTAAAAAATAACAACTCTACAAATGTATAAAGCACAAATTGACAGAACAGCAGGAAGGAATCAACAAATCCACCATGAAGTAGGAGACTGATATAAAATTTTAATTATTGGTAGGTTAAGCAACCAAAAAATTAGTAAAATTGTTGAAAATTTGGTCAACATAGAAACAAGTTTGATTTTTCAGACACCTTATACCAAGCAATTAGAGCAGTGTGTCTCAAACATTTTCTTCATGCCTACATAGTTCATGATATTACCTACACAGCACTGGAGGCTCGTAGAGTCTTGGTTCTGTCCAGGCCCCTAAGGTCTGAGTGATTAACCTTTCAGCATACCTATATCCATTTGCAGCACACTGGTTAGGAAGCACTGAATTAGAGACTACACTTCTTACACGTACATGAAATATTTATAAAAAATCAACTATGAATTAGAGCAGGGATTGGCAAGCTATAGACATGGGCCATTTTGTTTATGTATTATTTACAGCTGTTTTGCACTGTTTGAGCTGAGTAGAGACCATATGGGTCACAAAGCCTAAACTGTTTACTCTTTGACCCTTAAAAAAAAAGTTTTCTGACACATGTCCCAGACTACAGCATGTCTCAAATGTTTCAAGTGTTGAAATCAAACACACCATATTTCTCCACAATGCAATTGAATTAGAAGTAGATAGAGGATAAACAAATTCTCACTCATTTTGAAAACTGAAAAGGACACTGTAACTCATGGATCAAAGGAAATCTAAAACTGGAAATTAAAATTAAACTTAGTGATAATTACAATTATGTGCATTAAAACTTGTAAGGCCCTGGCCGGCGTTGCTCAGTTGGTTAGGCGCCACCCCGTATACCAGAAGTTGCTGGTTCCGTTCTCAGTTGGGGCACATGCCTGGGTTTCAGACTCCATCCCCAGGACGGGGCATGCGGGAGGCAGCCAATCATTGTGTCCCTCTCCCTCCTCTGTCTCTGAAATCAATAAAAACATATTTTTAAAATACCTGTATGAAGCAGCATCAGGGGTACTTTGTGGGAATTTTAAATACTTATCCTGGAAGACAAATTAAGTATCTTACTAAAGAAGCTAGGAGTATAAACAAGTCTTTTTTTCCTCCCTAAGCATATTATATCTGGGATACTGAATATATTCTTATTGCTATTTCAAAGATATTTATTATAAAGAAAGCAACTGAATTAGGTAGTTGAACATTATTATTAGATTTTTTTCTCTAAGGAGTCCTTTTGCTCTCAATCTGCTTGAAAGAATTCACATTTGTACTCATGATGACTTCAAATCTACGTGAAGGATGGCTTAGGAATTTAACTTCTAAAAAGGACTTAAATAATAAGTTTATCATCCATGTGTTATAGTTTACAGTCATCAGAGTTTAAACTAAAAATGTATTTCATAGATTTGTTTTTAAGTTAAAAATTTTTTTATACCAAACCTCTTTTTCCAACGAAACCTAACACGGAAGTCCAATCTATAATAATAAAAGCATAATGTCCTAATTAGACTGGAGGTCCTTCCAGATGTCCTTCCAGATGAAGCCGCTAAGGAAGCCCAGGTCCCAGTGTCAGAGGCAAGCCTGTGCTGGCAGCTGGGGAAGGAAGGCCTACACTGTATGGATATTGTCCATCGTCCCTCTAGTCTATACTAGAGGGTAATATGCTAATTAGACTGGGAGACCTTTCGGACAAAGTCATGGTGGTAGGGCTGAGGCAGGGGTGATTAGGGGTGATCAGGCTAGGAGGAGAAGGCAGTTGGGGGTGATCGGGCTGGCGGAGGCTCAGTTGGGGGCAAGCAGGACGGCATGGGGGGCAGTTGGGAGTGAGCAGGCTGGTGGGGGGGCAGTGGGGAGCTAGCAGGCAGGCAGGCAGGCAGGCAGAGTGGTTAGGGGCAATCAGGCAGGCATGTAGGTGAGTGGTTAGGAGCCAGCAGTCCCAGATTGCGAGAGGGATGTCTAACTGCCCGTTTAGGCCCTATCCTAGGGGTCCCAGATTGGAGAGGGTGCAGGCCGGGCTGAGGGCACCTGCCTTGTGCACGAATTTTGTGCACTGGGTCACTAGTATTTATATAATCAATAATTCGAGCTCTTCTAGCTCTAATTCTGATCTCTGATTGCTTGAACTTCCTATCCTTCTGTCTTTGGTCTGAAGAGCTTCCTATGAAACTTGGGTTCTAGGGCACTAGGGTTGAGAACCATTAGTATATTATATCTGTGATACTATATTATAGTTTGCATTTCATATTTTATATACTTCACATGCTCTTGGCTGTAATGAACTTTGTAGCTTCTGAAACAGTTGGCACATTTGTGATATTTTTTATTTGGCTAATATTACACTATTTTTATTTACGCTCTCTAACATATTTTTATTTAGATTGTATAATTGCCTTTCCATTGATGACTCAGATGATAAGCCACAGGACTTTGGTCTACAAGCATTCCAGCTTTTATCTGCCGTGAACATCTTAGGAGAAATGTTTGGAGTTGGGGTTCCAATTTTATTTCTCCAAGGATCTGTAAGTATATCTATGAATCACCTTCATAGTTCTCCTATTATACTTTTCTTCAGAGGTTTGCTGCATTATGACTAGCTTTGGCTTTAGAAGTTATTACAAACTCAGAGAGTCATATTAAGTTTCAGCTAAGGACCACATTCATTACACTTGACAAAAGCTGTGTGTATCGTATCTACTGCTGTTTTCATATTTCAAGCTGATTTTCAGCTCTGAACCTCAGGCTGGAAGCAAGTTTATTACATCGCAGTTGGATAATCCCCAGGCTGGTTTTTCTTAGAATAATTTTTAAAAGTTAACTTTCATTGTGTCAAGGGATAAGAAGAACAAAATTGTATCTTTTGGTGTCCTGGAAAGTAGTAAATTCTTTGAGTAAAACTTTAATCTCATCAATTATTTATAAAAGCAGTATTTGGCAGTATATTTTTTCTTTCTTTTTATTCTCTTTCTTAACAGAAGTGCTTAGAATTCCAAGGAAGTTTTCTTTTTTTTTCACTTTACCAATACTTAAATAGTCAATTCAGTTACTTTTTTTGATTAATATGCCAATATTATGTGGACAATTATAGGTAAACGTGAGTAAGTCATGACCCTTGCAATTAAAGAGCTTTGTTTGTAGTCCTTTTGTTTCTATGATTTTATTCCTGATTTAGAAGTTGGTAGAGCAAAGCTAACTATTATATGTTTATATTAGTTGAATAAATCAAAAGTGAGATAAATCCTTTGCAAATATGTATATTTATTAAAAATGTACTTAGAAGTAGAGATTAAAATTCTCACTTTATAGATATAGAATTAAAAAAATAATTTAGGTAAGCATTTATTTTTTTTAAATACCTGAATGCTTCATGTAAAGATTGTCTGAGTTTTTATTATGCTTAGAAGGGGACATGTTAAATTAATTAGTCATAAATACTTTTGATGAAATATGTTAAAAACATGTTAACTTTTTGGGTACTTATATGTTTTTTGATTCTGAATGGAGTGAAAAATTTGCCTTAAATGACAAGTTAGATTAGAAATTTAATAATAGTGTGCCTAAGGAACATGGTTTTAGCTAGTATGAGTTCTTCTTTTAATAAAAAGAATTTAAGTTGAAAAGGATAGATTAAATATAATTGAGCTCTATGAAAATATCTTCTGTCTCTGTCACTTTCAAAACCTGTGTATCCCAGTTGAATGTATAATTTATAAAAATTATCCTTGTTATAGTTTGGTTTAACCCAGTAGTATCCAGTGTCAACAAATGAGTGTCAGTGGGCTCCTCGACAAACCTGTGCTGGTCACAGAGGGATCAGATTTCACCTGTTATTTGAAAACCAAGTCATTCTGCTTATACTGACAGTCTCTTCTGGGAGCCCTCAAATTAAGAAGTTTATTCTTGGTGAAATTTTATATTACCCTTGCTAGGTGAAGGTGTAAAACTTTTAAAAAAGTACTCCTTAATGAAAATTTGTAGACATTAACTACAGTGAAAATAAGCCAAGTTTTTTTTCTTCTCCTTCCATTTCAGTGGTCTTGATATTGTTTTAAAATGTTTAATTGTATTTCCTTTGGGAATTTAGTAAGTTGTACCACCTTAACGAATTTAGGCAAAATTAATACATTTGTATATAATTTTGATTTGTAAGATGATACATTTCTTAAACTGAGAACTCTAGGAATTTATTTAAAGAGATAATATTTGTTCGTACTTGCATCTGAATACAGACAAAACGTGAAAATGTTGAATGACAGGCCATACCTGTTTCTAAAATTTCAGACTGCATTTTATATCGAAATGTTTTGAAAACACTAACCTCTTGACAGTGTTCAAGGGCTGAATGTTTTGAAACATGAATACAACATAAAATACAATGTTTATATTAGGAAGCTCATAGTCACTCAATTTAAACAGAAAGGTACTTATTACTGGGACCCTTTCATTAAATAGCTCATAGAATTGTTGATACGATTTTACTACAAAATAGTCCACCATGAGCTGTTGCCTCTTCTCTGATCGAGAAGCAATTTGTCAATTTTAGAAGCTGCTGATACAGCACCTGACCTCACATAGCACTGAACAAGGGAGCTGTAACAACCAGGAAGCTTCTATTTCTCTTCCTCTGGGAACCATCCCAAACCTGCTGTGTGTGATCTGTGTCAACAAAATGGATGCTACTTGGTACTTAGGAAGCCAGCAGCTGTGTGCTAGATTCTTGCTAACACTTTCTTGTGCAAGGCAAACAGCTCCACAGTCATGCACCTGCAAAAACAGCAGAGGAGTTACCCAGCCTCACTCTGCTGCTTACAGATGTCACGTAAATGCCCCTGATTAGTGGAACTTAAATAATATTCAGAACCCTAGCTGGGAGGGAGATTGAGAAATAGTATTTGCAACTTCCCAGATTCTGTGGTAGAAGTTGCAGCGGCCAGGTTAGAATGACCCTTGAATTACAATCTGCCATGTACACACCACATATGTACATTAGATAGGAGCAATTTTCCCTAAAGCCCCATGATCCTTTACTACTGTATGTATTTGAAAGTAGTATTTAAATGTGTGGGATGGATAAAAGAGGTAGTAAGAGGGCAAAGTCACTGGAAAAGTACTTTCTAGAGAGTGAAGGCGGGCGAGGCACCTCCATTGGCGGGACATGACAGACTAGGTTCCCCCATTTGTAGAACCTGATGGCCTGGAAGAGTCTGCCACTGAAATGCTCTCGGCACTTAGGACAAAATGCCTCAAAAGCAGCGCCCTGCTTTTCCTGAGTGGTACCGCATATCTGAGGGGATTAAGTAAACTGGGCTGTTGCATCACACACACATTGCTGTTAACACCCATACTTGTAGTCCAGAGCTGTAGATTATGATCACTGATTTCACACAATAATGTATATTCCTAAAGGGTCTAAATATCAAAGGTTAAATGTTACAAACATATTCAAACCTATACATTGAGAAATACATGTGAATTACCGTATTTGCCGGCGTAGAAGACGATTTTTTTGGCCCTGAAAAATATGCCTCCAAGTGGGGGGTAGTCTTATACGGCGAGTATATAACAAACTCTGTATTTTGAGTGGAAATGTTAGGGGGTCGTCTTATACGCCCAGTCGTCTTATACGCCGGCAAATACGGTATTTTCAGGGCCAAAAAATCGTCTTATACGCCGGCAAATACGGTATGTGTGAAATTGAAATTTCCTGCCATTACTCTTAAGCCACAAAAATGAACACTATTTTGATTAATTTTTATTTGTGACTTAAGTATTCAGAGCAAGCAGGATGGACAAATTTTTAAAAAAAATATATTTTATTGATTTTTTTTTACAGAGAAGGGAGAGGGATAGAGAGTTAGAAACACCGATGAGAGAGAAACATCCATCAGCTGCCTCCTGCACACTCCCTACTGGGTATGTGCTCAAAACCAAGGTACATGCCCTTGGCCGGAATCGAACCCGGGACCCTTTAGTCCGCAGGCCAACGCTTTATTCACTGAGCCAAACCGATTAGGGCAATTTTATAGATTTTTAAAGCTGAAATTTAGTGTTAAATACAAAGGATCAATAGACAGCTCTGTGTTTTATTTAGCCCATTTCAATAAATAAGCATATTTAGATACTGATTTTTTTAATTTCTGCTTTCAGAATTCACAGCGTCTTCCAGATAGATATCGCAGTCACAAATTATTTGGCAGCGGCAAGGATCAATCAAGGAGTTGGTGGAGAGCTTTTTCCAATCACCTCATGACCGAGGGATTCTTGGCAGAAGTTCCTGGGCGTAGCAAATATATAAAGATTTGCGTCCTTACAGGAAAGGTAAACACTGTGGAAGTCTGCAGTTTGGTTAATTTTCCTCACTGTGCATTAAAAGATTCTTCTTGCATTCAATAGGGTAGAAATTGGCTTCATAAAACCAACTCAGGATCATCTCCTCAGCAACTTATGCTTCAAGTTAATGAAGAATTGTGCCCAAGGAAGTTTCATCAATCAAGGTTCGTTTTTCAGCATTTATTTTTTATTTTTTTTAACATTTGGGGGTCTGGGTCAGTGTGAGAAAGATAAATCATAGAACACTTTTCTTGGTTGGTAGGAAGTAGTTGAGGATAGTATTCAGAGAGCTGCTTTCTCATTGATTCAAAAAGCAGCATTGAGGTCAATGTTGAAGAATCCATATACCATATTTCCTGCTGATGTGTAGAGAGTGGGAGGGGATACACTTGTTGACTACCTTTTAGTATCTTTACATGATAACGGTCATTTATCAGGTTTTAAAAATTGAGATATAATTGACATAACATTGTTTAAGTATGAAGTGTACAGTGTGTTGGTTTGATACATATATCTATAGCAATATAATTGACACAGTTGCCTGAGCTATCTTTCTTTATAAAGTCACATAATTATTCTTTTTTGTGTTGAGAAAAATTAAGATCTAGTCTCTTAGCAACTCTGAAGTTATAACATAGTATTTATTGACTATAATCACAGTGTTGTGCATTAGGTTATCAGTTTTTCTTTTAAACTTAAAAAGCTTCCGATGTAAACTTTTAACCTTAAAGAGCTTAATACACTCCAGAGCTTTTTCTGGGGGGGAAAAAATCAATTTTAAAAATCATCAGTTCTAAAAGTAATTTAATCTCATCTGCCTTTCTGAGTGTGGAGATACGATGATTAGATAATTACATTCAGGATATTAGATGATTACATTTTAGATAATTACATTTTAACATTCTCGATAATTGAACTTTATTGTTTTTTCAGTTCTAAAACCGTGTCTCCAGGCACAGAGCAGCATTCCTCTCATCAGGTGCCCACCAGCTTAACTGTGGAAAAGGTTTGTTTTCATTAAAGAGGTGGTTCTTATTTATTTCATTTTTACTTCTATTTAAAAATTTTATATTTAGTTCTCCTTCAATTAAAGACGAAAATGCCATATATAACAGAACATAAAATTTGGAGAAGTAATATGAACAGAGAAAAATGTGCAGTATATGATTTCTGGGGTTAATAGAGGTATTTGAGAAAGTAACACTGATTCTTTTAAACCTATTTTATAACTCCTTTGTTTTGAAATTTTGTATGTGTGTGTGCATTTACATATTATGATACTGGCATAGTAGATAGAAAAAATAAGCCTGATTGCTAAATAATCTAATGAAAGTCTCTCTCTCTCTCTCTTACACAGACACACACACACACACACACACACACACACACACACATTCTTGCTTTGTTTTTGGATCTTTGGTAACTATTACATATTAAATACTTACCCAGAGGCAGATTTCAGCTAATTAGAATATGGGAGTAATAGAATAATCTGCTGAATTCAATTTTTTGGTGAACTTTTTCTGCTTTATCAAAGTTATGCAGAATGTAATTGAATTATTTTTGTAACTTGGGCTCTTGCTATGTCTCAAAAATTCTTTTGATCATATATTTTCTATAGATTTGGGAGGAATGGGACATTATGTTGTATTTCTAACTGCTTTTAGAACCCTAAAAGTTAGTAATCAAGATTTAATTTACTTGATAATTTAGTTAGGAAAAATTGTCACTGTAAGATGTTGTTTCTTATTTTCTTCATATTTTAAAGTTTTTTGAAATTTCTAATTTTAAAAAATGGAATTCTTTATATTTAAAATCAGTCTGACTTGAAGAAGATGTATTCCTACAAAGCACTTGATAAAATTTCTTCTGGGAGTAACATCCCTACACAAAGGTACAGTTCAAAATTTTTATTTTCTATATTTACTTTATCAGCACTTTCTCTCTGTCCTAAAGAGAAAGGCCTAGCAGACATGTGGCCATTTCACTGGCAAAAGGAAGTTAAAGCATAAGCCTCCAGTTTTATAATTTTTAAACAGACCTATAAAATGATACTGGTGATCTTATCTAATAAAAGAGTAATATGCATATTGACCATACTTCCACTATATCCACCAGCCAATCAGAGCAAGTATGCAAATTAGTCCCAATCAATATGGCTTCAGCCACAGAGAGCAGGAGGGAGGCGTGGGTTTCCCAGGTAATGGAAGAAGCCAAGCTTTCCGCCTGCCTTGGCCGGCCTAAAGCTCCAGTCAAGGCTACGAAGTTTCAATTATAGAAGGTAAACAAATCCAAACAAATGGCGGCAGCCAGGGAGCAAGCAGAAGGCTTCGCTCTACTCAACAGAATGCTAGCGATGAGCTGGTAGAGGGAAACAGGAGGTGGTAAATCTTAAGGGTAGGGAATTAAATCGGATCCAGGACATGCAGTTCCTTTCAAGCACTTAGGTTGATCATAAAGGCAATTTGGAGCTAAGGAAAAGTTTTAAGTAAAACAGTGGCATAATCAAATGTATGGTTGATAATAGGAGTGACAAACATTTTCTACAAAGGGTCAGATAGTAAATATTTTAGGCTTTGAGAGCCATGTGGTATCTGTCTCATTATACTCAACTAAACCGTTATGGTCTCACAGCTGCCTTAGATGATAGGAAAATGAATGAATGTGGCTATGTTCCAATAAAACTTTATTTGTGGACACCGAAATTTAAATTTCATATCATTTTCACATGTCACAGAATGTTCTTTTGATTTTTTAAAAATCATTTAAAAATGTAAAAGACCATTTTTAGCTTAGAAGCTTTACCAGCACAGACGGATTTGGCCTGTGCACCCTAGAGTGGAGGGGATGGATTTCATGATCAGGGTGTAGACCAGGGCTGGGCAAACTACAGCCTGCGGGCTGGATCTGGTGATTAAAACTATTGAATTAAAAAAACCCCAAAAGACCATACCCTTTTATGTAATGATGTTTACTTTGAATTTATATTAGTTCACACAAACACTCCATCCATGCTTTTGCTCTGGTCCTCCGGTCCAGTTTAAGAACCCATTTTGGCCTTCGAGTCAAAAAGTTTGCCCACCCCTGGTGTAGACACACCGGTAAAGTGGCTATGCAGAAGCCTTTGCAAGAGATGACGGTTTCTTAGACGAGGGACGTGGCAGTGGATGTGGAGAGAAATAGATTTGTAAGATAAGTAGGGGACAGAATGGTTAGGGTTCAGTGATTGAAAAGGTAGGTGGGTTCAGGAAAACAGAGGGTTTGAGCATAACCCTTAAGGTCCTGTCTTTGCAGGTGGGAGTGTTGTCATTTCCTTCCCTGGGCAATAAGAGGAACACAGGCTTGAGGGGCTGAATGGTTAGGAAGTGAGGTTAAAATTAGGAGTTTAGTGATAGGCACACTGATTTTGAGGGACCTGTTGAGTGTTCCAAAATGAATTTTAATATATGAGGTTGATTTATAGAAGTGAGAAGGATGCTACCTATTAATAACTATTACTTTAAAGTTCATTTTCATTAAAATAATACATGCAGCCCTAGCTGATTTGGCTCAGTGGATAAAGGGTTGGCCTGTGGGCTTAAGGGTCTTGGGTTCAATTCCAGTCAAAGACTTGTACCTTGGTATAAGGTTCAGTTCCCAGCCTGGGTCAGGGAGAGTGTGGGAGGCCACTGATAGATGTATCTCTCTTACTTCATTGTTTCTCTCTCTGTCTCTCTCCCTTCCACTCTCTGAAAATCAATGGAGAAAATAACCTCAGGTGAGGATTAACAACAACAAAGCATGTATATGGTTTTTAAAATCAGTTGTTACCTAAAGACATAACAATGCATACCAGTTCACATCCTTCCCAGCCCCCCTTGGTTTTGTTCTATAGCAGCAGTCCCCCTCAAACATTCCAGCTGTTTTTCTGGTACTTGCCACCATATGTCTAAGTGACATGCTGAGATTACTGTTTTTTGACTTAACAGTTTGAGAAATTTTCTGTTGACATCTGTAATGGTAGATTAGGGCTATGTCCCCCTTCTCTCCTTTCAGCTCCTTCATTCCCTCCCCCCTCCCCAACATAATTATATTTCAAGTTTTGGTCACATCAATAACTTGTTTTTTACATTGTTATCTATTCAAATATTATATACTATTAAGCCAAACTGTTATTATGGCTACCACTAACTTAATTTTCTTTGATAATAATATTTGCCTATGTATGTGTGTTTTTTTGGGTTTTTGTGCTTGGTTTTCGGTGTTCCTATTATTAATTTTGCTTTTTTCCTTTTTCAAACTCTTTTTGTTTGTTTACTCTCTGGAGAGTTCCTTGACTTTATATCCCCTCCCATCTAATGAAGTTTTATTTTTTAAGTATATATATATATATATATATATATATATATATATATTTCTTTTTTAAAAATATATTAATACACACACATACATACATATACACTAGCAACCTGGTGCACGAATTTGTGCACATTGAAAAGGAATATAATTAGAAGAAATATTTTAATATTTCTATTTGCTTTTTCTCTGTAATGGAAGTGTCAGAGCCGCTGCCAGCCACTGTCTGCGGAGTGATCAGTGGGGTGATTGGGCCCCCACCTGACTCCCTCAGCTCCTGCTGCCGCTGCCAGTGGTTGCCATCTGCCGGGCGATCAGACCCCTGCTCACATCCGCTTTGGTCTGGGACCACCTGGTCACCTGTTCCACCATTCCACTGTGGTCCAACTCTCCTCGGGACCCATCAGGGGTGCCTCACTGCCACTTGCTCTCTTTCTTCTTTCTTTAATAGCAATCTTTTTTTGTTTCATGGATACAATATCTCCACTTACCTCTTTGGTGATATTCATTATAGTTATTTTGAATCTTTCTCCTTTGTACTTGTAATAGCATTCATAGGCAAAATCCTTTTCTTTTTTTTCTTTTTTAAAAAATATATCTTTATTGATTTTTTACAGAGAGGAAAGGAGAGGGATAGAAACTTAGAAACATCAATCAGCTGCCTCCTACACACCCCCTTTGGGGATGTACCCGCAACCATGGTACATGCCCTTGACCGGAATTGAACCTAGGAGCCTTTAATTTGTAGGCTGATGCTCTATATCCACCAGCCAAACCGGTTAGGGCAGCAAAATGTTTTTCATTTAACATTTTCCATGTGTATTTCTGCTTCAGGGATATGTTATCCAGAATTTTGCTAGTATATATGATAATAAAATTTATTTGTGAAATAATTTAAAATACCATTTTGCAATAGTACATTATTGTAAATATTTTCATAAATAATAAGATGATTGTCAATATAATTATACTAGAAGCCCAATGCACAAAGATTCGTGCAAGAATAGGCCTTCCTTTCCCTGGCTGCCTGCACCATCTTTCTCCTCTGGCCCCAGAGGTGACTCTTTCTGCTCCGATCCTGCCTTCCCACTCTGCCCAGAGGCCCTGAGCAGCTGGGGTGGTGCAGAATGCCTGCATCATCACCATGGCAATGACGCAAGCATCCCAGCTGCTTGACGCCTGCTTATGCAAATCAACCCACCAACTTTGTTGGGTTAATTTGCATACATACTTCTGATTGGCTGGTTGTCGGTGTGAAGGTACAGTCATTTTGCATCTTTCTATTTTATTAGTGTCGATTATTTAAAACACACTTATAATTTTCTTGAGTAACCAGCTTTTTGCACTGCAATTATCTTTCTTTGGGTTTAAATCTATTTAATTTTAGTGATAGAATTTGATCATTGTGAACATGAAATCTTCCTTTATATGCAGATTTTGAATTCTTGCTATAGAGAAATTTGTAATGCTTAAATAGGAAGCATCTTCACTTTCTCCCCAAAAGCAGGAATTTATTTAAATTTGGTATCTTTCATATAAGCTATACTATACAGTTGCATTTTTATAACTTTTCCTCTTTATAATTAATAAATGAGATGTGCTTGTAAATATTGATTTTCTATATAGTTTGCTGCCTAGTACCTTTCATACCATGTTGTTTGCTAATTGGGTGTTATTTATCCTTTTTAGGCGTCAAAAGCAAAATTACTTCTTTTGGTTTAGTTTTATTTGATTTTAAAGAACATTGTAAATAATTTCATTAATCTCATACTGATGTTCCCTACTATCTAAAGATTAGCAATTTCATAGCAAAGAATAATAGATTGTATCCCTTTTGGCTAAAAAAAAATGTTATCTTCTCTAAAGGAAAGAATTATTTTCTTTCAAAGCATGTGGTTGAGAAGGAATATGTGCAAATGCTTAAGTACACTAATTTTGTGATGAACTCTTATTACAGTTTTAACGTTACCATGATAATGAATGTATTTGACCCCGGATGTTTAAAATCTAAGCTGCCATATAGGTAACAATGCCTTACTAGTATTGGTAAGAATACACGTTAGCATAAGGCTTGAAAATATATTCTTATTTTGGGTGAAATAAAAAATGAACTTGGAGAAAGAAGAGTTTTTATTATTTATTTTCTTTTAAATGTTTTAGCCTCACCGTGCCATCACCAGTAAAATCTTACAAGTCTTCAGAACCTGTTATTTCGGCTCAAGAGCAGGAGACTCAGGTATGACTTTTGTATAAAGGCAGGTAGTTTTTGAGAAAATGGTCAGGTCTATGCATGCTTGAAATTCTGTTGCCAGTATTTTAAAAAATTGTTCTTAAGTGTTTGAGAGTTCAGTTTTGATTTTAGATTTTTTTTTCATCCTAAGGGAAAATGTAATATTTGAAGCTCTTAAAATGAAGGACTAGATTTTTCTAAGTATATTTTTAAAAATATTGAGTTGTTTCTTTGTTCTTTGTTTAGACCACATTATATGGCAAATTGCTAGAAGCGAGGCAGAAACTTGCTAGTAAGTTGGATATTCCTCCAGTTATCCTGGCAACAAATAAGATACTGTTGGATATGGCCAAAATGAGGTAAATTATTTATTTGTTTATGTTCCAACTTAATTTTCTTCTAACGTAATAGGTTTGTAAAACATATCTTAAGTGACAATGACTATGGCTCCAACCGTCACATCTGTTGGGTTTGATATCTGTCCCATCTGATGGTGACTTCCACATCTTCCATGCTGCTGCCAATGTCTCTTCTCTGAGCTTTAGACTCAGGCTCCTACATGGAAACAACTGTCTCCAGCAATCAAACCCAGCACATAAACAATCTGTCATAATCCACAAACACTCCTTACAT
Organism: Vespertilio murinus; assembly: GCA_963924515.1. Classification (NCBI taxonomy): domain Eukaryota; kingdom Metazoa; phylum Chordata; class Mammalia; order Chiroptera; family Vespertilionidae; genus Vespertilio; species Vespertilio murinus. Next base: position 15,874,934 of record OZ004707.1, read on the forward strand.
GGATTTCATTCAAATACCAAAACTCTTCTTTCTGAATTCTTTGTTTTTGTTACAACATGAGGTTCCCAATCACACATGTTTAAAACCTATGATATTATTTTCATTCTTCTAACCTATGTCCCCTTACTTTTACTTAAAGTTTCTAGATTTTTTTTATTAAATGTTTCTGATATGTCTGCCTCTGCCTTCCTCCCTTATTTTAGTATCACCATGTTTATCTGGACCATTACCCTTAGCCTATTGCAAAAGCCTTTTAACTAATTACTCTTTCCTTAGCCTCTCTCTTTGTGTTTTATCTGATATGTGACTACCAAATTAACCTTTATCATGTGAACTTGTACTTAACTAGATTCCCACTATGTTAATTTCTTTAGCTTACAATTCAAGGCCCTCCATGTATGAACTTAAACCTACTTTTCCATCTGAGTCACAGAATGTTAAATGGTTCATCTTATTTAGGGTTTTTACCATTTGTTGAAGACCCCTTTTCAACCTCCATATACTTTCTTACAATGGGGCTTCTTCCTTGTAGTTTCCTTGATTCCCCAAAACTCCTGTTAGGAAATTCTTCAAAATCTGGCTTTGTTATTATTTTCTCCATGAAGTTTTCCATGTTTGTATTAGCAAAGTAATGCCTGTTTCTAAAATTCATAAAGAACTAAATATAAATTTTAAAGATGTTTCTACAGCACTTATCACACAGTGCTTTATTTTTTTATTATTAGTGACATACATATGTTATGTCATCTAGATTTTAACCTCTGTGAATAACAGTAATATGTTCCTCATTTTTTTTTTTTTTTTGTATCTTTCAAAGCACCTACCACAATGTTTACTATGTGGTCAATAAATATTTAGAATAAATTATTTCCAAAGAATAGTTGCTTGATAATTTTGCCTCTTATGCCTCCTTTTAAAAAATTGTTGTTACATAATAGCCATGGGGATGTAAACTATAGCCTAGAGAATAAAGTCAATAATATTTGTTGCCCTGATTGTTTGGTTTGTTGTTACAGGGAAACACTTTATAAGTATTGAATGAGATTTTTTAAATTTCTTAGCCTCTTAGTTGTCTTCAATTAGTACCTCATAGTTTTTCTTTTCATATCTATAAAAGTGATAATAATGATAAGATCAGTAATAGAGTAGAACATTATGATAATAGACTATTTGCCAATTAGTACTGTGTTTTTGTGGTAATGGTGGTGCTGGAGTTTTTATTCATAAATTATTAAAACAGCTAAATATCAGCTATGTTGTTGGAATATAATGTTTCAATGATTTATTGACTTAAATTTTTTAAATGACAGACCTACTACAGTTGAACATGTGAAAAGGATCAATGGAGTTTCTGAAGGCAAAGCCACTATGTTGGCCCCTCTATTGGAAGTCATCAAACAGTTCTGTCGAACAAATAGCGTTCAGGTAAAGTACCGTGGCATAAGGAGTTCTGAGAGAATAAATATTTTAGACAATTTCAAAAACACCCTTCAAACGCAACATTTTCTCTATTTTCATTTCCACACCAGATATGCATGAAATGAATTCATATTTTTCTACAGTAAATCAGTTAATAAGAACATGTTAGAAAAAAAGAAAAGAAAAGAAGAACATGTCAGTTACCTGATTTTTTTTTTAATATATATTTTATTGATATTTTACAGAGAGGAAGGGAGAGAGATAGAGAGCCAGAAACGTCGATGAGAGAGAAACATTGACCAGCTGCCTCCTGCACAACCCCCACCTGGGACGTGCCTGCAACCAGTGTACATGCCCTTGACCGGAATCGAACCAGGGACCCTTCAGTCCGCAGACCGACGCTCTACCACTGAGCCAAACCGGCTTCGACTAGTTACCTGATTTTTAAGATGATACTGAAATAGTTGTCCAGGCTATTTATGTCTTTCTATTTTGTTGGAAGGTATTTTTTTTTTTTTAATTTGAGTAAGTACTGTGTTTTAGGTTGATGAATTATTTTACCTTCAAGTATAGATAGAAATTAGAGCTGTAATGTTATCCTTGTTATCAGTTGGTAAGGGGTTCAGGCCCTTTGTTTTTCTTTTTAAAATTTATTTTATTTTATTTTTCCATCACTATGCCCTCTTTCAATTCCATTCTTTCCCCTTCCCTCCTCTACTCCCCTCCCACCCCCCTGCGTTGTCCATGTCTGTGAGTTCTCTCTCTCTCTCTCTCTCTCTCTTTCTCTCTCTCTCTCTCTCTTTTGCTCAGTCCCTCCACACACCCTCACCCAGTCTGTATGAGTCTGTCTGTATTTTGGTAGTTCAGTTTGTTTATTTTCACATATGGGTGAAGTCATATGGTACTTGTCTTTCTCTGACTATTTTTCTTATTGTTGTATTCCCTAATTACCCTTCCATGCCAATCATGTTGTCTTTTGAAACTAAGTAGGTTTCATGGTATTTTGTCCATCGTAATGGCACTTTTTTTGTATCCTTTTATTTCCTCTTGCTCCACCACGTATGACCATTTTCACAGGTTTGTTTGGGTTTCTTTCTAAACTCCACATGCGACTCCAGTGACTGGATCTCACTTTAAAAATAATTCTCTAATTATAAGCAGAAACTCTTCTGCTTTTTGTATGTAATATATCCCTCTTTTAATATAGTATATTTTTGGTAACTTTAAATTTTCTTTTAATATCCTATATAATAAAAGCTTAGTATGCAAACTGTCCCCTTGTCCGGGAGTTGGGCCAGGTGGCAGGGCCAGCCTCGGGAAGGGAGGGAGGCCCGCGGCAGTGGCAGGAGGCCAGGGGGAGGGAGGGAGTTCCTGGCTGACAGCCAGCAGCCACTAGAGAACCTGCCAGTGCATGGATTTGTGCACCGGGCCTCTAGTGCTTATGTAAGACATCATGTGAAAATTCCTTATATTTCATATTGGGTTTTTTTTTTTTTAAACAATTTGATAAAAAAAATCTATACCAGTAGTAACTGAATATATATATTTTTTCTCTTTGGACACTTGATGATAGGATCTTCTTCATGAATTAGTGGTTTTATTTTTATTTTTTATTTTAAAAAAATACATTTTATTGATATTTTACAGAGAGAAAGGGAGAGAGATAGAGAGCTAGAAATGTCAATGAGAGAGAAACATCGACCAGCTGCCTCTTGTATATCCCCTACTGAGGATGTGCCCGCAACCAATGTACATGCCCTTGACCGGAATCGAACCTGGGACCCTTCAGTCCACAGACCAATGCTCTACCACTGAGCCAAACCGGTTTCGGCAGTGGTTTGATTTTTTAATGAGAGAATTATCCTCCTCAGATCCTCCTCAAGAGTAAATTGAAGTAGGGTAAAAATATCAATGCTCTAAAGGATAGGTATAAAACTTTTGAACCTTCTGAATAGAGAAAATGACTGTTAATTTCTGGTGGTTAGGAATTATGCCTGCACTGCTGTACAAATTGAAACCATTTACCAAAGAAATAAATTAATAAACGTCAGTACTTATTAAGCCAGCTTTGTTGTTCACTACTTTCATTAAGCTTTAACATATTTACTTAAAATTTTGAAGCAAAACTTAAGTATAGCATAATACAAGTCAAAAGTTATAAATATGAGGACATGGGTATTAAACCCACTAAGATGGTCATTTAAAAAAAGAAGTTAAAATCACTTGGTAGAAATAGATTTTATGAGAATTATAATGTTTTAAAAATGTCTAGCTCCTGCAAAGATGAATTCATAGTTGGCAGCTACTTAAAAAATCCTAAAAAGAGACAACTATTTTTTAAACTATACATAAAAAGTAGATTGAAACCACATACTATAGTCATAATGATACCTGTAACAAACTAATTGGAAAAAGTTAAAGATCCTAGACAGCCGTGGGCAAACTACGGCCCGAGGGCCAGATCCGGCCCGTTCAGCTGCTCTATCTGGCCCGCGGAGCCTAAAGAGCTGAGTGTTCTCTTGCTCTCCCCTCCGCTCTTTTACCAGCAGCCCAAGAGGAGAGTGCCAGCATGGTCAAGTTGCTTTTGTTCCTGCCCTCCGGTCCAGTTTAAGAATCCATTGTGGCTCTTGAGTCAAAAAGTTTGCCCACCCCTGCCCTAGACCCTTGTTGAATAATGTTGGAATCATTTTGATAAGGTTATTTATCTTTGTGGTTCATTGTATTACCTATAGATATATGAAGAAATATATTTATGAGCTTTTATTTGGGAAAAATGTAATTTTTGTATCCATATCCTATCATTTAGGAATTTTAATTAAAAATTATTGTAGCTGAATATTGGTTTATTCCTTGTTGAAAAATAGAAATGTTTGTTTGATTTTTTAATCTATATGACACCATCATATATATGGTGCCTAATTTTAGAATTTGAATTATCTGACCTAAGGCAAAAAGATGTGTTTTTCAAATCTTTTTGGCATTTTACTTTGCATATTTCAGGAGAATATCAGGGCTGTCTTCTCACATTAACACAAAGGATAATTCTAGTCAAGTAAGCCTAGGGGGTGTTCATTTGGTGTTCTGAACATATAATACACATAAATAAAACAGGCATATTTCTAGTTCTACAGCATTATTTATTATTACAAATATTTGACTCCCTCTAGCTTTATTTTTCATTTTAGAATTAAAAAGTAAAAAATAACACCAAACACCTTTTTTGAGCTCCTCATAGAAAGGGAATTTTTTGCTGTTGTTTGTAGGTTTTATTGTGTTATTTTTATCCTCTAAGCTTACTGATAATATTGATATTCTTTCTGCCATTATTTTGATATTATCATTCATCATTTGTGCTACTTTTAAACTTTTGTAGACAGATCTCTTTTCAAGTACAAATCCTCAAGAAGAACAGAAGAAAAGCCTGGTGGCAAAAGATAAAGAATGCGCCCTCCCACCTTCTGTGGCTCTGACGTATTCTCTATTCCAAGAAAAGAAGATGTCTTTGGTAATGTTACATTCATGTTAGAGGGATTTTTAAATTTATCTAAACATGTTTTATCAGCTTTTCAGTATTAAAGTTGTGGCGGGATAATTTCTTCTAATCCTATAATATTTTTCATTGTTTCATTTTGTATTTAATTTTAGAAAAGAATGTCATTTTCTTTTTCTGTTAAGCCTGCCTCTGTCAGTTGAGTGAAAGCAGCAAGTATAGGCTGACCATGATTATCTTACAGCGGTTATGTCTGAGGTACTGATAAACACATTTATAGCTCAGGGATATTAGAGCAGCCATACTGCAAGACTGTTTTTTAAAAATTGGATTAATAGTTTAGAAACTGTCAGCCATATGTATTGATAAGAAATAACATCCAAGATACATTAGGTTAAAAAAAAAGGAACATGCAGAGCAATGTGAAAAACAAACATATAAATATGTATGTACTTGTATATTCACCAAACTTGTTGTTCACTCTATATCCTTGAGTTCTGTTCTATTTTTTAACCAGGCCTGATGCTCTTTGAAAAAAAGCTACTGTGAAAAATAACCACATTTAATGTGTCCTCACTGTTCTGGCATAAATCCTTAAGACTGTTGAGAGTTTTTTTTAATGAATGGTATGGGCAAAAGTAGGCTTATGGTTGTGAGTACATGAAACAGAGTTTATTCTTGTATTATTATATATTAATTATTGTATTATTTTCCATATGAGTAACTATAAAACTTCTTTTGCCTCATTGTGTACAAAATAGAGAGTTTATCTTAGGGGAATAAAGATAGAATGAGGCTTCCAGCTAAGTTTTACGAATTTGAATTCCTATTCTCTATGACCATAAATTGACCGGTCCAATGCCTGGTCCAATGCCTCTTTTGTGTCTTCATACACTAGGCCACATTACACACTTTTTATTCTGGTTAAGGTCTAATATAAATAAGAATAAATAATTCATAGCTTGTCTTAATCACTTAATAGATGTTCTAATTTGATAGTCAGGTTCCCTAATTAAAAGTACAGAATCCATTACACCAGAAACCAAATAATTCCAGTGTTACTATTTTTGAAACACATCACATGAAAAATAGGAATTAAAGTTCTGCCTCTTAAATAGTAACTTAAACGTACACGTTAAATATACTTTTTAACATAATTTGACCATATATGCATGGTGTAACTGAATATAGTTTCTAAGAAAATTTGATATGGCCTTCAAATTTTCTGAATAAAGTGCATGCTTATACTCATCCATGATATGAGGTTTTATGTTTTATATTATATATTCATGATTAAAAATGTGAAGAGTAGCAAATCTTCGTTTATGTCTTTTGCTGTCATTTGGTTGTGTATTATTGTGTAACGTCATGGTGTGATTATCTCTACCTCCCAGGAGTCTGAGACGGTCTTGCCAGTTAACTACAAAATTAAACATGCCTAAGGACTAATTAATCAGGAGCAATAATGCAATTAGTTTTAGGTAATTTGATGCCTGGTATCAAGTAACCCTGATAGGCACACATGGTTACACTGTCTAGTAGAAGAGGATAGACATTTAATGAAGTAATTTAAAACCCACCTTTGAAGGATGAAATCATTGCTTTAAAGGCTCTTTTTCTATGAAAGTGTCAACATTTACACAAAGTCCGATTCAAATTCAGACTTTCAGGTTGTAGTAAAAGAGAGTATTATGAATTAATTTAGAGTTGAGTGACTAAACTCTTGGAGTGTTTAAAAGAATATTATGTCTAATACATAATCTTAAATGAATTTGGAGATACAGTTGTATAAAAGCTACAGAAATATGTAACAGTATCCTCAATTTTAACAATTGTTTAATTCAATTCTAGGCACATGATATATTATTTCAAGTATTAGAACATTGGATTACAGTTTACTATATTTTCAGTGGTGGTAGCTTTTAGACTTAACATAGTGCTCTCTGCCACTAATAGGTTTTAAAGTGAATAATTACGGTGAGATGAAGATTGATTTCTTAGCTATTGCTGGATAATTACGTTGTATTCAGTATAATAATTGTAAAAAGTAGAATCTGTGGAGTTCTCTAATGTAGGTAGTTTTAAAGAAATTGATTATTATAAAGTGAAGGTTGAGCACAGCGTTTATTTCTCAGTGAACATTTATTACCAGAAGGTTTGGGACATTTCGTTTTCATACAGTGCAGTGGAAACTTGAAAAAACTGACCGGTGGTTTCGCTGCTGTTTCTCTAGAAGAGTGTAGCTGAGAACAGAATTCTGCCTCTCGCAGCGGTTGGCATACACTTATCCCAAGCAGTGAAAGCTGGCTACCCAGTCGACATGGAGCGAGCAGGCCTGACTCCGGAGGTCCAGAAGATTATCACTGATGTTATCCGAAACCCTCCCGTCAACTCAGGTGACAGCCACCTCCCTGGCCTGCGGTCTTAGTGACTTGAGTCATTGAACCCAGATGAAGTAAACAGGCAATCCGCTAATATTTTTCAGTTTAGCATCAACTCTTCATGCTACTCTGAAGGCTTTACTTTTGTAAGGTGTTTTTTTTTTTTTATTGTGTTAGAAAAGCAGTCTTTCTTCCCATTATCGCTCAGGGGAAGAGAAATTCGTGTTTTTCTTTTCAGCTTCAGATGACAACATACACACCAACCCTGAAACAGTGCACTTTCATTCTTTCCTGATTTCTACCTCATCACTTGGAGCGGGGGGGTTGGGAGGTGGAGGAAATACCCATTTTTTTCTATATTCAGTCCCCAAAACTTACTACTCCCAGTTTTTCCCTAAATCTTTCTGTTTCCTTGTCATTGGTTTCACTTAAGTAGCTGTCGTGCTCATTACAGTCAGTGGCGTCTGTCACTGTGACCTCGAAGGATGGACCGAGTTCGCTAGGCCTTTGTAGGAGGGTTTCCTCTTCTCACTCAGCTGTGCTCACTCTGCTTGCCCTGCAGATGTTTTTAAATAGGATGAGGTACATTAGAGGATTTTCCCTCCTAAATGTACAAATATAAACTGGTGTGTTAATAACTCAACAAATCTGATAAATGTATTCAGACTGTTAGGACAGAGCGGTAGGCATATGGCTGCCGTGCAAATAATTTTGTATTCTCTTAGATTCCTTCCCACTTGGGAATAACTGTACAGTCCTCCCCTCCCCGCAACATTTGGAAAAGAGAGGGGTAAGATCATCCTTTAAAAGCACAATCAATATTACATTGATTGGAACAAAGGCATTCAAGTCCCCTTAAAAGGCAGTATTAATTCTAGGCTGAGCAAGATTTGACTGAAAGTCTAAGAAAGAACACTTCCATCCTTTTCATTGGTCAGCCGTGGAAGCACAGGGAAAGGAGAGACACAGGCAGGTTGCGCAGCGTCATCTAAGTAAAATTTTATTTATTTATTTATTTATTTATTTTTATTATTTTTAAAAAATATATATTTTATTGATTTCTTACAGAGAGGAAGAGAGAGGGATAGAGAGTTAGAAACATCAATGGGAGAGAATCATCGACCAGCTGCCTCTTGCACACCTCCTACTGGGGATGTGTCACAACCAAGGTACGTGCCCTTGACCAGAATCGAACCCAGGACCTTTCAGTCCCCAGGCCGACGCTCTATCCACTGAGCCAAACCGGTTTTGGCTAAAATCTTTTTTACTATCACACTGAACTTGTGCCGCCAACTATTTAAAGAAAAAAACATGCAATTTCTAATCCTGGCGATGAGACTTCGAGTGTATTAAGGGCCTCTCAGGACTCAGAGATGAGTGTCTTTGATGAGCTGTTGGAACAGGCAGATTTTTCCTGCTGACAATCATGTAGCAGTCATTTAGCTGCCTTCCTTAAATCTTGAAGACTGATGGCTGGTGTTAGCTCCCAGGAAGAGCAAAGGTCCCATAAAAGCTGATCTGATTCAGGTCTTGGCTCCACCATTTCGGAGCTATGGTACTTTGGGCAAATTACCCAGTCTCCCCAAGCCTCAGTTTCCTCCTCTTAAACAGGGAGGGAGAAATGTGCCTTTGCTACAGAGTTGTGAGAAATAATTAGAGACTGCCCAGAATGCTCTGGCACTTGCTAAGTAGTTTGCCCTCTGGATCCTCTGGTTTATACCCATGGATTCAACTCACTGCGGATCGGAAATATTTGAAGAAAAAATTCCAGAAAGTTGATTCTAAACAATACAGTACACTAACTATTTACATAGCATGTGCATTGTATTAGGTATTGTAAGCAGTAATGGGGAATATCATGATGAAGAGGTAGATGGCAAGACTTGGGGGCTTCTTAGATATACCCTTTGTGATTACTTTAATATTCTATTATTTTAGAAGCTAATTTAAAAAATATGAAGTTAATAGCTATACCAGAAGGGAAGCATCAAAACTATGAAGGGGAAAATGGGAGATTTAAGATTCTATTATTCAGTAAAGTTTTGGCAACATCTATTTTATTTGGCTGTGGAGAAGAATAGAGGGGCTGCTAATTAGCTTTCTAAGTCATATAGTTGTAAAGTTGTTGAATTTTTTATTTGGAAAGGAAATTGGAAATCATTATATTTTCATTTTCCTACTGGCATTCTGTTGCAGAGATAGGAATATGAGGCCTAGAGCAGTGTTTCCCAAACTTCTCTCATGATGAGAATCTCCTGGTGGAGTTGTTAAAATACAGATTCCTGAATCCTAACTAAGAAGTGCTAAACTAGAATTTTTGGGAGCATATAGGTAAAATTGTACAATTCTAGTTTAGCACTTCTTAGTTGGGATTCAGGAATCTGTATTTTAACAACTCTGCCAGGTGATTCTCATCATGAGAGAAGTTTGGGAAACACTGGCCTAGAGGATTGCAAATTGTTTTACATTCATGTCAAAGTTAATGACTGAGCAAGCTTTCCTTTTCACTAGACCATGTCACAGTTGTGCTGCCAACTCTTTGAAAGAAAGAAATATGCAGTTTCTAATCCTGGTAGAGGATTTGGGTTTATAAACCTCTAATTGATGAGTAAAATAAATATACTTAATTATATCTGGTTTATTTGTATATCTAGTATCTTTAAATATTCTCTATCTAGTACCCTCTACATTCTGAGTTTAAAAATTTCAATTTTCTTATAACTTTTAAAATTAAGAAATATTAAAATCCAGCAGATGTATAAACATGGAAAATTCTCTATAATTGCATGGCCTGATTCAACAAATATCAGGGACATGAGAAAAACACTTGTAATCATTAGTGACTATGACAATAGTTAAAATATTTGTCTTTACCATTGTATACTTATTATGCCATTGTAAATAAATTTTCATTCAGATAAATATTAAATTGAAATTCCAAAGAACAGTGCAGAATATTTTTGAACGTGTTTCATTTTTCTGTCAATCTACCATATGTAGGTTGTACATATAAAATTAAAAAGTGTATTATTGTATTTTACTGCCAAAGCCAAAATTGAGATTGCACAAACTATGAACTCTAAATTTTATTTCCTTTGATTGTACTTTTATAGTCTGTAAGATATCACTTATCAATGTGAGATTTTACTTTTGAAATCCTGTTTTTCCTTGATAAAAACTTCTTGTTCTTTTATTGGAAAAATGTGTTATAAATTATAAGAAATGAGGATATACATAGTATATTAATTATTCATAGATATTATTTTGATCTTTTATTTAACTGTAGCCATATTTTATAATTTGGTATTTTAATGAGCAAGCTTGATTGGCATTTAAATTTATACAATCCTGAATTGAGAATTTTCTATATTTTATTATGGTATAATCTTACACCTAAAAATAGAGTGTTGAATTGATAAATTATATCTAATTTGCGATGTAGACTTTTGTCTTTCTAGCTTAATATTTTAAATTAATTCCGTACCTTGTTATTTTAGTTTTATCATGTTTAAATAATTTTAAGCTGCCTCTTTTATGAAGTTGAGATTCTAACTATGCTTAATAATAAATTAAGCAAGACATTTAATGAGGCACCTGGATAATATTTAGAATAATTTCATTCTCCCATTCTTTATGTGCATGTGCTTGGAAATTAGGGCTGGCTTCCCAGGGACCTGCCACAAAAAGTAGGGGTAATATGATCTCTTTTAAAGCAACAAAGGAGTGCAGCCAGTGCTTGTTATTTCTTTCTCCAGTAGATATTTTTAACACTTAGCTGCATGGAAAATTAGGGCAGAATATTATGCATCTTTATAGCTAGATGCCACTTATTTGCATATGTATATTGTAGGATGACTTTAAGATAAAAATATAAAGAGCACTTATAAGAAATGTGTAGGTAAATATATAAATTTTCTAATTATACCTTGAAATTATATTCTAAGTACAGTATAACACCTGTACATTTATTAAATCACTAATAGTTTAATACCATAGGCAAATGTTTATATATAATAATTTTATGAAAAAAGAGACATTCTTATTTTAGAAATAGTTTCAAATGGAATAAAATACTTTTCTTTTTTTCTTTTTAAAATAATTAATTTAGCCAGTGATGATATGATCATACAAGATTGTGTTGCTGTATCCCCCAAAATTGGTTTCTATGTTTTACATTTATAATGTATGAGACTAAGGATGTACTAGTATAGTTTATTTATTCAATATTTATTTATTTTTTTCATGATCTAATAACTTTAAAAAAATTCTTTATTGATTAGGGTATTACATATGTGTCCTATTCTCCCCCAAACCCCCTAATCCCCGCTCATGCCCTCACCCCCCTAGTGTCTGTGTCCATTGGTTATGCTTATGTACATGCATACAAGTCCTTTGGTTGATCTCTCTCCCTTCCCCCCACCCTCTCCTGCCTTCCCTATAAGGTTTGACGGTCTGATCAGTGCTTCTCTGTCTCTGGATTGGTTTTTTGTTCATCAGTTTATGTTGTTCATTATATTCCACAAATGAGTGAGATCATGTGATATTTATCTTTCTCTGGTTGACTTATTTCACTTAGCCCAATGCTCATCCATTCTGTTGCAGATGGTAGAAGTTACTTTCTTTCTAAGTGAAATGGAGGCATGTTTATCAGTATTTAAATAGCCACAGAAGAAAATTAATTTAGTACAATGTAGTGTATCAGTTGGCTAGGGTATGGGAAAATCTGAATGTTTTTCTAGAGCAGTGCTATCCAAAAGAGAATATGACATGAGCCAAACATGTAATTTTAAATTTTCTGGTAGCCGCATTTAAAAAGTAAAAATAAACAGATGTAATTAATTTTAATAATATGATTTCATTAACCCAATATATTGAAAATGCTGTCATTTTAACATATAATGAATATAAAAATTGTTAATGAGGGGTTTTTTTTTGTAAGCCTCTGAAATCAGGTAGATGTTTTATAGTCATCATATATCTCAATTCTGATGCTAAATTTTAATTTGAAATACTTAGTCTGTATAAAGCTTTGATAAAATTCACATTCGAATAAAGTAAATGAAGATACCCAGTTTGTTCCAAACATATTTAAAAGTATTAGTTTTAAATTTAATCTTTGGCTTTCAATCAAGCTTTTAATGAAAGTCTTAAAATAACAGTTTTTCATCACTATAAAATAAGATTCCATGCTTCTGAATAGAGAAATCAGTTATTGATGAATTGCTTTCTTATGTCTCTTGAGGGCTGCATACTTGCACTAGAATTATTTACAATTACAAATTTGAGTTCATCAGCATTATTAGCCATATTCCAAGTGCTCAGTAACTGTGGCTAGTAGTTTGGTATCGACAACAGAGTAACAGAGGTAGTTTGGCAAAATGTATCAAAGATTACATACACCTTTTGAACTAGCAACCCCACTTTTGAGAATCTAGAAAGTTGGAAAGATATTTGTAATATAATGTTCATCAGAACTATTTTTTCCAAAGAAAAATTGAAGACAAATGGAAGAGAACTCTAAGTAAATTATGATAGATAAATACAAAAGATTTTCTTACATTTAGAGGTAATCTTATATTTCCATGGTTGCGATTAGCATCAGTTTTACATTTTAAAGCTAGAAACAATATAAGCCAAATAATTAGATAGACCACTATCCTAATATGTATTAGCTGTGTTACCTTCTCTTCTCCCTCATCAGATCCCCCCCAATCGGCAGTTTTATTTGGGAAGTCCTCTCCTGGGGTAGTAAGATCTGAACTTTGGAAGGAAGGAGAATATAAACCTGCACACTGTAGTAATTTAAAGGCCACCTTTTCAGAGTGTCATTTAAAAATACTTGGTGTATGGCTATTAATTTGAATTGGGTGTCAGAAATGTGTGATACCAGTTTTATAAACCACAGGAAGGGGAGGGAATGGGCTCTAAGCTGAGGCATTGTGGAGGAATGTGATGATGGAAGGAGGTACCTGAAACATCAATAGCTGTCTGTAAGGCATCGCTTCATAATTTGTAAAGTTGAGAAGAGACTGACACAGTCTGACTCAGTTCTGTTGAATTACAAAAATTAAAAATTTCTTGATTCTGAAAATAAGATACATCTTTTCCAGGAAACTTAATTTAGTTACTAATGTGCATTTTAAATAATTCGGGTGTTTTGTTAGGCTATCAAATGGATTGAAAGGATCATCTTATTGGCATCTTATTTACAGGTGTGGTTAGCTTCTATTTTGAGAATAAATTATTTTCAGCACATTAACTTGTAACTGATATTTGGAATTCGAAGCATACGTAATTCCTTCAGAAACACTTCTGGGAATGGTGGCCTTTATTCCCAGACAGTGTGGAACATGATTTATGCAGCGTCCATGACACTGACCTGATTGTGGATCTTGGAGGTAGAGGGTAGGGTGTAGGTGGTTGCAGGAGTAAGGGACACATTTCACCCCACTTCCGTTCTGTAGGACTGGTGGCATTTGAAAGAGGAACACCCTCCTCCTCTGTTTCCTCCAAAATATATCACCATTTCCAGCTCCTGGGTTTTTGAAAGTGTTCTGTGTATCTTATTTTAAAATCGTATTTTTTTTTCATCTTTTACAGAGTTGAATAAAATTAAACTCATTAGAATGTTTGTTCCTGAAAACATTGACACATACCTTATCCATATGGCAATCGAAATCCTGGAAAAAGACTGTGACAGCAGACTGTTATGCCAACCTTCCTGTGATTCCAACAAAAAGAGGTGTTTTCCCAACTCGGAAGCCAGCTGTGCAAGTCCCAAGAGAAGCAAGGAAGAAGAAGGCCCTGATTCCAAGGTGTTAATTATTGAAGAATTTTCATAAAATACCAGTTTGTTCAATTTGCATCATTCTACCACTTGAATGCTATGTTTTTTAAACTGCCATAAATTCTAATATAAGGTTACTTTTTTAAATCTGTGCGCTCTATTTCCGTTGCTTTTCATCACTCCGAGCAGAGAAAAGTGATTTCTTACATGACAAAAGGTGAATATAGTCTGTCCTTTTAGCTTATTGTGGAGAGCATTAGCTTAAATTTTTTCTCTATTTCATATAGCCTGGAAATTATCTATCTTTCATAGGTAATTAATACTGGCTTTAAGCATCTGACAGTTTATGTGATTAATGCAGATGAAAACACCTTCTAGTATAAATGCCTCCCAAACTGGTGTGTGTTTCATTCTCTCCTTCATCAGCTCGGGTACAGATAATCACAGTTCTTAGTCCTGTACGTATGCCAGTGCACTTTTTGCATAATCAGGGAAGGACCATGAATTTAGTATTATTTTAGGTGGCACATTTTATTAAAAACAAATGCTATGAAAATTATTTCTCTGTGTCTGGTGTGAGAAAAATTCTTTGGCAATGTGACTCCATTAGATGATGGTATACATTTGAAAGTTTGGCCTTCAGCATCTTCCAGGTCAAAAATTACAGGACTCCATGTGTGTTTGTGAAAACTAATAATTAACTAACAATTATTTTAGCTCCTAGATGATAAATTCAGCATGGTTGTAGGCCAGGGGTGGGCAAACCCACAATGGGTTCTTAACTTGGACCGGAGGGCCGGAACAAAAGCAACCTGACCATGCTGGCACTCTCACCGTGGGCTGCTGGTGAAGGAGCGGAGGGGAGAGCAAGAGAACCCTCCGCTCTTTCAGCTCCGTGGGCCAGATAGAACGGCCCGTGGGCTGTAGTTTGCCCACGGCTGTTGTAGGCTGTTACTAGTATTTATATTGGAGAGTTAGGAGCTCCATTTCAGTTCTAAGATGATCTTCATAGGCTTTCCAATAGTTAAACTCCTTTTGTCAATAGCTTAGAAATAAGAGAACTGGTCTTATTTAACTGTGTATCTCAATTAGGTTTATTTATAGTCTTATTCCAGATAACCTCATGAAATTTGATTTATTGGAATTCTTTACATTATTTTGACGATTGAGTTAGCGATAAGGACATTAAAGAAAGTACAGGTTGGGTGATATTAGTGAAATTTGGCTTCTATGCCAGCCTTTTATTTCTGAAATCTATACCAGGAGCCTAAGACCTTATTTTTCTCCAACTTCTACTTACCAATACAGAAAAAAAAAGGGTGTAATTTTCTTGAATATTGAAATACATTTATATAAAGTATTATTTTAACCACACATCAGCATTTTGCTTTTCCTCTATTGAAATAACATCAGGTACCAAGAACAGAGTGGAGAGACTTTGGGGGGGGGGATAGATTTAGCTTTTTTCCCCACATTTATGGGAGCTAAGATTGGGGGCTGGGAAGTAGATTAAGAGGTGAGTAAGCCAGCCAGAGTATTTTTCTTTCATCCACCTCCTGCTATGGAAAACTACTTCAATACTGTCTATCAGAGTTCTACTTTCAGGGTCTTTCAAATATTAACGTTCATTGTCTCTGCTGACTTGGTTGTATCCCTTCATGTATTTCTTCTTATAATTCTGAGGCTTCTGATAGAGAATAATGTCAGGACAAGACTTAGTTTTTTTTATTAGTCGGTGCATTGTTAGATTTACAACTGCTGTGATTGTTGTTAAGATAGAGGCCCAGTCGTGCCTATGTTTAAAGGAGGAAGATTATGTCTTGATATGTGGTAGCTGTGAATTAATACAGAGGTACACAGTGGGTTCTTTAAATGTGTAAATATTTTATTTCAGAAAGTTTTCTGCTAGTTTTTAAGATTTTGTTTATTTCAGAAAACTTTTCTTAAAAAATTAACTTCTCATTTCTAATTCTCTCTTGAGCTATTCTTCACTCAGTTTTGAGTTTTTCTGATTTTGATTTATGATGTTCTTTCATGTTTTGAATTATTTTCTTCATGTTTTTCAGCTCATTTTGAGAAGTTAGTTTTATTCTGTTTTAGAAAGTCTTTCTGGCGTCTGGGATATGACCGTGATACTTTTCTGTTGCTCGTTTTCATGTGAAATGAATGTTCCTGCACTTTCCAAAAGAGGGCATGGTTCGGGATAGTTTTCCAGGTTCACAGAGCAATCCCTTCTGTTTGAACATTGTATAATGTTCAAAATACGGAAGCTTGTCTTAGGAGGCACCCTCCTCTGCCATTCGCCTGGGTTTTCTCTTCCCTGTGTCTGTCTGCCAGGCCTGTCCTGCTTGGGTTTTGTTCACCCCAGCAGCTCCTGTGAGTGTGGGGCCTTCTCCTGGACGGCAGCCGTGCCTGGCCAGGAGAGTTCTCAGGGGCCAGCTGCTGTGGCCGCTCCAGGGCTACTGTGGACCCTTCCGGCCGCCCGCAAAAGCCCTCCCACTCTCAGAGGCTGTTCTCTGTGAATCCGTCTTGCTTTCCGGTAGACGGGGGTTCTCCTGTTCTCGGGCACCTCGCTGCTTGCCTCTGCTTTCTCCCATACAGATGCTGTATAGGCAGGTCTGTGGCTTGTCTTCACATGCGTACAGCTTCCGTTTCCTGAGGATACCTTTCAGCTTTCTTTCTTGTAAAAGTAGATGATGAATTTTTGTTTTTCATATCTAGTTCTATATGATTTGGTGCTGGGATTCAGAGAGATTTAAAAACTATGCTGCTGTTTCTAGCATCTTCCTAGCACCCTCTCCTCCTGCATCACTTTTTTCCTTCTTATTTTTCCTGATTTCCAGAAGAGAAATGATTTTCCTGATTTCCAGAAGAGACAGAGAGATAGAGAGACAGAGAGAATTTCCTGCCCTGCCACTGAGTTTCATTGTAAATTAAAATACACAATATTATTTGCAAACTATTTTAAGATACTCATAAAAATGCCTCATAAGTAATATCACTACAATCATTGTTAAAATTTAATACCTCCGAATAATAATTTTCTTTTTAAATTAAATTTATTGGGAGTGACATTGGCTAATAAAACTATATAGGTTTTCAGAGCACAATTCTCTAATACATCTATGTCTATGTATTGTATTGTGTTTTCACCACCCAAAATCAAGTCTCCTTCTATCGCCATATATTTGACCCCCTTCCTCATTATTACATCCCTCCCCCGTGTCCCTCTGGAACCACCTTACTGTTGCCTGCGTCCATGAGTTTTTGTTTGTCTTCTTTGTTCATTTGTTGCTTTCAATTTTATCTCCATATATAAGTGAAATTATATAGTTCTTGACTTTTTCTGTCTGACTTATTTCACTTAGTATTATATTCTCAAGATCCATCCATGTTGTCACAAATGGCAGTATTTCAATAAGAATTTTCTTAAGCTTTGCTTTGGTAGGCATAATTTTAAAAAAAATTGTGCATGCTGAAACTATTTTGTATGCCATAAGAATGTGAAAGATTAATGTGAAATATCCTTGATTGTTCTCTGAAGGAGAAGCCTCACAGAAACGCACTAACTTCCTGGAGTCAGCCACCCAGTGATCCAGAAATAGAAGACTTATTTGCAGATCCTCAGTTACAGGTAAAATTGATTAGTGAATTAGTTTTTGTGACACATACATTAGGCTTGATGACTAATATGTTTAGATATATCTTTGTTTTATATGATTTGAAATACAAATATAAATATTTCTCTATTTGCTTATATATACATGTGCACATAAAATCAGCAGATGAGTTAATGTTTTGTATGTTCAACTTAATTATAATAGTTAATAGAATTTAGAGTATCAAGAAGATGTAAATGTCACCTTTAAATGTTATTATGATTGTTGGGAAGTGTAGTCTTCTACTGATGAAGGAAGTCATCTCTGACAGGTATTGTTTCTGGTGGGTGAGCTAGATTTCATAATTAAAATTTCCCCAGATACTGATTGTTGAGACTCAAAAGATACAAACAGTGTAAGCAAGCTTCCTCTTTTTCTCGCTGAAATGAAAATATTATACTTATAGAACAAATGATGAAGATGATATTTTACAGAAATATTACAGAGGATAAAATACTTCAGATATTAGCTACCAATTAATGAGTGTCATGAATAAATTAGAATGTGTTTTGCATTTATTCTCACTTAATTCTCTAAATAAGCTAGTAATGTTATGTATGTACTGTTATTCTCATTTTCTGTGTGAAGAAATTGAGGCTTAAAGAACATTCATAAGGTCATTCATTTAGCAAAGTGACTCCATTAGAACGTAACCTAGTTCTGCCTGGGTTCAAAGTTCCTGCTTATCCCATGGTGTTTGGGTACAACAAGACTTCAGAGGTTTTGTTCCTAGATTTCATGCTGTGTTTTAGTGTTTGGCTTTGTTATAATCTTAACTGTTCTCCTTCTTCTTAAATGCACTCAGGGGCCTAACTCTAATTGTAAGCAACTGTAGTTGTCTGTGGCTACAGGGGATGTTGATATGAAGATATTTTGGGAATAAGAAATATTTCTGTGCCAATTTTATGTCTACCCAAAGCCTTTTATCTGTACTACTTTATATCCCTAATATTTATTATCTGTAAGGCAAACATTATAGTAAAAATCTAATAGTCTTTTCTCCTGGTCATCTCTTCCCTGTGATGAAGTAAATGCTCAGGAGAAAAGGTACTATATTAAACAGCTTCTTTTTTTTCTTTTAGCTTTTGCAAAAATGTGAATAGTCCTTTCTTCTATACTTGATTTCTTTAATTATGTTGTAACAGCTAACAGATTTTACTATTTTCATTTTTACTTATTTATTTATTTATTTTATCCTCACCTGAGGATACTACCTTTATTGATTTTTAGAAAGAGAAAGGGAGAGGGAGGGCAGAGGGAGAAAGAAGAGAAAGAGAGAGAGAAGCATCAATCAGTTGCTTCCCTCACACTACCGAATTGGAGATTGAGCCCGAGGCATGGGTATGTGCCCTGACTGGGAATTGAATCCACAGCCTTTCGGTGCACAGGATGACACTCCAACCAATACCAGCCAGAGCAGTTTTAACCTTTTTAAATAAAGGCTAGAGGGTTTTTTTTTGCCAAGTATCTTTTACTCCCTCCGCCCCACCATCCTTAAATATTTAGAAACCATTTTTTTTAACATAGAATACATAATAAAATAGTAAGCCGTTAATGTATAATATATAGATATATAGTCTTCATTTTTTTAAATGGAATAAATCATACTTTTGTACCTTTGGCTAGCAGACATTATAACTGAGATGAGGCCACCATATCATAAAGTCCTTCAACTAGTTCTGATAACTAAACTAACTCTGCCGGATTCCGCAATGTACCGATAGTAGGATGGTTTCTGTCATGACCTCACACTAAGATAACACGGGTTAATGCAATGTTAGGCTTATGGAACAGTTACCTGCTTAAACTTTTTATTTTTTTCATGTGTGGGCTATTTAGTGCACAGTCTCTGCCTTTGGTTCTTAAAACAATTTTTCTTCAGGGAATTTTAGGGTTCTGAGGCTTCATTTGGTGCACGGGCCCCTAAAATTGTGCAAAGTATTATACACGGATACGTTGGTCTTTCTTTTTCCTTCTCAGAAGTGGATCCCTAGTTTTTACAGATTCTCAAAAGTCTATGAAGTGAAAAAAAAAATATTTAAATCTATTCAGCAAATTTATTTGAGTATCTTCAATGTCTCAGTAACTCTGAAAGAGACTGAAGGTGACTGAACCATTCTTGTGCTCCGTCTACCATTGTACTGTAGAAGTTACATGCTTTTCAGATGCCTAATATAAGTGGGTGTGTGCATGTGTATTTATGCACACATGTACCCAAGCAGACATACTCCTCTGAGCATCAGATTCGCCATTTTGGTCACCCCAAAGCACATACACTGTGTGACCGGACCTGTAATGATACCTAGTTTTTTCCTTTCCAAGTGAGTGTCTAAGCATACACCACAGGATGGCAAGTAATTAACCTAAAGCAATGATATAGTGATCTTGTATTCCTTTATTACTTTTTGATCCAGAAATAAATTACATAGATTTCACTATTTTGTTTTATTTGGCAAGGGAAGGGTGATGGTTGTATATGTTAGTTTTGTTTCTGATACATTTTCAGCAGTAAAAATTTTCCTTTTCTGTTTCTTTCTTATAGACTTCATCCGAAACCTCACGGAGAAAATTACCTGAGTGGTTTGCCAAAGGAAATGAGACTTTAGCTGTTACCAGCAAGAAATCAATGGCCAAAACAAAAAAGAAGGGTCTTTTTAGTTAAAATGGCAGCTGCCAGAAGAATTATGTTTGTCTTGTTGTATTATAAGAGAGGTACTGTATTTTATTTCTGAAAAGAGTGAGAAATAATATTTAAGCTGAAAAATTATTTAATCTCAAAGTAAAATTCATCTATTCACTAATCAGATGTCATCTTAAAACAGCCTTGTGCAATTTCCATAAAATCCAGTCTTCTGAGTATGTCAGCGAATGCTGAGTTTCCTTTAAGATTGCTTTAAGAAATTGTTATTGCCTGGTTTTCTAATTATTTTATATCAGCAGTATGTTTGGAAAATGTAATTTGTGTGATATGATACAGATAACAGATCAGTAGTTGTCCAGTGATAATGTGTGTGATGTAAAACATTCCTGTATTACCCAGATTCTGTCTTGTCCATGAGGAAAACAGTGATTTTACACATTGCCTTTACTCTTTAGACAGTATGCCTCTACACATTGTTAAATGGATCAGAGCTGTAAAAATGAAACATTTTGGGTTCCATGTAAATAGGGGCGGGGGATATAACAAAAGAAACCATTTGTACTAAAAAAAACTTCATTTTCTACAAAATTTCTATTTTTTAAATAATAAACTTTAAAAATGTTATTTATACTGAATGCTATGAAGAGTATATGTAAATCTATTGTAAGCCTTTGTTTACTTAATAACATTATTTTTTTAGTGTGTCAGAATTTGATTTAAAATCTATTAATGCCATACATATAACTTAAATATCTGAAACTCATACTCTTGACTCTGATTTGGGTAAACCATAATTAATATGGCTTTAAGCAGTTTATCATATGGCCTCAATTGACTTTGGTAAATACAAATAACTGTTGTTAACAAAGAAGAAATATATGCATGACTGTTTTTAGAAAAACGAAAAAAAGAAAAATCACCAATAGTCCCACCAGTTAACCCCTTTTATGACATTTGCTATAACTTTTTATATTCACTTCTTTTCTAAGTTTGTTACATGAATACTATAAGACAGAATTTTCTTTGTAAAGCATTCAAGCTACACTTAAAACACGAAAGTCCCCATGGTCGTGTTTCCTCACATGCCATTTCCAGCATGTTACCAGAAGGTAACTTCTATCATACATATGACATGTGGTTCTCTAGTCATTTCTTCTGCATTTACACGCTTTTGCATTTGTATCTGTACATAGTCTATTTTTTAAACTACTGAGATCATGCTATAAGTAATTTTCTGCAACAAACTTTTGTACTTAATATGTCATGAAGATCTTTCCATGTCAGTACATATTGGTCTAATTTTTTTACAGTAATACAATATTCTCTTCTGTTCTATAATTTATATAATCACTTTTCTATTGGTCATTACTATTTGAACAGTTTTGCCTTTGAATAATCTTCTACAGAATCTGTTTTGTGGCTTTTTGTGGTACAGGAATTCTCTGAATGTGGTCTGCAGAATGTTTGGAGTCCCTAAGACGCTCTCAGAGGTCTTCAAAGCCAAAACTATTTTCATAATACCAAGATGTTATCTGCCTTTCGATTATGTTGATTTTTGCAGTGAGGGTGTAATTTTTGCAGAGTGATAGGGAGTAAAGCCACTGGTATTTTAGGGCAGCGATCGCCAACCGGTGGTCTGTGAGGTCCAAGGTTGGCAAACGCTGTTTTAGTGCAAAGCAAGGCAATGGTACCCAATTATTGGTTGTATTCATTCCTAGTCCTTTTCAGTATTCTGTGTGATGAAATGCTAGTATGCATGAAGCTCTTCAGCTGCCAAAGCATGATGGTCATCTCCAGAAAAAGCGCTCCTGTGATGGTTTGATTTGTCCCGTGGAACACCACTTGTATTGAAAAGAGTGACTGATGGAAAACTATGATCAGTCAGATGTGGGTGTTTGGTAGACATTTCCTGAAAACTGAACAAAGTCATCCTCTCACTTCAAGGAAAACTGTGCATTATTTGTCTCCAGTGATAAACTTGAGAGTTCTAGTGAAATTTATAATTTTGAAAAACTTGTGTCTATTACTAGGAGTTTGACAGCTTCCCATACCATCGCTCAGACTCTTCAAATGAGATCCAAAGGGTTAATTTTTTTAAAAAAAAGTTATTGATTTTTGGCAACATTTAGAGGATCTGCATAACTCAGAGAACTGATATTTTCTGAATGATTAATACATCTACATATATAAAAGTTTAAGCGACTCTTAGGATGGAACTACCAGTTGCTATGATGTGCACTGACCACCAGGGGGCAGATGCTCAATGCAGGAGCTTCCCCTAGTCCACAGGCCCTGATTGCCGATGGGGCCTGCTGGCCACCCTCCTGGCCCTTCCCCCCACCTGGCAGGTCCTGATCGCTTGATCAGGGCTGGGCCCCAGGCTGGGACAGGGAATGGGGTGGGAGGTGGCAGACACAGGCGGCGAGGGTGGGGGGGGACCTGATTGGTCCTGATCACCAGCCAGGCCTAGGGACCCCACCCTTGCAGGAATTTCATGTTACCGGGCCTCTAATGTCTTATAAAATCCCGCATGGGCAAAAGGTCCATTCAGAGTGCACAGTGGACCAAAGGATTTTAACATAGCACAGTAAGAAACTAACACCTGTCCAGTTTGGATATAGTTTCAAAGACGAATGTCTTCAAAAGAAGTATAAAAATACTTCTCCCCCCCCCCCCCCAACTACATACCTGTTTGAGACCCAACTTTCTTTATAAACATTGGCCAAGACGGCATATCGAAACAGATTGAATGAAGAAGCAGATCTGAGAATCCGGACACTTCTGTTAAACCTGATGACGATGTAACTTTTCTCACTACTGGGAGTGGGGTTTCCAAAAACTGTACTGATGTTAACATGTAACACTGCCACTTTTAAACAAATTAATAGTTTTTCATTTTTTTCTCAGTCTTAATTTCTAAAAATGGTAAATACTGATGGCTATTGCCTACATTAACAAAAGCTCTTTGAGGCTCTCAGTCATTTTTGAGGCTATAATAGGGTCCTGAGATTTAGGAGTTTGAAAACTGTTTATCTGGTATTTTGTTATACAGAAGACATCTATGAATTATTTAACTGATTTCATGTTGGACATTAAAGTTGCTTCCAGTTTTTCCTCTATTTTAAGTACAACTTTGACATGAAATATGGACTAGTCTCACACCAAACACCAGAAGGAGAGAGATTTTGTTGTGGACTTGATGCCTTCCCGGCATGCCTGGTCCTTGGTTTCTGTTCGGGTTGTTGCAGGAGGATAGTCCTGGCCTCGATGTGGGATGGCACCTACCACCTCATAGGAGGTAGCCTTTGGCAACAGCCTTTGGATCTGGTGGGCACGTGACCTCAGCTGTTCCAGTCAGAGCGAACCTCAGGATTTTTGTGGAAATGCTAAAACAAGCGTGCTCTTTCCCCTGCTGTCACTGACGAGGAAAGAAGTGGGAGCGTCGGAGCAGGTTCGGGATCAGGCGGGGTCATCCTTGGTGAAGCTGACGCCGCCGAGGCAGAGGCAGGGTGGACCCATGGACTCAGGTAGCTGGTGTTATTTCTGGGCTCCCAGTTCAAGCCTTTCCTAAAATCAGCATAACTTTGGATATTTCAGGTGCATGGGGCATCCAATTCTCTCCACTGTGTTAACAGAGAGGGTGTTTTGTTTTCCTGCCAGTTGTGTGCAGCTGTCACAGCAGCACATCATGTGGTTGATAGAAGGCCCTCCAACAGACCCAGATGACAAAGTTTCTCTCTCTCTCTCTCTCTCTCTCTCTCTCTCTCTCTCTCTCTCTCTCTCATTTAAAATATATTTTATTGATTTTTTTTACAGAGAGGAAGGAGAGGGATAGAGAGCTAGAAACATCAATGAGAGAGAAAACATCGACCAGCTGCCTCCTGCACACCCCCCACCGGGGATGTGCCCGCAACCAATGTACATGCCCTTGACTGGAATCGAACCCGGATCCCTTCAGTCCGCAGTCCCGACGCTCTATCCACTGAGCCAAACCCGTTTCGGCAACAAAGTTTCTTTACTGGCGAAGGCTATAGAATCTCAGAGAGAGAGAGTTCTGCAAAGTGGATGACAAGGCACACGCTCCTGGGCAGAGGCAGAGGTTCCGAGATCTCCCAAGTTCTCATGTTTCATGAGCTCCCCGTGGTTTTTGTATCCTCCCCTCTCCAGCCTGCGCCCCCTCTCCACCAGCAGTGTGTGTTTTGGAAGCTCTGATCACCAGGTGCAGGTAACGGGTACGAAATGATCACAGCCCATCCTAGAGTATTTCCTGGAAGAACAGATGGACCGAACCCGAGTTTCCCAGGGATAGCACCATTCTTCAGCAGTCTCAGACCGCAAGTCTCTGTCTCGGGTTCATTCTTGAAAACAAGGAATTTCTGAATATCTCATGCTCGCTCCTCCAGAAAGTCTGAATTACCCTGTTTCCCCGAAAATAAGACAGTGTCTTATATTAATTTTTGCTCCCAAAGACACGCTAGGTTTTATTTTCAGGGGATGTCTTATTTTTCCATGAAGAAGAATATGGTATATATTTATTGTTAAATGAAAATAAAGGAAATTTATTACCTGTATAGGGTATGGTAGTACGGTAGTTGTCAACACAAACCAGACAAACTTAATCCTACAGTATCAAGAATTTACTCATTTATTCAATGACAATCATGTCATCATCTTCTGGAACATCATCATAACAATCCAGTTCCTGAATTTCCTGGTGAATTTCTTGTGACTCCATTTCTTTCAGAATCAGTGGACCAAATCTCTCATGTTTAGCAAGAGCACTGTCTTTAACTGAGTCCTTCTTGTCAAGGCAGCCTGCTCGCAGTGCATTTGCAATGCAACTGTCAGTGATTTTCTCCCATGAATTCTTCACCCAAGTCACAACTTCTTGCAGTTTAGGTTTCACAAAGTTTCCACGCTGATTTCTCTCCATTCACACAGCAGTGACGTGAGGACTCCGCGTAACGTCACTGGTTGCTAGACGCCAGTCGGGGCGGCCAGTTTACGGTAAATTAATTTTCATTCTGATGCCTTATATTTCACTCAGAAGGAAACCCGTAAGTAGGTCTTATCTTCGTGTTGTCAGGTGAATCTCTGACAGTTGTTTAGAACACAAAAACACTGTGGTCCCACCTGATGGTTAAAATAACCGACTAGAAGGTTTTTCCCGTTCAGAGAGGCTGTGATAGAATTAACCAAGAGCACGAAAGATGCCGTGGAATGACCTTGAAGTCATTTGAGAGCTAAATATACTGCGGGAATAAGAAAGGTGAGCTGTCCTCACACGTGGCCTGTAGGAAATGTGACAGGGGCAGCCCCGCTGTAATCGGAAGGCCGTCAGTGGCTCGGTTAATGGAAGGGAGTTACGTAGTTCTGACATCTGAGGGCACAGGGCCACGTTTCTCAGGGTACCAACGTAACTTATTTTTCACTTAATGAAGGGTGCAAAGGGATGGGCATCCCAGAAGCTTTTAAGGAAACCGTTTAAGACAGCTTAGTTGGAATAATAAAATATTTGGAGGTTGATGTAATACTCTGTTTTGTGAATCGGTATTAAGACAGTCTTACAATTTCTGAATATAAGTTACTTTTAATTTCTCCAAAGGCCTGCTGCAGCTGACTAAGGGTAGGGATAGTTAAGCTGGGGCGGGATAGGGAGGAACGAGGCGGGAGGAAAAGGTGTCTGCTGACCACGGAGAGCCTTCGAGAAGCTGTGGGCTTATCAAGCCCTCAGGCACTCATGGGGGCAGGTTATTATTTTTATTGATTCACTTGAATTTCATACACTTTGAAGCATCCAGCAAGAACCTGTCAGTCTCTTTTAAAAAATGTTTTATTGAATTTATTGCGGCAACACTGGTCAGTAAAACTACATAGGTTTCCAGAATACGGATTCCATAACTTGTCATCTGTACATCGCATTGTGAAAGCAACACATGAACAAAAAAAACACCATTTCTTTTGTTCCCTTGGCTCGTTTTCATGCTGGGAGTGACTAAAGGAACATTCACTTCACTGGCTCAAGAGCACCATCTACTGGCTGACTCTGGTAATTCAGGTTATATGGTGCACAGGAAACTAGATTATTGGTTTCTGGTTATGGGTTCGGGTCTGTGGCTAATGAGTCACGATGTTAAAGGAGAGGGAGGTGTTCACTCTGGGCCAGTTTCTGTGGGCCACGTAGCCGCTGGGCTCTGTGCATTCATTTGTAGAGCAGCAGGGACTTACGTCTAAGTCTGTCAGCCAGTTCCTATGTGCTGGGCATAATAGGATTTATTTCTCTTGTCAACTGGAAATCTTCCTTGGACCTATGCTGAGAAAATTCCTTGGCTCCCTACAGTTTAAAAAGGAGCTTCTTAAACATTTTTTTTCCCTTTTCATCTATCCTGTGCCCCAACAGAGAACTCATTACATCTGGTCTCCAAACCTCGATTCTAAGTGTCTTGGAGGTAGAATTGAATTCCTATAGAGAGCATCTCTGAGGCCTCCGCTAAGTGCCATCCTGCTGACCACCCTACAGGGGACCCGCCTGCAGGCCACCCTCCCATCTGTGACAACCGTGGTCCCAGGATAACCGTGTGCTATGAGCTAGTTGGGTCCCCTGCCTCCCCCCAAGTACATATACGTTGAAGTCCGAACCCCCGGTGCCTCAGAAGCTGTATTTGAATAGAGGATTTTTAAAGGGGAAATTAAATTAAAATGCGGACAGACATTAGGTGTTCCTATTAGAAGAGGAGAGTAGGACTCGGACACTTGCAAAGAAAGACCCGGCGAAGGCGCAGGGAGAAGATGGCCGTCCACAGGAGAGAGGCCCCAGGAGAACCTGAACTTTCTGACACCTCCATCTTGGATTCCAAATATCTTTTTGTGTAAACCACCCAGTTGTGGTATGATAGCTCCGGCAAACGAAAACACCTTGAGTCTTTCATTGTTTAAATTTATCCTGTAGAACTGGATAAGCCAACTTCCCTCCTCCTAAGGGTTTCAGCGGGCGGTGTGCATTCGTGTGTAGGGGGTTACACTGCCCACTCCACGGCCAGTAAACCTACCTGGATATTCTTGTCCTTCCCAAAGTCTCCTTTAGGCCGCACATCACGGGGGGAGGGGAGGGGTGTCCTCATGCTGGGCCCAGCTTTAGGGCTCCTTTCCTTCCCCCCCACCCTCATTTCTCCCGAGAACTTCAGGTTCTCCCCCCTGAGCCGCATGGGCCCTCACTCTGTTCTCGGTTTTCATTGTAGGCACCAGCCAGGCCCTTGGCGGGGACTCCCCTTCTGCTTCCAGACTTACCGTGCCACGGACTCAAGGAGAAAGCCAGTGCTGCCCTCCAGAGGATTCCGGTGAACACCGTTACCTCCGTCTCCTCACGCACTTGTGCCCAGACCAAGGCCTCCTTTGGAAAAGGGGGGGCAGGGTATTCCGTCTGATCTCAGCTTCCTGCAGGGGCTTTCACGAGGCCAGTGGGGTCGCTGGGAAGTGTGTTCCCCACAGTGGGAGGCAGGGCCCGGGTCTGACACCTGCCTAGGAACCCGGAGGGACAGAAGCCGCTGTGGAGGCAGAGCCAGGAGAGAGGCTTGTGCGGGGAGCAGCCCGCTCTCTGGATTTGTCAGGGCCCAGGATGTGTGACTCCCTGTGGACACACATGGCCAAGTGGGAGGGAGACCTGGTGGGTGGTGTCTCAGGGCCTGATGTGCAGGGTTGACTGGGGGAGTGAGGGAAACTCAGCACAGGCTGGCTGGTAACACTGCTTCTGGATGCCAGAGGGTTGAAGAAGGAGTTGCCAAGAGGTCCCCGGGTCATGGAACCTTGAGGACCTGAAGAAGAACCTGTGGAAAGACCCCCACAAGTCGTGTGCAGCTTGCAGCCAGACCCGTGTGGGAATACTCGTGATGCAAGAATCCCACACCTCCTCACTCACTGCCACCCCCTTCCACTTCAGGAGGGGTCTGACATTACAGTTTCTCTGCAAGGAAGGAGTAGCGAGGAGAGAGCAGAGGACAGAAGAACTACACACCCACCTCCCCACTTCTGAACTGAAGCCAGCAAAGGTGGAAGGAAGGAGAAAATACAACACGGAGCTAAGTCTGGGAACTCCCACTATGACATGGGACTAAGAATTCCAGCTTTTGAATGGATGCTATTTTTAAAAGTGATGGAAGGGTATTTTGTTATCTTCCAGGAGTTCAGCAGGTCCTGTGTCCTGCATCCAGCCCCACGCTCACCGTGGGGGCCCAGCACCTTCATGCTCTCTGTCTTCCTAGAACGCTCTCCGTCCGGCGAAACCTGGCTCTCTCCTCAAGGCCCAGCTTGGGGTCACCACCAGAAAGCTTTCATGGGTCCACCCAAGTAGAGATTTTTTTTTTAATTTCAGAGAGAAAGTGAGAGGTAGAAACATCCGTAATGAAAGAGAATCATTGATCAGCTGCCTCCCACAGGCCCTACCCTGGGGATTGAGCCTGCAACCCAGACATATGCCCTGACCAGGAGTCAAACCGTGACCTCTTGGTTCATAGGTTGACACTCAGCCACTGAGCCACGCCAGCTGGGCCCAAGTGGAGACGTTCGCTGACCCCACTACATCCTCTTAGCACCTTAATTAAATTATTCATTTGGTACAGCATTGACTGCACCTAGTTTCCCAGAAGTCTATGCTAAGCAGAAATAGGGTAACTTTCTAACCCTGAAACAAACCAGTTCTCGCTTTTGCATCGATGTCAGTCTCTCTGTGCTCCTGAGAAAAGGAGAGAAATATCACTTCAAAACTTGATGGAAAAGAAAATTAAATTCTTAGCCCTGGGGCCTGTGGGATCGTGAACTGTCACCTTCGCTGCCATCCCAGCAGGGGCCACACCTCCACAGCTGGCACGTTTAGGAAGCTGAAGCACCTCTGCAGTGATACGTCTTTATTTACCCTTCCTGCCCTGGCAGGCTGCGCGCTGTCAGTGTATTCCTGTGGTTTCTGTGATCTGATTCTTCCCTCCCGCTCCGAGAGCCCCTTCCTGCCAGCGCTGCCTGCCTGGGGCTGCGTGCTACTGCAAAAAATGGAGCAGGCACAGGAAAATTCAGGACCTTGTTGAGGTGGAGAAGTCACCGAATTGGAGACACCCTGACACTGAAACCCCAGGGTCCCAGAATGTTGCTGGAACTGGGTTTTGGCTTTGTATAATACTTTATGGTGGCTGGGGAATGTCTGTCTAAGCAAACCCATTTTTTAAAAAAATCTATGGGAGTAATATTAATATGATTACCTTTTATTTATTTTTTCATTTCCATCTTCTTTAAATAAAAGAAGATGGGCTGCATTTAGAGATGTTGGTGTCATCCCCGGTTGAGGCAGCCTCAGTGATGGTGTGAGAAACACAGTTTAGTTAAGAAGAAAAGGATGCCGAAACTGGTTTTGCTCAGTGGATAGAGTATCAGCGTGTGGACTGAAAGGTCCCGGGTTCGATTCCGGTCAAGGGCATGTACCCTAGTTGCGGGCACATCTCCAGTAGGGGGTGTGCAAGAGGCAGCTGATCAATGCTTCTCTCTCATCTATGTTTCTAACCCTCTCTCTTCCTCTCTTTAAAAAAATCAATAAAATATATTTAAAAAAAAAGAAAATTAGGAAGTGTGTTCCCCCTCCCCAATTCTTCCCCTTTTCCCAGTGAAAACTTCAAGCATATTCTTGGCTAAATGGTTCAAGCATATCAATTTCTTCAATGAAATTTTCAGTTCATGAATGTAAAAAGTACTTCAGTGGCTTAATAACAAAATGAACGATCCCCAGCAAACGAGGATTTTCTAAGACCAAAATAAAGAAAAACAAAAGGAAACAGAAACCTCTCCAGAAAGGACAACAATGAACAACTTGGTATGGAAAACTAATATGTATTTGGGTTCTGAGTACTGGTGGCCTATCATACTTATTTTTAACTAGAGGCCAGGTGCACAAAATTCATGCTTGAGGAGGGGATGTCCCTCAGCCCAGCCTGCATCTTCTCCAATCTAGGATCTCTCCAGGGACATCCAACTGCCCGTTTAGGCCCTAAATGGGCAGTCACACATCACTCACACAATCTAGGACTGCTGGCTCCTAAATGCTCACCTGCCTGCCTGATTGCCCCTAACTACTTCTGCCTGTCAGCCTGATCATCTCCTAACCAGCCTGATTGATACCTAACTGCTTTCCTGCTGGCCCAATTGCCCCTAACTACCCTCCCCTGCAGGCCTGGTTGCCCCCCAACTACCATCCCCTGCAGGCCTGGTTGCCCCCCAACTGTCCTCCCCTGTTGGCTATCTTGTGGTGGTCATCCCCACATGGGAGCGGCCATCTTTGACCACATGGGGACAGCCATCTTGTGTGTTGGAGTGATGGTCAATTTGCATATTACTCTTTTATTAGATAGGATCATTCCATATAGTATTTCTAGGCGTTTATAGGCTGAACTCCAAACAGTAAAATGAAGAGGAAGAAGCAAGCCTGTTGCATAACAAGGATTATACTTCAGTATCCTTCCTGTAAGTGTGGTTTGATTCAAGTTACCTGAGTTTTAGCTAAATTTATGTAAGAATGACATCTTAAAAATTATTATAGGGATTAACTGTTTTGCTAGTCAAAAAATCAAGTTTCCAAAACCTGCCTTAACCTGTAAAAGTTTTCAGCTATCTGAGTCAGGGGAGGCCGAGGTTGCTGAATGTCTTGCTAAGAGACCTGTTAAAAAAAGAAAAATGAAAATCTCACGGTAGTTTACTTTTGTAGTAAATGTATGCTTAACATTCCGAGGGGATCTTCCAGGGCAAGAAAGAGAATTTTCTAGTACACTATGTAGAAAATCTAAAAGTGCATTTTTTTGGAGGGGGGAGGCCTTTGACATTTGAAAATACCCTGTTTTCTCCCACAGATGGGATATAGTTTTTTGCAGAAGAAACATTTTGAAAATAGTGCTCCTGTATATGAAGTTTCAAAGCTAGTTCTGAACCAATAAACTTTTTTTCTGCACTGAACACTTTGTTATAAAGATCAAGTCACTTGAAAAATAGATGCCTCCTTTTCACAGTCTCACTTTGAGTGTAAATGGAAAATACTGCCTTCAGCTTCCACTACTCAGTTATCTGTGGGTGTCACTCTCCCCGGCTTTGTCTCTCACCCACTCTATTTTAAGTGGGAGGGTTCGCTTTCAGTGCATGATGACCTGTGTCTTTCTGCAGATTATTTGCTAGAAGTGCTGGGGAGGGAATGTGCTAAAGCTGTAATATGTGCCAACGCCCCATCCATTTGCGGCTGGGTTCAAGGTCTGGAGAAGGGGCTGCACACAAACGGGTACGCTAGACAAGAAATGTAAATTTAGGATGCATGATAGAGCCTCACTTTCTATCAGAGAGGCTCTCGGACTTTTCCGTCTCCTTTGCTTTTATTGACTAGAATACACATTTGCCCTTTAGCAAAGCAAATAGGCATATCAATGGTAAAGTTTGGTAAATAATAAAAGGATGATCAGGTTAGGGGATTGCCTTCAGCCATTCAGCCAGCAGCAGGCAATATTATGCTAATTTTCAGCCCTGCTGAATATCAGAGTCCATTAGCCTTCTAAAGGACTTCTTACTCTAGCAACTATGTTCTCCAGGATAACACTGGTATGTAGAACGTGTTTATTCTCCAATATGGAATCAGCCTGCATAGTTAGTCACTTGGGTAGGTGGGGAGAGGGGCATATGACCCTGATTTCAGATAGGACACTGGGGCAGCATCTTCCCCCTCTTCAGCCTTTAAAATTTTTTATTGATTTTATATATAAAATATAAATTTTATACATTTATAAAATGTTATAAATTTATTATTTATTGATTGATTTTTAGAGAGAGAAAGAGACATTGATTTGTCATTCCACTTATTTATACATTCATTGGTTGATTCTTGTATGTGCCCTGACCTGGGGTCAAACCCACACCTTGGTGTATCAGGACAATGTTCTAACCCACTGGTTAGAGCCTTCGGTCTTATTTTGCCTTTTCTTTCCTTTTTTTAAAAAAATATTTTTATTGATTTCAGAGAGGAAGGGAGAAAGAGATAGAAACATCAATGAAAGAACCATTGATCGGCTGCCTCCTGCATGTGCCCCCATTGGAGATTGAGCCTGCAACCCAGGCATGTGCCCTGCCCCAGAATGACCTTCTGGTACAGAGGTTGACACTCAACCACTGAGCAACACTAGCCAGGGGCTTATTTTGCTTTTGTATTATTCTCCTTCCTCCTTTCTCCTCTCTCCTACCTTCCCGCTGCTGCCCTTCCTTCCATTGTGTTGTCCCTCCCTCCCCCCCCCCCCCATGGAACTTTCTGGGCCTCTTCCCAGGGTTGGCTGGAGTTCAAGGGAGAGGCCCCTGGCTCAGGGACCCATGACTTAAACCTAGAACAGATGGAGAAGCTGCTCTTAAGTTCCACGGAACGCACCAATGGCTCCATGCTCCCGTCTACTTCCGGTTCTGGAACCAACTCTCAAGGCATTTCCGCTGTGTCTCCGGGAAACCACAACACCTGAGGTTTCAGTGAGGATGGAGCTGGCACACAGCACTGAGCCACCTGGCCGCCCCACGCCTCTGACATTCCCGGGCCCAGAGTCCTAACGGCTCCCCGACCCCCAAGATTGTCACATCAGCATCCAGGGGCCGCTCCCCATCGGCTCAACGGTTTCTTCCTTCCTAAACATATCAGCACCAGGAGTCAGCCCTTTAAAAACAACCCCCCTTTTATTGTTAGTAGTTTCTGAGGATAATTTCTTAGAGCTTTTGCTCCCTAATGAAATGTATTTTCAGTGCATTAACGTGTTCTACATTTATTTTCTGGGGTCAGTGCCATGATGCCGATTCCTCTTTATGGGGAAGGACTCGTCCCCCAGAAGCCAGGCTCCAGCTCCCTCTGGACATCGCCCAGGGCTGTTGTCGGGGGCAGTGCTGGCTGGTTTCTGAGGAACTCAAGGCCAGCTTCTCCGGCCCCAGGTAAAGGGACACCGGCCCTTCCTTGGGAGAGGATTAATTGATACAGAAGAAAATACCTTTAATCATCTATAGACACTTAGCAGATGAAGAAAAGGAAAGCGCGGGGAACCGTGTCCATTAGGAGAGGGATAGGCAGGAGGCAATTGGAAGTAGCTCAACAGGCGACAGTTTGACTGGAAAGCTGTGTGGTCAGGGGGTGTGACTGATGGTGAGGAGCCTTTGAGGGCCCATCCATCCGGGAGCGCGGCTCCCTGAGGGAGGGAGGCCCGCTGGACTGTCATCCGTGTGGAATCAGCTTGTAGAATTGATTCCTTAAAAAAAAAAAAAGAGAGAGAGAGAGAGAGAGAGAGAGAGAGAGAGAGAGAGAGAGTTGCAGCAAATTCTGAGACTGGCGTGCTGCCTTCGGTGCTGAGGAGGCAGGAACTTTGTAGCAAATGAGAAGAGACGTTTTAAGAGAAAAGAAACTGCTACTGACAGCTGACCACAAAGTTAGGGACAGAAGGGCTATTGGATGTAACAGGTGACTCCCGAGGACACTGATCCTGTTGGATCAGGCTCCGTCCTTCATTGAACAGAAATTTCTTCCTTGAAAAATCTCTACATACAGTCACATTGGGAACTAGGGCTTCAACATGGGAAGTTTTGTTTGTTTGTTTGTTTGTTTGTTTTTTGCGGGGGACAGGGGACACAGACATTCAGTCTGTAAGTAGAAGGATTTGCCCCTGTGCGGTCTGGGTTCTTATAAGGCAGTGTTTCCCAAACTTTTGACATATGTGCACCCCTTCTATAATTTTTGTAATGCTGAGTACCCCTCGTCAAAAAAAAAATGGATGTATTTTAATAACAATCAAAATATATTTATTTCTTCTTTTTTGGGTACATGCACAAAATAGTAATAAAGGAAGAATAAAATTATTCATAATAAAATATAAATAAAAGTTATAAATAACATTTATTTGCACACCGGACCATCTCACACCTCACAAGACTGTCTTGACTTGACTCATGAGAATGTAGAATTAGGCGCAGCTAAGCACGGTGCAGTGCATATCCCCACCAAACTCCGGTGCAACGCGTACCCCCACCGAACTCTTCCCGTACCCCTGGGGGTACGCGTACCACACTTTGGGAAACACTGCTATAGGGCATGCACTCAGCAGAGAAATGTCCCCTTAAATGTTTTTATTCCTCCATTGGTCATACTGGCTAATGACCAGTGAGACTCCTTCCTGCCTGCTTCAGGGGCTAGGTCCTGAGGGTGGAGGATGCAGGGGTCTCCTGGGGACCCCTGAATCCTGCAACTTCCCGGTAAAGCAGGCTTATTGCCCAACTCAGCTCCCCAGTTTATCACGTCTGATTCCCTTCGCTCCCTTCCTTTAGTAATATTAACTAGCTACCTGTGCTTGCAAAAGGAGAGGTGGTATTTCCTCAATAATTTCAGACAAAGCCTCATTTGTTTCAAATTCAATATAGAAATAATTACCTTCCAACATAAAACATAATTAGCTTTTTTAATTTTTCTAAATAGTAATAAATAAATAAATAAACCCCAACAACTAAAAGGAAATACTTCAATTTTATAACCATGGTTGCTTCTCAGTAATGAGGTGGTGGGGGCAGAGGAAAGAGATACATTTTAAAGCTATTAAAATGGTATGATTGTTTGGCCTTGGAGTTAGGGGAGGAACCTGGGACGGTGACCTGTTTCTGATAGATCCTCCTTTTCCCCAACTGATGGACGAAGCATGATGTAACCTGCCCCTGTGGCCTGGACATTCCTGAGCACCCAACCAGGTGCCTTATGTGGACTATACACTGAACCACCCATCAGCACCTGCCAAATGCCGGCCCGTCGTCGGCAAACTGCGGCTCGCAAGCCACACGCAGCCTTTTGGCCCGTTGAGTGAGGCTCTTCCATAAAATACCACGGCCTGGACAAGTTATTTTGAAGAAGTGGCGTTAGAAGAAGTTTATGTTTAAAAAACTTGGCTCTCAAAAGAAATTTCAGTTGGTGTACTGTTGCTATTTGGCTCTGTTGACTAATGAGTTTGCAGACTGCTGCCCTAAGCCCTTGATTCCTAAGTACCTAAGTGCCTAATCACATGCCTTATATGAAACCACCAATCATCGAGTGCCCAGTACACTAAGTTCCCTCCCTTCCCATTCCTCCCCTCAAAAGGCGTGTTCCCCTCTGCATTCTCCCCTTGTGAGGCAGCCCCAGAGGGGTCCTGCTCCTCTGGTAAAGCCTGTCGTCCTGGTTTCCAGCCCTCTGTCTCATCTTCCAGTTTCTTGTTTGGGTGAGTGGTTGGACAGTGTTTGTTTTTTTTTTTTAATTTATTAAGGTATTATATGTGTACATAGCTTACCATTGCCCCCTCTCCCCCGCACCTCCCATACATGCCCTCCCTCTCCAGAGTTCTGTGTTCGTTGGTTGTACTTAATATGCATGCATACCAGTCCTTCCGTTGTTCTCTTATCTCCCCCCAGGTCTCCTTCCCCTCCCCGCTGTCATTTGACAATCTGCTTGTTTTATGGTGACTATCTCAGGACCACAGGAATAGAATCCGCTCCTCCTCTGGTTTACACCGCCCCTCCCCCAGCCCGGGTCCCACTGCTTCCCCGGGGCACACGGCTCTCCCAGGGCACACGGCTCCCCCGGGACACACGGCTCTCCCGGGACACACGGCTCACCTGTGGCACACGGCCCCCTGAGACACACGGCTCACCCAGGGCACACGGCGGACGGTGTTGTTTTAACCAAGGCAGGGTACTGGAGATGTTGTAGGGCTGGGTTGAGAAGACAATCAGGGTGTCTCTGTTGAGTCTAGGAGGGGCACTTCTGAAATGTGCTGGTAGCAAAGTAGAGAAGAATGACTTATGGAATGGAACTCAGGAGAGTGTTCCAACCCGGAGATGCAATTTTGGGTCCAGGGTTTGGAGATGTTCTTGTAAAATGGATAGCAGTGCTGGTTACACTAATTCTCTTAGGGAAGGTCCTAGCTCTAAGACAAATCAGGAGACTCGTGTTGTCTCGGGGAAAGAGAGAGAATACTTCACTTCTGCTCAGCAGCCAAAAGGGGTTGCAAAGTGTCCTTTGGGAAGATACTAGGGACACACTTGTCTGCTTCCCAGCTTTGTCTTGCCCGGGCCCAGGTGGTGGTTTCTGGAGAAAGGCAGTTTCCGGGGCACTGAGCTGCCTCCTAGCTGGGCTCCCAGTGTGACGCACCCTCCGTGACAGCAGGGTGTTGAGACAATGAATTGCTGGCCACCCGCCTCCCTTTAGGACTGAATTCAACTGAGACTTTTCTGCCTTTTATCATGTGAAATGGTGCCTGCCAGTATCTTGCTTCCTGGAGGCTGGTGCTTAATCTGTGAGAGAAGTGAGTGACTCACTCTCTGTTCTCAGTCTGCTCTTAAAGAATGCAAGCTCTCTTAAAGGGACCCCAGGGGAACCCCTTCAGGCTCAAGATGAAACTCATCTCTATTTCTGAATTACTCATTCCTTTCAAACTCGTTTCCATATCCCGGGAGAAGCAGCTCTCCTCTTGTTGAATGCTTATTTCGTGGGGGCTCTATTGCTAGGGTTCTTCTTATGCAGCAGCATCTAAAGTTCTCTCAGATCGATGAGTAGCTGCCCTCCACATCCTTCGAACCCAGTGATGGTTGGATAGCCCGTTTCTATCAATCCAACCTCCAAATGCTCCCAGGATGAGGGCCCTAAGGAAGAGACAGCAGAGAATCTGTCTTCAGAACAAACATCCATTTCACTGTTGTCTGAGTAGAGTGTCTGGGGTGCTATCCAAGGCCTCCCTTGAGATAAACTTAACGGTGCAGGTGTTCGGACATGAAGTCGTTGCTAGGGAAGAGACTACGCTAAGTAAGCAGGACCGAGGGGAGGCATCATCATCATCATCATCTGACCTTATATTAATATGGTTAAAACTGCCGGAGGAATCACGCCACACCAAAAATATGCAGTTGCAAATCACGCAGCACTTTATTACTCACACAGATTTCTGGTGCCGAGGGTACAGGCTTCACGGGATCCCAGAGTGTGGCTTCCTTGGTGAGGCAGCTATGACAAGGTCTGGGTTGCTGGCCGGCAAGGTTCAGGTCAGCAGGGAAAGCTTCATGGCTTCTAGCATGCTCTCGGGGTTGGACTGCAGCTCGACTGGGGCTCCAGCCGACTTCCATCCCGTGGCATGGAGCAGGATGCAAAGCGAGCATGCATTGTCAGTCCATCGATCGTCTCTGGTTTGGGTCCCTGCTGTATAGGCTGTTTACCCACAGCAGTCCACGTGCTCATCAGTGAGGGTGCAAACCAAGTTTATATCCACGTGCCGCAGGTATGCACTTAAAAACCAGTAAGTTCAAAACAAGTCCTAATCTATGGAGTACACTCTTCTAAGTTACTTCACAAACATGCTTTTCCAAAAATGTTCAAAACAGCACACAGGTGTTTATCACACTAGGTTCCACACAAATACTTTTCTACTATGACAACTGTCCGCTCAGAGTCACCAGAAAACTCAATTTCTAAGAGCTTTGGGATTTACCTTGCCCTGTATTAGGCAGGATAGATAGCTGCTAGGGCAGGCAGAGGGGAAGGGAGAGGAGAAAGAAAGGGGAGTTTATTTCACCTACTGAACAAAAAAGTCAGCACTCTTGGGATTTGCCAAGACAAAAACGACCAGATCTCATCAATTCTGTGAAAAGTCACAACAATGAAAAAGGAGAACTTGGAATCTGGTCTGTCAAGCAGGGAAACCTTGAAACCTATAGGAGGGCAAGGTATAAAACTCTTGAACCCCCACCAGGAAGGGGTACTCAGACTAGCTGAGTTGTCCACTTGTGCTTTATGCCAAGTGTATTCTTAATACATTCACTTGCTTTGCTTCCTTATTAAATTAGCTTGCGTTGCTTCAACACAGCGTTCTGTCACTTGTCCTACTTCTTTCTTGTGAGCATGACTAGAGCCGGGGAGAAGAGAGCCCCCTCGGACTCGGCAGCTCTCCAGGAACCCTGAGTTTATTTACTAGAAAAGCCCTCACCAGGCGTGCTGCTTTAAGGTTGAACATGCTTCATGCCTTGCAGAACTGGTGCTTGTGATCCTAACAGTACAGAGTGTGAGGTCACCTTTAACTGCCCCTGTCTGTTCAGGGCATCAGAGCTTGCAAACAATGGTTTTCCTTAGGGCACTGGTCTAAATAGCTTTAAATAACATTTACAATGAAAAATATTTAAATTGGACAAACTTCCTGGGGAGCTGCTGTTTTTTTTTTTTTTTTTTTAAATATGTCCCTATTGGTTTTTAGAGAGAAAGGGAGAAGTATAGAGAGATAAAACATTGATGTGAGAGAACCTTCGGTCGGCTGCCTCCTGCAAGTCCCCTCCTAGGGATTGAGAATTGAACCTGGGGACACTTGGTTCATGGGTTGACACTCAGCCACTGAGCAACACTAGCCAGGCCTAAGGAGCTGCTTCTTAAGAGGCTACAGAAAGAGATGAGGGAGTAGGATATCTATAACCTTCCTTTCTTTAGCCTCTTGCAACCTCAGGCCTTTCAGTTTCCCTGCTTTTCTACTAGTGGAGTGATGATGCTTTCCAGAGGAAGCTCCTGATGTGTCTTTAGTTGTTGTAAGAAGTAGAAGTTTCATATATATATATATATATATATATATATATATATATATATATACACACACACACACACACACACACACACACACACACACAGGGAGAGAGAGAGAGAGAGAGAGAGAGAGAGAGAGAGAGAGAGAGAGAGAGAGATTGATGTAGGTATATGCCCTGACCCGGAATCAAAACCACCACCTTTTAGTATATGGGATGATGCTCCAACCAATTGGCCAGGGCTTCTATATTTTCTTATATTTCTATCAGCATTTTCTCTGTGATGACTGACAGCACAGGAGGATGAGAGTGGTGGGTTGTCTTTTGTTGCCAGAAGCCCTAACTCATGATTAGTCACCACTTTTTAGGTAACACACAGGCTTGACTTTAATAAAATAAACAAATCAACGTGGACATTTACCAAAGGTGTAAATTAAGGGCATGCAAATCAAAGAGGGGGAAATATGGCTCCTGCCCTGGAAGAGAGAGAGTACAAATATGCCTACGAGATAAATCACAATACCAGAGACGACAGCTATACTAGTGTTTGGGGAGCAAAGAACTACCTTCCGAAAAACTGGGCTTCACAGTATTGAGTGTCAAAGGTTGTAAATTCAAGGGTCCTCAAAGGGAGCTTATTACTTCATCTTTGTTTTTCCCCCAGAGACTGAGAATGAATTCATTTGAATTATGCTAAACCCTGAACGTAGAAGAAAATTGAAGGAAGGGCTTGTGCCTGGAATACAGGTACCTCTGAGAATCACGTTTTTCCTGAAACTCAAGGAGGAATACACTTGGTAAAATTGGGTTTTAGGCTTGACTTCAGAATAGAAACACAACCATACATCAGAGATATTGTGGGATTGTATAGGGCCACTGTAATAAAGCAAGTACCGTATTTTTCAGACCATAAGACGCACTTTTTCTTCACCAAATAGTGGGAGGAAAAGTGCCTGCGTCTTATGGTCCGAATAGAAGAAGTGCCTGCGTCTTATGGTCCGAGTTGCAGAGCGGCAGCGGGTCCCCCGGGACCTTCCGTGTCTCTGGGGACTGCATCATCCCTCCCCCGCCCCGTATCCAGGCTTCTCAGTAGTCCACTGAGATACTGGCAGAGTGGCAGCGGGTCCTCCCTCACCTTCCTTACGGAAGCCGATGTGTGCAGGAAGGCGCGATGCTGCTGTACTGTGTCACCGCCGTATGCTATTGGAGGATAGCATGTAGTAGGCGGTGTTACAGTACACAGCAGTGCGCATGCCCCTCACTCCAGTCATCGGCTTCTGAGGTAAAATGTCATACACACACACTACACTACACTACATTTTCCCAATAAACTGTTCCCAATAAAATAAAACTGTTTTCCCTCTGTCCCTCTTTTCCTTTCAATTGTCACTCTTTTCCTTTCAATTGTCACTCTTTTTCTTTTAATTGTCACTCTTTTTCTTTTAGTTGTCCCTCTTTTTTTTCAGTTGTCACTTTTCCTTTCAATTGTCACTTTTGTGATCTGAAGTACCGTACCATATACGGTACTTCCGATATACGCTACCATAAACCATACATACTTCCTCCTTCCATACTGCTATATACAGTAATATCCCCCCCCCAAAAAAAATATTAAATATTTTATTACACTATTTGGTTCAGAATTTTTTTTTTCTATTTTTCTCCTCTAAAAACCAGGTGCGTCTTATGGTCGGGTGCGTCTTATGGTGCGAAAAATACAGTAACACAATAAAGGGAGTTGTTATTTTTTGCTGATGGTGGTGGTGGTGGTGGTGGTGGGATTTGCCTTCAATTTTAAAAAATCACAACATGTGTGAAGCACAATTAAGTGAAGCACAATAAAACCAGGCCTACTTTCACTGTAGTTGGAAAGGGAAACGAAGAAAAGGCTGCTAATTGAGCTGGAGGAGGAAGAAGAGAATTACTGGTACTTTAGGAAAAAGATTGAGATCTTATCGGTCAGGTCAGACAGAATTAAAACATGTCAGATGTGGGTTCCTTTCAGGATTGAGCATGGGAGGGGTTCTGGTGACTGTCCGTAAATTGTTCCCTTGTGTGAGGGGTATACAATTTATAATCTCACTCTTCCCCGTCGGGATTCTAACAAGGAAGATTCTAACTAGTTCTGAAGATGCCAGAAACACAAGACTCCAAAGGAAGTTGGACACTAAAAGCCTTTAAAATACACGGAATGAATCCCAGGTAAAACCTGGAGACTTTGAGGCCCTATCTTGCAAAGTCCTCTATTTGGCTGTGTTGGAGGAGATCACAGGAGGATGTGACTTCTGGTTGACCCTGGAGCTGCATCCGAGCAATCAGAGGCTCCCACCTCTCCCTGATCCCTGGGATGTAGGTTCCACCCTGCATCCCCACAGCCGGAGCCATTTCCAAGGACACAGCCTCCAGAGAGCAACGTGTTATTGAGACCATCTGGACGGTGCACGTGACTCAACCCCATTAAGCCCTCTATCTAACCAAAGACTCTGGTGCAGCCGTGGGCAAACTAGGGCCCTCGGGCCGGATCCGGCCCGTTCGGCTGTTCTATCCGGCCCGTGGAGCAGAAAGAGCAGAGGGTTCTCTTGCTCTCCCCTCCGCTCCTTCACCAGCAGCCCAAGATGAGAGTGCCAGCATGGTCAGGTTGCTTTTGTTCCGGCCCTCCGGTCCAGTGTAAGAACCCATGGTGGCCCTCGAGTCAAAAAGTTTGCCCACCACTACGGTGGGTAGGTGGGTGTGGAGATATGCTCATCCGGTGGCAACCAAAACAAGTCTCCTAAGTAAGTCCCCTTGCCTATGAGAACTGCACCCACCCATCTGGGTGGTGCATCTCTTTCTCAGGCCTCTCCCTGCCCTCCGTTTCAGAAGGAACCGTTTCAGATCTCACCTGGGAAGCTCCTGAGGTTGGTTGTTGCCCAACATGCTAGAGGCAGAGCTGCCTCAGATGCCCTTAGAGAGGCTGCAATGCGTCTGATGGATTATTTTTCTTCGGAAAGCAGGTGAGTAATGTCACTACACCTTGTTGGTAGCATATTTCTCCTAATGGGATTGCTTTAAATACTGGGTTTGGAGAAGACTGTTTTTGTTTGGGGGTAACCATGGTACAGGAGCTGGTCATTTCTGTTTTCTACATGTTGTGCCTGGTGCTATGCTTAGCATCTTCTTTTTTATTTTACTTTTTATGCCGACTCTCTGATAAGTTGTTTAAGGGAGAGATTTGAGTTTGGTTAATGCAACTTGGGAGGTGATGAAGGCGCTCATGGAATGACAGTTAGGCTTGGCTACTGCAGCAGGGACCTGGCTCGACCCAGGGATCGGGGTAGGAGTCTCTAAGACTAAGCAAAATAAGAGTTTGGGAGGGTAATGTTTCAGGGATTCATTTTTCTTTCAGCCGTAACATACAAGGAGATTTTATTTCTGGAGCCCAATATCTCTCTAGACACTTAGTATTTGAGGGGGTGCATATTGTTTAAATTGTGTACATATTTATATTATTGCTAAAAAAGGGGATTTTAAATGTCTTGTTTTGCTCCTTGCACATGTTGTGGGGAGCTCATTAGCCAGGGCAGCGGGGTGTAACTGGAGATGGGAAATAGGGAGTGAATCTTGGTCCTAGAAGTTAATTCACTAAATGTTCAATTTTGACCACTTAAGATCCTTTAGGTACAAAAATATCATCCGCATGAGCCCAAGGAAGATGCACAAAGAGCAGTGACAGGTATAGATGGAGAGGTCTCATAAAAGTGGAAGCAAAACTAGTGTGATATGCTACAGCTGTTCTTCCCTGAGAGAGAGCCTGCTCCCAGCTCATTAGGAACTTGGTTGATCCAGCATTGAGGCAAAAGAGTAAAAGGTGCATGTTTTTGCGCATGCATGCGTGTGTGTGTGTGTGTGTGTGTGTGTGTGTGTGTGTGTGCAGGAGAGGGAGAGGAAGAAGGAGAGTAAGAGAGAAAGGGGAATGGGAGGGAGAGGGGAGAGTAAGAGGAGGAGGGGAAGGAGGTAAGGGGAATGCAGAGCGAGAGGGAGGGAATGGGGTTGTATTGTAAGAGGTGGGAAGGTGTCTATTACTATTGTTGCCTGTTGTGGGGGGAATTTCTTCCCCATAATTCCTGCTTTCATAGAGGGGCTAAGCTGTTGGTTGGATCCTAGATTCTGTGAGGAGGGGGTTAAATCTGGCGGAGGTCACTGCTCTTGCATGACTTGATTTCTCCCTATAAGACCTTCCAATCAGGCTTCCTATAGGAGGTTTCCTGGCTCAGTTCCCAGGTTTTCTAACTTCTCGGTGGGTGTTAAGTTAGTGGGTAGTCGAATCAGGTCAGACCTCTGCTGCTGCCATCAGGGGGTGTGTGGGCAGTTCTATCCCCAACTTGCTGAAGTACTGTATGCTCTGTGTGTGCAATTTCCCCGTTAGCCACTGGATGGCGGGCTCAGTTCACAAAAAACACAAATCCATGCACCCAGAAGCTCCTTGTTTAAATTTGTTAGCAAAAGGAACACACAGAAGTCAAGACTGGTTGCTGTGTAGAATTGAGACAGAAACTAAAAACAAAAAATACAAAAAAAACCTTCTATTGAACAATCAATTTAGGCATTTACTGCTTGATGTGTGTCTTACAGAAGCTTATTGCTTTTTTATTCCTCATTCTCTCAAGAAACTTGATTTGAGAAAGCACTCAGTAAAGATTAATTTAGACCACCTGGTGCCACAATCACATGACAATCAGTTATGTTCTGCAACTAGACCAGCTGCTGCTCATTCTGAGACCCCTCATATCTAACGTACCCTTCGTCCCGGCCACGGGCGAAATTGCATCCCCCCCT
Source organism: Vespertilio murinus (assembly GCA_963924515.1). Classification (NCBI taxonomy): domain Eukaryota; kingdom Metazoa; phylum Chordata; class Mammalia; order Chiroptera; family Vespertilionidae; genus Vespertilio; species Vespertilio murinus. Next base: position 15,918,729 of record OZ004707.1, read on the forward strand.
CAATATGACTGTATTTGGAGATACAGGTTTAGGAGGTCATGAAGATTCCATGAGGTCAGAGGGTAGTAATTCTATATGATTAGAATTACTTAGAAGAACAGAATTCAACATTTCAAGATTATTTGAACTGGGGAGTTGAAGAAGCCCTAAGACATATGAATGGTATAATATTTTTCTCTTTATTCCCAAGTCTCTCAAGCAAAACAAAAAGACCCTAAAACTTCTGACATATGTTTATCATATAATATATATATATATATATATATATATATATATATATATCACATATATAGTATCATATATATGTACTTTTTATTTAGGAAGTTAGCTGATATCCAATCTCACAGAGTCAGAGAAAAGTGAATTGACAATCTATCGCTAAACTTTCAGGTGTCTCTTCCCTGCCAATTTTCCCTTATGTTTGCTAAAATTCATTAACTGGAAACAGGGCCATTAATTCCACAGTTTGGAATGAGGCTTAAAAGTATATACCCTTAGTCCTGGGCAGGCAGCTCAGATGGTTAGAGCTGTGATCGGCAAACTGTGGCTCACAAGCCACATGCCGCTCTTTAGCCCCTTCCACATGTGGAAGAGTGTGGCTCTTCCACAAAATACCACGGCATGGGTGAGTCTATTTTGGAGAAGTGGCATTAGAAGAAGTTTTAAGTTTAAAAAAATTGGCTCTCAAAAGAAATTTCAATCGTTGTACTGTTGATAGTTGACTCTGTTGACTAATGAGTCTACTGACCACCAAACTCATTAGTCAACAGAGCCAACTATCAACAGTACAACGATTGAAATTTCTTTTGAGAGCCGAAAACTGACTTCTGCTCATGGACCATGAAGTTTCAATCGCACTGTACATGTGTGCCTGCACGTGGTATTTTGTGGAAGAGCCACACTTAAGGGGCCTAAGAGCCGCATGTGGCTCATGAGCTGCAGTTTGCCAACCACTGCCTTAGGGTAATAAGATGCTTTCTGAGCCTTTCTTTCTTTCTCTAAGCCAGAGCTAATGCCTCCCCATGCAGCTGTCTGTCCGGAGGCACAAATGAGATGAAGACTACAGAGCCTCTCACCTTCTGAGGCTCAGAGCTGGTGCTTGGGGTTGTTTGGGAGTGGGAGTGTTAAGAATCACAGTTAAGAGTACAACCTTTGAGGTCAGATAACTTGGCCTAAATCCAGCACGGGCCACTAACTAGCAAGTATGTTCGAAAAGCATGCTTACAAGTTTCCTCCTATTGTTGTGAGGCTAAGACAATATGCATCCAGCTCCGTGTTATGAGAGGGCCACTCACAGGAGTTCAAAAATCAGCAGCTGATACTGTCATCGGTATAGGCTCAGACACTGACCTTGACACTGGGGGAAGAAACAGTGGATGGAAATGGCATGTCTCTTCTGCTCAGGACCCTGCCCTTGCTTTCACACTTGTCTCCCCCTTACCTAGATCTGATCATGCACTCATTGTTCATGCATCAATATTTACTGCAACATTGTTCAATTTTTCAAGCCTATGACTCCTTTTGATAAATGTACCCCCCAAATAAAACCAACAAAAAAACCCCAACAACACACACACACACACACACCACCACCACCACCACCTCTCATATTCCTTTCAAGATTTTGATTTCTTGCCCCTTTGTCCACCTTCTATGGCCCACTTGGGCATTGCCTTCAGGGGAAAATCTCCCATTCAGAGGTGCCATTGCCTCCAGGCAGAACTTCCTATTTGGGCCAAGGTCCTTTGAGTTCTCCAGTGGCTTGTAAGGGTGACAAGGAGACCCCCTCAGTTGGGTGGGGAATCAATCCCCCACTTCTGTTTCCTGGTGAAGTCTATACTAATCCTACAAGTTCCTCCCCAGACATCTGTTCTTAAGAGCCCTTTTTGAGATGAGCCCTGGGGTAGGCAGAATTCCAAGATGACCCCCAGTGACCCATGCTCTTGTCTAAGCCACTCAGTGGGCAGATCTGTGAATATGATACAATCACATTGCATGGTATGGCAAAGTTATAGGGATGCGATGTAGTTACAGTACTGAGTAGTTGAGTTTGCTTGTCCTAGATGGGCCTGGCAGGCATTCTCCTGCTGGCCTTGAAGAAGCAAAGAACACACTGTGAACTGCCTCTGCAGTGGAGAAACAGCCAGGGAAGTTCAAGTAAATCCCCAAGAGGAATGTGCAGTGCTAGCAGGCGGAAGAGGCTCAGTGGTTGAGCAACGACCTATGAACTAGGAACTCAGTGTTTGATTCCTGGTCAGGGTTGTGGGCTCAGTGTGGGGCAATGAATCTCTTTTATCACTTATGTTTCTTTTTTTAAAATATATTTTACTGATTTTACACAGAGAGGAATTGAGAGGGATAGATAGTTAGAAACGTCGAAGAGAGAGAAACATCGACCAGCTGCCTCTTGCACACTCCCCACTGAGGATGTGCCAGCAACCAAGGTACATGCCCTTGACCGGAATCGAACCTGGGACCTTTCAGTCCGCAGGTCGATGCTCTATCCACTGAACCAAACCAGTTTCGGCATCACTGATGTTTCTCTCTCTCTCTCTCTCTCTCAAATCAATCTATACTAATAAAAGGGTTATATGCTAATTAGACCAGGAGACCTTCTAGATGTTCTTCTGGACAAAGCCATGGTGATGGGGCTGAGGCAGAGGTGGTTAGGGACAATTAGGCCAGGAGGGAAGAGCAGTTGGGGGCGAGCAGGCCAGCAGGGTGGGGGCAGTTAGGGGGCAGTTGTGGGCAATCAGGCTGGTGGGGGGAGGGCAGTTGGGGTGATCAGGCTGGCAGGCAGAGTGGTTAGGGGAGATTGGGAAGGCAGGCAGGTGAGCAGTTAGGAGCCAGTGGTCCTAGGGATTAGGCCTAAACTAAACATTGGACATACTCCCAGGGGTCCCAGATTGGAGAGGGTGCAGGCCAGGCTGAGGGCCCCACCCCACCCCCCGCATGTATGATTTTCCTGCACTGGACCACTAGCAAAAATAAAAAGAAAAACAAGGCAGAAGAAGCCAACTGCTTCAGATAAGTAAGGGCTGAGAGAGATCCATTTTATTATCTAGCCATCAGGTGGTCAGTGTGCATTGGTGGAATGGCAGAGACAAGGTCAGATTGCAGTAATGTGAGTAGTAAGTGTAAGATAATGAGTAGATAAAGAAAGCACAGATAAATCTTTTAAGCAGAGGTACTAGTAAATAGAAATAAGGGTGCAGTGACTAGAGGCAGACCAAGGATCATAATTTGTGTGTGTGTGTGTGTGTGTGTGTGTGTGTGTGTGTGTTTGTGTTTCCAGAATGAGAAATGCAGATGCTACTGAGAAGGACAAAGCAGGGTGAGAGAGGTGAGAAGAGGGAACTTCATGGCATGAGGCTCTTAAGGAGCTAATCCCGTAAAAGAGAAGGATAGTTCCCCTACGCAGGAGGGGGCTAGCTCTTCCACTCTCCTTGGAGGAAAGGCAGGTTAGGTTCAGATGCAGATGAGTTTGTAAGGAAGAGTGGTTGCTCAATCAGGTAGGGCAGGAATACAAAGCATTCTTACTGACGACATCTATTTTCTCTGTGAAGCAGGAAACAAAGCCATTCACTCATAATGAGATGGTGAGGGCAGGTTTTGTGGCAGGGAATTAAAACATTTTAAAAAATATGTTTTTGTTGATTTTTTTTTTTTGAGAGAGAAGAAAGGAAGGGGGAGAGAGAGGAAGATAACCATCTATGTGAAAGAGAAACACCTATCAGCTGCCTCCTGCACACCCCTACTGGGGGTCTAGCTGCAACCCATGTATGTGCCCTGATCAGGAAGCAAACTGGTGACTTTTTGGTGCATGAGATGATGCTCAACCAACTAAGCCACACTGGCCAGGGCAAAAATACTCTAAATCCCCTTTAATATGAAATTATAACACAGGGAAAGTGCACAAATGATAACTACACTGACCAATAAGTGATTACAATGTGAATCCATACATATAACCACCATTTTTAAAAGACGTAGAACATTACAATACCTCAGTAGCTCTTCCCATGCCTCTACAGAGCAGCTAATGCATGGTAAAGTTACCACCACCCTGATTTCCAACACCATAGATTCACTTGCCCTTTTATGGTACTTTATTTGGCTGGAGTTATCTATACTAATAAAAGCCTAGGTGGTCCTTGCGCCCTCTCACACAATGTCATCACAAGATGGCCACCACAAGATGGCCGTGTGCAGAGCAGAGGTGAGGCTTGGTGGCCGCTCCATATGGAGAGGCCTAGGGGTCCTGTGCTCCATGTGGCATGGAGGAGGTGGGTCACGGTGGAGGAGGTGGGTTGCAGCAGGGGAGGACAGTTTGGGGTGATCAGGTCAGCAGAGGAGCAGTTAGGTGTCAATCAGGCTGGCAGGAGAGTGGTTAGGGGGTGATCAGGCTGGCAGGCAGAAGTGGTTAGGAGCCATCGGTCCCAGATTTTGAGAGGGTTGTCCTACTGCCAGTTTAAGCTGGCAGTCAGACATTCCCTGAGGGGTCCCAGATTGAAGAGGGTGCAGGCATGGCTGAGGGATACCCTCCTCATGCACGAATTTTATGCACTGGGCCTCTAGTATAGTATATAATGTAAAAATCTCTGATACTTGATTTTATTCAACATTGTGTTTGCAAGATTTATCCAGTTTGTTTGGTACAGAAGTAATTCATTAACTTGCATTGCCATATAGTAATCCATCTATGAAAATGTCACAATTTATTTTTCTTTTCTAATGTTGATAAACATGTGGATTGTTTCCAGTTTTCCAGTTTTGGCTCTTGCCTGTAGGGCTGATATATATATCTTTTGGTGTCTATATAGTACATTTCTGTTGGATAAAAATATAGGAGTGGAATTGCTGTGCATTAGGTTAAACATGTATTCGCTTTTCAGATATACTGCCTGGGAAGGGAAGACCTGACAGCAGTCCTGCAATCAATTTTCTTCTTTTATTGGGGATGGCTGGCAAAGAAAGAAAAACGACCCAGGTAAACCGTTTTATAAACATGCTAATGAAAGACCTGCTGGCAGGTACACTAATGGTATTTACTACTATGAGAGTTCTTATCTATGGAATGCTTTTTAGCAGCATATACTCAAAGAGTTTATGTTGCTTGTTGTAAACAAACCAGAAATGTATGTCCTTATGGGATACGGCTTTCAAGACATGTCATCTAAATTATGTAATTATCAGAATAGGAAATGTAGATGTTTCACACCTGAAAGAGCTCCCAGTGGTATAAGTGATGCCCGTATGCATTGCTTACAACCTCCTCACAGGACAAGGAAGAATGTGGAGAGTGGCATTACGGATCACCAATCTCCCCTTGCTTTGCCTGTGGGTCACAATTACCTGGTAATTATATGTTGATATGGGGTATGACCTTTGATTTGACAATCTGATTCTTTGTGTTATCTCACTACCAGATAATCATTCACAGTGATTGTTCCAATTTATCCTTCCTAGGGGAGTGTGGGAGAGTTGTAATTGCTTTCATTCCTCCCTATACTTGGCAATATTGATCTTTTTGGCTTAGACATTCTGGAGTGTGTGTTAGTCCTTTGACTACTTTGTTCCTTCTTTCTAAAAATTGCCTTGACTATTCTTGAATCGTTTATTTTCATTATGGAATCAGCTTATCAATTTCCACAATAAATCTGCTTGGTTTTGATTGAGTAGGCACTATATTGAGTTAGCAAAAGGTTTTCAATATTTTGTGTTGTTGGATGAATTGTTTTTCCCAAAAGTTATGCTGAAGGCTAATGTTGAATAGGACCTTATTTTTATGGAACAGGGTCTTTGTAGTAGTAACCAACTTAAGATGAGGTCAGACTGGACCCGGTGGGCCCCAAGTCCAACTACTGGTATCTTTGTTAGGATAAGATAATTGATTTTCAGTCTTCTTTCCTTTTAGATATATTTTCTAAAGGCTAAATGTCCTTCTAAATACAGGTTTAGTTGTACTGTCCTAATTCAGTACACTTATACCTTCATTTTTATTTAACTAAAACGATATTTAAGAATTTTTGTCATTTCTTCTTTCACTCATTGGTAATTAAAAATGTATTGTTTATTTGGAAAAATGTGGGTAATTTGTAGTCATACTTCGGTTATTGAGTTCTAGTTTAATTTTATTATGATCAGATAGGATATTCTGAATAGTTTTGATCCTTTGAAATGTATTGAGACTCATTCTATAGCCAATACATGGTTAATTTAGGTAAGTATTCCATATATACCCATATATACTTGAAAAGAAGGTGTCTTTGTAGGACCCCAAGATGGAGGAATTGACCTTCCCCACTGCCTGTTCCAGGATGTGACCTTTAAGGTTAAAGATTAGACAGGGATGAGGTCAGTTCTTTATGGTTGAAGATTAGGCAAGAATGAAATCAGTCCCCAGAAACTCCCTACCCTGAGGACTTGCCCAGAGGCGAGACCAAGGGGCTTGCAAGATTAACATGTAATTAACGAGCCCAGCTCCCCTTAGAATTTCCTTGTTTCCTTCTTCCCCCTCCATGTGTAACCCCACCTGCGTGTGGTCTTTGCCTTTATAAACTCATGTTCTGCAGTTACCAGGGGCTCCCAGGCAGACAGCGCTGTTGCTGTCTGCCTGAGAAGCCCCTGCGCTTGTACTATTAAAACCTCATGCTTTTTGCATCAAATTTCGGTCTCAGCGTTTGACTTGGGGTCATCGCCCCCTCCGTCGGACTCACCGGGGATCTTGGGACCTTACATCTTCAGCAATTCCTAGGGGCAGTGTTCTATATAAATAGATCAATTTTGTGTTTTTAAATTTTTTCTAATCCTTAAAATTTTTTCCAACTGCTTCTTTTTTTTCTGCTTGTACTGTCAGCTCTTCATCATAAAGAAATGTTAAATTTTCTCAGTATGATTGTGACTTTGTCTATTTTTCCTTTAGTTTTAACAATGTTTCCTTTATTTGTTTTTAGGTCATATTGTTTTGTGTGTGCACATTTTAAATTATTATAACTTCCTACTAAAATGGTACTTTTATCATCATAAAATATCCTTCCTCATCCTATATAATAAAAAGGTAATATGCAAATAGGCCGAATGGTGGAATGACCAGTCACTATGACGTGCACTGACCACAAGGGGGCAGATGCTCAACGCAGGTGCTGCCCCCTGGTGGTCAGTGCACTCCCACAGGGGATGCGCTGCTCAGCCAGAAGCCCTGAGCTGGGCTCACAGCTGGCGAGCACAGCAGTGGTGGTGGAAGCCTTTCCCACCTCCTTGGTAGCACTAAAAATGTCTGACTGTGGCTTCAGGGAGTGGGCCTAAGCCACAGTCGGACATCCCCTGAGGGCTCCCAGACTGCTAAGGGCACAGGCTGGGCTGAGGCTCCCCTTCCAGCCCCCGCCACCTCCACCCAGGGCACTGAGCCTCTCGTCTGTAATAAGTCTTCTTGCCCAGAAGTCTATTCTGTGTGATGTTAGTATAGATATATAATCTCTCTTTTGGTTAGTGTTTGTATAGTGCTCAGTGAATCTTTCTCCAATTCTTATTTTAGGCCTTTTGGTGTCTTTAGATTTAATGCATGATTCTTATAAGGAATATAGAATTGTTATTATTTTTTCTTAAAAGCTACCAATGTTTTTCTCTGAGTTGGACTATTTATAAGGCAAAATTAATTGTAATTTCCCAAATATTTGTTTTTAAACCTATCATATTATTGTTCGTTTTATATATGTTCAATCTATTCTAAGTTTTCTCTCTGTTTTTCTCTTTCTGTTTTCCTCTTTTGTAGGTATGCTGCAAATGTCCACTTTTAAAGGTATTTTTACAGTGCATATATCGCATTTTAGGCTAAAATGCTTTGAGGCTATACTTTCTTCCTGTTGTTCAATCAAACACTAATGTTGGTGTTACTTAGATTTTCCAAATCTAAGTAAAATCCCAAATCAAGCGACCTTAAAGCAGAGAGATTGTTTGGGTAAACCTGATTTTAATATCATGCGCTCTTTAAATCTGGGTCTAGATGTCAAAGACAGAAAAAGTCAAAGAGTTGAACCATGAGGAAATTCAGTGTGCGGGAATTTCTCCGTTGCTGACTTGAAGATACAAGGGCCACATGGCTAGGAATGCGGGTGGCCTCAAGGAGCTGAAAGAATAGTGTCTGATTGACATTCAACAAGGAACAGGCACCACAGTCTTAATAACCATAAGGGGCTGAATTTTGCCAAAACCATGTAAGCTTGAAATATGTATTGGGCTGCCAAGGCTGCCATAACACCACAGACTGGGTGGTTAAAGAAGAGAAAGTTAATCTCTCACAGTTCTGAAAATCAAGATGTTGGCAGGATTAGTTTCTGGTGAGAAGTCTTCGTGCCTTGCAGACAGACAGTGGGCTTCTCACTGTGTTCTCATATGGCCTTTCTCTGTGTGAACTTAGGGCAATGTGATATAGGGTGCATGGAGATAGAGAGGGAGAGGGAGAGGGAGAGGGAGAGGGAGAGGGAGAGGGAGAGGGAGAGGGAGAGGGAGAGGGAGAGGGAGATTGATTTTGTTTCTCCTCCTCCTCCTTGTTGTTGTTGTTGTTGTTGTTGTTGTTGTTCTTCTTCTTCTTCTTCTTCTTCTTCTTCTTCTTCTTCTTCTTCTTCTTCTTCTTCTTCTTCTTCTTCTTCTTCTTCTTCATCTTCGAGTAGTCCTCTCAGATAAGGGCCCCACTTTTATGGCCTCATTTAACTTTAATTACTTCCTTAAAGGCCCTATCTCCAAGTACAGTAGGTTAGGGCTTCAACTTATGAATTTTGTGGAGACACAATTCAGTGCAGGGCAGGAGACCCTGAACTTTAGACTAGATCCGCAGTCCAGGCCAACACCTGATTTCAGCTCAGTGAAACTCGGGGCAGAGAAGCCAGCCTTGCCAAGCCTGGCCTCTCCAGAAACTGAGGTAATAAACTTGTGCTGGTTCACAGCTAAGTCTGTGGGAATTTGTGATGAAGTAATAGAAAACTAAGACGGGCACCTGGAAATTCTGAGCTAATATCGTTTTGCTCATGAAGGAAATCATGCCCAGAGAAGTACAAGGAGTAAAGTGATTTGTTGAGGCACTCAACAGCATGACGCTCAGTCTAGACCTCTTAGCTTTTACTTATCGACCTTCTGCTGTTGTTGCCAATGGGGTTTTATTCTAAAAGGACATTTTTTTTGGCCTCAAAATCCTCTTCCTTCTGCTTTTCAGAATGTTGCACAGGCCACGAAGAAAGCAGGATCCTTGTTTAGTCCCACCAGTATTTCACTCTGGAGATTTTACCTCCGACTCCCAACTTCTAGAGAGTTCTTCCTTCTGGCTCACTTCTGCGCAGGGTTTATGTAAATACGGTCCATAGGCCACCCCTATTTATGTCACCCAGGGTGCTGGCTAATATGCAAATCATGTCACCCGTCCATCCCCCAAGAGATTCTGACTCAGTAGGCAGTGCTGATCCACAACAGAGTTGCAGAAACACCATGACATGCTTTATGCTACAGTGTGTGCCCTTTCCTACTGGTTGGCTCCTCAGAGATTGAAACATCTGTTCATCATTCTATGCATAATAAGCACTAGCATAATTTTGATTACCTCATTCCCACGAGACTCCAGCAAGATGGGTTTATCTTATAACCACTGGAAGGTGTCCAGTGTTAGGAAGCTTATAGTCATACCTCAGCGCTTTGCCTGTTTTTCCCAGGCTGCCACCCCCTCATCTTTGCCTCCGTTCTGCTTGATCCAGTCAACCCCATTATTACCAAAGAAGAATGGTTATTAGGAAACACCTCCATGACCCCCAATGATTAAGAGTCTGTCAATGAACATTTGGGGTTTATATAGAGGCTGATGGTTTTTGTGTTTTTTTTAAAATATTGATTTTTTTACAGAGAGGAAGGGAGATAGAGAGTTACCGTATTTGCCGGCGTATAAGACGATTTTTTGGCCCTGAAAAATATGCCTTCAAGTGGGGGTAGTCTTATACGGCGAGTATATAACAAACTCTGTATTTTGAGTGGAAATGTTAGGGGGTCGTCTTATACGCCCAGTCGTCTTATATGCCGGCAAATACGGTATTTTTCAGGGCCAAAAAATCGTCTTATACGCCGGCAAATACGGTAGAAATACCAATGAGAGAGAGACATTGATCAGCTGCCTCCTGCACAACCCCCACCGGGGATGTGCCCACAACCAAGGTACATGCCCTTGACCAGAATCAAACCTGGAACCATTCAGTCCGCAGGCCAACGCTCCATCCGCCGAGCCAAACCGGTTTCAGTGAGGCTGATGGTTTTTTTTTTTTTTTTTTTTTTTTTTTTTTTTTTTGAGCTGTTAATATCAAAAGACTTGTGTTTCAGACCATGTTCAAAGTTCTGGACTTCATCTCTTTCTTGGATGGTGGGGGGAAAACCCTGCACACTTGGTTAGAAATCAAAGCTACTACCGCTTTCCCTCGTCAGCATTAAGGAGGCTGCTTTTCAGTTCTTGGATTGAATAACATGAATCTCTGCTTTCCTTTCCTTATTTGGTTCCCCAGCCATCTATGTGTGATTGTTACCTGTCTTTATTTTTTTCCTTAATTCTTTTTCACCCTCTCCTTTGATAGCTGTCAGTCTTTCGGTCTGTGTACCTTCAAGTTTGTTTCTATTTTGCTTATTTATTTATTTTGTTCATTAGATTCCATATATAAGTGAAATAATATGACATTTGTCTTTCTCTGACTGACTTATTTCACTTAGCATAATACTTTTCAGGTCCATTCATGCTGTTGCAAAAGGTAAGATCTCCTTTTTTTTTTTTTTTTTTAGTATTTCACTGTGTAAATGTACCACTCACTGCTTTTTTATACACTAACCTACTGAAGGGCACTTGGGCTGCTTCCAAATCTTGGCTATTATAAATAGTGCTGTAGTGAACATAGGGGTGCATATTTTACTTGGAATTAGTGTTTTGGGTTTCTTCAGTTATATTTCCAGAAGTGGAATCACTAGGTCATAAGGCAGTTCCATTTTTATTTTTTTTATTTTTTATTTTTTTATTTTTTAAATTTATTAAGGTATTATATGTGTACATAGCTTACCATTGCCCCCCCCTCCCATACATGCCCTCCCTCCCCAGAGCAGTTCCATTTTGAATTCTTTGAGGTAACTCCATACTGTTCTCCACAGTGGCTGCACCAGGCTGCATTCCCACCAGCAATGCACAAGGTTCCCTTTTCTCCGCATCCTCACCAGCACTTGTTGTTTGTTGGTTTGTTGATGATAGCCATTCTGCATGTGTGGGGTGATATCTCATTGTGGTTTTAATTTGCATTTCTCTGATTATTAGTGAGTTTGAGCATTCTTTCATATGTCTATTGGCCGTCTGTATGTCTTCTTTAGAGAAGTATCTATTCAGGTCCTTTGCCCATTTTTAATTGAATTGTTTTCTTGGTATTAAGTTGTGTAAGTTCTTTATAAATTTTGGATATTCATCCATTATCAAATATATTGTTGGCAAATGTGTTCTCCCATTTAGTGGGTCGCCTTTTCATTTTGGTGATAGCTTCTTTTGCTGTGCAAAGTTTTTCATTTTGATGTAGTCCCATTTATTTTTTCTTTTGTTTCCCTTGCCCAAGGAGACATATCTGCAAAAATATTGCTATGAGAAATATCTGGAATTTTACTGCCTATGTTTTCTTCAGGAATTTTTATGGTTTCATGACTTACATGTTAAGTCTTTAATCTATTTTGAGTTCATTCTTGTATATGGTATAAAGAGGTATCTAGGCCGAAACCGGTTTGGCTCAGTGGATAGAGCCTGTGGACTGAAAGGTCCCGGGTTCGATTCCGGTCAAGGGCATATACATTGTTTGCGGGCATATCCCCAGTAGGGGATGTGCAAGAGGCAGTTGGTCGATGTTTCTCTCTCATCAGTGTTTCTAACTCTCTATCCCTCTCAATTCCTCTCTGTGTAAAATCAATAAAATATATTAAAAAATAGGTATCTAGTTTATTTATTTTTTGCACATATCTGTCTAATTTTCCCAACACTGTTTATTTATTTATTTTTTAAACATTTATTTATTTATTTTAATATATTTTATTGATTTTTTTACAAAGAGGAAGAGAGAGGGATAGAGAGTTAGAAACATTGATGAGAGAGAATCATCTATCAGCTGCCTCTTGCACACCCCCTATTGGGGATGTGCCCACAACCCAGGTATATGCCTTTGACCGGAATCGAACCTGGGACCCTTCAATCCGCAGGCTGGCGCTCTATCCACTGAGCCAAACCAGTTTCGGCCCCAACACTGTTTATCGAATAGAGTTTTACCTCATAAGTCTTTTGCCTCCTTTGTCAAATATTAATTGACTATAAAGTCATAGGTTTATTTCTGGGCTCTCTATTCTGTTCCACTGATCTACAAGCCTATTTTTATGTCAGTATCACGCTGTTTCGATTACAATGCCTTTGTAGTATAGTTTGATATCAAGTAACATAATACTCCCAACTTTGTTCTCCTTTCTCAAAATTGCTGAGTCTACTTGGTTGTTTTTTACGGTTCCATATGCATTTTTGGAATACTTGTTCTAGATCTGTGAAATACACCATTGATATTTTGATAGAAATTGCATTAAATTTATAGATTGCTTTGGGTAGTGTGGACATTTTAATGATGTTAATTCTTCCTATCCATGAATATGCTATATGCTTCCACCACCACCTTGGAGGAAGTGCTCAATAACTGTGTGTATGACATGTATTATTTTGATTACGTGAGTAAAGGGGTCCAAAACAGGCCTCCCCTTGATTTTGAGCTAAAGTCAATCAAGACTCTGCAGGCTCACAAAAAACCTATCTCTCCCATAATGAGTTATCACCAGAAATAACATTTTATGACCTCTCTATAGGGCAGCACAAACTACTAATTACTGAACATCTGCTCTTCTTATTGTCCCGATTGACCTTCCTCCCTTCTGAAGCCCCAAGGTATCTTACCTCATCCTTAGCTTAGAATGCCATATACACCTCCTTTTAACTGGCTTTGAACCTCTCATGTGTGTGGGATCTCTGACCTCTCATGTATTTGGGTTATCATGCATACTTATATAATTAAATTTGGTTATTTTCTCTGGCTAATGCCTGGTGTAGATTTAATTATTAGACCAGCCAAGAGAACTCTGAGAGGAGAGAAAAGTCTCTTCCTCCCCCACATGGGAAAAGTCACCACTCTTATCTCCTTTAACCATCACTGTGGTCTGCTCCTCAGACCAGGGTCTCTGCCTGAGAATTTGATCCAGCACATATTTTTATAAAATTCACATTGCATAGCTTCTGGCAGTTCTTTAAATCATTAAAGTTATCTCAAGGTTAATAATCAATTTAGTTAAATTTAGCGTAGCACATTAGTGAGTTTTTAGATATGTAAATGCTGGCTATTACTGAAAGAATTTTCACCTAAGGCTGATTTTTAATGGATCTTAGGTACCCAAAACATTTGTCTTATCTTTTACCGTTTTGAGGTCCAGCAGAATAACATTTTTCCCAGTCATCTAAGGTCTTTAATTTCTGGACTTTATTCTCTTTGATATCTCCTTCCAAACCAGCCAATTCTTTCCTGAGCTCATCTCTTATAGTATCTTGCTAATAGCAGCCAATGACAAGCAGGGTAACTGCAGGTACCACCTCCATATTCAAAACAGGAAGAGGAGAAGTCAGTACCAATAGATTGGTATACTTTCCCAGGAAGTTCTTGTTCTTCAAACTGTGATGGCCCATCCTAACTGCAAGGAGGCTGTGAAAGTGAATATTTCACTTTCCTGAACATTGTAATGGAAGATGATAGAAAAGATGCTTTTTCCAATCAACCAACAATCTATCACACCCAATACCTTTTCCTCAACAGTTCAGCCATAAGAAGAATGCCCTATAATTTATCTCTCAGGATGCTTTTTAGAGTAGAAGAGGAAACTATTCATAAGTACGCCAAGAAAACTAAAACTAACTGGGACCGTCCTGGGCACTCTTGTCATAGAAAAACTAGTCTTAGAATTTAGTCTCTCTTCCTGGAACAGTTGGACCAAGGCACTGAATAGCTACTCTTCTGGTGAGTACAGTATCTCGGGCTGGACCCAGACTCTTCCAATGTAATTTTCTGTTTGTGCTTCCATCAGACTTCCGTTTTGGAGAAGGACAGACCCCTTTTCTCTGGGAGCCTTTGTTAACATCATTTGGCAAATAATGTTTGGAGGCCCTTCCTTCTCTTCCTGCTATGCAGCTCAACCCTTTTAGAGCACATATTATCTCTGCTTCTCTCCTACCTGCCATCCTGCCTGTGAGAATGAAGATGACATTGCTTCATGAAGCTAAGAGACTCTCAGAAGTTAGATGTTTTTATCCATCTACAGAGGTTGGGGGGGTGGGTCTGCCCAACTGACTGATTTCATAATAGTTTCCCCATGAAGATAAAAAAGTTTACCAATAGTGTAAGTTGAAACCTCTCAGAGTATTTGATTTTTCTATCCTGACTTTACGCCTTTATTCATTCATAAAGACAAAATAATCTGGGAGTGAAATTTGTGCCTGTCGCCATGAATCTAAAGAGGGATAAGATTATTTCTAATCTTATAGCTAGAAATAGTTTCTGATGCCAAAGTATTTTGCTTTAATATTTATACATTTCTGATTCTACTACTTTAAACTGTAGTTATTTTTATGACTTCTCTTTCCAACTTTATTAAGACTTTTTCTTCTCTCTTTGAAACTTCCTACTATAAATAAAATGCAATGTTCTTTTTATTTTTAAAATTTTGAAGAAATACATACTTTTAGGGGAAAAATCAAATATCACAAAAATAAAAGAGCATAAAAAGTGAAAGTTCTCTGTAATCATAAACCCCGCTACCATCTTTGCCAACTCTCAGAAAACAGCGCAGTTAACATAGAAAATGCATATTCTATGTCTTAGTCACACACATACAGGGGTAGGCAAAAGCAGGTGTGCAGTTGTTTGTATGGAAAAAGAGGTGCAGGTTGTGATTGCTACAATAGCCTTATTAGCTCTGTTTTGTGTACTCACAACTGTAAACCTATGTTTCTTAACACCCTATATCGATTTAGTGAGCATACATACACGAACTTCATTTTTCACCTGAGAGCCAATTACTTCGTTCTACACCATTCTCTTTCTTTAATGATTGTATTGTGTGTCATTACCTCTAATGGTATGAGAAAACCTTAAGATATGGGAATTACTGTGGATTGTGGCAGCTCTTTTGGATAGAAAAAAAAAGGATTTTTTTTAGGTGGCTATACTGGAAAACAGTATTACAAACTACATTGTACTGTGGAGCAAAGTATACAAATAGGCTGCAGCATTCTCCCATAAAACATTATTGTGAAAAATGAGATTTCTCCAAAAATATCTTCTGTTTTCACAGTGTGGGTAGAGATAACTTTGAATGAATGTCATACTCCCTGGTTTGGGAGGTTCTAAAAATACATTTAATTGACTGTTTTAATAGACTCAATGTCACTTCAAGGATCTTATATTTTTAAAAGACAAAAAAAAAAAAAAGAAAAGAAAAAGGAGACCATTTTCTGTAGCCTAGACACAATCACATTCATTAAAATAAGCATTCTTTTAAATAGAAGGCTAACACTCTCCACATATTTGATATTTTGCTCTAATGAATGCACATTGTGCTGGTAGTTTCTCAGAATGTGTTATTTTAAATCCTGCCTTGCCAACACTGCGACTTTAACCAGCATGAGCTAATTGATGACCCTCCATCCATATTTTTATAGTTCAGTCAGGTTTTAAGACTTCATTGAATTTAGAAAACAAATTTTCTTCAATGTACTTTGATTATTTGCCTACATGCTCTAATCATTCACTTTCCCTAGTAACACCTCTATGCTACAACATTCCATTGTCTGTAATTTTGCAGTTCTTTTCTTCTCATCCCCCCAAAGCATGAACTGTAGGCATCTGAAATTCATGCATGTAGTTGAGGCCAATTCTGTTTCTCTCACTGGGAAATGGATCTTTCTCTTAATTTTATTATGCCGTATTCCCTAGTCATGAAACACTTGACATACTGTTGAATTAAAAATTACACAGTAGACTTTAGGGAAGATTGAAGCATAACATTCTCAAGGAAGTCTAGTTAGCTATTTAGTATCTCCTAACTTTTCAATGACGTACTTTTGAGAAAACAACCACAGAAGCAGTGTTTGATTTTCAATCCCTTTGCCGTTGCCACACAACTTCCAAGAGTTGAAAAGTGTGATGCAAACACAAAAGCTGAGGACCAGTGTACAAAAACTATACTTACCCCGGAGGCAGTAGTTCTCAATGCGGCTCACAGCAGCCTTTACCAGTCTCCGTCCCTTTCATTCACTCCTTCCTTTACACCTAAAATTGCTTCAATTTGATGTTAAGGCTTACCAAGGCAAAGGCAGAAGAAGAAGAAGAAAAAAGATCTGTTGAGGACAGATACAAAAGCTTTCCTACCGCTCTTCAGAGTAACACATTAGCCCTGTTGGATGACAAGTATCTCTAAAGATTCTCACACTTCACTCTCACTCTACAGCGGAAACCACTCATGTCAAGTGTAAATCCATTCCCAGTCTTTGCAGATGGTTTGGTTCAAGGGCATCTCTTCCCTTGCCCAGTTCCTGGCTTGTAGGACACACAATACATGTGCGTGGAATGTAAGAGTTCAGTGTGTCACCCAATCTGATTTACTCTGGATGCTTATTTTAGTGAATGTGATTGTTATTGAAACACTGAAGCTGCAGGTGAGATATAACTATAAAGAGAAGGTATAGGACTACATAAGTTTTTTTGTGTGTGTTTGTGAGCAGTTCTCAAAACTGGCATAAAACTATCAATTTTTAAATAAAAAAATAAACTAATTCCCTAGAATTCAACATTTCTTCTTGAGAGGGCTACGTTTTTTGTGCAAATTTTATTTCCTCAGCTAGAACATCAACTTCTCTTAAGCAAGAGAAGTTTCAATACATATATAAGCCACCCAAGGCCAAGATGTTCTAGGCAGTTCCAATTCCAAATAACTACAGTCTTTACCATAAAGTCAATGTGCTTAACATATAACTTAGTGTTAGTTAATTTTTATCTTTTGTAGGCCTTTATTTTAATTAAAAGATCAGAAAAAAAGGTATCCTTCAGACTCTGCATCTGTCACTTTATCCCCTTCCTCTTCCATAGTAACTAGCACAGAGATCTGCAGGAAACAGCTCACCATGTTTATGGATTATGTAATCAGTTAACCAATTAGTGGATGAATTTGTTATAAATGAGTGACCCTAAAACCACATTCCTGTCATGGAATACATAGAAATTCATTTTCTTTGCTTTTAAAATATCCTCAAGGAAGATAATGTTGTAAAATGGCTAAGGAGATAAGCTTTGAATTTGAAAGATAGCATTTCTCCATTATGTGCCAACCTACCATAAAAAACCTCAACTTACTTACCTATGCATAAGGGCCCAAAGTGGAAGGAAATAGAATAAAGCTTTGTCCTTAAAATTCTTACCATTGTTCATAAACTTATAGTTGGGAGGAAGGAAGGAAGGAAGGAAGGAAGGGAAGAAAAGAAGGAAGGAGGGAGGGAGGAGGGAAGGAGGGAGGGAGGGAGGGAGGGAGAAGGATATGGTAGATTTATGCTCTAAAATGGTTCTTAACATTTTTCAATGCAGTAATTCCCAAGTCTCCACCAAAATACCTGTAAAAACACATAAAAAATAGTAAAACTTTCCAAAATCAATGTATTGCCAACTATGGGAGGAATTTCCCCACAGTCCAGGAAGCTGATGGTGTTCCAGTTGACCCCGCTGCCTCCGTGGCTCCCTTTCTAGTTAGAGCAAGCCACTCTAGACCTACTTTGTATAAAATCGTAGCCACTAGTTACACATGCTATTGAAATGTAAAGTTATGAAACAAAATTTAAGACCCAATTCCTTAAGCTCAATAGCACAGTGACTTATTCATAAACTGTGGCTGATCGACATGCTCTGTACAACTTTTCTGGAAAGCAATGAGAAAATTCATATCAAGAACCTTAAAATGTTCCTACACTTTGACCTGATAATTCAATTCCACATCCAGGGCTCTATTCTAAGGAAATGTTCTCAAATACTGGCAATTACTGAATCTCTGAGATATTCATTGCAAACAGGAAAAGAAGAGACATTTCTCATAAAAAAAGAATAATTAATATGATGTAATACATCTATAAACAAAATATTATACTCTGCATCCATTAAAAATACAGTTTTCCAGAAATTTAAAAAGAAATGAGAAATTTCTCACCATACAATGTAAGTTATGAACAAGTGTGGCTCAGTGGTGGAGTGTCAACCTATGAACCAGGAGGTTATGGTTCAATTCCTGTTCAGGGCACATGCTTGGGTTGCAGGCTTAGTCCCCAGTAGGGGGCGTGCAGGAGGCACCCAATCAATTATTCTCTCTCTCATCATTGACATTTCTATCGATTCCCTTCCTCCTTGAAATCAATAATATATATATATATATATATATATATATATATATATATATATATCAAACAAGCAGGGTATAAAAAGGCAGGACATGTCAGGAATATGTACATTTTTTAAATAATGGTTAACTCTAGAAATGAATTTTGCAGTTGATTTGATTTTAAACGTTTCTGGATTGCTTACATTTTCTACTGTGTGTCTACATTGCTTGTAAAAACAGACAAAAATATAAATACTTTTTATCTGATGTAAAACTAACATTATTGGTTCAGCATCCAAAAGGCTGCATCCTGTGACTGAGTCCATGTGAAATTCATTACGCGAATGTGACAGCTAATTTTTCATCAAGCCCACTTGTGAATAAGCCTCCAGGACTTCCTCCATTGTGTTCCACACAATTTAACACTTGATGATATGCTGTTTTGAGTGTTCTTGGGTTTCTTTCCTATTAATGCATATGTTTTAGCATTACTGAATCCAGTAAACATTTATGAAGCATCCATTCTGTTCTAAGCTCTGTTATGCTACTGTTACTTTTTAAAATTTATTTAACTATCACAATAACCTTAAAATATTCTTAGTATTAGCCAACGTTTAATGATGTTAAAAGGAAAAGTGAGCCATGGCTGGTGTGGCTCAGCAGTCAGAGCCTGCACACCAAAGGGTCTCAGGTGTGATTCCCAGTCAAGGGCCTCTACCTGGGTTGCAGATTTAATCCCTGGCCCTGGTTTGGGTGCAAGCAGAAGGCAAACAATCAATGTGTCTCTCTCATCTCTCTCTCTTTCTCCTCCCCACCTCTTCTACTCTCTAAAAATCAATGGAAACAATATCTTGGGGTGAGGGTTAACAACAACAAAAAGGAAAAGGGCTTACTCAAAGTCAGAGGGGCAGAACTGAAATTTAATCACAGGTCTCCTATTTCCAGCTCTGCCTGGTAGTTCCACTAAACAGAATGTGTTACCTCTCTAACTTTTTCTTCTCACCCAAGGTGACCAGAACACTTCCTGAGCACCTACTCTGTAAGTTATTTCATTCCCCCATGGAGGTTGCCATATGAAGGAGGTCCACAGTCCTCTGCTTTTCAATCTGTGTAGAACACTGAGCTGCCCTTATTGAATTCTAGACTCGTGCTGGATTGTTTCTACACCCATTCACGGTTTTGTCCTGAACATTTGCATCTGGGTTGAATGCATTGCAGATGCAGGGAAGTGTGACAGGATAGATGAAGGCAAACAGCACCACATTATGCAGTGCGGACGTGAGGATAAGTTTACTAGGGAAACTTACAAGCAGGAGGTGTGTAAGACAAGACGAGGCACGCCACCCTCCAGGTTGTCAGCATCCCAGGGAGGGTACATGGAGGCCGGGCCAGGTCGTGGGTTGTGCTCCAGGAGGGGTCCCCTTCCATGCTGTAGCTCCATCACCTTGCAAAGGACAAGCAAGAAAGTGGCCTTTCAAACGGAGACATGAACTGAGCTCACATCCCCACCACTCTTGGGAATTGGATGCGTGTGCTCCTACCACCTACAGACCTTGAGGGATGAGAATATGTGCTGCCCCGCCCTGGTGAAGGCAGGATCTGGGGCCACTGGTCCCATCGAGAGCTTTGCCAGGCCTTATTAACAGGTATCTAGGATCTCCTAGAGCATCAGTCGCCAGCCTTTCGGACCTCACAGAGCACTGGTTGGTGATCGATGTCCTAGAGGACACTGTTCTCGCTACAGAATATGGTAAGCCTTGAAGTTTTAGGTGACATAAAATAATTTAATCTTTCTGCTCTTCCACTCTAAGATGAGGTTATACTAGCTGAAAGCCCTTTACACACACACACACACACACACACACAGACACATACCCAGCCTAGGTTAATTGGGTGCCCCTTCCAAGTAATTGGGTGACCCCTCTGATGGGTCTCTACAGCCTCTCTGATGCTCTTAGCACAGGTCCATGAGTGGCTGTGTATCGGTCTGACTCTTCTCTCAAGAATCCAAGTCTTCCCTCAACTTGCTGTGATTTTTCACCATTGCACCCCCAGAAACCAACATACGCAAGTGATAGAGAACCAACAAATATTTATTTATTAAAAATGAACATGTAGCCCTGGCTGGATGGCTCAGCTGGTTGAGTGTCATCCCACGCACCAAAAGATCATTGGTTTGATTCCTGGTCAGGGAAATTGCCTAGTTTTTGGGCTAGATTCCTGGTAGGAGGTGGCAGAACATGAATAAGCCTCCAGGACTTCATCAATGTTCTACTCTCACATCTAGGTTTCTCTTCTTTCTCTCTCCTCTCCCTTCATCTCTCTCTCTCTCTCTCAAAAAAAAAATCAATAAAAATCATTTAAAAATTTGAATATGTAAACAAATGGATCCCTTCCAGCTCTTAGTTTCCTACTTCAATTGAATACTCTGGTGACACGACATTTCTGGTGGCTGTAAGCAGCCTCTAAGGCAATTTAGCAAAATAGCACATGGGCCCCTATGCTCCTAATCCTATGTACTTGTCTGTATTTTTCCTGCTCCTCCAAGTTCTCCCCAACTGAAGGCTCATCCAGTCTCTGGGTCCAGACCAACTGAACTTGAACAGAGTGGTCTCATATTCTGTTAGTCTATAGCCCAAGTCTACCCACTTTGTACTCTAAGTCTTTAAAAAATATATTTTTATTGATTTCAGAGAGGAGGGAGAGGGAGAGATAGAAACATCAATGATGAGAATCATTGATTGGCTGCCTCCTGCATGCCCCCAACTGGGGATTGAGCCTGCAACCTGGGCATGTGCCCCTAACTGGAATAGAACCCGGGACCCTTCAGTCCCCAGGCCGATGTTCTAGCCAAAGAGCCAAACAGGCTAGGGCTGGATCCTGTCTCTATAGCATCTGATCATATCCTATGTCAGCAGCCCCAGTGAAGGTCACTGGCTCCTAAGTGGTCTCAGGTTATCACGTTTCTGCTCCCTTATGCCCATTCCATGAAAAAAAAAACACCTCATATTAAGGTATTAATTTATTCTTGCTTTTACTGGTTATTTGCTGCTATAATCCATGCCTGTTACTCTACTGCCTGCCCTCCCCATGTCAAACAGCTGTCCTCCTGGCTCAGACATCCTTCTCCCAGTAGCCTCGTCCTCTCACCTGGGCTTCACCCATACCCACCTGGAACGCAGCTACCATCTCTTAGAAATTTTGAATCATTGCTGTTTCCTGAATCATTACTGAGTTTGGGATATGCCTTTAAGACACTGCCAGGTTCAAGATGCTGGTCCATGTTTTCTGCCTCTAGGTCCCTCCAGGACACTCACAGGCCAGCCCATCTCAGGCTGCCTACCCCTGTCAACATGAAGATCCCTCATGGCCACATCCAGATATGCTGCCGGAGCTTCCTTTGACTTCCCTTGCCCCAAATCAAGTGTGGTCTTAGTAACCTACTGATAGTTTTCATTTCTATCCTCATCTTTAATTAAATTTTAAACATAACTATAAAATGAATAAACAGCACTTTAACACAATGAAAATATCCATTTTGTTTATATTTAAGACTTATTTCAGGACTCAGTTTATTTTGCAGTAAAATATTATCTTAAATGATTCAAGGGGTTCAAAACTTTGAATTTGATCAGCATTCTGGATCAAAAACATCTACAGTGAGAGGGAAAGTTTTCACAAATGTGGCAGCCATGTTCCTTTCAACAAATCAGCTTCTAGCCAGATTTTAATTCTGCAGTGACTTCAGCTCCTTTTCAACAAATTAGTTGCTAGGTGTAGTAGAAACAAACTTTCTGCTATTATTTCTATAGTGAAGAAAAATATTTTTCAGTTCTGCACATGTGGTTCCTTTCTCAGTAATCAATTTTCTTTCCCCTAAAGCTCCTTGGCTACTAAAGCTTGGCTATGAGGCTAATTTATCACAGGTAGACTGACCAACCATCCCATCCCATCAGTTTGCCTAGGACCACGGGGTTTCTGAGGACACAGGACTTTCAGTTCTAACATCAGGACAGTTTCAGGTGAAGCAGGATAGTCAGTCTCTTAAACCAGTGGTCGGAAAACCACGGCTTGCAAGCCACATGCGGCTCTTTGGCCCTTTGAGTGTTCTAACGCCACTTCTTCAAAATAGACTCGTTCAGGCTGAAAACCAACTTCTGTGCATGGGCCACAAAGTTTCAATAGCACTGTATGTGTGTGCCCACACGTGGTATTTTGTGGAAGAGCCACACTTAAGGGGCCAAAGAGCCACAATTTGCCCACCACTTCCTAAGCCTATAGGGCAGGGGTGTGGAACGTCAAGCCCACAGGCCGTATCAGGCCTGCAAAGTCATTTGGGTTGGCCCTGACAAGTCATTAGGGGTGAGTTAACTAAATGTTTGACCAAATATAAGCAGGCTACTTTTTAAACTGATAATTTTGTATGGCCCACAAATGATGTCATAAATATCCAAAAGGCCCTTGGCAGAAAAAAATGCTCCCCAACCTTGCTTAAGGGTATGGGAGGGTAGGAACAATGAGAACAACAGTCTGTTGTGATATGCAGAAGGCAGACATAGAACAGCCATTACCAGACAAGTGAGAAAAGTGGAAATCCCATAAGTAGGAAGAAGAGAGGTTTCAGAGTGAGCGTGAGGCGTAGGACTGTGCCAGCGTCTTTCAAGGATCGGACCTCCCCAACCCTAGGGCCTTTGCCCTAAGACCTGAATTAAGGAGACCCTTGAGAATACAGAAGCTCCAAAGAGGTCGGAGGAGGTAAATGCTCCGCTTGTCATTTGGTTTCTTGGGAGGAGATCACCTTTCAGGATGACTCTTGGCCAACACGGTGCAGTGGCAACAGGACGGAAATGGCAGGTTGGTGTGTAATGGCGAGGCCTGGAGACCACACCCCCATGTTGAGGCAGTGAGTCGAGGGCCTGCATCAAGGGCTGGAGAGAGGACTTGGTTAGGACTCAGAGGCTCTATCCCAACAAGAACCAAGGTGGACTCCTATCAGCAGTTGGTCAGAGAAGGTTCTCTCTAACCATATAGATAGTATAAACCTCAAGTCACAATAGCCAAGTTCGCTTCCTTAGGGGATGAAATAAGGACAAACACCCAAATAAAGACAGAGACTAGGGTGAAGCAGACATCAGCAGGATGCCAGAGAGAAAGACAACTTTGTGCCAAGGACACAAACAGCCCTGAAAAGAAATCTGACTACTAAATTAATTTGAAATGGACTGAAGACCTTTAGGAATAACTTCATATTTTTTCTATCAGCAGCAAAAAAGAAGGGTTCCAGTTGCATTTCCCCCCAACTGTAGATAAAGGGCATTATTACTTTTTGTGCATACCTGAGCCATAATGTAAAAAATTATACTCTGCCATACTTCCATGGCATTCAATGGCTATATACCGTTCTTCCTATTAGTTTCAACTATATCCTTCTTTTCAAAAGTGATTACTATTTAAAAAAAAGAGAGATTGGAAAGATGGTTCCATAAAAATAGTAACACTACAGACCTTGGGTTTCAGGTTTTTCATGAAACTTGAAGTCTCCCCCCACCCCTTTCAAAAAGAATGTTGGCTTCTTTCTTTAACTG
The DNA here is from genome assembly GCA_963924515.1 of Vespertilio murinus. Classification (NCBI taxonomy): domain Eukaryota; kingdom Metazoa; phylum Chordata; class Mammalia; order Chiroptera; family Vespertilionidae; genus Vespertilio; species Vespertilio murinus. Next base: position 15,942,800 of record OZ004707.1, read on the forward strand.
ACATGCCTAATTCAGAGCCTTATGTTTATTCCCATTCTTTCTCTGCTATAACTGGGGAGGAGGTGGGGGGGAAAGGATCCTAAACCATCTTTTCTTATTTTCCTTTGTACTCTGTGCCTTTGTTTTGTATATTTGAGATACGGTGGGCTTTATAGTTTTGGAAATCTCATGCAATTTGGTAAATTTTAGAGGAAGAAGTTTTTCAACAGGTGAGCCTGCATTGCTCAAATCTTGTAACATAGGAACTTAGCGGTTTGGCGAACACTTGGGCCAGAATGTACGACTGTCTTGGCAGGAAACTAGAATTTCCCTCTGACTAGGGGTGGGTTGAAGTTTCCTCTCTAGGCAGCACGCTGACAATGGCAGTCTGTTCCGAGTCAGGCCTGGGCAGGTGTGATTTGGCAGGATTTGGGGGCATCGTAGAAGGTATTGTTACAATTGGAGTCATTTCATCCCGATTGTGCAGGACGAGTTTCTAATCTACTCAAGCAATAAAGATTTAATAAACCGCATAAACTCTTGTTCTCAAGAGGCACTGATTGCTATGGAAAACATTGTGTTTTTGAAGCTTATCCGTTATCACACTGTTAACTTCCTTCATCCTGTTGTCTCAGTTTAGTCAGACCTTGGGGCTTGCATTCCTCCTCGGCTAGACCTAATTTTTTGCTCTGACAATTCCTCCAGAAGTGAGCTTCCAATGCAGTCAGATGGCACACATGTGCTTTGAGTCATGCTACCTAAACACTTCCCTAGACAAAGCATCAGCTTTTACTCTAACACAACTTTCTTCCTTTCGCAGCCGTTACCCTTGGGAAAGTACATTGTCCAACAGTTCTGGTGAAAGCATGATAGATTCTAGTGTGTGCAGCGCCTGCACAAGGATGAGAGAGTCTGGAAAGGATGTGACTGCATCCGCAGGGGGCTAGCAACTCTGACTCGGGGAGCTCTTGGTTAATAGTCTACAGAACAGGGGTCAGCAAAGGACTGCCATGGGCTGGCCTGGGCCTGCTGCCTGTTTTTTGTAAGTGAAGTTTTATTGGAACCCAATCATTATCAATGTTTTCATTCTCATATTGTTTATGGACATTTTTTGCACTATCATGACAGTGCTAAGTGCTTGCAACAGTGACCCTATGTCCTTGAAAGTCTAGAATATTTACTCTATGGCCTTCTACATATAACGTTTGCCAACCTCGGGTCTAGAATTTGGATGGTGGACACCTCACACATTGCCATTCCCCTTTTCCTCCTGATATCACTAATAAATTAAGATCTTTCTTCCCAATGAAACTGATATGACCTCTGAGTCCTTCTCTAAATAGACAGATACCATTATTTACTCCAAGTGGTGACCCTGGGCTTAGAAGAAAAATCTTTTAGGGTCGTATAGGGCAAAAGAAAGGAAATCTTACTCCTCACAAACCATGTAACCTGATGATTAAACCCAAGTTTTCTTCCGAGTATCCATTTTTCTAGAGTTCTATAAAGTTAAGTTCACTACCTGGTTTTCTAAACTAGATCTGGGCTGGTAGAAACCACAAGGGATCAGTTGTTCCCCCTTCTCTGTCTTTAAGACTTCCCTAGAACTTGGTAACCATTCCATCAATAACAGAAATGACCATTTCTATGAATTGCCAAGAATTTTTTTCATCATCAGGGAAGGAAAAAAAAAATCACCTTTTATGGCAACCTGATAACAATCTAATGACTGTTTAGTTTTCCTTCTCCTTTTTTTTTTCTTAACTGTGAATCAATTTCATTTTTCTCTGTCATTGCAGAAAGGTTATCATCCTCAGTACTTTCCTCTTAATCAATTTCCTTGCCACAAAGCTTTATTTTGTTGTTTGAGGATGAGACTTACAAGAAACTTGTCACACTGGTGCTTCCTCGCCAAGGAAGCAGAATACAGTTGCATTTCCCCCCTTAACAGCCCTCTTTCCCTAAGCATATGCACAGAAAAGCTACAGGGGAGCAATAATTTACAGCCAGATCTTAAGCGAAGATTCTCCGGCAGCTACTTCTGTTCTCTAACTAAATGAGAAAGCACTTAACAAAAGCACTTAAAAGTGCCACAGCATACCCATGGCACAGGCCGAATTATTTATCCTCCACTTAAGCACCACACAAGGAGATATTATTAATAAATGAAAATTGATCTTCCTTGGAAACTACCAAGCTCAAATCTCTTTCCCACCAATGCTGAGGTCTCTTTCTCAATGCCAGCCCACAAAGGAAAAAACAATTCTATTTCCGATAGCCCCAAGATGTAAATCGAAGGTTTTATGGCTTCATTGCTGGGTTCTCTAGTGACACACTTTGCTGGCATCAAATTATAAGCATGTAAATCAGTAAGCATCGGAGGTTATTAAAAGTCCTCATAGTTCCCAGCATACCTAAGTGGTAAAATGATGGCTGGGGAACAGATGATGCTTCATTAAACTTGCTTTCACAAAATTATGTTAATGATAGTTATTAACACAAGTGTATCTTGTTTCTTTATGTCTTCCTTAATCCGCACTTCAAACTTCAAGCTTAAGAATACGAGGTGTGCTACTAATATTCAGGAAATGGCACCAGAAACTGGTTAATGCTCAGGAACTTTGAGGCTCTGAGATTTTGTGATGTTTATACTGGAAACAGTATTGAAATTTAGAATTTTTTTTTTGAAAATTGAAAAATAGTTCTTTCTAAGGCATCTCCTGTGTACATAGTCATTGAATAGCCACTCTTACATAACTGAGATTTTAACTTGAAGATAGTTTTCATTTTCCTTCAGAGGAAAGGAAGAGAAAAAGCAGGAAATCCTGAATCCATACAACCCCCCCGCCTCCACACACATACTTAAATAGCTGTTTAGCAAATAACCTAAATATAAAACACCCCACACCTAAAATCCTGCCGTGATTCCAAGATAATGGTGTCCTAAGGAGAGCCAAAAGTTGAGCACCATTAGAATGGGAAATAAAACAGGGATGTGAAAGCTTGGGCAATTCGAGTCTAAGAGTGGACTTGAAGAGTAGTTCAGCATGACAAGGTTAAATGACTTGATGAAAGTCATGGAAGAAGCGACAAAGCAGGAACCATATTAGAATATTTCAAGCATTTGTCTCCACTCTCTGACATTTTCTATAGAGTATCCATTCTATCTCTGGCTTCCGGTAACTGATGACCATAGAAGCCATCAACACTGAAGGTGAATTCTACATTTCAGTAAATTATGGTCCCACACTTGACCAGGCCATTCCAAACCTCCCCAAAACACCAGGGGGAGCAGACAGCCTCGTTACTTCCATGCCTTCTTTCTAGAATTGTGTTGTAAATCACAAACTCTTTACCTTTTTAAAAAGCAGATTTTCATGTTTAATTGAAGCTTGACTGTTAAAATCTGAAGTGCTTTGTCCGTTATGTGCTGTCGGTTTTCCACAGCCTTCTTTTTATTTCTGAATCACTTTTGCTCAGTTATAAACAGAGGTGCTGATTGGTGGCATTCCAGAGTCTGCATCAGCCAGAGATGCCAAGGAACAAATGAACTGTGAGGAGAAATGACCGGAGGAGATGAGAGAGTAAAATTCATGGTAGAAAAGGAAATTGAAGCAGGCATTGAAAACTCTCCTTCATCATCAACGTTTCTCTCTATTGGGTCTCCTAACCCTGGAATGTTCCGGGTACTCTGTCACCTCTTCTCTATATTTTTTACTGTGATGTAAAAACATATAACATACCATTTCCTATTTCCCCCCTGCCCCAATTATACTAGTTCACATTCAATATCTCTTCTCTATAACCAACTCAATCAGATAGCCAACTTGTAATGCAACTATGTATATGAGGTCTTACTTGTATATCTCCAGCCCAAACCTCTGTCTTCAACTCCATGTAAAGTTTTAATAGCTAACACCTGTTTAAAATACCCAAAACCAAACCCTTGATAGTTCCCCAGCCCCCAAACCTGCCCTGCAGGCAGTCGTCACCATTTCTGTCTGTGGCAACATTCTTGCGCGGCTCTGCCCTAAAACCTTGAAGTCATGCTCCACTTCTTTCTCTTAAGTCCTACATCTCTCCCTGGCAACACAACACCTAACTGGTCTCTCTTCTTGCTCACTTGCTCCTTAGCAGTCTAGTCTCACCATAGGCACCCACTTAACTTAAGAGTAAAAGCTGGTTTTATGTCAATGGTCTGAAAAATTCTGATTGTCTACCTTTGCCCCACCCTTCGCTCTCCCGCCATTTTCTGCCATTCGCTGCCAGAATTCACCTTTTGCCACTTTCCCCTGGGCCCACTCCACTCCAGCCACTCTGGGCTCTTTGCTGTCCCTCAAGGGCACTAAGCATGCTCCTGGTCCAGGGCCTTTACACTGACTGTTCTCTTTAGCTAGAGTGTGATTTCCACAGGACAACCTGGCATACCCCCTTTCCTCCTTTCGTTTCTGCTCAGATGTCCCCTTACTATGGAGGCCTAGCCTGAGAACCCCATGTCAAACTTACAACTACCCCCTGTCAGCAAGCTAATGTCCCTTCCCTTAGCCTGCTCTGTTCCTTTCCTCTATGTTACCTATCTAATTCCAGAACTCCATTTAATTCACTTATTCATGGTGTTTATTGCCGGTTTCCCCCCACTGGAATCCAGGCTCTTGAAGACAAGGATTTTTGTTTGTTTGTTCACTTGTGTTTCATAACCCCCCTGGAGGAGACTTGGCATATAATTGGCACTCCATAAATGTGTGGAAATGTGTTGGAGACTGAATGAATGATGAATCAGAATATGAGATAGAATACAGAATTTGTGAATGGCAAAAACCACGTGATCTAAAACAAAAAAGAAAAATAGCCTATGTCCGATACGGACTATCAATCATGCAATACGACATTTTTCTTCTTTCTCGAACTTCTCCATGACCTCATTGTACTTTCCCCTTGAAAATAACTAACCTTTAGCAATATCCCTCCTGAGCATGTAGGTGACAACATACAGCCTTATTCTCTGGAACTAATGACTGTCTGGCAGGCAGGGGATTTACTCTATTCCAAGGGCTCCGAGCAGTAAAAGACAAGGCACTCTGGTGAACTGAAACTCTCTAAGTAAGCAAACATAAGGAACATTATTTCTTCTCATAGCTAAGTCAGATTTTTTTTTTGGGTCCTTGACAATAAAACTTAAGTGGCTGCCATAGTGTCAGGCTTGTGTCAAAATTTCAAGTGTTTGGGGGGAAAGTGAACTGACCGCTTACATGCAGACAGTGACAAATGGTAGCATCGGAAAGTAGGGTGTGTATTAAAGGCCAGAGGCATGAATCTATAAGCTAAGCCAACTAATTCTCTTAACCTAAGTCTATATTGTTAAAAATTAGCTCAAGATGTGCAATTATAAACTTGATGATTTTTAAATTAGGGGTATTGATCAATTTCCTCATTTTTCCCATTTAACTGATAAGCATGACTCATTCAGTTGAGATAATGGCAAAAATTAGGAATTTGACCCAAATAGTGTCTGGAAGCTGCACCATAGGACACTATTTTTCAAACCAATAGTGTCTTGAAGCCTAACAAAGAAAACAAACCCACTTGAGACTTTCCAAAGTACATGTTACTTACCAGCCCATCAAGCTAAGCAGTGGATGATAGAGA